>JBBPBO010000005.1:76786522-76913300 GCA_037974295.1 Cicer cuneatum
ACTTGTATATTTTTATTAATTAATTTTTTAAAATAAATAATATGTTGTATCTTTAAATAAACTAAATAGTTAAAATATTGATAACATTAAGTTTTATTTTAAGATATAACATGACATTTTAGAAAATTTTAATTTATTTGAGATTCTAATTAATTTCTACTCTATAATAGTTCTTTTTAAATATATCAAAATTGATATAAATTAGTATGTTTAAATTACTGAAAAATAACAAATTTATGGTTTAACCTCAACTATAAAAACTAATAATAATAATAATAATAATAATAATATTATTATTTATAGTTATTTAAATATATTGGATTTATTAAATCAAATACTTTTTGTGATCTAGAGGCTATAATTTTTAGTGAGTAGTTTTCAAAAGAGTCTTATCTTTAACTAAAAATATTTAGGGGAGTTTTGCCGTCTATTATAATTCAGTTAAGTGATTGAATTCAAATATAGTTAAAGATGAATTATAGAAGAATCTTAGTTGATACATCCATTAGTTAACTTTATTTACATACTATCTCAACTCTAAATTATTAAACCTAAGAGTGGAAGGGTTACAGAAAAGTTGATCGAAAATATTACTCACTTTATTTTATAACGAGTGTCACTTTATTAAAAAATTGTTTTAAAATGAGAATTATTTTCAATGTAATTTAATTTTTTTTTCAATTGTACTATTCAATTATTATTATGTGCATTACTTCAAAACATTTATTTTATTTTATATTTATGATGGTAAAAAATACATCAATAGTCAGTAATTAAACAAAAAAACTATTATATTTCTTCTATTTATTATATTTTTTAATATGTATGCAAAAAATTTGGAGGAGTCCTCCCTCTCACCTTATTTACAACCAAGTTGATGTAGTTGGTCTAATTGAATCAAATACAATAATTTTATTTAACCAATTTTTCCTTATAAATAATGTCACAATGAGTCTTGATCTTTAATGGTGTATTTCGTTGGAGGAATATGGAGGAGATGTGAATAAATATTTTAGATGAAATATATTTGGTTATTGTTTTAGAAAGGTAGGGAAATAAAATTCCTTCTAAAGTGTTGTCCTCTCTTCTATTTTAGTGATTCGAAGGAGAACGAAATAGACGAGTTGAATATAACTAAAAAATCATTAATTATGTTTTAGAAGAAACGAAAAATATTACTATAATTAAAGTTTAAATTTCAATTAGAATACGATGTTCAACGGAACAATATTAATATTTGCTAATTAAACTAAAATTTAAAATTCCTTTTATTCTCATAAAACAAATACAAAATTATTTTTAAAAAAACTTTTCTTATGTCGGTTTACACCAAAAGCAAGCAAATTAGGTAGGAGTATGACGGGCGGATTAAGTGGGACCATGCAAAAACGAAGAGTTGGTGTCCCTATAATATCCATGAATATATGATTAAGAATTACGAATCAAAATGAAATGCGTTCAATGAACGATGGCCATATATACATATGATGGGCCCACACGTTTTGACGGCGGAAGTGATGGTATGAGTGGGTTCACAAAAGATGCAGACAGCTAGACTCAGCACACGCCAATCATCTACTAGTCTCCACTTACAAGTTACAAGCAACACAATATAAATTCACACAAACAATGATCCAGCTACACAACCTCATAATAAGTTAATAACAAAAAGTAATTGCTCATTTGTGTCTCTTTTTCTGCTCTCAAATATATTATTAGAATAAAATTTTGTAGAATATTTTATATTATTAAAAGTTAAAATTCGATTAAAAAAACAAAACAAAAAACAAATATAGGGATTTGAATGAACCATCACCCAATACTTACCCTAATCATATATATTTTGATTTATAAAAACCAAAAAGAAAGAAAAGTAAAAAAAAAACAAATGAAAATACCATGACTCTTTAGTTGAAGAAAAAGTAGGAGAAAAAAAAGGTAAAGAATTTAATTTCTCTTGTTTGATTGTGTGAAAAATAAAAGAAAAGAACGTGAGAGACTTTAAAAATGTTAAAAATATCCCAAAAAAACTTGAGATGTGAAAGACCAAGAAAATGGATAAAAATGTGAGATATATGGCATATTTTATGTATTTTGGATATAAGAAAAAACTAGAGAAACAAGAGAGAGAATGTGTGTTTACTCACTATCTCTATTTTTTTATTTATTAAAAAGTAATATTTATTTATTAAATTCGGTAGAAATTACATTATTCGATAATAATATAATTTAAAGTCATTAAAATCAAAAATGATAAATCTCCAAATAAGCTCACAACATACAAGTTAATAGTATTAAACAACAAAATATTTGCAAATGTAACAAAAGATTACAAATATAACTAAATTGAAGTGCAGAATATTCGTGTCTCTGAAACTGAAATGTTAACGACGTCAAAATAATTAATTTAATCTATACTTGAATAAAACTGATATCTCAATATAAACTAGTGATTTCCTGCCTCCCTTTATTTGGTTGGAGAGAAAATGAGCAAAGTTAATGTTATTGTTTTTTGAAAGGAAGTATTATCCTTCATCTAAAAAGTTTAATTTTTTTTATTGTTTGGAATTTATCATCCATTAAAAACATTAAGGCTTAAATATATTTTTTATCCATTTATTTTGTTTAAAATTAACTTTTGATCATCTTATTTATGAACTTTGGTTTTTGGTAGCTGTTTTTCGACTTGTGAGATTTTCTTGGTCACCCTCCATTTTTGTATAATGTTGCATGCTCATTAACGACGTGAATTGGATAAAAATGAGTTCATGTCATTAATCAATATCATTTATTACTTTTTATTCAACAAAGTTTTCACAATGTCATTAATCAATATCATTTATTACTTTTTATTCAACAAAGTTTTCACAAATGCGGTTGTTAGTAACAACCTAAGCAGACATTGTGAAGGAAAAAAGAAAATATGAACACGATTTTATTTTATCCAAAAGTTGTAAAATGAGGGGACTTAAAATCTAGTTTTAGAAATAGATAAATTAAAAGTTAATTTTGAATAAAATAAGAGAACCAAAAATGTATTAAAACCATTAATTTAACATTGAGTTAAATTTGTATTTTAATTAAGAAATTAAATTATTTGACTAAATTTTATTTTTTTTTCAATTTAATTAATTAATCTAATGTAAATATTGAAATTACCTGGATTATATTAAATGATTTAAGTTAATTGGTTTGATACAAATAGTTATTAATTTTTTTTTTGTCCAATGAAATGGTAACTAAACTTACATACAATTGCAATGTCACATGTTCGAACTCAGAATATGATTTTATAATTCAAATTATTTATTTATTTTTTGAGTAAAATTCAAATAATTTATACCAAATTTATAGATTAAAACATTTTTCTAACAATTAAATTATTTTTATAGGCCCATTTTTAAAACTAACTTTATCTAAATTTAAAAAAAAAAAAAAACATCAAATAGTAAATTTTTTACCACTCTCCTCCGTAAGAATCCTCAAGGGGAGTAGAACCAAATCTGTTTTGCCTAGATGCACTCTTTAAAGGTACAATTTAGGGTTTCACAATTAGTATCACATCTAGGAGACAAAAGAAGGCAACAAATAGCTTTGTTGGAGAGATTAGCATCATTGAGAACACATTAGTATAACATTTTTCTTTTCTTTTATCATTCTTTCCACTACATTGGCCTTCCTTCCATGCCCTTCGCTCTCATCGCTTCTTCACTTTTGGTGTGGCCTTTGGAGCTTCAACAATGCTTGATTGGTAGGGGAACTATTGTTGGTGTGGTAGAAAAGGATGATAATTATTTTCCTCGGCGTCCTTATTTGGACTTATGAATCACATTTGTTCAATCTAGTTCAAGGTTAACTTAATGATATTGACACCATCTTAAAAACACATTTGATGTGATGACTTTTTCATATCTAATTTTATAGCAATGGATTGGCACAAAAAAGTCAGTGAGTAGTGTACAATAAAAACCATAGGAAAATATAAACTATGTAAGTTTTATACTTCAATAATCATTCCCCAATTTTATTTTTAAATCATGGTTCTATAGAATGTTTTTTTTACTAAGCAAACCACATTCATTCAATCAAATTAGCAGAAATCATATTGTTCAACAATACAATTTAAAATTGCTAAAAACACAAATGATGAATCTATATGAATTTTTATAAATTTCAAGTTTATGTTATAATGATATTGTGTTTTATGCAAGAAGTATTAAATTTAGAATTGATTATCTCATATTATATGGGCATAATAGTATGAAAGTAATTGTCAGTTTCTCGCTTATTTTGATATTAAAAGTAATTTGGATACATATTTTAAAATTATTGCAAGTTAACAAATGTTCATGGAAGAAAGTAATAGAAAATATTAAAAAAATTATTCATTTTTTATTTTCTATTGTGATACTTATTTGGATTTACCATAAAACATATTTAAATATGAAACTTGGATTAACAAAAAAAAAATTCATGATGTATGTATTAGTTATCATATAACTATGAAGAATTGATTTCTTTAATAGAAATGAAAAGAAATTATTTAAGGTTACACCTTTTTAAGATATATTATTTAAGGTTTAAATGTATTATTTGGTCCTTGCAAATATGTTTTATTTTGATTTTAGTCCCTGCAATTTTTTATTTATGTACAGGCTTGCAAATTCTAACAAGTTTTAAAAAAGTCTTTTATGAATTTTTTTAGTAAAAATATAGTGACATGACTAGTTTTGAATAAAGAAGCACATGATGACTGTGTAATTGTTGTTGACTAGACAATATTTAATATTTAAAATTAAAATTCATTTTATTAACTTATCTAATTAAAAACTTAAAATTCATTTTAGATTCTTTTTTACATTTTCCTATTTTACTTTACATCTATTTTAAAAAATTGAACAATTTTAATGACACTAGGAAAATCAGTCAATTTTACTCTACTTTTTTACAATTAGACGTAATAACTTTACTTTTTTGAAACTTCAATCGTACATTTAAAAATTAATATGTTTTGTTATTATCAAATTAAATCTTGAATAAACATGTCATCTATTAAAGTGTTTTTATCATATTTTAGATTTATTATCATTAAATTTTTAAGTTTTATCTTTTGAAACTATTTTTAAATAAAGTTTTTTTTTATGATTTTAATTAAAATTAAAACTTTAATTATGAAAACAATTTATTTTGAATTAAAATTAAATAGATAAATGTATCAAAACTTTTAATTTGGTTAATTAAATATATACTATAGTAATGTCCACATGAATAATTTAAAGAAAATAATTGATCAAAATACGATAGAATTTGTCTTACTTTTTATTTTGTTTAATTTTTTTCTTTTTACTTTATTTATATAAAAATAAACACATAGAAATTGGTTTCATAGAAATTAGTACGCAGGAAATCAAATTGCGGAATTATTTTAAGATGTAAGAGATCTAACCTTTTCTGCGAAATTTACTCTGGCAGTTTCCTGCGGAATTTTACTTATCCTTAGGGGGCCTGCGGAAATATAGTCGCATATAACAAAAAGTTTCACAGTTATTTTTCCAGGAAAATCTGCAGATGAAATGTTTATTTCTTGTTGTGTACCTATTTTGGTTTTATTTTTGCAGTACTCAATTTATTTAGAGATGTGAAGAATTAATATTAATATGATTGATTATTATTGAGTTTAATTGACTTTATCTTGAAAATTAATTCTAATTTAGATTTAAAATTATTACACTTAAATTTATTGTTCAACTTACTTTTACTTGAATGTATACAAAATATAAAATCACTTTATATTTAACTAAAATTAATTTTGTAAATCAAGTTAGACAAAATTAGTTTATGTCATTGCTAAACCAAACATGCTCTCAAACGGATTTCAATTATCTTGTAACACACATTAACATGCATGATTTTTTTTATTTTAAATTGAGTGATGACTCAATTCACATATATCCTACCAGATAAAAAAAATAACACATATGACCCCAAAAAAATCAACACAAAAAATGAGTAGAAAAAAATGAGAGAGGTAAAAGGGTATCAAGAAAACTAACCTAACTAGTAGTTGACTATCATTTGCCTAAAATAAAGGAAAATAAAATGAGAATGAAGAGAAAGGAAGAGGAAAAAAAGAGAGACAAACGACAAGATATAATAGTTAAAAGAAGTATGAAAAGTAAAAGAATATTTTGGTCAATTCGTTGTGTCACTAGAAATATTTGGGGGTGTAAAAAAATCATGTTTTGTATGGTCTTATTTCTTTGACTCATCATTGTCATAGCAAAACATTTGAAAAATATAAAATGTATAAGTTTATTTTCTCACGCCTCAAAAGTTATTTTGAAAGTATACTTAAAAAAAACTGGTTTTACATTACTCGAAAATTTACTTTAAAAAAATATGTGTTTTCTAGTTCGAAAGAATTCTTCCAAAATTATGTGTAGATTTTTTTATAAAAGTAAGGAAAAAATAAAATTTCTTAAAACATAACTACCATAATCTTCATTTTTATTTGGGTCGTCCCAAAAAAATTATTCATTTTTATAATTTTATTATAGATAAAGACGATTCTAGACATATCATTATATCGTATGTCATATAATTTAAAACATATCACATTATTTTTGCATTCAAAAATTTAAAAGAGAGACTAAAATTTAAAGATTTTAAATTAGAAAAGCCAATTTCATAAACAAATAAAAAAATATAACTACAACTACAATTAAATCTAAATATTTTTATTTTGAACGTGGTTATTATTTTAATTGTGCATTCTAAGAGTACGACAGAAAACTCAATTTATTAGCAGTAATAATGGGAATGTATATTAAACATAATATATAGTTTAGTATTTATCATGTTTTCTATTTTTTTTATCTATTCATTTTTTCGCGTTTTGCCCCTACACTTTTTTCTTGTTCTTTGACTTGGTCATTTTAGGAGTGTTGTTAGTTGACTAAGTCATTTTATTTAAGGATTAGGTTAGTTGTGGCCAACAAATTCAGTTAGGGCTGTTAATCCTTTAACTGAATCACCACATTGCTATATATCCCTTTTTCTGATTTGATGATATTTTGGTAAGTTGAATCTTAATCAATGAGATGAGTGAATCAATTCTAGAAAATTGTTTCACCTTTAACGTGGTATGAATTGCAATCAACTTTGATTCTCATTCTGCGTTTTTCCAATTCCTTTGATTTTATTTTCCTTCACTTCAACTGAAATTTGGCAAGAATTTAAGTAAAGCTACCACCAACAATTGTGCTAATGTCCAATCTAATAATGATAAGGGTAGTAAATCCCATTCTTCTGATGATATTTTTGCTAATAGTGTTCTTTTGTTTTTATAACAGACCAATAAAAAGCATTGTTAGTTTTGCTGCAATGTTCACAAGTTTCACCTTCACATAATATCAACACTCTTACTCAATAAACTTTCACATAATATCAACAATTTCATTCTTTGTTGCAACTCTTTCCATTATGATTCTTTGTTATTAGACACTAAAGCTATAATTCCTTCCACATTTCAATTTCTAAAACAAATCAAACCTATTTTTATAAAATGACCTAATAGTGCCACAATTGTTGCGAAATATGCTGCAGCTATTTACTTAACTGATGAAGTCTTTTTATATGATGTTATGCTCTTCTCTCAATTTACTTCAAATTTAATTTATGCAAAACAACATATCCAAACAAAAGATTGTTGAGAAACCAAGAGATATATTTTAAAACAATTTTAAAATAATTCTCAAGAGCGAAAATTACTAATTGTCATGGATCACGCACACACAATATTTCACATGAAATATACGTGCTTACTTCTTGAAGCGTTGATCAGGACAAATCACTAATACTATGATATTGTAGTGTCTCTACTCATTCCATGTGAACGGTTGCCTCAAAATACGTCGGTGCTAGTTTATTTTAAGGTTAAGAAGAGACACTAAAATAAACTAGCACCGACGTATTCTATCTTAGTGCCATAATGAACCTACAAAAAAATTCATTTTATTTAATTAAATAATTCTTTAATTAAATTTTTACTTTTTGATTTAACCATTCTATTGTGTGACCCTATAAACTCTCACTTAATTGGCTATAAAATTAATATTAAATATTACAAACAATGAGTGACATCTAACAATGCATCATTGTTGCCCAATTAATGAGAAAATCAGTGATATGATTTTAGCGTGACCATGATCACTATTTATTGTGCAATAATTGTCCCTTCATCCAAATATTTTAATTGAACACAAAGCATAAAAAGTGTCATCTTTGTTAGGTACATTAATTAATTTTTCGATTTTGAGTATACGTGCAATCACTTATGTGTCCAATATGTTATATTGGTCCATTTTGGTGTCACCACGCACATTTCACATATCACTCTATTGATAGACCCAAAACACAACTCTTATTATGTAGGAGTGATGAATCTTATCTACATCACTCACATCTCTCTACATGGTTTATTGTAGACACAATAATCACCGTTATGATAATTATGTTACAAATAATGTTTGATAGTCTCAAAGTATACAAGTCTTTAAGTAGGGATCGTAGTTACTTCAAGTCAAAGGACTACTCACTATAATCACATGAGAATCACTAATGGCACTTGCATAACTATTACGTAACGTTCTCATAGCGGATCCATCTAATACAAATATTACTACTAATATTTATACATATGTGAAAACTTGATTTCTCATATCCATGATCTGTGACATGTGATCGTCAGTTTACTCACATAATAGTCTCTATGTATTAATGTTGTCCCATTTAATAATAAAACTTGACTACATACAGTGTAAGAATAATGTCATTATGTTCAATGGAGTTTCACGATTAAGTCACAATTTATGATCCATTAAACAGAGTAACTATTCTAAGTGTTTCATTATTCTTTAAATAAATTCAGATAATAAATTAAAATATCTCATATTACTATATAATTAATAGTAAGTGTCATGATACAAATAAAAACCAAAGAAAAATTATTGGCCTCTAAGGCTAACTCTAACACTCTTGACTAGCACTAGAGTCACTCAGACATACTCCTAATACATTAATCTAGTGTGACAATTATGCTTCTGCTAAGCAACTGATTTCGTAAATGGGTCAGCCATTTTATCCAAGGTAGGAACTCTGCAAATATTCACATCTCCTCTATCGATGATCTCTCAAATAAGATGCAAGTATATGTTTAGATCTCTGGTGAGATCTGAGTTTCTTAGCTTGTGCGATTGCACCATTATTATCACAATGAAGGTCAATCGGATTTGCAATACTAGGAACTATATCTAGCTGAGTAATGAACTTTCTAATTCAAACAACCTTCTTTGCTGCATTAAAGGCAACAATATACTCAACTTATGTAGCAGAATCAACGAAAGTCTCCTGGTTTGAACTCTTTCAGCTCACAGTGCCACCATTTAGGAAAAACACATGGCCATACTGTGATCTTGAGCTATCTTTATTAGTTTGGAAGCTAGCATCAGTATAACCCATTTATAACGAGCTTTTCCTCACCACCATAAATTAAGAACAAATCATTAGTCCTTCTCAGATACTTTAGGATGTTCTTAACTGCAGTTCAGTGACCCTCACCGGGATCTGATTGGTACCTGCTCATGATGCTCAATGCATACAAGACATCTGGTCTAGTACATATCATCATGTACATGATAGATCATATTGTCGAGTCATAAGGAATTTTACACATGCGTTCCCTCTCATATGATGAAGTAGAGCATTGTTCTTTGTGAAGTAGCAATATCAATCAGAAGTAAGAGGAGTTTGAATTGTAATCCCTTTTAAAAATGTTAATTCCTGAATTTAATATAGATTAACTCAAGATCAATCTTGGTTACAAACAAAAAGTTCAAAACATTCTAGGTGAGTTAAATATGAATAAAGCAAATTATTTCTAGGTGATACATGATTAGTGAGTGAGAAATAAATAAGGATAGGATAAAAAGGTCACACAGTGATATATCCTGGTTCATTCAAGTTGGACTACGTCCAGTTCTCACAATCTGTGAGTTTTTCCACTAATGTGTTTGGCACAAGAAAGTTCTTGATTTCGCACATTCTTTCTCGATCACTCTTGAGCAGTTACAGAATTCATCTTTCAACCTTGAAAGAATTTTTACAATAGTATTATTGTGTTGATTGCAAAGCGTGGTGTTATTCAAGTCACACACTATCCTACATCAAATTAGTATGTAATGCATTTTAAATAAAGATAATAATTTATGTAATTATAATTAAAAAAATTTATATGGTTATAAATTATTTTTAGAGTATTACTATTTTATTTTAGAATGTAGAATATATTATTTTTAAACTTTAATATTAGTAAGATTTGTTAAAAAAAGTACCAGTAAAATATTTAAATTGTAAAATTTATAATCAAATTAAAATATAGTTATTTTTTAAAATGTTGATGAAGTGTTATTATTTTTTTATGGTAGTTATTTTTGCTATTATGATTTATTATGTTAGTAAAATAAGATTTTATTAAGAAATTGTAATTTTTTGAGCAACAAAATAATACTTACAGAAAAAAATTATAATATTGGTCTAATTATAAAATATGTAATATTATGAATATAAAATGTTTTTATATCATTCCAAACATTACGTTAGTAGTTTTGTCCAAAAAAAATATAAAGTACGTTGTTTATATAATATATGATAAATAAAAATTTGAAACAAATGTAAAATGTATTGATTTTAATATAACTATTTTTTTTTTAAAAATATTTTTAAAATTAATGATATTAATATTTGTTGTTAGTTGTTACAAAGAATTGTAGTTGTGTTCGTACAAAATTTTTATATACTTTTACACTCTCTATTTTGGTTTATAGGGACTTATTTTATGAAAAAAATTCATTAAACATCATTCAACATTTTATTTTAGTTTATATATAGTCTTTATTATGATTTATTATATTGTTTGTAGATCAAACTACATAGCGACCAACTATGCCAATAATTGGCTTGATTAGACCGGATTTTAATGATGGAGGGAGTGGAGGTAATGATTAGAGAATTATTATGATGATTGATGTATTACAATAATATTTTCTATTTTTATTTTTGGTTTGTATGAATATATTGTACATTATTATTTAATTATGATTTGTTTTATTTTTGGTTTGTATGATATAATTTATTAAGGCTAAATAGCACATGTGGTCCCTTAACTTAATTTCAGTCATTTATATTTTTTTCTCGATTTGGTCCTTTATTTTAATTTTAAGTGACAATTTGATCTTTTATGTTTTAAAATATCAACAACGTTATCCTTTTTTTTTTATAAAAATTCAAAAAATTCATCAAAGTTTTCAACCAAAACCCATAAAATTAATTATATTATTCAATATAATACAAATTTCATCAAATTCGAAACTCAAATCTTCAAATAATTTCATATTTTCATCTCTAACAACATCAATAAAGAATGAAAATATGAGTTTATTTGAAGATTTGAGTTACGAATTTGATGAAATTTGTATTATATTAAAGAATATAATTAATTTTATGGGTTTTGGTTGAAAATTTTGATGAATTTTTGTAAAAAAAAAGGATAACATTGTTGACATTTTAAAACATAAAAGATCAAATTGACACTTAAAATTAAAATAAAGGACCAAATCGAAAAAAAAATATAAAGGACTAAAATGTTAATTAAAATTAAGTTAAGGGACCACATGTATTATTTAGCCATTTATTAATTTTGGAATGTTTTATTTTGATTGGTAGTAATAATTTAATTAATATTAAAATTATATTTTTATTTTTATATATAATATTTTATTTGATTTAAATTTTCAATTTTTATATTATATAAATATTAATTTTTAATATTAATATCGAATTTTATAAAATTATTTTTTTAATAAAGTTACCTATTGTGTGGCGGCCAAAATAGCCACAAATTGGACACTTTGTGCCAGTTTAAGCTCTCACAAATTATGTTTTTTTTATTAGTTTCATCATTTGTGGTTTAAGCCCTCACAAAAGGGAGAATTTGTGGGGGCCTTTGGCCCCACAAACTGTAAATTTTTTTAATCAATTTTATCATTTGTGGTGGCATAAGCCCTCACAAATTTGTGGTAGACGTTTCAATTGAGGGCTTAAACCCTCATAAATGGTAACTAAAAAATCAACTTTTGTTGTCCTTTTGGCTGCCACAAAACTTTGTGATTAAGTTATTTGTGAGGGCTTTTGGCCGCCACAAATGAAAGGTTTTCTTGTAGTGTGGTGCAGACATTATAATACGATGCGAAACAAGAATTACTAGAATGTAAGTGATTAATGTGTATATATATATATACTTCTAATTTTTTTACATTCATTTAACACTTCATTTAAGCATTGATGAGGTGGAGGAGTGTACATCAATAATTTTTGGCTTAATTATAGTTTTGGTTCCTCTATTTTCACTAATTCATGAAAATTGGTCCCCCTATTTAAAAAACTCATAGTTTTGGTCCCTTATTCAAAATTTTTTAACTAAAAAATTATGATTTGACATATTTTAAATAACGTGACATACAATTTTATGATATAAAATCATCTAGATACATTAGTTATTCATATGTCATTAATTAAATTACAAAAATAAAATATTTCTGAAATTAAAAATTAAGTTTTGAAATGATTTTATTGCAATTTCATATGTGTTAATCATTCTACATCATATGCCACATTATTTAAAATATATTATATCGTCATTTTTAATTAAAAAATATGAAATGAGAAATCAAAACTGTCACATTTTAAAATAGAGAGATTAATTTATTATTGAATTGATAAAAATATAATTACTAAAACTAAAATAAACCATATTTTTGTGTATATATATATATGAGCAGAATATAAACTTTTGGCGAACCAATAAAATGAAATGAACAAAGCAATGTTTTCTTATTGATTTGTGAAAAAGGAAATATTAATTAATAAGAATAAAATTAAACTGAATTGTCTACGGCAGACATAGTCACGATCCATGAAGAGGAGAGGTTACTGTTTCGACACTGTTTTGACCAGAATCAGAATATATAGTATAGCCCTCACCTCACAAATAATTCTCCTACGAGGACAAAGAAAAAAAGTAAAAGGACCAACCAGTTGCGGTCAAATTGGGGGTGCACATAGCCTAATTGGAAATCCCAGTTTACACTGCTCTCCCTTTTTGAGGTGTCAACATAAAAATAAGTACACTATTACAGCTCAATCAAATAGAATTACCATTCAACTACAATTCAACAAAATTACGACACACAGTGTATTTTAACTTTAAGTTGAATTAAGTAGAAAGTTAAAGCCTTAAATTAATACAACAAACTCTACAAAGGTGGTACCTAAGGTAGAAATTTTCTCGTCTCATAATTAACGTCAGTTTAGAAAGAAAAAAAAAAGTATTATCACAATTTTAAGAGTAAACATCTATTTTAATTATTGAAAAAAATTATAAAGTTGAATTTAGTTATTGAAAAAAATAAAAATAATTTTTAGTATATATAAAAAAATTAAATTAAAACAACTTAGTAATAAAAGAAAATGAAAAGAAGATAAAATAAATATTCAATAATTTCATTATTTAATAGTTTGATATAATAGAAAATAATAAAAAAATATTGATGTAAAAAAATACGTGTATTTATAAAATAACACTATATACATCATTTTCAAAATATTATAGTATTTCATTAAATAACATTATATCTTAATTCGTTTGTACTAATTATATATTTTAATTAACACTATATATACTATTTTTAAAATATTGTAGTAGTATCTCATTAAATTATCACTTTCTCTCCTATTTAATGGATGAATTGTTCTAACAAAAAAAATCTCTAAACTATTATGTATAATAAATCATTTTTAGATATATATATATATATATATATATATTCCATCAAATAAGCCTCTAAACTATAATTCTTAACGGCGAATATCCAATACTTTAGTGAAGCGCATGTCAAACAGATATCACATATAACGTAAATAGAAATGTTTTGACAATATTTCTAGAACTTATATGTTTAGAAATATCCGTGTAAATGTAATTTCTTTGTTTTGACCTTGAGACATTTTTTATCACACATTTTTATTTATTTATTATTTATTGAAAATAGTAATTTTGAACAAAAACAAAAGCCACATGAGACACATTTTTTCACCTCGAACCCAAGAATTACTTACAACTAAAAGTAGATGTAGTAAATAGAGAGTTTAGGGAAACCGGAGCCTACCCTTCACAGGAATCTGATTGATACCATGCCAAACCCAAGTTAGTCTGAGTAACTGCTCATTACTGACACATTCAGCTACCTATGTGACTATGTCTCTCTTCTTCTTTTTTTTATTTATTCATTTACCATCTCTCTCTAATTCGAACTCAATAATAAATGGGGAAATTTTGAATTGAAAACGTGGAGTGAAGGCCACAAAAAATAAAGGTGGCGCAGAAGAGAAGAAGAAGAAGAAAGAAGAACAAGTAGTATTATGGGTCAGGGGTTGAGTTGCAGAGGTAGTAATGAACATGGACTTTTTCGTGCTGTTCAACATGGGGACCTTCAAACTGTTGCTACTCTTTTACAGATACACCCTTCTCTTTTGCATCGCACTACTGTTTATGACCATCATTCCCCTCTTCATATTGCTGCTGCCAATGGTCAGATCCAGGTTCGTTTTTTTTTTACTTTCTTTCTCAATTGGGTTTTTGTTTTTGTTTTCGTTTCTGGGTCTGAAAATGGTGTTTAAATTTTTGTGCTGTTTTTTTTCTTCTTGTAACTTGCAGGTTTTATCTAGGCTTTTGGATAGATCTGCAAATCCTGATGTGTTGAATCGCCAAAAGCAGGTAACTTGGAGTAATTTGGAAATGTTATTCCTTTTTGTAGTTTTAATTTTGTATTTTGATTTAATGGTATGAATTGAAATTTAATGTGTTTGGGGAAGGGGAATCTTTTTTTTTTGGGCGATTGTTTTACATTTACTTATCTTTTCATTGCATTGTGAAATTCAGACCCCACTTATGTTGGCAGCAATGCATGGAAAGATTGATTGTGTGGAAAAGCTTCTTGAAGCTGGTGCTAATGTATATGACATTTCCCTCCATGTTCATTTCAATTTCAATTTCCTGAATTTTTATTCTATTTTTTAACTATTTTATTAAAACAAATAGTTTTGAAAAATTATCAGGTTTTAATGTTTGATGTGTGTCATGGAAGAACTTGCTTGCACTATGCTGCTTACTATGGTCATTCTTCTTGCCTTAAGGCAATACTTTCTGCTGCTCAATCTAGTCCTGTGGCTGCTTCTTGGTTAGTCCTTTTTTCTGTTTTCGCATTAATATCTTTCTTAATCGATTCATTTTGGTGATGTATTTTGATGAAATGAAATATTTTAATGAAGATAAGAATTTGATTCATTGCAGGGGGTTTGCACGGTTTGTGAATATTCGAGACGGTAGGGGTGCTACACCATTGCATTTGGCAGCTCGTCAAAAGCGGTCTGATTGTGTGCACACTCTGTTGTGTAGTGGAGCCCTTGTTTGTGCTTCTACTAGTAGATACGGGTAACGATCTTTCAAAGTTGTAGATGATGAGTGACAAGTTTGGATTTGATGTGTTCATTTTTTTTGTGGATTAATATGTTGCTATATTTGCAGATGTCCTGGGAGCACTCCTCTTCATTTAGCAGCCAAAGGAGGATCTCTGGATTGCATCCGTGAACTATTGGCATGGGGCGCAGATCGTCTTCAACGTGATGCATCTGGGTACATTATAGTTTCTATATATGAATTCTTACCACTTTGGGGAAGATACCATCAATGATGATTGATACATCATACATATATGTGAACATATTTCATTTTCGTCGAAATTTATGCAGCTCATTCATAATGAGCTTGCATACTAGGACATTAATTGTAGTAGCAAAATGCAATGAGAGTGTCTTAGGAAAACCTTTAATTTGTACAAATATTATCACTTGTTTTGATAGGCATTCCTCTTGTATATGTGGTTTTTGTTTTCCAGTTTAGGAAGTGCGTTATCTGAAGTAAATTGTTGAGATTCATAAGTAGACAAAATTCTTAATACCACGTGTTTTGTGTTTATGCAGGCGGATACCATATGTAGTTGCTCTGAAGCACAGACACGGAGCATGTGCAGCATTGCTAAATCTTGCATCGGCGCAGCCTCTTGTCTGGCCATCATCATTGAAGATTATCAGTGAGCTTAATCCAGAGGCTAAAGCTTTATTAGAGCAGGCGTTGATGGACGCGAACAAGGAAAGGGAGAAAAATATATTGAAAGGCAGTTCTTACTCTCTTCCATCTCCTTCGCACTCTGATGGGATGGATGACAATATCTCTGAGGTAATTTCACCCTTTGAGTTCACTACTTTGCTTATTTGTCAATTTAATTATGGCAATAGAGTTCTTGGGAACTTGTTAAATTACAATTACAATTACAATTACAATTACAATTACAATTACAATAGGAAGTCTAATTATTTGGATTTTTTTCGAAAATGCATCAAGTTAAAAGTTAATTCAATCAAGCCCCTTTACCTTTTAGGCTTAGAGCTCATGGGCTGTGTCATCCCAATGAGCTACTGCAGAAAATTATCGTCTATTTACCATATGTAGTTTGGAAGTTACCATTGCATTTAGCAGCTCATCAATGATCCTAGTGACCTGTTAAAAAACGCATCACAGCAAACAAGGTTATATCGTCTTAATGTGACAGGGAATGACATCCCCCAATTTTTTCTGACATTTATTTAGCAACCGGTTTAAAAAGGAACACTCAATACCCGTAAAGGCAGGTCACATTTTGGCTGGAATTTACCCTTGAGCTCTGAATTATTGAAACTTCGCTTGAACAAT
Organism: Cicer cuneatum; assembly: GCA_037974295.1. Taxonomy (NCBI): domain Eukaryota; kingdom Viridiplantae; phylum Streptophyta; class Magnoliopsida; order Fabales; family Fabaceae; genus Cicer; species Cicer cuneatum. Next base: position 76,803,447 of record JBBPBO010000005.1, read on the forward strand.
TGAAACAACTCTACACATACTAATTCAAAACACAGATATTTGATATCAGAATTTCTATTCTGAATTTTTGTCAAGTTTAAAGTCCATTAAATAATCATTATTACGGCAAGTTTGAAATCCCTCTCTCCTTTGATGTTAATCTATGTTTTCCCTTTGTATTCGCATCTTCCATAACACACGCGTACGAGGGAAACAAACATCTTTGCTTTTTCTTGAAGAACTATATATACTTATTGTGAGATCTTAATATAATTTTCAGGTCAGCGAGACGGAACTATGCTGCATCTGCTTTGAGCAGGTATGTACAATTGAAGTCCAGGACTGTGGCCACCAAATGTGTGCACAATGCACACTAACACTCTGTTGCCACAACAAACCCAACACATCTACTTCTCATCCTACCCCACCAGTTTGTCCATTCTGTCGAAGCGCCATAGCTAGACTCGTGGTTATCAAGATCGAAACTCACGAAGACATTGACCAAGACAGCGCTAATACCAGTTGTTTCAAGCCAAGCAAGTCAAGGAAATTTCGGAACTTGAACGAGGGAAGCAGCAGCAGTTTCAAGGGATTATCCAATGTAAATTCGTTTGGAAAAATGAGCGGTCTTAGTTCTGGTATGATGGCAACTGAAAACGAATGGATTGATGATAAGCCACAATGATAATTGCATATGAAGCTACTATGCTTGATTGGCAAGGCAAAATGAAAGTATAAAAAGGAAGAGTTTATTGTGTGATATTGAGAACTAAGCAAAGTGGGTCCTTGGGGGGAAAGAGGTATATGAATCATGATGACATGTTGTAAATTGTAATGTCAATGATGGTATATACTGAATCCATTATTAAAATGAGAATTTCTTTTTTCTCATTATTAATTGAGGTCTAAAAAGACCATAAGAAAAATGTATTATTGTTGTGTATTATTTGCTTCTGAATTGTTTCATTGTAACAAAATGAGCAGCAATAAAATACGAAAGAAAAAGGCCTGGCCTATTGATGGTTGTCATGTGATTATGTCTACGTTGGTTGGTTGAATAATATTGTGCACAACACGTACATAAGGAACCTTATGATTATTATTATTAAATATAACAGAATCCGGACAATTTAATGTGTCAGGGGTCACTGGCGTCTCACTAGGCTCCGGATAACTAGTTGACAAGTAGAATTAGCATCTTTGATACAAAATATATGTAAATAATGACTTGATATCTTTAAAAGTCCTGTGTCTGTCTTCTAATAATTTAATAAGGAAAATGACACTTCTGGGCACTTGCCAGATATGCTACCTCTTTTCTTAAATATAAAATCATCCCCAGATTTTTCTGTCTTTTTATTTCAATTTTTTAAATACATTTTTTATTTACTAATTTACCTTAATTGTGTTATATATATATATTAATCTATAATAAATATTACAATAAAATTATAATTAATTCTTTTTTATATAGATAAATTAATAAAACAATTTAAATTGTCAATAGATTTAATATTATAATAAAAAAAATTAATTTTTGTGATTTAATTAACATAATTTTATATATAAAAAAAGAGGTAGTATTAATAACATTTAGGTATCTCGGTTGCTGAGATTAGAAACACTAAAAAAAATTTAAAAATAAAAAGAGATTCTAAGTTCAAATTAGAAACTAATCTAATTAATAATCTAATAAGATTTGTCTATAAACAAAACATTTAAATTTAAATAAACTTTAAAGTGTAATCATTATAAATTAAATTTTCAACATGTATTTTTTATAGAAAAAATCTATTTTCATATTCTCTCTCGTAAAGTTTTACACCCTTTTTTTAATTAAATTACGTATTTTATATTTCTTTTGTTTTTCTTTTCTTGCGAGACAATCATTGTACTTTTATATACCATTATCAAATATATTAAAAAAGCTAAATTGCAAGAGTTCTTTTTTTAATCAAATTACTTATTTTATATCTTCTTTTGTTTTTCTTTTCTTGCGAGACAATAATTGTCCTTTTATATACCATTACCAAATATATTAAAAAAACTAAATTGCAAGAGTTTAATTAAAAACTTAATCATTTATATTACTTCATTTTCTTGAGTAATTATATTACTTCATTTGTGTATACTTTTATAATTATGTTATAAGTATGAAGTATGTAACTAATCTCAGTTGAAAAACATGTTAAATATATGAAGTGAGTTCTCTTCTCTCAACTAAATTTGTTCTATACAAGAGGTAGAGATCAAATTCTCTGACCACTTGGACCAATATATTAGATAGATGTGAAAATATTATTTGAGAACAAAGAAGCATAATTTACTTGAGTGTTGTATTATATTTTAATGTATTGCACAACAGTTTTGTATTGTCAAAAGTATCTTTTAATTTGTTTTAATGACTTTTTCTTAAAAAAAAACATATGTAATTTAAAACAAAAATAATGCATCTATGAAAAAAAAAATCCGCACTCTAATCTAGATATCTGTATTGATTTTAATTAATCTTTTAAATGGTAAGAATATCTTAAAGAATGGACCTAATTCACGACCACATGGGCCCTGGCTACATAAAGAAAAGAACAAGCTTAAGTAATTAAAATTTCGTAAACTTCCCATATGGATCCAAATCAAAGTGGTTTTGGAATCACATGAGTCAGATTGGGAACGTGCAAGGTACGATAAATAATTCAACTAATCAGCATGGTTTATTTTTGTTTTCATTTTCAAGAGTAAGGAAATAATTTTGGCCAAAAAGAAAGAGTAAGGGCGTGTTTGGTTGCATAGTTGGAAGAAAAGAGAAATAATATTTTAAATAATATGTAGTTTTAATTTTTAAGAGAAGAACGAGAGAGAAGGGTCAAAATTTGTCATAAATTTTATTTTGTCTTTCTCCATTTTGAAAAATATGGAGTATAAGCAAGGAGAAGCGGCTAAATACGAGTTGAGATCTTTTTTATTTCTCAAAAGAAATTGAGAATATATTAGTATAGTTTTTTGTGTATAAAATAAATATATATTTAATTTATGTTACATGATTTAAAAATAGATTTAATGACCATGTACTATTATAACAAAAGTTCATATCCTCTATCAATATAAAATTAATTTACATTGATTGTCTGTCATCCTTGCTAAATACACTTAAAAATTAAAATATTTTTCCTCACCTTAAACCAAAGACACTTTTAATTGAAATATCTCCAAAAAATTTAACGTTGTTTATAAATAACAAGCAACAACTAATATATATTAGGCTAAATAGAACCCGTGGTCCCTTAACTTAATTTCAGTTAACGTTTTAGTCCTTTATCTTTTTTTTTTCCGGTTTGGTCCTTTATTTTAATTTTAAGTGATAATTTGATCTTTTATATTTTAAAATGTCAACAATATTATCCTTTTTTTTTTTATAAAAATTCATCAAAATTTTCAACCAAAACCCATAAAATTAATTATATTCTTTCATATGATACAAATTTCATCAGATTCGTAACTCAAATATTCAAATAAACTCATATTTTCATTTTTTATTTCACTTAAAACTAAATAAAGGACCAAATCGGAAAAAAGAAAGATAAATGACTAAAACGTTAACTGAAATTAAGTTAAGGGACCACAAGTGCTATTTAGCCTATATATTATTCTTTGTTTAAATTACAAAGTTATAGTTTAATTGATAAAATTATTAAGTTGAACGTTTTGTATTGAGTTTAAACTCGAAATCTCATAATTGTATATGAGTTTTAGACAATAGTTACCGCTTTGTTTGATTAAAAAAATTTATAAATTCGTGTCAAAAAATTTATAAATATATCTATGAGTAATGCACTATTAGAATAAAAATGATGTGATACTACAAGGTCCTGAGTTTAATTTTCGCTGTCAATGTGAAAATCTCTTTAGTGAATAATATATACTTTTTATCGAAGTTTTTTGAACCTTTAGATATGTTATGACCTGATAAACTTTTATAATCTAATTCATCTAAACTATTTTTAATAAATAAAATAAAATGAAAATTGAAATAACAAACCAAAATTTGTCTTGAGTTTAAACTCGAAATTTCATAATTGTACATGAGTTTTAGACAGTAGTTACCGCTTTATTTGATTAAAAAAAAATTATAAATTTGTGTCAAAAAATTTATAAATATATCTATGAGTAATGCACTATTAGAATAAAAGTTGTATAATATTACAAAGTCGTGAGTTTAATTTTCGCTGTCAATGTAAAAATCTCTTTAATGAATAATATATACTTTTTATGGACATTTTTTGAACTTTTAGACATACCATAACCCTAATAAACTTCTATGATCTAATTCATGTAAACTATTTTTAATAAATAAAATAAAAGTTAAAATTAGAAACCAAAATTTAGAGAAAGAAAATAATTTTTGCTTCTTGATACACTGTTTTTTATATCATTTTTAATAGTTGATGATAAAATAAAAATTCCACCTGTAAGATATTTTATCTTAGTGTAGTGGGTTTTGTACGGATATAAGTAGTGCGAAAGTCGTTTGAAATCTATGACGTGAGAAAAGTTTTTTTCTTCTTGAGATTTGGACTATTTGTACATAGTGGAGACTTTATTTATTTTTCAATTTAATTCCTCGAATTATCAAGGCCAATTAAAAAATTAGAGATTTTTTTAAAGATATTTTATTAAAAAAGAAAAGTTAAATGCATAACAGTTTTAAGGTTTGAAATGATAATTTCTCTTTATTCTGAATATAAATATAGGCTAATATTTTTTAAGGATATAAAACGTGCTTCAAACTTTTTGCGATTATAGAGAGAAAAGAGATTTGATGTTGAAAAGTTTATGAGTTGATGAAAAATATAATAATAGGAAAAAGAAATATGGAGAGGTATATGGAATATTATAAGAATATGATGTGAAAATTAGTACCCAGCCACTCAACATGCATGGAATGTATGCATGTGAAAATATAAAACTACTTTTTTTGGGGTCAAAATTAACTTATCTAAATAGTAATGTTATCTTCACATTCTTGTCTTTCAATTATTTGTTTAGTTACACATGCTGTCCTGCCTACATTCAGGTTTCTTTTTTTTTAATTCATAAACATGAGTAGATGCATGTATAAAATTATAAAAAAACTGTTAACATATGCAAGAAAAATAATAGAGTGAGTGCGACTTATCAATATAATATAAAAATGTTATTTAGTATGAAGAATTATTAGAAAAAAGAGAAGAATGCATCAAAATATAATTTTTTTATCGATTAAGTTTTAGCTAACTATACATGGGGCAATCGGCAGTTATTATTTAGAAGAGTTAGATAATATTACATAAGATTTTTGTGTTTTTTCTCAATTTTCTTTTGTAACAATAAATATTTTTCATACAATAATTTCACATTAGAGTTGAAATTAATGAAAGCGTATATTTGACATTGAACTATTTTGATAAATGATATACAGTGAACTAATATTGATAAATTATTTAAAATTCTAATACTTGAGTTGGTAGTTTGATCAATGTTAATAAAAAAGAAAATAATACTTGAGTTTTAAGGTATAAATACTTATTTTGTTTTATTTTTATGAAATTCCAATCAAACTAATTAGTGTCTCTATCGTAAATACGAGAAGGATCACGTAAACTCCAACTTCTAAAAAATAATATTTGTGATTGTTCGGGTTTTCGATAATTTTCAAATAGAGTTCTTTATATATAATTTGAATTTCAATTCTGTGCAGTTCAAAGTAGCTGCAGTCGTAATAAAAATAAAAATTATAAACTTTGAACCGTCTAATCTCAATCAAAACATCACAGATTTTGATAGCATGACAACACATAGTCATTAATTGCACACATTCTCCATCGATATAATTTGGCCGTGATGAATGAATTGTAAATGTGTGGGAGATGCCATTGTCAAAGCTTGGTTAGGAATTAACTAGGGCCTAGCCTAGGGGTACCTTGTCTACACAAAAGCATGAATTTGAAACTTATCCTGAAAGGAGCCAAACAAAGTCTTGCCTTGCTCTGCATGTGCCCTGCTCTCTCTGTGTCTCAATGTTTTCTGCCTTGAACTGATGGATCAAGAGGAAGTAATGGTTCGGCCATTCACCATTCCATGAATAATGAATTCAGCTCTGTTATTGTTTCAGCTCATCTTGGAAATTCATCGGGGCTGTAAATAAAAGGAAACTTGGTTCTTTCTATTTTCATTTCCTCTTTCCATAACTATGACCTGGAATTAGACTTCTTGTGGAATAAACTATGCTTAAACACATATCAGTTGTACTGTATTTTTAATGATGGTGTACTTGTTAGAATCACAGCAAATCATTTTGAATTTACAAAAATTATAAATAGTTGTTTTTGTAAAATTATGGTAAACTGTGGTAATTATAAAAAAATCACTGAAATACCAAATATATGCTAAGATTTCTATGTGTGATCTTACCTGAAATATTCATGGAGTTCATGATATGATATGTATGAAAAAGATGATAATTTATGATGGAAAAATTAAAGAAATACAAGAGTATAATGTGAAAACTCAACATTAGAAAAAAAAAACACAATTCTTATTTAGTGATAACTAGATAATAATATTATGGGTGCGTTTGATTTGCAAAATAGCACGTATTGGACGTAACATTATATTACAAAACAATGCATAAATGTACTATACAACATTTTGTACTCAATGGTGGATCCAGAATTTTTTCCGATTAGGGAAATAAAATAGTATATATATATTTAGATCAAAGAAAAATATTACTAACTGTTACAAAATAACAAACTCAAAACACATAAAAGTTTCTACAAATTACAATTGTCATCTACGATATTTTACATTATAAAAATATTTAATGATTTTTTCATTGTTAACACTATTAAATATGTCACTCCTTATATATATAACCAACAAATCATTCAACCAATCATCTTCAATGCGATTGTATCATCAATTCTTTACAAAATTCATGGGACAAACACGTCTTTCATTTGTTGCAGTTGTCACAAACAAAATTAAAACTAACTTTAGAAATAAATATATATATTATTGGATACACAATATGTTTTTTTTATAACTATTAAGATTTTACAGGAGCTTAATAAAAGTAATAGTATTATTAAACATATTTTTTTTCTTATGCACGAGACAAAATAATATAATTTTTATAATAATATTCATTATTGATATATATATATATATATATTATTTATGAGTGCAAATATTAATAAATGAAAGGTAGGATAAAAAAGGATGGAGAGAGAGATAAGGGGGAATCTCAGTATGATATTGATAAGAGACATTGACGTATAATAATTTATAAAAAGTGATATTTTTCACTTTAAAAGTTAATTTTGTGACATCATCTATAAAAATTTAAGATAATATCAGAGTGTATCTATCAGACCACTTACTATTTATGTTCACACATCAAATTCAATAGTGTTAAACGTGAGCAGATTTATTGAAAAAAATTTAACTCTCACATTGATAAAAAATAAAACTCTACAAACTTTATAAATAGTTACACATTTTATCTTATAAGTCGTTTTAGTAAGGATGAGTTAAATTTAATATAAAAACTTAAGAGAGAGTATGTTTGTTCATTTTTAAAAATGAGTTTAATCGTTATGCCATTCAAACGTCAAATGAAAATCTTCTCAGTCATAACATTAAAGTGGTGTGAAGGAATAAATTAGCAAAATACAAGATTGCTATTGGATATAAATATTAAATTATTTTATATTGAAATTGTATATCCTTTTACTCTTAAAAGATAGGTAAAATACCTCATGTGATCTCTTAATTTTAAGTAACAATCCAGTCTTTTATTTATTTTTTCTTTGCGATTTGATCTTTTATTTAATTTTAAATTACGATATGATTTTTTATATCTTAAAATGTCAATAATGTAATCATTTTTTACATAAACTTAGAAAATTCATCGTTATCTTCAAACAAAATCCAGAAAATTTATTATCAATTTCACGAAAATTCATATATTTATTAAATCCATAACTTAAATATTTAAATAAACTCATATATTCATCTTCAACAACAACAACATTAAATCCATCAAATAAAAAATTCACACTTTAAGATTTGATTCACAAATCACAAAGATAATATCTTCTACTTTCTATCTTTCTCCAAAATCAAATCCCTAACTTAATTCTTAAAATGCGAGGTCTTTATTTGATGTTGTTGTTATTGTTGGAGATGAAAATATGAGTTTACTTGAAAATTTGAGTTATGAATTTGATAAAAATATGATTTTCGTTGAAAATAATTACTAATCTTCTGAATTTTGTTTGAAAATAGTAATAAATATTTTATATTTTTATAAAAAAATAATAAAATTATTTACATTTTTAAAACATAAATAGATAAACTGCTACTTAAAATTAAATAAAAAGTCAAATAAAAAAATATAAACGACTAAAATTAAATTAAAGTATCACCCGAGATATTTTGTATATAAAATATAACATTTTTCTCTTATTTATATTCCTTATCACATTCTCAAATTTATCGAATAGAATGACTAAATCTCAAATTTGTATTCCTCAAATTTCTCTTTCCGTCTCACACACCCTTTTTCATCTCTTGTATTTATTTCTCACCCATCTCAGCATGATTTTACAATAAAAGGAGAGGCCGAAAGAGACGAAAATGGAGGTATATTCTGTTCAAATTAATCAATGGTGTCAGTATTAAGACAGTATATCACATGATAACTGCTACGGAGGCGGAAAACAGGCTCGTTGGTGCGCGCAGATATTTATATTACACTATGTATCAGAACCACCCAAAATATTTATATTTTAAATCATTAAAAAACCGATAAAGTTACATATTACTTTTTACTCTCATGTGTGTCTAAATTTGATGTGAAAGTTACGTTTTAATTTTGTTGCCAACCAAATCCTTGAATTCAACCCATACCATCAATTGAACAAAGAAATGACATGAGATGAAATTAATGAATTGTATACATTGATTCGAAACAACGATATAGAGATCAAATGTAGCCCCACAATGTTTTCAATAATAATAAAAGACAAGAGAAGAAAAAAATTAGTAATAGTATGACTGGAGATGAAAATTCCAAAAGTATGAATAATTAATGGTTTAGTCAAAAGAGTACTACCTGGTGGTGAGTCATATTGCATGCAATGCGATGTAGCTTTTCAATATTTTCAGCAGAATGGTTACCTTAGATGTCAGATTCCATTGCAGGAATTGAATCGTCATTTTCCCTTCCTTCTGTTTTCAGGACTGACGGTAAAAAGGATAGTTTTCATCTAGACTACACAGTACAGAGGTTCTTCACCATTTCCTACTTTTTTCTAAGTTGACAATTTAATTTTACTAACATTTTTTTATTTATTTAATTTTCTTAATTAATTTTTATTAATATATTTGTAAGCATGTTTACATTTAACTTGTTTTTTTTATTTCAAACTAGCAACGTAGCATATTTAATAATTGTAGAGTGAAAAAACATTTTAGACAAAAAAGAAAACAAAACATAAAATAGTTCTCGAGAATTCTCTTAATAATTTTAAGATTTAATTATAATTTTAATCATTTTATTTATATCAATTTGCGAAATTGGTTGTCCTATTTTAAAATTCGACAGTTTTGATTTATCTCTTAAATTTTTAATTAAAAAATGATAATTTAATATATTTAAATAATATGACATACAATCTTATAATGTGAAATTATCTAAATGTATTAATTATTTATAAGTTATTAATTAAATTATAAAAATAAATAATTTTAGAAGTTGAAACGAAAGTTTTTTAGAGAGGTTTATCATAATTTCATGAGTATTAATCATTCATCATTATTTCATATGTTTAAAATATATCACATCACCATTTTATTAATTAAAAAGCTTGAAAGAGACCAAAACTGTTAGATTTTAAAATATAATGACCAATTTCATAAATGTCATTTAAGTGCTAAATCATAAATGAGAGTGCAACAAAATTAAAAAAATGGTAGGGACCAATCAAATATAAAAAGTTTGTTGATAGTAATAAAAATCTGGTTTTAGAAATAAGAGGACTACAAAATACATTTTTAACAAAATCAATGACCAAAAATATATTTAAGTTTAGCAATAATAACATACTTTAATTACCTAAAAAATATTTATTCATAATTAAGCATCTTTTTAAACTTCCCATTAAAAAATTATCTATTTATATTTATTTAATATCATAATAGTAATACATATTTAACTACGTCAAACAAATTCAAATATAACGAACGGAGCAATTTTCTTAAGAGTTTTCTACTTGTCACCGTTATACTTATATCTTTCGCTTTCTCAATACATTTAAAGTGAATATTTCATCCCTTTCATTATATATAAAAATAGAAAATTTTGAAAAAACGAAAAATTTCATAAATTTAAATATTTTTGAAATAGGAAATTTCAAAAAAAATAATATCATTATTTTGAAACAAAATTTACATTTCGAAATTGAAGTAAAATTCTAAATATTTGAAACATTTGAAACTTTCGTTTTGTTCGAAATTTTTGAAATGTAAAATTACGTTTCAAAAATTTGATTTTCGAAAAAAATAATGTTTTGAATTTTGAAAGTTTTGAAACTTTTGTGAAAGGTTACTTTAAAAATTTCAAATTAATCAAACTTTTGCAAATTTTTGATTTGATTTGAAATATTGGAAACGTAATTTCAGGTTTGTTTAAAAAAATTCAAAAGTTTCAAACAATACAAAATTTTTGAAATAGGAAAATTAATTAATATTTTTGATATAGGAAGTTTTAGAATATGATATAGGAAATTATAGAAATTGAAATTGTCGAAATAGGAAATTTTAGAAATTCCAAAATTGAAATAAGAAATTTTCGAAATAGAAATAGGAAATTCTAGAATAGGAAATTTTTAAAATAGGGAATTCCCAAAAAAATTAATGTAATTATTTTAAAATAAAATTTACATTTTGAAAATTCTATTTTCTTCGAAAGTTATGAAATGTAAAATTACATTTCGAAAAAAATTCATGTTTTGAAATTTTGAAAGTTCTAAAACTTTGCAGGTTCAAAATTTTTGTTAAAGGTGAAAGATTCGAAAATATTTTATAAATACAATAAATTGTATTTCGAAAATTATAAATTAATTTAAACTTTAGAAAGTAAATTCATTTTATATTTCAAAAATTTTATAATCAACTAAAGTTTAAAAAATTTTAATAATTTTTTACTAAAGTTTCGAATGTGTTAATGAAAAAAACTTTTTATATAAAGTAAAAAGGATAAAATATTCTCTTTTAACTTTTTTGGGGGGCGAGAAATATAAGTAGGGTGGCAAATAATAAAGTTATTTCTTCATGCATTATTAGCCCATAAGCCCAGAACACTCCCACTGACAAAAACACCAGCAGTCCAACAAAGTGAGAATCCGGTATGGGAATGGGAATTAAAAATTTGCAATATTTATCCCAAGTGAGAATAAGATGTGGTTTGTTTGATTTTCATCCTAAGAATTCTATTTTAATTTTTTAAATTTAAAAATTAAAAAATTTGTGTAGATTACTTGTTTTTAAAAATTGTTTTGTAAAACTATTTTTAATATTATACTTTTTATAATTAAAAAATCAAAATAGATAAATAGTGTTTTACTTCTCATTTTTTAATTTTTTTTTAATTTTTTAGTCAAAAACTATTTTAAAAAATTAGATTACTAAATTTTCTGTTTTTAGAAATAAGTCCCTCAAACAAGTTTTTTTTTCCTTAATTCTATTCTTTAAAATAATTTTTTAACTCAAATTTGTAAAACAATTTTTAAAAACTAAAAACTAAAATTGTTTCAAAAGATCCTTATATACTTGTTTCTTTTTTTGTTGTTAAAAGTTTGGTGTACACAGTATATTATTCTACTTTTTGAAAGAGATAAAAATAGAGAGTAATATAATTAAAAAAATAACAAAAAATAAAATGTTAAAAATAAGTGTATAAAAATTATGAATTATAATTTTTTTTTTCTTTTCATATCATGATATAATATAGATGTAGACTTTATTCTTGTTGTAGATTAGAAGGGAAAGATTGCACTTGCTTGGAGTTAAACTAAATTGAATAAGAAATTGAATGAGTCTTTCGTACAAGCCCTTGGAACAAGACATTTATCTCTATGAATAAACCCTGGAGGTTGAAACATATAAACCTTGTCTTGATGAGTACAATTGAGGAATTAAGACACTGTTGATGTCGATCTGTTGAACATCCCACTTATATGTCAGAGCCAAAGTCAAAACAATTCATATGTTACAGGTTTAACGATTGAGGAAAAGGTTTCTTAAAAACAGAAACCATACGATTGATGAAACCCCTTAGCCAATAGTCTAGATTTGAGTTTGTTGAGAGAGCCATTTTGATTTTTCTTGACTAAAAAAACCCATTTAGATGCCTTTTTGTGGGGTGGAAGAAGGACAAGACGCTAAGTTTGATTGGAAATAAGAACCTGATATTCAGACGTCTTGCTTTTTAGCCATTATGGATTTGGTTTGTTTAAAATTAGAGGGTTCAAACTATGGAGACTTGAATCAGATATACTTAAATTGAAATGTTTATTTGTTGGTCATCAAACTAATGCATATGTTAAGTTATATTTTAAACATTATCAATATATAATTGTATTCAGACTATAAATGTTATAAATTTTTTCAAGAGTTTTTTTTTTCTCACTAATTAGTATGAGTTTATTTATAAATAGAGACACTTTAGGAGTAGAAATCAGAATCCAAAAATCATGTTTACATGAGTCAAAATTCTATCAAAAATATCTCTAAGTCATTTATTATTTTCTCTAGTGAACAAGACTAATTGAAGAAATTTTATTCTATAAAAATATCATTGATCGATATGCTTGATGGAAGTGTCAATTCATGTCAATGGTTCCAAAGTGGACTTGCCGGTTAATCCGTTTGCATTCAATATATAGCTTGATACGAATCGAACCTAAAGTTTAGTGTGATACACACGCTTTGGAATTTATTTGTGCAACCTTGATCCTCATCAATTTCATTTTCTTCTTATTCCACAAATAAATTGATGATGATGAAGATTGCACAAATAAATTCCATAATGTGTTTATCACTTTAAACTTTAGGTACAATTTACATCCACTAATATATATATATATATATATATATATTGAATGCAAATGAGTTAACTGCGAATCTCATACTCTCGTACACTAAAGAAAACAAGAAATGAGTCAGAGATATTTTTGACAGATCATTGATGATCAATTGTTTTGATAGAGAAGGACCAGTTGCATTAGTTTGAATAGGTTGAGAAAGTAGAGTAGAAGTTTCACGTTGGAGGTTAGAAATGATGCGTTGAAGCTGAGAATGAATAATAGGAGTTTGTTGGATAATAGGTGATGTAGATACTGGTGTGGTAAGCTATTCTGGGTATGTTGGTGAGGTAAAGGGGTATAAATGGTGTTTTGTGAGGTGATATAAGTAGGATAAATGAATTTATGAAGACAAAAAGATTATGTGTATTGATAAAAAAAAAAAACAAACTCAAAGGATATTAATTCAACTCATCCTTCAATTCATATTAGGTAACTTAGGCATTAAGGTACTTGATATTAATTCAGACTACATTTCAAATACAATATTATGAAAACCCTCTATAGTTAAGCATATGCATTAAAGTATTTTCTAAATATTTAAATACATAAACAAATGTTTAAAAATAAAGTTTTTGACAAAACTCAAAGATGTATTCGACTACAGCCTCTCGTAGCCGAATACAAACAGTAAGTCAGTAGCAAAAACTGAAGATCTGTATTCGAATATGAAGTGTCGTAGCCGAATACAGATAGCAAGTCAGTAGCTAAAACTGAAGATCTGTATTCGAATACGAAGTGTTGTAGCCGAATACAGATGTCAAGTCAGTAGCTAAAATTGAACTTTTGTATTCGACTATAGCTTCGCGTATTCGAATACAACTCAAGTCAGTGGCAAAAATTACATACTTGTATTCGACTACGAGGTATCGTATTCGAATACGAAGTTCAAATTTTGAATAAAAACTAAACGTTACAGAAGTGTATTTGAATACACCGAGGCTATATTCGAATACAACTTCGAAACAATGCAATTTTTCAGTTCTGGATCATTGCATAAGTTCATCAAAACTTATGAGAACAATTGCCACTGATATGAAGTGTTGTCTATGACATCCTACTTACGACATCCTACTTACTAATCTTAGAATTATTTTCTGAAATATCAAACACTTTCAAAGCTTAAGTTTCATATTTTCAAGTACATGCTTTTCAATTTCATATCATTAAGAAAGGTTCTCAGTTGTACTTGGAAGTGTGCTTGATTAGTATCATTATACTTCGTGTTATAATCTTGTTCTTAGTTAAGAACATAATTACAAAATCAATTGAAGTTATTGTATCATTTGAAGAACTTAGTGTAGATTCTTCAAGTGTTGTTAACCGAGATAGTGGTGTACTATCTTTGGCTAAGTGTTAAGAATTTGTAACTGAAGTTTTAGTGTTAGACTTGTAACTTATTCAAACAATTAGTGGAAAATCTCTTGTGGTGTGCAAGAGGACTGGATGTACCATTGGTTGTAAGGGGAACCAGGATAAATTTCTGTGTGATTTACTTTTAGTCTTTTACAAAGCTTTCATACACTTAACACAACTAGTTAAACAACTCACAAAACTCTAAAAACCAGAAAAGTTTTTTTAAACACCTAATTCACCCCTCTCTTAGGTGCGCCTCTGTTCTTACAATAAATAGTTGGATCAGTTTGGACATAACTGGATATATGAGAAAAGATAGTATGGTAGGGAAACTTGGTTTCATGTAGTTTGACCTGTAAAGGATAAACATTCATGACCTTTGTGGTATGGCGAGGGACTCAAATAGATACATTTTGCTGATATGAATTCAAACTTGTGATTATTGTAATTTCGCAAATGTGGATAGCAAGAGCACCCAAAAAACCAGAATTACTGATAATCAAGAAACTTATGAAACAAGGTCGAATAAAATGAAACAAAAACTTTTAGAGCTGCACTAGGAATTCTTTTAATCAAGTAGACAATAATCACCTATGCAGAAATAAATTTTTGAGTTAAAAATGACTTCTTAAGTCGGTTCTGCGTCAGAGTTAAAAATAAATGTCTTAAAAAATCATTCATTGTTAATTCAATTAAATCTCAACTAAATTAATGTCTATTTTTTTATAAAAAATATTTGTTTTTTTTTCCTTTTTATATATGTGCATAACTAAAATTTAATACCAACCAAAATTTTATAAATAATCACGATTTTATACAAAATTCATTTAGAATATAGAGTATACAAACCCATATATATATATATATATATATATATATATATATATAGAAACTACAGTAAATAAACTTAAAATACACCACTTAAAAGAATAGACACTATATATCTACTAAATTTTACGATAGAACCTAATATTACCGGTCCCGTCTATATCACCAAAAATCATACTTTTATGGTTGAAAAAATTCCCACTCCTCAAAATATGAAATTATGTTGAGATAATGTTTTATAACTTCTCATATATTTTCTTTTTGTCATCACACTTATGTAAAGTTTGCAACACGTTTGATAATCAGATAACCAAACAAACACAGAGAGATTACACAACTAAAGACATCATGACCAACTCCATATTCTAAAAACATCAAGATATAGAACTAGGCTAAAATTGAGGAAAATGTCATTATTTTTAGGATAGCTAAGCTATTAAAGTAACATGATGTATATTCTATGTTATCAACTATAAAATGCATAAGAAAATAGATAAATTACCGAAACACGTAAATGTAGTCAAATGCCAAAGAATTTAAATAAATAAATAAATAACATAGGTTAAGTTAGAGGAATAATTAAATTGCTAATTAGTAGTATATATATATATATATTATATCACCTCAATATGGTGAAAGTTCATAGTTGACCATGACAATAACATCTTCCTTGTCATCTTATGTCAAAATTTTTTCAAAGTAACCATGTCAGTATAGAATCATAAACACGTTTCAGAATTCTCTAAAACTTCAAAAGTTGAAAGAAAGAAAGTAACTGATTTAATTATCATCCAAAAGAAAAATATTAATATTATTTTCTCTATTAAATTGGTCATTTCAGGAGTGCAAATTTACCTTTTTCCTCATACAACTTATTATTGTTGCAAGATAGTAAATAACATAACGGCACACACAACAACGGCAGCGACAACAGACAACAGTACACCAACAACTAACCACGAAAAACATAGAATAATCTCAACAAAGGCGAAAAACACAGAGAAAGGACGACAGTGAAGTAATGAATGGAGAAAAGAGAGATGAAGTAGATGGAGGAACAAACCTAAGTGATGCAGAGAAAAAAATATTTTTTTTGAGTTCTCGATCCTCTAGAATACGTTGTGATATATATATTTTTTATTATAATATTAAGTCGGTTATTGTTATAACCGCATTACATAATTTTCACATATTTATAAACTTGTCACTGATTCAATTTTTTTAACTTGTTTATTTAAAAAACCGACTTAAACATGTAATAAATGTCTCATCTTCATTTGTTAACCGGGTGGTAGATAATCATCTTAACACTCCGAATTAAAAACCCTATTTTGCACTAGTGAATATTAAAACTATGATACTAATTAAGAGGGATAAAAGAATAAACAAGTAAAGTCAGACTCATTTCAACAATATAGTGATGTTTATGTTCAACAGTGCCGTTTCGATGGGATGTTTTCGGACAAGTGATTCTATGCTCTGAATATTAAGTTTTTATATTAACTCTAATTCATCTTCAAAAAATCGATTTGTAACGTGAAAGATACTACTCTTTATAAACTCTTTTTGAATTCTATTTTTTATTTATGTAGAACTTGAGTTTTTCCAATTCATCCATTCACACCCCAATATTATTAGACTTAGTGTGTAGATATAAATGGTGAGTAACCCAATTGATAGCTTTGATAAAATCAAATTTCTAACTTATTTCTTCTATTTAAATTTTTTCTCTATATTCTCTCTACTAACATTCACTGCTTAATCTCTCTAACATCTTTCTTTACTATACTCTTGTTCTTTCTTTATTGAGTTTTGATAAGTTTTTTATTTGTATTTTGTTATCTTAAAATAGTAACTCTAATGTATTTTTCTATTTATAATATTTTTCATGATAACTTTTTATTTTTTTTAAATATAGTTCCTTTACTGACAACTAAATGGTTTTTTTTTTCCATAAAAAAAAATTGCAGGTTTTTGATGGTCTTGGCAGCATGAATTGTTTATCAGAAAAACTAAATGTGAATAGTGGCAGCTTAGACCATCTATAACGTTTGCCATCGCCATATTTATAGTAGAACCTAGGTCGCCAATAAATTACTAACAGAATTTGGCCGCTAGTAATGTTCATTTTTTTTTGTTGTGAAAGTAATAAATTGGTCCAAAAGCTCATTACTACAGTGCCTACACTTTGCTAGTACTATTTCACAAAGTTTGAGAACCAATTAGAATCAAACAAATCAAACTTTGTCTTTGAAATCAAGAACAAGATGAATAACAAAATCAAGGAGAACAATTAATATGATCTTAGAAAACTATCTCACAAAAAGATAAAATTGTACTTTAAAGTGCAATGAATAGCACTTTGACTATCGACAAATAATACATATTTGTCCTAAATAAACTTATGCTCCCGCAAGAATTTCTTCAACTAAATCAACTCTTTGCATGCTTCGGTAATGACAATAAACTTTGCCTCAGTTGTAGACAATACTATACATTTATGTAATCTGAACTGTCAAGCCACAATTCCTTCTGCAATTTTAATCATGTAGTCTAAAGTGAACTTCCTCGAGTCAATATCTCGAGCCATATATGAGTCGGATTACCCCACCAAAATAGGTTTGTCACCTCCAAAAATCTACTGGCTGTACCAACATCATGTGCAATATTTGACCTTGTACACACCATTGCATACATCAAACTACCCATAGCAGACGCATAAGGAACTCTTTCCATGTCTCTTTTCTCATCTTCACTGGAAGGATTTTGTTTAGAACTCAACTTAAAATGAGTAGCAAGAGGAGTACTTACAACCTTAGAGTTTTCCATTTAAAACATTTGCAACACTCTCTCAATATAGTGTTCTCGGGACATCCAAAGTTTCTTCTCCTTTCTGTCACACATGATTCTTATGCCAGAAATTTGTTTAGTTTCTCCCATGTCTTTCACGGCAAAGGACTCACCCAACTGATTCTTATTTTTCCCAACAATAAGTATGTCATCAACATATAATAATAGGATAATCAAATCATCGTTAGAAAATTTTCTTACAAACACACAATGGTCATAAGTGAAGTAGTCTTTATGTATCCTTGGTCATACATAACATACTCCAACTTTGTGTACACACATAGTCTTCCTTGCCTTCAACAAGAAAACCATCAGGTTGCTTCATGTAAATGTCTTCCTCCAAATCACCATGAAGGAAAGTCTATTTTACATCCATTTTCTCTACCTTTAAGTCATGAGTAGCTACCAAACTCAACACAGTTCTAATTGATGACATTTTTACCACAAGTGAGAAAATCTCATTAAAATCAACACACTTTCTTTGACGAAATCCTTTCACCACTAATCTGGCTTTATATCTCGAAGACTTTGAGTTACTCTCAAGCTTCACTATATAGATCCACCTGTTTTCCAAAGCCCTTTGCCTTTTGGCAACTTCACTAAATCATAAGTGTGATTATCATGCAAAGATTTCATTTCATCATGCATTGCATCAAACCACTTTTAACTTTCTTCACTCTCCATGGTCTCTTGAAAACACTCAGGCATTCATCAGTCAGATTCAGATACTCATCAGAAACATACCTTGTAGATGGTTGTCTCTGCCTCTTAGACCTCCTCAGTTGGGTTTGAAATGATTCAGAAGCATCACTAAGATTCTCATAATGTGACAACACATGATCTTCACCTGTTGGAATATTTACCACATTTCTAGGCTGATGATCATTAATACAATCATGTGGCTCATCATTATGAACATTACCACCAGTAGTATCCAAATCAGGAACATGTGACCGAATTGGATCATCATTAGCGAAGATGTTATCTCTCTTAGATGTAGTCTTCTCCACCTTATCAATGTCTTCAATAGTTTGGTCTTCCATAAACACTACATCACGGCTTCTGACAACCTTTTTCTATATAGGATCATACAACTTGTAGCCAAATTCATCCTCATCATAACCAATGAAGATACACTGCTTTGACTTTGCATCCATCTTCGATATTTCATTCTTCTTAACATGCACAAAAGCCTTGCAACCAAAGACTCTCAAATGATCATACTTTACATTCTTGCCAAGCCATACCTTGTGTGGTACCTCACTATTCAAAGCGATAGTAGAAGTAAGATTAATAACATGTACCGTTGTGTACAATGCCTCATGCCAATAACGTTAGGCAATTTAGCTTCAAAGAGCATACACCTCACTTTCTCAACAAGTGTTTGATCCATTCTCTTTGCTAAACTACTCAACTGAGAAGTTTTAGGATGAGTCTTTTCATGTGCTATGTTGGAACCAAGTTAGTTCTAAGTACTTAGGATTTTGATGCTTACAAATGTACTCAATGTAAACTTATTTTGTACTTTGAATTATTAAGTTAAATGCCCCAGAAACTGAAGGAAACAGAAGCAGAGATCAAAGGATTCCAGAAAAATGAATTCTGGATTGACCAGAAGATATCCAGGAATGTCAAAAACATGACGAGAAGATATCTTTGATAGCCCAGATCAGAAGGAATAAAAATCAGAATGAAACATGGATCATACCATTGGAAAGCCTGCCAGAAGGAGAGTTTTTCCAGACAAACAGGAATCAAATATCAATTTTATTCCAGAAGTTATTCTGACCAGAAGATGACCTGGCAGTGAAAAATTACACAGCCCAGACTTGTTCCAGACTTGACCAGAAGGTATGTTTATGAGTCCAGAACAAGAGGATCAATCTAGATTTTGCCCAGACCATAAGATGGCATGATTCAGGGCATGGAACTAAGTCCATAACAAAAGAAATGAGTTCCAGAATCAACCCAGACCTGGTCGAAAATCAAAGGTAAAATGTCCAGACTGAAATATTTTTTGATCAAGTTTATTTCAGTTTGTTCTAGACCAAATTCCAGAATCTGTCCAGATCAGAGTAAAAATATCCAGATCAATGGTTCAGAAATAATTTTTTGAGTCCAGTGATGGTCCAGATCAGAAAATCAGACCATGGCCCAGTGTTGGCCGAAATCAGAGGGACAAAATGTGCAAGTCCAAAAATGGCCGAGTCCAGAAGAATTCAGCATATCAGGCGCGCATCCAGGTTGGCCGAAATCAGAAGATCAGAGGGTCAGGAAGTGTGGTCCAGGGATGGCCGAATTCAGAGGATCACATCATATAATTTAGCTTGGACCAGATGTGGACTAGCGCTCAAAATTCTGATGGTCCAGAATTGATCAACGATGGAGATTGCAAGTTATTTTAATTAAAGTGTTAAAAAGATTGGTTATAAAAATAAAGTGGAGTAGCATGGAATTCAGGAGCATTGGCGGGAACAACCAACAGATTTAATTGGCCAGTTATTTTGAAAGGAAATCTGAAGATATGTTTTTTATTTATATGAAGCCCAATTGGTCAAGTTATTTTTGGAAGAGAATCCAGCAAGATTCAGCTCGAATTTGATCATGGAAGAAACCCTAATTTTCATCTATAAAAGGAGGCTCAAGGCAGAATGCTCTGCATCGAAAATCACAAAAGAGTCATACACTTCCAAAGCAACCACTCTCAAATTTTCATATAATTTAATTGTGAGTTTCAGCTTTCAAGAAGCAAGTACTCGATTATTTTCTTTCCACTGTGGCAAATCTAAGTTGTTGAAGTAGAGTCTACAATCTGAGGGAGTCAGTAGAGGTAGCAGGTTACTTGGCAATTAGATAGGGTTGTATCTAAGTTGTTGAAGTAGAGTCTACAAACTGAGGGATTCAGAAAGGGTAGCAAGGTACTTAGCAATTAGATTCATAGTGTTGTGAATTCTTCTACAATCTGGGGTGTCAGATTGGCTGAAGAACAGGAGTTGTTTTTCATCAAAGAAGTCTAGGATTGTTAGACTATTTGAGAAGACTGACTTGGAGGGTCAGTAGCAAGGTTGTAATTCAAGGTTGAATTAGTGAAATCCTTCAAGGCAAAGGGACTGGACGTAGCCTCGTTAACGGTGAACCAGTATAAAATCTGTGAGTTTTTATTTTTATTTTTATCTGCTGCTAACTCTGTTTTAATTATACATCAAGTTTTGTTTTGAAAGTATTTAAACAGGAAAAGTATTCAAGTTAAGTCAAACACAATTCAACCCCCCCTTCTCGTGTTTGCACCTTCATGCTATACCCTGCTGTTTGCAATAGAATCCAAATGGTCCATAATACTCACCATCGTTGTCAATACGAACACGTTTCAGCTTCTTGCACACCTGCCTCTCAACCAAAGCTTGAAATTGTTTGAACTTCTCCAAGCATAAACCCACAACTTGGTCTTTTGTCTTTAAAGCATAAACCCATAGTTTCTTGGAACAATCATCAATGAAAGTAACAAAATAAAGTGCACCATAAAATATTTTACCTTTAAAGGGCCACAAACATCACAATGCGCCAACTAAAGCAAATATGACATTCTAGAGGGAAGATGCCTTTTGAAGGATACTCTAGTTTGTTTACCAACCATGCAATGAGAACATTTCTCGAAATTGTAAGACTCTTAATTTGTAATGTTAAATTTTGGAATTTTTGTCAAGGGTATTTTGGGAATTTTGTAAAATATTTAATATATGTATGTTTTAAGTGAATATATATATATATATATAAATATTTATTTTGAAGTATGAATTAAAATTATTGGATGTAGAATTAAATTAATTTAATTTCAAGTAATTAAATTAATCAAACCATTAAGTAAGGATTAGTGGCTAATTGCAAGACAATTAAAAGCTGGAAATCAGACAAGTGGCAAGTGAGGTGGCACCATGAGAGCCTATAAAAAGGAGTGAGAAGGATGGTGAAGTCAGAACACCATTCCTTCCTCCTCACTGCCCATATTGCATGTACCAACCCCATTTCCCCTCTCATTCTGTCTCTATTCTTCCCAGTTTCCCGAATTCAAATTGAAGAGAGGGAATTCCTCAAGACTCCAGTAACTAAGAATCCAAGCCTCAAACCTGAAAACCCCCAGTAGTAAAGTTAATTCCCATCTCAATACGAAGATAAAGAACCCAGTTTTGCAGCAGCAAACTCAGGGATCAGCTTCGCCGTTTTTAGACGCAGAAAAGGGAACGCAGCAGGAACAAGAGAAATAGCAGAGCACACTACAAGTGTAAGGGCACCTCCCATCTTTTAGCTGCATTAGGACCACGAATGTGTGTTATTTCAGTTATGTGTTTAAAAGAAAAACTATTTTCGAAAATGACATTTTGAAAGAAAATGCATTTTGTTGATAAGTGATTATTCTGATAGTTGTTGTTGGCTGTTTTACTGGTAAAATATGTTGTTTTACTTCTGTGTGAAGGCTGGAAAATGTTTGCATGCCATTTTAGTTATGATTAAAAACGCATGTTATAAAACTGTCTTGAAAATGGCATTAAAATGCAAAATGCATCATGTTGGTGTTTTGTTGTTCTGTGATGTTTGCATGTCATTCTGTTGTGTTTTGAGAAAACTGAATGCATGCATGTTTGCTCTGGTGTTTTGGGAAAACTGAATGCATGTTTGTTCTGATGAGTGAGAACACTGAAATGTTGCATGATGTTCTGATGGTTGGAAAAGTTTGGATTGATTCTGATGATTGATCATCTGTCTTTGTTTTGGATAAACTGGTGTTAATGGTTCTGATTCTGTTTTATGTTGTGGGATTCTGGTGATGAAAATGACTCTGATTCTGGTTGTTTTGTGTGATTCTGGTGGTGTTGATGATTTTAAAGGAAAAAGGGATTTTAAATGAGGAAAGGGTTGTTTGAAAAAGTGCAGAATCTGTTTGATATTTGGTTGTCATTTTTTTTAAGAAAACAGTTTGAAAAGGGTTGAACTTTCACTGGTTTTCGAAGGTGTATTCGACTATAACATGTGTGTATTCGAATACAACCTTCCAGGTTTCTGTTTTATTTAAAGTTTTCAAACCTGTATTCGAATATGAGCCCCTGTATTCGAATACAGAGGAAAGATTTTTGCTTCTGTATTCGCATCTGTATTCGACTACGATCATGTCGTATTCGAATACATAAGTGAAATTTTAACACTGTATTCGCATCTATATTCGACTACAGGCATGCTGTATTCGAATACATAATGCTGTTTTTCACCGGTTTCAGTTTATGTATTCGAATACAAGGAATTTGTATTCGAATATAGATTCGTGTTTTTCCAGAAGTACTGTTTTTAGCTTCTGTATTCGAATACAAGGAAGCTGTATTCAAATACAGATTCGTGTTTTCCAGAAAATCAAATTTTAAACTCTGTCAAGTGGATTTTAAAATGTTGAGAAAACTCTGGGAAGGTTTAAATGATTAAAAATGGAATATGTGAAATGGTTCTAAAGGGGAAGGGATGATGTTTTGAAAACCTTTAAGAACATGGGAGGAATGCTGAATTTTTTTCAAGGTTTGGTCTTCTGTATTCGACTACAGACATGCTGTATTCGAATACAGAATGTTAAAACTGCAGTTCATGCTTCTGTATTCGAATACAGATTCGAGTGTCCAGAATTTCCAAGTTTTAAGAGTGTTTTGTAAACCCTGAGTGTTTGGGGAATGTTGGGATTGTTGTGGGGAATTCAAATGGCACTTTTGGTGATATTTTGAAGTTGTGGTGATGAAGTTTTTGAAACTTTACTGATGTAATGAAAGATGTTGTTTTGTGCACTGAGACTGCCCCTGTATTCGAATACCAAAGGGCTGTATTCGAATACAGAGTTTGAATCTGCACGGTTTTTGGCTTCTGTATTCGAATACAGAGGAGCTGTATTCCAGAAATCCTCAGTTTTAAACTCTGTAATTGAATTTTAAGAGTATGGGAATACTTTTCAAAGTGTTAATGATTAATGGACTGTTTAATCATGATTGTGATGTTGTTATTTATGACTGTGCTGAAATATTTAAACATGATGAAGAGCATGAATTGTCTGATTTTGCATTCTGTTTCTAGAGAAGTGAAACACTGCATATTCATGCATTGCATAGTCAAGTGGTACCCGCGATGGGCCACAGAGTAATGCGCAACCACGTGCTGATCTGTTGAGCGATTGCACGAGTGTTGGACTGTTGAGCGTCTGCACTAAGTACTGATCTGTTGAGCGATTGTACTTTGGTATGTAAGTGCTGGACTGTTGAGTGTCTGCACCGGTACTAGACTATTGAGCGTATGTACTCTGAAATGCGCAACCCCGTGGTGATCTGTTGAGCGATTGCACGAGTGCTGGACTGTTGAGCGTCTGCACTAGGTACTGATCTGTTGAGCGATTGGACCTTGGGTTATGTCAAACGTGTTGGTCTGTTGAGCGACTGCACGATGTGCTGAACTGTTGAGCGTCTGCACTGGTGCTGATCTGTTGAGCGATTGCACCCTGGTCATGAGGGCCGTTAAATTGTGCTGGTCTGTTGAGCGACTGCACCTTGGTGATTCCAAGAAACTGTATACATGAGCATATACATAGTGCATTGAGGTATTGACCAGTGGGTCACGTTTGATTATATGATGAATGAGTGGAAATTGAATGTGTGTGAGTACTGTCCAGAATCTGAAATTCTGATTTAATGATTGTGTTTGCTGAGATGTTGTTTGTACTTACCACATATTTCATAATCATTGACTGCTGTTTTGAAAAGGCATGTAAGTCATAAATTTTCAAATGAGCATTATTATTTTCCTCATCATCATATGTTATACTATGATTATAATTGTTGCTGTGTAATATATGCTATGTGAATATTTGTTAATTTCGGTCGGTGACCCCTTGCTATTGTATTGTGGACTTTGGGCTTTGCCCTCAGATGTTACCCGAACCCGTCTTACCGACGGATACACTAACGACGGAAACGTCGTTAGTTTCCCCTGATCTTTACGTACGGAGTCTACGTGGACAGCGCAGAGGGACGGACGGTTGGCTGAAGACGAGACTTATAGAGGATACGGTGGAGACCGTGCTACTGTAGCTTAGTGCATGATCAGTCTAGACTTTTGTATAGGGTCTTGAGTTTTGGGAAATGTAATTTTATTTTGGGAGTTAATGTATTACTTTTTCCGCTGTATTATTCTGCACTCTGGCACAGATTGGGTGATAACTTTTGAAATGAACTGATTTTATTTTAATTCCCTTGATATTAATTTTGGAAAACTCATTTTAATTATTAAAAAAAAAAATGCACCCGCGCTGTGTTTTAAACTCGGGGTGTTACAATTGTGGTATCAGAGCATTTGGTTAACTTTTGGGTTTAAGCTTTGATTAAAGTGTTTATTTTGAGTCATTAGCTGATCATGCATAAGAAGCAAGTAGTTAAAGTTTCAAGTCTTGTGTGAGTTGTGGTGTGACTGAAGTAATGATGGTTTTGTAGGAAACAATGCCTCCAAGAAGAGACGACACCGCAAGGACGAATGTCAGCCAGGAAGATAGGATGGCTGAAGCAATGAACTATATGGCTGCGTCTGTTGCTGCCCAGACGGCTGCCAAGACTCAACGCGACTTAGAGAACGAGAGATTCGCGCTGCTGAGTCTAGAGGGCTTGAGGACTTTCGCCGTCATAACCCTCCCAAGTTCACAGGTGATGAGGGTCCAGAGAAAGCGGACCAGTGGATCCAAGAGATGGATAAGATCTTTGAGATGATTAACTGTCGGGCGGAGGTGAAAGTCAACTATGCCACGTACCTGCTGATAGGGGATGCAGAGTATTGGTGGAGGAGTACGAGATTGCTGATGGGGTCAGCTCAAGAGGAAGTGACTTGGGAGTCATTCAAAAAGAAGTTTCTAGACAAGTACTTCCCAATGAGCACTAGGACTAAGTTGGGGGATGACTTTCTGAAATTGTACCAAGGGAATATGACAGTGGGAGAGTATGCAGCTAAGTTCGAGTCGCTGTCCAGACACTTCAGATTCTTCCGGGAAGAAGTCGATGAACAGTTCATGTGTCATCGCTTTCAGAATGGATTGAAGTACGAAATCCAAGATTCAGTCCTACCCTTGGGAATACAACGTTTCCAAGTGCTAGTAGAAAAGTGTAGAGAGGTTGAAGAGATGAAGAACCGGAGGGCCAATAGAGGAGGGAACTTTAACTCTGGAAGGCCTAGTCGGATACATAGTCAGAACAATAAAGGGAAGCAAGTTGCCAAGCCGTATAACCGGCCACCAAACAGCAAGAGAGGCCAGAACCGACCGGGAAACCAGAGCTTTGGACGGCAATTAGGACAAGGAGTCCGGTGTTATCGCTGTGGGAAGGAAGGACATATTGCAACTGCTTGTACCACGAGGGATTTGTTGTGCTTCAACTGCCACAAGCCAGGACACGTGGCGAGGGATTGCCGGGTTCCGAAGGTGGAGCCAACCGTGAACGCGACTAGGGCTACCCGTCCTACTGCTAGAGGCCGCGTTTATCACATGGGTGTTGAAGCTGGAGGTCAAGCCCAAAATTTAATCCAGCAAGATTATGAGATTGCAGGTAACACCCTAACTGCACTTTTTGATTCGGGGGCAACCCACTCTTTTATTGCTATGGACTGTGTGCATCGTTTGAAGTTGTCTGTATTTGTTTTGCCTTTTGATTTGGTTGTTACTACGCCTGCTAAGACTTTGACTGTAGACTCTTCATGTTTACACTGTACGGTAACAATTCAAAATAGGGACTTCTTGGTTAATCTAATCTGTCTACCCCTACAATCCCTCGAGATCATTCTCGGCATGGATTGGATGTCCTATAATTACGTAGTTTTGGATTGCGCTCGAAAACTGGTTCTTTTCCCCGAACCTGGAGTCGCTCGATATTTGACTGCTAACCAACTTGGAGTATCGCTGAGAGAAGGAACTCAGGAGTTCTTATCATTGGCTAACATGGAGACCAAGATGAATGTAAATATAGAAGATGTGATTTTAGTCAAGGAATACCCGGACGTATTTCCATCTGAGATTCCAGGATTACCCCCGGTGAGAGAGGTGGAGTTCTTCATTGACTTACACCCAGGAACTGGACCTATCTCAATTGCACCATACCGAATGTCGCCATTGGAATTAAGCGAGCTTAAGGGTCAGATTGAAGGCTTATTGGAGAAAGGATTTATCAGACCAAGTGTGTCGCCCTGGGGAGCTCCGGTGTTGTTGGTTAAGAAGAAGGATGGAAGTTCACGTCTATGTGTGGATTATCGGCAACTTAACAAGGTGACTATCAGGAATCGTTATCCTCTACCATGCATCGATGATTTGATGGATCAATTGAGGGGTGCAACAGTGTTTTCAAAGATTGATTTGAAATTGGGATACCATCAGATTCGAGTAAGAGAAGGAGATATTCAAAAGACTGCTTTCAGAACTTGTTACGGACATTATGAATATCTCGTTATGCCTTTTGGAGTTACGAATGCACCAGTAATTTTCATGGATTACATGAATAGGATCTTCAACCCGTTTCTGGATAAGTTCGTGGTGGTATTCATCGACGATATTTTGATTTATTCGAAGGATGAAGAAGAACATGAAGAGCACTTACGCCAAGTTCTTGACGTCTTACGCGAGAAGCAGCTGTATGCCAATTTGTCGAAGTGCGAATTTTGGCTAGACAAAGTGAATTTCTTGGGACACGTAATAACCAAAGAAGGAATCGCTGTGGATCCGGCAAAGATTGAGACAATTCTTGCCTGGAAACAGCCCCAGACTGTCACGGACATAAGAAGTTTTGTCGGACTGGCAGGGTACTACAGAAGATTCATTGAAGGATTCGCTAGGATTGTAGCTCCTCTGACACAACTAACCAGAAAGAATCAGCCGTTTGCATGGACGGAGAAGTGTGAAGAGAGTTTTCAGTTGCTAAAGGAGAAATTGACAACCTCACCAGTGTTAGTTCTGCCACAGCCAGAGGAACCATATGAAGTTTACTGTGATGCATCTCACCAAGGTCTGGGATGTGTTTTGATGCAGCACAAGAAAGCTGTAGCTTATGCCTCAAGGCAGTTGAAGACTCACGAACGGAACTACCCTACCCATGATTTAGAGCTTGCTGCTGTAGTGTGTGCATTAAAATTCTGGAGACACTACTTATATGGATGCACATTCACGGTGTTCAGCGACCATAAAAGCTTGAAGTACCTGTTCGATCAGAAGGAATTGAACATGCATCAGAGAAGATGGATGGAGACTCTCAAGGATTTTGACTTTTCATTGGAGTACCACCCTGGAAAAGCCAACGTGGTGGCTGACGCATTGAGTCGGAAGAGCGTGTCAGTATCTTCAATGATAATGGCCAGACAACAGGAGTTGTGGGAAGCATTTAGAGATCTACATTTGGACGTAAAGTTTGCGCCAGGAATGATAAAGTGTGGAATGATAACAATTTCGAGTGGATTACTGGAGGAGATTGCAAACTTGCAAGATGACGCATTGATCCAAGAAAAGAGGAATCTGATAGCGCAAGGACAGACCACTGAATTCAGCATCGGAACAGATGATATTCTGAGATGTAACGGAAGGGTTTGTGTATCGGAAGTTGCAGAGATGAGAAGAGCAATTTTGGAAGAGGCTCATAAGAGTAAGTTAAGTATTCATCCTGGAGCGACCAAGATGTACCAGGACTTAAGGCAGAATTTCTGGTGGCCAGGAATGAAGAGGGATGTGGCAGAATATGTATCAGCTTGTTTGACTTGTCAGAAAGCGAAAGTGGAACATCAACGACCTGCTGGAATGCTGCAACCTTTGGACATACCGGAATGGAAGTGGGATAGCATTTCCATGGATTTCATAACAGGACTGCCCAAGACAAGGAAAAAGAATGATTCAATTTGGGTAATAGTGGACCGTTTGACAAAGTCCGCACATTTCTTACCAGTAAGGACCACTTATAAGGTAGATAAGCTGACGGAAATCTACATCGCTGAGATTGTGAGGTTACACGGCGTTCCATCAAGCATAGTATCTGACTGTGACCCAAAATTCACGTCTCATTTCTGGGGAGCACTGCATAAAGCTTTGGGCACAAAACTGAAATTGAGTTTAGCCTACCATCCGCAAACAGACGGACAGACTGAGAGAACAAATCAGTCCTTGGAGGATCTATTAAGAGCATGTGTGTTGGATGACAGAGGAAACTGGGATGAGGTATTGCCATTGATTGAATTCGCTTACAACAACAGTTTCCACGCAAGTATCGGAATGGCACCCTATGAGGCCTTGTATGGACGCAAGTGTCAGACGCCTTTATGCTGGTATAAGGATGGAGAGAGTATGATTCTTGGACCTGAGATGGTGGAACAGACCACAGAGAAAATCAAGAGAATACAAGAGAAAATGAAGGCTTCACAAGATCGTCACAAGAGTTATGCGGACAAGCGTCGCAGACCCTTAGAATTCGAGCAGGGTGATCATGTATTTCTCAGGGTTACACCTACAACTGGTGTTGGCAGGGCTTTTAAGTCAAGAAAGTTGACTCCGAAATTTATTGGACCATACCAGATTACTGCACGTATTGGACCATTGGCCTATCGGATTGCTTTACCTCCAATACTGTCTAATATTCACGACGTATTTCATGTGTCGCAGCTAAGGAAATACATTGCAGACCCGTCACACGTAATCGAGTCAGATACAATTCAGCTGAGGGACAACCTGTCTTTTGAAGTATTGCCTGTAAGGATTGAAGACAAGAAGATTAAAACGTTGAGAAACAAGGAAGTCCCACTAGTCAAGGTAATTTGGCATCCGACTACTGGTGACGCAACGTGGGAACTGGAGAGTAAGATGAGGGAACAGTATCCTCAATTGTTTATGGACATGTAGTTTCGAGGACGAAACTAATTTAAGGGGGGTAGTATTGTAAGACCCTTAATTTGTAATGTTAAATTTTGGAATTTTTGTCAAAGGTATTTTGGGAATTTTGTAAAATATTTAATATATGTATGTTTTAAGTGAATATATATATATATATATATATATATATATATATATATATATAAATATTTATTTTGAAGTATGAATTAAAATTATTGGATGTAGAATTAAATTAATTTAATTTCAAGTAATTAAATTAATCAGATCATTAAGTAAGGATTAGTGGCTAATTGCAAGATAATTAAAAGCTGGAAATCAGACAAGTGGCAAGTGAGGTGGCACCATGAGAGCCTATAAATAGGAGTGAGAAAGATGGTGAAGTCAGAACACCATTCCTTCCTCCTCACTGCCCATATTGCATGTACCAACCCCATTTCCCCTCTCATTCTGTCTCTATTCTGCCCAGTTTCCCGAATTCAAATTGAAGAGAGGGAATTCCTCAAGACTCCAGTAACTAAGAATCCAAGCCTCAAACCTGAAAACCCCCAGTAGTAAAGTTAATTCCCATCTCAATACGAAGATAAAGAACCCAGTTTTGCAGCAGCAAACTCAGGGAACAGCTTCGCCGTTTTTAGACGCAGAAAAGGGAACGCAGCAAGAACAAGAGAAATAGCAGAGCACGCTACAAGTGTAAGGGCACTTCCCATCTTTTAGCTGCATTAGGACCACGAATGTGTGTTATTTCAGTTATGTGTTTAAAAGAAAAGCTATTTTCGAAAATGACATTTTGAAAGAAAATGCATTTTGTTGATAAGTGATTAATCTAATAGTTGTTGTTGGCTGTTTTACTGGTAAAATATGTTGTTTTACTTCTGTGTGAAGGCTGGAAAATGTTTGCATGTCATTTTAGTTATGATTAAAAACGCATGTTATAAAACTGTCTTGAAAATGGCATTAAAATGCAAAATGCATCCTGTTGGTGTTTAGTTGTTCTGTGATATTTGCATGTCATTCTGTTGTGTTTTGAGAAAACTGAATGCATGCATGTTTGCTCTGGTGTTTTAGGAAAACTGAATGCATGTTTGTTCTGATGAGTGAGAACACTGAAATGTTGCATGATGTTCTGATGGTTGGAAAAGTTTGGATTGATTCTGATGATTGATCATCTGTCTTTGTTTTGGATAAACTGGTGTTAATGGTTCTGATTCTGTTTTATGTTGTGGGATTCTGGTGATGAAAATGACTCTGATTCTGGTTGTTTTGTGTGATTCTGGTGGTGTTGATGATTTTAAAGGAAAAAGGGATTTTAAATGAGGAAAGGGTTGTTTGAAAAAGTGCAGAATCTGTTTGATATTTGGTTGTCATTTTTTTAAGAAAACAGTTTGAAAAGGGTTGAACTTTCACTGGTTTTCGAAGGTGTATTCGACTACAACATGTGTGTATTCGAATACAACCTTCCAGGTTTCTGTTTTATTTAAAGTTTTCAAACCTGTATTCGAATACGAGCCCCTGTATTCGAATACAGAGGAAAGATTTTTGCTTCTGTATTCGCATCTGTATTCGACTACGATCATGTCGTATTCGAATACAGAAGTGAAATTTTAACACTGTATTCGCATCTGTATTCGACTACAGGCATGCTGTATTCGAATACAGAATGCTGTTTTTCACTGGTTTCAGTTTCTGTATTCGAATACAAGGAATCTGTATTCGAATACAGATTCGTGTTTTTCCAGAAGTACTATTTTTAGCTTCTGTATTCGAATACAAGGAAGCTGTATTCGAATACAGATTCATGTTTTCCAGAAAATCAAATTTTAAACTCTGTCAAGTGGATTTTAAAATGTTGAGAAAACTCTGGGAAGGATTAAATGATTAAAAATGGAATATGTGAAATCGTTCTAAAGGTGAATGGATGATATTTTGAAAACCTTCAAGAACATGGAAGGAATGCTGAATTTTTTCAAGGTTTGGTCTTCTGTATTCGACTACAGACATGCTGTATTCGAATACAAAATGTTAAAACTGCAGTTCATGCTTCTGTATTCGAATACAGGGGGTCTGTATTCGAATACAGATTCGAGTTTCCAGAATTTCCAAGTTTTAAGAGTGTTTTGTAAACCCTAAGGGTTTGGGGAATGTTGGAATTGTTGTGGGGAATTCAAATGGAACTTTTGGTGATATTTTGAAGTTATGGTGATGAAGTTTTTGAAACTTTACTGATGTAATGAAAGATGTTGTTTTGTGCACTGAGACTGCCCCTGTATTCGAATACCAGAGGGCTGTATTCGAATACAGGGTGTGAATCTGCACGGTTTTTGGCTTCTGTATTCGAATACAGATGAGCTGTATTCGAATACAGATTCGTAAAATTCCAGAAATCCTCAGTTTTAAACTCTGTAATTGAATTTTAAGAGTCTGGGAATACTTTTCAAAGTGTTAATGATTAATGGACTATTTAATCATGATTGTGATGTTGTTATTTATGACTGTGCTGAAATATTTAAACATGATGAAAAGCATGAATTGTCTGATTTTGCATTCTGTTTCTAGAGAAGTGAAACACTGCATATTCATGCATTGCATAGTCAAGTGGTACCCGCAATGGGCCACAGAGTAATGCGCAACCATGTGCTGATCTGTTGAGCGATTGCACGAGTGTTGAACTGTTGAGCGTCTGCACTAAGTACTGATCTGTTGAGCGATTGTACTTTGGTATATAAGTGCTGGACTGTTAAGCGTCTGCACCGGTACTGGACTGTTGAGTGTCTGTACCCTGAAATGCGCAACCCCGTGCTGATCTATTGAGCGATTGCACGAGTGCTGGACTGTTGAGCATCTGCACTAGGTACTGATCTGTTGAGCGATTGTACCTCGGGTTATGTCAAACGTGCTGGTCTGTTGAGCGACTGCACGATATGCTGGACTGTTGAGCGTCTGCACTGGTGCTGATCTGTTAAGCGATTGCACCCTGGTCATGAGGGCCGTTAAATTGTGCTGGTCTGTTGAGCGACTGCACCTTGGTGATTCCAAGAAACTGTATACATGAGCATATACATATTGCATTGAGGTATTGACCAGTGGGTCACGTTTGATTATATGATGAATGAGTGGAAATTGAATGTGTGTGAGTACTGTCCAGAATCTGAAATTCTGATTTAATGACTGTGTTTGCTGAGATGTTGTTTGTACTTACCACATATTTCATAATCATTGAGTGTTGTTTTGAAAAGGCATGTAAGTCATAAATTTTCAAATGAGCATTATTATTTTCCTCATCATCCTATGTTATACCATGATTATAATTGTTGCTGTGCAATATATGCTATGTGAATATTTGTTAATTTCGGTCGGTGACCCCTTGCTATTATATTGTGGACTTTGGGCTTTGCCCTCAGATGTTACCCGAACCCGTCCTACCGACGGATACACTAACGACGGAAACGTCGTTAGTTTCCCCTGATCTTTACGTACGGAGTCTACGTGGACAGCGCAGAGGGACGGACGATTGGCTGAAGACGAGACTTATAGAGGATACGGTGGAGACCGTGCTACTGTAGCTTAGTGCATGATCAGTCTAGACTTTTGTATAGGGTCTTGAGTTTTGGGAAATGTAATTTTATTTTGGGAATTAATGTATTACTTTTTCCGCTGTATTATTCTGCACTCTGACACAGATTGGGTGATAACTTTTGAAATGAACTGATTTTATTTTAATTCCCTTGATATTAATTTTGGAAAACTCATTTTAATTATTAAAAAAAAAAATGCACCCGCGCTGTGTTTTAAACTCGGGGTGTTACAATTGTGGTATCAGAGCATTTGATACCAATTTTTGACATCTGATCAAGGAGCCCATGAAATTCACACAAGTGGTCTGAAATGGAAGTCCCCTCCTTATACTTCAAACTTATGAAACTATTCAGCAACAACAATTTATTATTCCTGATTTAGAAGCAAACAAAGTTTGTATTTTCTCCCACATAGTTTTTTCATTTATCTCATTAGCGATATGATTATACATCATCTTCTATATATTGCCTAACAAAACCACATACATGTTGATGTTCAAAATCTCATTCTTACTTAGATTTACCATCCGACTTTTTAGAACCAAAAATAGGAAGATGCATTTTCTTCACAAATAACAAATCTTTCATCTTACCCTTTGATGACTCTTCATCATATGCATATTTTTAATTGTTTTTAGTCTTATTTATCTTCAATCATTAGTTAATTTAACGAGTTATTTGATATATTTTGTTGATTCTAGTTCTTGCATTTAATAAAATTCTTATGTTTATATTTCATTGATTAAGTATAGATTTTTTGGAGTTTTGCGTTGTTTCTTTGTTTTAGTGCAGTGCTGAGTTCTGGTGAGAAATCAACATGACCTATGTGGAGTATTTCAGTGATATTTGGAGTTGTGTATGTCCAATTGGAGTCAAACCAAGTGCAAATGAAACCTAAAATCCATATCTACAACTTTCATGAAGACACCAGAACCAAATTCGGATTTAAAATAGTAGAAATATGCAGTATACTTCAGAAAAAAGATGTTGTGCGCCTGAAGTGCATTTCTGCACTGCTGATTCTGTTTCAATGCGCCTGAAGCGCAAGGCCTGTGTCTGGGGCGTGTGGCGCGCTGTAAAATGTATAAAACCAAGTTTTTCTAATTTTCTAGGGATCTTTTGATCAATTGGGAAGCTCAGAGACTTGTGCCATAGCAGAGAAGCTCAGAGACGACTGTTCTACACCATTGAAATAGTTTTATCAAGAATCATTCATGAATCTTTCTTGTAATTCTTCTTTAATCTCTATTTTTTTAACTCTGTAATGAGTAACTAAACTCTAATTGTTAGGGATGAGTGAAACAAGATGAAACCCTTATTTGTCTGATTTGATTCTTGGTTATATCAATAAATTTATTGAATTATTGTTCTCATCTTTGTGCTTAATGCTTTTTATTGCCTTATCAACTTTAAAATGTTATACGATTCGTATTTTGAATCGGAAGTGGACTTTACGAATGCTTGAGATGAGAAATTCATGAGATTGTAGTCTAGGGATAGATGCAGGTCATGAAACTAAGTGAATTAGTTGTAGAGGCAACAATTTAAAAAGAGAACTTTTGTACTGTAAAGTTTAATCCTAATTTTAAATCCACTAAGGAATTAGGGGTTATTTTGGAATTAAAGGTTCTGTCACTAAGACATTAGGACAAAAATACTAAAGAGAATTCGGTAATAATTCAATAAAGGAATTCAGTAACTAGGATCAAATTAGAAACCAATGGTGGACTTAAAGTGAAACTCATCCCTGACATTTTTCTCATTATAAAAGTTCAATTTTATTACTTTTGTTATTTCAAATATTATTCTACTCAATCCAAAAAATTTTCGTTCAATTTCAGTAATTAAATATAATTTGATAATAAAATGAAATCCTTGAGTTCGACACTCGGTACTACCGTTTTAATTATTACTTGCAACGATTCAGTACACTTGCTAAAACGCTATCAAGTTTTTGGCGCCGTTGTCGGGTATTGTCATATCGCTATTGAATTATAATTTATATACTTTATTGGAATTTTTTGCCCTGCAATAAAATTCTTGTTTTCTTTTATTTTTAATTTAAAAAAAAAACAAAAATTGTTTTTATTTTATTTTCTATTTTTATTTGTTAAGCTTGCTAATATCGTGTGCTAGTGGTTTGTCTCTTCTTTGTTTGAGATTACTATTCGCTGTAGAGCATGGAAGATTGTAATGATGATATTCTACTACAATTATATGAAGGGTGTGATACTTGTCATATATCTGCTATATTACGCATAATTGAGGGACAAATCTTGAGAGATACATTTGTAAAATATCACCCTCAAACGCGCCCTATTAGGTGTGACTTTTGCGGAGAAGGACATGGGAATGAAACTTGTTTTGATGACTATGTCGCACAACTAGAATATGAAGATTTATTGGTTATAAAAGCAGAAGACGACGAGTATTATATGAAAAAGATCAATTGGGAACAAATTATACCTCCTAAAATTCTATCCAATGAATCAGATGACAAAGATGAAGGTGCAAACACGAGAAGGGGGGGTTGAATTGTGTTTGACTTAACTTGAATACTTTTCCTGTTTTAATACTTTCAAAACAAAACTTGATGTATAATTAAAACAGAGTTAGCAACGGATAAAAATAAAAATAAAAACTCATAGATTTTATACTGGTTCACCGTTAACGAGGCTACGTCCAGTACCTTCGCCTTGAAGGATTTCACTAATTTAACCTTGAATTACAACCTTGCTACTGACCCTCCAAGTCAGTCTTCTCAAATAGTCTAACAATCCTAGACTTCTTTGAGGAAAAACAACTCATGTTCTTCAGCCAATCTGACACCCCAGATTGTAGAAGAATTCACAACACTATGAATCTAATTGCTAAGTACCTTGCTACCCTTTCTGAATCCCTCAGTTTGTAGACTCTACTTCAACAACTTAGATACAACCCTATCTAATTGCCAAGTAACCTGCTACCTCTACTGACTCCCTCAGATTGTAGACTCTACTTCAACAACTTAGATTTGCCACAGTGGAAAGAAAATAACCGAGTACTTGCTTCTTGAAAGCTGAAACTCACAATTGACTTATATGAAAATTTGAGAGTGGTTGCTTTGGAAGTGTATGACTCTTTTGTGATTTTCGATTCTAAGTATTCTGCCTTGAGCCTCCTTTTATAGATGAAAATTAGGGTTTCTTCCATGATCAAATTCGAGCTGAATCTTGCTGGATTCTCTTCCAAAAATAACTTGACCAATTGGGCTTTATTTAAATAAAAAACATATCTTCAGATTTTCTTTCAAAATACCTGGCCAATCAAATCCTTTCATTGCTTCCCGCCACAGCTTCTGACTTCCATGCTACTCCACTTTAATTTATAACAAATCTTTAATAATACTTTGATAAAAATAACATAAGATCTTCACCTTTAATCCCCACGATCAATTCTGCACCCTTGGAACTTCATGCGATATTCCACAACTAGACCAGTCGAATTGATATGATGTGATCCTCTGATTTCGGCCATTCCTGGACCACTCTTCCTAACCATCTGATCTTCTGATTTCGGCTTTCCCTGGACGCGCACCTGATATGCTAAAATCCTCTGAATTCGACCTTTGTTGGACTGCACAGTCTAACCCTCTGATTTCGGCCACCACTGGGCCATGGTCTGATTTTCTGATTTGGACCATCACTGGACCAAATAATTATTTCTGAACCATTGATCTGGAAGTTTTTACTCTGATCTGGACAGATTCTGGACTTTGGTATGGAACAAACTGAAATTAACTTGAACAAAAAATATTCCAGTCTGGACATTTTACCTTTGATTTTGGACTAGGTCTGGATTGATTCTGGAACTCATTTCTTTTGGTATGGACTTAGTTCCATGCCCTGAATCATGCTATCTTATGGTCTGGGCCAAATCTGGATTGATCCTCTTGTTCTGAACTCATAAACATACCTTCTAGTCATGTCTGGAACAAGTCTGGACTGTGTAAATTTTCACTGCCAGGCCATCTTCTGGTCAGAATAACTACTGGAATAAATCTTATTTTTGATTCCTGTTTGTCTGGAACAACTCTCCTTCTGGCAGGCTTTCCAATGGTATGATCCATGTTTCCTTCTGATTTTTCTTCCTTCTGATATAAGCCAGCAAAGATATCTTCTGGTCATGTTTTGACATTCCTGGAGTATCTTCTGGTCATTCCAGAATTCATTTTCTGGAATCCTTTGATCTTCTGCTTCTGATTCCTTCAGTTTCTGGGGCATTTAATTTAATAATTCAAAGTACAAAATAAGTTTACATAGAGTACATTTGTAAGCATCAAAATCCTAAGTACTTAGAACCAACTTGGTTCCAACAATCTCCCCCTTTTTGATGATGACAAAACCTTAATTTATTTTGCTAACTTATGACTCGAAGACTTTGAATTACTCCCCCTCAGACCAATCTCTCGCCCTAACTCTGATACTCTCCTTTTCAACTCCTTCTCTTTTCACTCTTTCTTTTCTTCTCTTCTCCTCTCATTTTCAACTCCTTCTTTATTCTCTCTTTCTTTTTCTCTCTTCACATTTCCTCTCCTTTTCAACTCCTTCTCTTTTCACTCTTTCTTTTTCTCTCATTCTTTTTTTTTATCTCTCTTTTTCTACTTATTTCTCCTTTCTTTCTCTCTCTTTCTCCCCCTTTTTGTCATCAGCCAAAAAGTGGTCCTACTATTTTTTGTATTTTTGTTTTTCTCTGTACAATTTGCAGCAAGTAAAGACATAAATTAAAAGACAGAAAATAAAATAACAAGAAATTTAAAAACTCCTAAGATGACTACTTGAGCTAGTCAGATATGGAGGTCATGCTGAGATGCTTCTTAATGAACTCGAACCTATCTTCAGGTAATGCTTTGGTGAAGATATCAGCCCATTGATTATCAGTGTCCACAAACTGGATGCTTAAAGTTCCTTTATGAACATGGTCCCTAATGAAATGGTGTTTTATTTCAATATGTTTGGCTCTAGAGTGTAAGATAGGGTTCTTGGTTAG
This sequence comes from Cicer cuneatum, assembly GCA_037974295.1. Lineage (NCBI taxonomy): Eukaryota > Viridiplantae > Streptophyta > Magnoliopsida > Fabales > Fabaceae > Cicer > Cicer cuneatum. Next base: position 76,842,161 of record JBBPBO010000005.1, read on the forward strand.
GTTTATGGCTGAAGTGTTATCACAAAACAAAGGGATATTGGTTTCAAAGATGTTGTAATCTTCAAGCTGATGTTTCATCCAGAGTAACTGTGAACTGCATCCTACTGCTAATATATACTCAGCTTCTGCTGTTGTCATGGCAATGGTGCTTTGTCTTTTACTTGACCAAGAGATCAAGTTATCACCTAAGAATGTGCAGTTGCCACTGGTACTTTTCCTTTCCAACTTGTCTCCAGCATAGTCAGAATCACAAAAACCTTTGAGTTTGTAGGTGGGGGTTTTCTTGTATAACAAGGTAAGGTTGATGGTTCCTTTGAGGTATCTTAGAATTCGTTTGACAGCAGTTAAATGGGATTCCCTAGGGTCAGCTTGAAACGGGCATAAACACTAAACATAATGTCAGGTCTAGAAGCAGTTAAGTATAGAAGGGATCCAATCATACCTCTGTATGTTTTCTCGTCTACCTTTTGACTGGTTTCATCTTTCTTAAGTGAGCAGGTTCGGTGCATGGGGGTGGCCATAGGCTTACAGTCACTCATCTTGAACTTTTTAAGAAGTTCTTTGGTGTATTTAGATTGGTGAATGAGTATACCTGTTTTACCTTGATGAATCTGAATTCCCAGGAAGAACTTAAGTTCTCCCATCATGCTCATTTGAAACTCCTTCTGCATTAGGTCAGAAAACTCTTTGCACAAAGTGCCATTAGTGGATCCAAATATGATATCATCAACATAGACTTGAATAATCAGAATATCATGTTTAATGGATTTCCTAAATAGTGTATTATCAATCTGGCCTCTATTAAATTCATTCTTAAGCAGAAAGTTACTAAGTCTATCATACCATGCCCTTGGTGCTTGTTTTAAACCATATAGAGACTTTTTAAGTTTGAAAACATGGTCTGGAAAATCAGAATTTTCAAAACCAGGGGGCTGTTTGACATAGACTTCTTCACTTATGTAGCCATTTAAGAATGCACTTTTGACATGCATTTGATACAGCATTATATTATGATTAGCAGCAAATGATAAAAGAATTCTTATTGCTTCTAACCTGGCCACTGGAGCAAAAGTCTCAGTGTAATCTATACCTACCTGTTGACTGTATCCTTGAGCTACAAGTCTGGCTTTGTTCCTTACCACTTCACCCTTTTCATTGAGTTTATTCCTAAAAACCCACTTGGTTCCAATAATGTTTTTGTTTGGTCTGGGTACCAGATCCCAAACATCATTCCTTTGGAATTCATTTAGCTCTTCTTGCATTGCAAGTATCCAACCTTCCTCTGCCAAAACTTCATCAACAATGCTCGGTTCGTATCAGCTTCTGGTTCTGTAATAGCTTCTGGTTCTGGTGAATCTGTAACAGCTTCTGATTCTGATAAATCAGCTTATGGTTCTGGTGAATCTGTAACAGCTTCAGATTCTGGTAAATATCCAGATTTCTCTTCTGACTTATCTTGGCTGTTTCTGACTTGATCAGATTTATCTTTTGAAGATTTGTCATGTGTTGCTGACTTGCTTTTATCCTTTACCTTTCCAGGTACTTCTGTTTCTTGTGCTTCTGCTCCCTGCACTATTTTTATCTTGATTTGATTTGTTAAGATCAAGCAGTTTGTCATTTTACATAATGCAAATCAAATAAGTTAAAATTTAACTCAATACAGCCAAACCATTCGTTCTGCTTCTACTTCTGCTCCCTTTGGTTCTGATGAACCTGTACTATCTTTATCTTGCTTTGATTTGTCAAGCAGTTTGTCATATACCATAACATAAATCAATTAATTTAAAAATGAACTTAGTACAGCCAAACCATTAATTCTTCTTCTGGTGGTTTCTGTTTGTTTTTGAAACCACTGGAATGTTGTTTCTTATGAGTGTTCAATTCGTGTGAATCACCTGGTTCCTCTGATGTTTTGAAAACCTATAGAATACTTATCTAGCTTTGATTTGTTAAGATCAAGCTTCTTGTTATCACAGTAAATATTAAATAATAATAGTATTTACAGCAAGATGTAGCCTCAGGTTTACTCTGAAAATCCTCTTGCTTCTGATTTTCAGATTCTTAATCTATATGTTCTGAGATTACATGGTTTGGATGAGGGAATTTGAATTCCCTTCCAGGTTTGTAGTCTTGATGAATCTCACTGGAGAGTTTGAAGAACTCTCTTGATTCTGATTCTTTAATTTCTGTTTTGGCCATTACACCATATTCCTCTGGTGATTCTGGTAATTATACTGATTTTGATAATTAGAGTAGTTCTGATGATCATACCTCAACCTTTGATACTGATACCTGTTCAGGTTCTGGTTCTGGTACTGATTCTGATTCTGGTTCTAGTGTTGATTCTGGTTCTAGTTTATGTGCCTCCAGTTCTGGTTCTGGTTCCAGTGTTGGTTCTGGTTCCAGTTCCTGTACCTCTGATACTGGTTCCAGTTTTGGTTCTGGTTCCAGTTTCTGTCCTTCTGGTGCTGGTTCCAGTTCTGGTTCTGGTTCCAGTTCCTGTTCCTCTGATACTGGTTCCAGTTCTTGTTCTGATACAAGTGATATCCATGATATTTCCTGTTCCTCCTATAATTCTGGTTCTGGTTTTGATAAGTATTGTGTTGACCAGTTCTTCTTCTACCAGAGTCACTTTGCTTCTGTTTGGTAAATGTTGGAACATAAACCTTCTTCTGCTTATGCGTTGCCAACATCCATTGTCCAGGCACCATTGTTGGTGTCTCCTTCTGGTTGCTCAGAATATCTGCATCATAGACAATTTGGTCTTTTGGTACCCATAACTGATTGGGTCTAGGTTTGTTAGTTGTAACAGCTCTTTGATCTTGTTCAGATTTTACCATTGGACAAGATAATTCAGAGTGACCTTTCTTAGCACAAACAATACACAAAACATCAGAATGAACAGCTTTATTTTCAATAATTGTTTATGTAAAACCAAGACCTCTTTTTCCAGAATTACTGTTTCTATAAATCATAAATGCATTTTTACTTCTTTCCATTCCATTGGAAATAAAGTTTTGAAAAACTTGCTCATGCATATCAGATTTACAAACAGTTTCAGAAGTGGAACAAATGTTACTTTTGAGAGTTTGGTTTTCAAACTTGAGTCCTGCAACTTCAGTTTTAAAATCTTTGTTTTCAGTTGCATACTCAGAATTTTGATTCTTTAAAACTTGGACTTCTTTAGTTAGATTTTTCTTATCTTCCTGAAGAGTTTTCATTTTTAAAGATCTTTTACTGTTTGCATTTAATAAATCTTTTAAAGTCTCAATCAATTCAGATTTAGAGAGATCAGAAAATACCCCATTGTCTTCATCTTCTAATTCTGTTTCAAAGCTGTATTCAGAACTTAAGTTGGTATGAGCCATCAGAGACAGAATTGTTTCCTCTGATGTGCTTCCAGACTTGCCTGAATGATTGCTTCGATCATTCTTCCTTCTGCCTGTTTTCCTACTGGAATTCGTGCCTTTATGAAGACCAGAAGCATACTTGATGTGAGCAATCTTTGCTGTTTCTGCCTCTTCTTCATCAGAAGATTCTTCCTCTGATTCTGATACATCCCAGGCAGCCATTAGACCTTTCTTTCTATATATGGAATTCTTTTTGTGCTGTTTGCCTTTTTCCAGATTTGGACATTCTGACTTGATATGTCCAGGTTCATTGCATCCATAACAGATGATGTTCTTCTGGTCAGATTCTTCCTTATCTTTGCTGTTATGTTGCTTTCTGAAGTTTCTTTTCTTCCTGTTTTCCCATATCTTAACCATCTTTTTGGTTAAGTATGCCATATCATCACAGTCACTATCATTATCCTCGGATTCTGATTCTGCCTTTGCAGCTTTCTTCTGTTTCGATTTTAGAGCCAGATTCTTCTTCTTCTTAGGTTCATCTTCTTCCAGTTCTATTTCATGAGACCTGAGTGAGCTGATCAGATCTTCCAGCCTCAAGGTACTCAGATCCTTAGCTTCCTGAATTGCAGTAACCTTTGGTCTCCACCTTTTTGGTAGACTTCTCAGAATTTTCTAGACATGATCTTCAGTGGTATAGCTTTTGTTTAATACTTTCATTCCTGATACCAAAGTCTGAAATCTGCAGAACATTGTGTCAATGTCTTCATCCTCTTCCATCTTGAACAACTCATACTTTCTGACCAATATGTTAGCCTTTGTTTGTTGAACCTGCTTGGTACCTTCATAGGTCAGAACCAGACTATCGAATATACTCTTTGTTGTTTCTTTATTTGTGCATCTATCAAATTCCTTAAATGTGATTGCACTGACCATGATGGTTCTGGATTTGTGATGAAGTCTGTGTAGTCTGATCTGATCTGGTTTCATATCATCCAAGTCTAGTTTCTTAGTTGGATCTTTTGGATCAGTAGGTGCAGTGTATCCTCTTACTATCATCTTCAATAATCCAGGATCTTGAGATATGACAAAACTTCTCAGTCTGTCCTTCCAATACTCAAACCTTTCTCCATCAAATATTGGTGGTCTGTTGATGTTGCCTCCCAATTCTTCTGACATATTGAACCCCTTGGACCTTTCCTCAAACACTGTTAAGTGCTCAACCTTGAGACCGAGCTCTGATGCCAATTGAAGGTGCAAACACGAGAAGGGGGGGTTGTATTGTGTTTGACTTAATTTGAATACTTTTCCTGTTTTAATACTTTCAAAACAAAACTTGATGTATAATTAAAACAGAGTTAGCAGCGGATAAAAATAAAAACTCACAGATTTTATACTGGTTCACCGTTAACGAGGCTACGTCCAGTCCCTTCGCCTTGAAGGATTTGACTAATTCAACCTTGAATTACAACCTTGCTACTGACCCTCCAAGTCAGTCTTCTCAAATAGTCTAACAATCCTAGACTTCTTTGAGGAAAAACAACTCCTGTTCTTCAGCCAATCTAACACCCCAGATTGTAGAAGAATTCACAACACTATGAATCTAATTGCTAAGTACCTTGCTACCCTTTCTGAATCCCTCAGTTTGTAGACTCTACTTCAACAACTTAGATACAACCCTATCTAATTGCCAAGTAACCTGCTACCTCTACTGCCTCCCTTAGATTGTAGACTCTACTTCAACAACTTAGATTCGCCACAGTGGAAAGAAAATAACCGAGTACTTGCTTCTTGAAAGCTGAAACTCACAATTGACTTATATGAAAATTTGAGAGTGGTTGCTTTGGAAGTGTATGACACTTTTGTGATTTTCGATTCTAAGTATTCTGCCTTGAGCCTCCTTTTATAGATGAAAATTAGGGTTTCTTCCATGATCAAATTCGAGCTGAATCTTGCTGGATTCTCTTCCAAAAATAACTTGACCAATTGGGCTTTATTTAAATAAAAAACATATCTTCAAATTTTCTTTCAAAATAACTGGCCAATCAAATCCTTTCATTGCTTCCCGCCACAGCTTCTGACTTCCATGCTACTCCATTTTAATTTATAAAAAATCTTTAATAATACTTTGATAAAAATAACATAAGATCTTCACCTTTAATCCCCACGATCAATTCTGCACCCTTGGATCTTCATGCGATATTCTACAACTGGACCAGCCGAATTGATATGCTGTGATCCTCTGATTTCGGCTATTCCTGGACCACTCTTCATAACCCTCTGATCTTATTTTTGATTCCTGTTTGTCTGGAACAACTCTCCTTCTGGCAGGCTTTCCAATGGTATGATCCATGTTTCCTTATGATTTTTCTTCCTTCTGATATAAGCCAGCAAAGATATCTTCTGGTCATGTTTTGACATTCCTGGAGTATCTTCTGGTCATTCCAGAATTCATTTTCTGGAATCCTTTGATCTTCTGCTTCTGATTCCTTCAATTTCTGGGGCATTTAATTTAATAATTCAAAGTACAAAATAAGTTTACATAGAGTACATTTGTAAGCATCAAAATCCTAAGTACTTAGAACCAACTTGGTTCCAACAAAAGACTTTCACATTAAGGATGTTTTAATTGAATTCATGAAGAATAACATGGTTTCAATTGAAAGATTTGAAAGTCAATGTGAGAGGTTAAGATGGAGGAGAAGTTGAAGATTGAAGATGACTTCATTGTTGTGGTAGAAGAAGATAAGCAAAAGAAGAACATGAACGAAGAAAAGAAAAAAGAAAAGATTGATGAAGTTCGAGATTCAATCTTTGCCTTGTTCATCAATGTCCAATTGAAAAGGACATGAAAGCAACATCATTTATTTATCAAGTTCATGGAATTTCTACCAAACAAAAAGAAGAAGAAGGATGATGTGTTCTTTTTGTCCTATATGCCACCTTGACAATAGTTGGGCGTCAAGCTAATGACTTTGAAAAAGCGTTTTGTGGGAGGCAACCCATAGGTAGAGGTAACTTTTATTTTTGCAATCTTATTTTTGTTATTTGAATTTGTTTCTTTTTAATTGTATGTAAACGTGCACTATAATGAAGAATTGTTAACAACTTGAAGCTGGTTTTAAGCTATCTATCTGTTTTAGATTTTGAAATTTAAACTTTATTTTTTTGCTCATATCATTGATCAATTCGACAAGTTTCACTAATGCATACAGTGTTGATTACTAAGTGATTGTAGAGGGCTAACTTGCCATCAATTTTTCAAAAAAAAAAAAAAAATTCAGTAACACATTTGACAGAGTTTTGAAAGTTCACACTCTCTCATGGTTATCCTAGCTGTCAGCTTTTGAGCCTAAACATTTCAATTTCTTGTTGTGTGATTATCTAGACATGTGTTAACCCTTCAGAACTTGCACTAATTCTGACTTGGATCACTTGTGATTTATGCATACACGGAAGCAATTTTCTTTGGTCGTTTGAGCCTTTCTAACTACCTTATGCAAATTTTACCCTTTGCTAGCCCTTTTGAGCATTGCCCTTTTCTTTCGGTTACTAGCCACATTACAAGCCAAAGACCTGACTTTAATTAAATCACTTTACTTGGAATTAGGTAGAAAAACAAATATCTTCTCTTGATAAAGTTCTAAGTTTGAGGCTACTCATGGGATAGCAACCTTTAATGTTTGGGGTGGTTCTCACGAAAAAAATAAAAAAAGAAGAAAAAAATTCAAAAAATAAAAAAGAAGAAAAAATAATTAGTTTGAGTACATTGATAAATAACATCTTAGTTTTTTTGTCAATGGTTGAAAATTTCCACAATTAAATGTGAAAAAATAAAATAAAATAGAATAAAAGAGGGAGAATAATTTGAAAATGTATGCCTAACTCCAAGTAGTAAAGCCTACTATCCCAAAATGTCCTACCTTTACCTAAGTCTTATTACATCCCGAAAGTCCTCCAAAAGTGTATGTATTTGTTGCATTGTGATTGCTAACTAGAATTTTTTTAAAGCTTATGGTAGCGTGATACATGTTCTAGGATTTGAGTGATAAATTCTTAACTCTGGCTAAACACTTGAGAGAAATTTTTGTGAGAATGTATGAAGAGAGTGTTGAACTTGATAAATGAATGCTAAAGTGTACAAATTGTGTTTTTTTTTTGTAAGCAACCATGTAGCATGATGAATATTTTGTAGTAGCTGAAACTTTGAGAATTGAGTTTGATTTGATTTGAGAAATTGAATTTAAGTTTGCTATTAACTGTACCAAATCTGAAATTAATTGTTGCTTGGGGACAAGCAATAGATTAAGTTTGGGGTTGTGATGACTCTTCATCATATGCATATTTTTAATTGTTTTTAGTCTTATTTATCTTCAATCATTAGTTAATTTAATGAGTTATTTGATATATTTTGTTGATTCTAGTTCTTGGATTTAATAAAATGCTTAAATTATTATTTCATTGATTAAGTAGATATTTTTTAAAGTTTTGCGTCGTTTCTTTGTTTTAGTGCAGTGCTGAATTCTGGTGAAAAATCAACATGACCTATGTGGAGTATTTCAGTGATATCTGGAGTTGTAGATGTCCAATCGAAGTCAAGCCAAGTGAAAATGAAAGCTAAAATCCATAGCTACAACTTTCATGAAGACATCGGAACCAAATTCGGACTCAAAAGAGTAGAAATATGCATTATACGTCAGATAGAAGATGTTGTGCACCTGAAGCATAAAGCATGCGCCTGAAGCGCATTTATGCACTGCTGATTCTGTTTAAATGCGCCTAAAGCGCAAGGCCTGCACCCAGGGTGTGTGGCATGCTGTAGAATGTATGAAACTGAGTTTTTCTGATTTCTTTTAGGAATCTTTTGGTTAATTAGGAAGCTCAAAGACTTGTGCCCTAGCAGAGAAGCTCAGAGACGGATGTTCTACACCATTGAAAGAGTTTTATCAAGAATCATTCATGAATCTTTCTTGTAATTCTTCTTTAATCTCTATCTGTTTAATCTTTATAATGAGTAACTAAACTTTAATTGTTAGGGATGAGTGAAACAAGATGAAACTCTTATTTGTCTGATTTGATTCCTGGCTATATGAATAAATTTATTGAATTATTTTTCTCATCTATGTGCTTAATGTTTTTTATTGCCTGATCAACTTTAAAATGTTCTACGATTTGTATTTTGAAACGAAAATGGACTTTACGAATGCTTGAGATGAGAAATTCATGAGATTGTAGTCTAGGGATAGATGCAGGTCATGAAACCAAGTGAATTAGTTGCAGAGGCAACAATTTAAAAAGATAATTTTTGTACTGTAAAGCTTAATCCTAATTTTAAATCCACTAAGAAATTAGGGGTTATTTTGGAATTAAAGGTTCTGTCACTAAGAGATTAGGGCAAGAATACTAAAGAGAATTCGGTAATAATTCAATAAAGGAATTTAGTAACTAGGATCAAATTAGAAACCAATGGTGGACTTAAAGTGAAACTCATCCCTGACATTTTTCTCATTATAAAAGTTCAATTTTATTACTTTTGTTATTTCAAATATTATTCTACTCAATCCAAAAACTTTTTGTTCAATTTCAGTAATTAAATATAATTCGATAGTAAAACGTAATCCTTGAATTCGACACTCGGTACTACCGTTTTAATTATTACTTGCAACGATTCAGTACACTTGCTGAAATACTATCACCCTTCCACATATGGTAATTAGTACAATTTAAGCATTTACCATCTTTATATTAATATTTGCCTCCATTCTTTAAGCAAATCAAATACCCCTTTAACCAAGAGCTCTGATGCCACTCTGATGGGAATAAACACAGAAACACGATAACAAGTAATACACAACGTATATAAAACTCCCCCAACTTGCAAGAACCCGTTATGAGCAACAACAAATATATGACATCAAATTGATCAAAATAAAATAGTATAAATGACACCGAAATTTTAATGTGGAATACCCCTAAATGTAAGGGTAAAAATCATGGGTCGTCCAAACCAAACAAATAGACTCACTATAATCAAATAAGGGTACAAGAGAGTATCAAAATGATGCACAAATTGTTACTACAACTAGCTAAGATAACAAAGCACTAAAGTTTACAAATGAAAAACAAGAAGATGAAAAAACACCAAAAAAATATGCAATTGTGCAAGCACTGTTTCTCCTTCTCCAAACATCGTTTTGCCGATCCGACCGTTGAAACGAAGACCTGTATGTTGTGAACCTACTGTCCAAAATCAGCCCGATCCAACGGTTAACGAATGCGTAATCGATGTTTTTCTGAGATTGATTTGAGAAAATCAGGAACATAGTTTACTTTTCTTTTTTCTTTTTTTGGTGGATGTCTTTTTTTTTTAAATAGCCTTTCTCTTACAACCCTAACAAGACCTCTCTTCACTTGAATAAGTGAAACACATGGACTACAACATTTGAGTCTTTCTCCACATAGGAAGGGAGTCTAATACCCAACACTCTACACACAAACTCTGATGCTCATTGTAATAGGTGTCTCAAAAGTGAGAAAAAAGCTTGTCCATTTTCACACTCAAGTTAAAACTCAATATAACGTTTTGTTCAGGAGAATGATCACTGAAAGACTTAAAGAAGCAATCTGATTGATCACTTGGTGTCTTAGAAACGTATCCAATGGTCATATATATTGAGATTTCAAACTTTATATTAAGTCATTCTCTATAAATACATGAAGACTTCAAATGGTTGACAACACTACAATCATAAGCCATTTATTCGAGTGCCTTATCTTTCAAGCTTTCTTCGTAAGACAACACACTTCAACTCTTTTTATTATATTTCATGGACCAATATATTGAGTGTGTTATTATTCACAAACATTCCCGTATAATACTTGAGGGAAGTTAGATCCCAAAACTTATTGTTTACTTGAAATATTCTCAAGTCTTTCTTTGTGTTAAAGATAAATTGAGTAAGACTGTTGTTAGTCTGTTGAGACTTCAAAATATAAATTGTACGCCTTCTGTAACTGAAAAACTACCAATTGTAAGTGATCAAAATTAAACAAAAAGTAAGGACTGAATACCGTCTATTGTTAAATGAACTAATATAAATATTGGATTGCTATAATCTCTCTACCACTTTCTCATTATGTATCAATTTTCACAATTCTATACATACAGTTCACATTTATTTTATTTATTTATCAATTTTCACAATTCTATACTCATTTATTATAACAAAAATGTTCCGAACATTCTCTACTAGAGAAAGTTGTTATTTAACCGCTTTATAATTTTCCAAGAGGATTATAAAGAATGAATATTAACTTAAAGGGTTATTTAACCATATTTTGATTGCGGATTCTTTTTTTTTACTATTCATTACATTTCACTTGTGAGATTGACTCATTGTTTTAGAGAGTTTATCGAAATAGTTTATGACATGTCTATAATCCGTTTTAATCTAATAACTTATATTTTTCAGAATAATTTATGAAAATAACTTATAACATATTTTTTATAAACTCTTGCAGATAACTTATAGCATATTTTTCATGAGCTTTCGAAGATAACCTATGACATGTTTATAAATCGTACGTTTCAGCAAATTGACTTTATTTTATTTTTTTATACAAATAATTCATAGATTAGGACTTATATGGTAATAATTTATACTATAAGCGCTTAATTAAGTTGTTTATACAATTATGCAACCACACATTTATGCAAATAAGTTTATGCAATCACATTTAACTTGTACTCCCTCTAATCTTATATACAAGAAAAAATTTGGAGAATTTTTTTGTCTTTTATATAAAAAAAAAAAGTTACAACTTTTGAGATTTATTTAATACTTAAATTATTTTTTTACCTTCATTTAAAATAATTGTCTTATATTATTAATAAGTATTTAATGTCTCACTGTATTTTAGAAGAATATATTTATTAAAATAGTTAAAAAGTTAAAACAATAATTGAGTTAATTGGTTTTAAAATAGTATTGTGATTTTTTAAAAGGGGAAGTCATGGACAACCTAAACGTGATTGAGTGAGTGCAGACAATTCAATTCTGCATATATGATCAAACGGTAAAAGTTGTGGGAAGTAAAGTCAGTGACAGTGGCTGTTTTGTTATTTTGTGTTATAAATTGATCGAAGGGTGTGTCCCATTCCGCGTGAGTTTGCGCACTAAACAAGCAACGACTTACCAATTACTAATTGAGTGCATAAATATGTCTGCCTTCACAAAGTCAATGCTCTCTATTTCCATTTCCTAATCATTTGAGTTTCTTTTTAAAAAGTCAATGCAATGATACCATCGGATCCAACAAAGAAAAAAGAATGAGAATATATATATATATATATATATATATATATATATATATAACTGTAACCCTACCATCATCCAAACAAATCATTCACCGGTTTTAGTATCCCAAGCCTCTTCCCTTCTAAGAAATTTGAAATCATTTAGTATAGTCCATTTTTATAAGCATCCATATATCACATATAACATATTTCGCCTGTACTTAAGTTATATCTGAACTTCGCAGTTTTTGTTAGTTAATTAAAAAAAAAATTTCACATATGTAGTATTAAAAAAACTTATTTGTGTAATTAACGTGTATATTTTGTAATTACTAAATTATATTTTATGGATAAATACATTCGATGTTAATAAAGATATATTTTGAGAGAGAAACAATAAATATATCTAATAAATTGATATTTTTTTAAAAAGGATTTATACTTTGTGACGGAGATAGTACATACCCCATAATTTTTAGGATAGATCTTCAAACTGATCAGACAAAGAGAAATATCTTGGTATCTATTTTTTTCATACATTATAAGATGACCATATATATCTCCATGCCATTGTACAAATAAAGACATAATAACATAAACTATATATCATTAATTTATTTATAGGCATAAAGGCTATCCATCTAAATTCATTACTAAAAAATAAAATAAAATTAGCAATAAAAAATTTCTAACCTAACACATGAAAACTAGAGGTAGATGGTACGTAACATATAGTTAATGATCAATCAATAAATAAAAAGATATCATGGCTAAACTCAACCACTCCACATGCATATTTTGTGGTCACTCCACGATTATGAATTTGTTAAAAGTTTGACCTTTTTATTCTTACCGTTAGAGCCAAGATCCACCTTAAACGGAGTGGAAAACAAGGATTCAATCTCTTGAGTGAGATCAAGTACGATTTGAGGGCGACAACAACCTTTTCTTTTCATGGATGGACGAAGTTGTTTTGGCTTTCTAGGCGGAGGCGGAAGGATGACCGGGATTTTGTGTTCCGCCGATGTTGGAGTCTTGAAACCGTCGTTTAATGAATCGTCTTTGATCTCTTCCTTGTACAATGGAATATTGATCTTTAAATTTGTTGAAAGATTTACGTTAGATGAAATATGATTTGAAGAAGACACAACTGACACAATATCGACGTTGTTGTGTTGTTTTTCTTCATGTTGATGTTGCAGCCGTTGTTGTTTCGATTCGTTTACTTGTTTTGTTGAAGGTTGGAATTCATGATCGTGGACTTCCATTTAATTAAAAACTAAACAAAATGAATTGAGGGTGTAGTTAAAAAATGGAAAGATTAACTGATTAAATATATTGGAGAAGATTTAGAAGTAGTTATAAGATGAGGTGATTGATGTATGTATAGCTAGTAGTGTGATGAGAATCCAAGAAAGAACGGGGAGGATAGAAACTTCATGGGATTCTAGTACTAGGCTTAATTTGTGTGTGAGAGAGAAAGAAGGTAGAAATTAGAATGGAGGAGAGAGAGAGAGAGAAAGGGTTTGAAACATCCAATTTGGCGAAGGATCCAATGCGCTGTCTCTTTCTCCAATTTAGCAAAGGAGTATATACTAATAAAGAATAATATATAGCTTAATTATAAGCAATTGCTTTTTTCTCTTCTCAAATTCTGCGTACATTGATGCATCTATCCACGTGGTTTATTTTTTTACCGAAAAACCATAACGTGCATGCTACTTCTAGCCGTATAGATCAACATATATGTAGGTTTTATTTTTATTTTTTTTTTTAAGATTTAAGTCTTTTTATCAAGAAAATAAAGTTTAAGTTTGATACGTTATTTATTACTACCTCTCGTTTTATTTATAAGAGAATAAAATAAAAAAGAGTATTTGTTTTGCAGTTGAAAAATTTATTTTGAAAAATAACTTTTTTAAAAAATAATGATGGAAAATTTATTCTCAAGTATTTTCTAATAAAATATGTTTGGTTTGTATTCGTGAGAATATTTAAAAGAAGTGGATAGATAGATAGTTATGGGAAGTTACAGAAATTTTAATCTCACCTTCATTTCATGGGAATAAAAACATTGAAAGTTATGCGAAGTTATTCCATTCATTGGAATTTTTAATTCAGGATTAATTTTTTCTAAACCTTATAACAAACATGGGTATACTAGTTTTCCACCCATCTATTACGAGAAATGCAATTATTATACTTCAAACACAGACTTCATTCATTAGTTGTTTTAACTTTTTGACCATTTTTATAATACTTAAGACGAGCATATTAAATAAGAGTATAAAAGTAATATAAATAATAAAAGTTCTTTAAAAGTGTTAACTTTTTCTTATATATAAAATAAAAAAAAATTCTACAAAAATTTTCTTATAAATAGGGCTACAGACAGTATATACATTACATTTTAAGTATTTTTGAACTTTAGATATAATTTATTATCATTCTTAAAACTTATTTTATATTAACTTATTCATATAAGTAATTCGGTTTATCTTTAAATAAATTATAACAAGTTAATATACCAATGATAGATTCGGTTCTAATTTAAAATTTAATATGAATTTTTTTAAAATCTATATATTTATTTATTGGGTTGTGAGTTTTTAGTTTTTGGTTTTTAAAAATTCATTTTGAAAACAAAATATGTTCGAATAAAATGAGGATAAGTTTAATGTTTATTTATTTTGAAAAATAATTTCTTCTAAAACTCAAGACAAAAAAAATAGGTTTCATAATTCTTAATTTTCTTTTAACTCTAACATGTTACCATTACGGTTTTTAACCAATATCGACCGCTATCAATCACCACTCCGATCACCATCGACCACTACTCTTACTATCGCTAACCACCACTCTGACCATTGTCGACCATCATTGACCACTGATGCTCCCTCGATATCCATTGTCGACCACCACTTTGATATGATCATCGTCGACTGCCATTTTAGCCACCACTTCGATGACCACTGTCGACCATCACTCTTGCCCCAGTTGAATACTAATCTAGCCTCCATCGATTATAATGGGCCACCACTCTAACTCTCATTGTCCACCACTTTGACCTCGTCGACCACCATCACCACTACAAGAATTTTGTCATTTTGCTAGGGCCAAAAGCCCTAAGAAATGCTACAAAGTCCTAGAAAATTCAACATTTCTAAGGCCTAAAAGGCTCTAGTTATAACATTGGTCTGAAAGGAATACCAAGGGCTAAATCCCTCGCAAAATGCCTTTTTTTAAAGAAAAAATAGAAACTTACCTAGGATCAAAAGCCTCATAAACGACTTAGGGTTGAGGTACTCGCAACATACCTAGAGCTACAACCCATGCTAATTAGAATTTTCAGAAGATTTCCCAAGGTTCATTCCTAAAATACAAATAAATATTCAAATTGAATAACATATATACAAAAAAATTCACATATAATAAATAAAAAATAAAATAAAATTTAAATTTAAATATTTTCAAAAAATACACAATAAATATACAAGTATATTTTAAATTTCCAAAATTTGCTAAAAAAATCAACAAATATTATTATAGAAAAAAAATCAACAATTATTATATGTTCATAAAAATGCATAATAAATACAACATATACTTTTTAGTACAAATTTAAGTAAAAAAATTTAAAACGAAACATCTAAAATTTTAATTTTCGCATTTTCAAATTATACACATTTTACATTATGAAAAGTAACAGCAACCAGCAGACCACAAGAAAAAAAAACACAAATCACATTTCACGCATAACAATATTAATATACATTTTGGAATATAATAACAAACAAAAAAACAGAATATAATATTTATATATATAGATAGATAGATATATATAAAGAATATGGTGCTAGTAAATTAGAAGAGAAGAGATGTAGAATATAGTACTTGTAAATTAGAAGAGAAGAAAAGAAAGAAGAAAATAGAAGACAAAGGAAGAAGAAGAGAAGAAGCTGGAAATGACGAAGAAAGAAAAAAAGAGAAGAGAATAGGCTATAATGAAAAGAGTGGGAGCGTGGGTGAGGGCTTTATCCCAAGAAAGTTTTATGAGTCAATTAGTAAAAGCTTTATATCCTCGGTAATTTGTTTTTCGTGTGAATTTGTGAGAGTTTTAGCCCTACGTAATGTGAAATTTTGAAGAAAAAAAATCTTACCCTTATTTTGTTCAAGGACTTTAGCCCTAGCAGAGTTTGAATATAGCATCACCTAGGGCTATAAACAAAATCTAAATGCCCATATTTTTCTAGGGTTTTGGCCCTGGCAAAATAACTTGACTATTTAGCTAGGGTTATAACTATAAAAAATTCACCATAAATAACATAGTGATGACTAAAAGGCTCTAGCAAATCTCCTAGGGCTGAAAAAACCTAGGAATGACCCTAACTATTTCAATTTATTCTTGTAGTACATCGACCATTGATCACCACTCTGACACTTGTATGCTATCACCCTTAACAACCAACACTTTCAACTACTATTATTAAAATGTTACAAAATTTCAATTTTTTGATATTTAAATAACTTTATTTAAAAAAAATTATAAATTTAAATTATTTTTTAATTATTTTTAAGTGTCAATAATTACTTTTTCATATTCAAAAATAAAAACTAAAAACTAAAACTAATTTTTATTTTTGAACAGTTTTAAAACATAAAACAGAAAACCACTTCAAGCATGACCTAACTTTATATGACATCTATTTAAACATTATTTTATGATAATACTTTTAAATATATAAAAAGTTGATATAAGTTAGTATAGTTAAATTACATATAAAAGGTTAACAAATTAACTAATAATTTGATGCAAAATACACAATTTAATAAAATAATAACTATAGTTTATTTATATCTGCTTAAATAAACCGAGTGATAAACCCAAAAGGCTTTTTTAGTGGTTTGTTGTCTGTTTTTTTAAAGTTTAATAGACTTTTTTAAAAAATTAACTTTATCATTTTAAAAAATATATATTTTATCAACTTGGATTTGACATAAACTATACTATAAACTTATACCGTGGAAGAAGGTATATATTTAGAGAAGATCTATCGTGATAAATAAAATATTTGAAGAAAATTTGTTATAGAAGATCCAAAATTCTTATATATTTGTTTTTATTTTTTATATAATTAAGTTGGCCTCGAGAGTTTATTAAGTTAAGAAAATCTTACCGGAGTATATATTATCTAGATCAAGCAATATCTTGTTACTTTATTTATGAATCCACAGTTATTCATTGACTCTAGCTAAAATTAAAAAAATAAAATATAAGGTTTTACAAAAAATTATAATATTGTTTATGTTGATAAACATATGAAGAATTATTGTTGAGGGGATCAGGAGACTGGCTGATGTCCGCACATTAAATGACAATATCATTGTACCATGATGGCATAATTTTAGGCCAAAGAAATTTTCACACCCTTAACTTATTCGTATATTTTAATTTGCTACCTTAAACTTTTGAATGTTTCATTTTAGTTCCTCTAAATAATGAATGTGTCTAATATGGACTTTAAAAAAAATAATTTAATAGTAAATTCTTATTATTTTAAGTAAGGTTAGAATACAATTTTATTTCTCTATTTTATCACAGCTGTAATTTTCGTCTTTTATTTTCGTAATTATAGTTCTTCTTTTTTTGAAACGGTTAACATTTAATCTCTTTTCTCAATTTAAATTTCAAATTAGCAATGTAATAATAATTTTAATGATGTGTACATAATGATGTGGAAAATCATTATGATGTGTAATTTAAATTTAATTTTGAATTAAATGATGTCACTTTAATAATTTTTTAAAAAGAAGCAAATTGTTTTTGTTTAAGTTATTTTTTTACTTTCAAAATATAAAAAAAAAAATCAATTTTTTTAAAATTATTTTTTTTTGTTTTAGAAATTTAACTTAATTGCAATTTTGGTGTCTCTATTATTACCAATTCATGGAATTGGTCCCCTTATTTTAAAAGTCGACAATTTTTTTTTTCTCTCTCGTATTTTTAAACTAAAAAAAATGACAATTTAACATATTTATAATGATGTGACATACAATTCTATGATATAAAACCATCTAGATGTATTAATTATTCATATGTGATCAATTAAATTAAAAATATGAAAAAAAATTATAAGTTAAAATCTAAGCTTTTACAGTGTTTTATTCCAATTTTAAGGGTGTTAATCATTCTATATCATTGAATCATATGTCACATTATTTAAAGTATCCCGCGTCATTATTTTTTAGTTAAAAAATAAGAGAGAGTGACCAAAATTATTGACTTTTAAAATAGGGAAACCAATTTCGTGAATTAATAAAAATAGGGGGACTAAAAGTGCAATTAAGCTTAAAAATTTCTAAAAATAAATTGAAATTCATTTTTTGTTTTAAAAATTTCAAAAAGTCATGAAAAAGTAATTTTAAAAAAAGAAATGTAAAAAATTTCTTGAGATTTTTTAATTTTTTCAAAATTTTAAAATAAATAAAAAATTAATTTTAAAAAATGATTTTTTTATTTTCAGAAATTTCTAAAAACAAATAAATGTAATTTTTTTTATTTTGAAAATTTTTCAATAACAAAAATTAAAATGTATTTATTTTAAATTATTAAAGTGGTATTAATTTATTTAAAGCTAAATTTAAATTTCACATCATTATCATGTACACATCCCTAAAATGTTTGACACATCACCAAATTGAAATTCAAATTGAAAAGGAGATCAAATGTCAATAATTTTAAAAATTGAGAGACCAAAATTATGAAAAATAAAATAAAAGAACAAAAATTACAGATTTGATAAAATAAGGGACAAAGTTGCATTTTAACCTTTCAATAAAAAATAAATTTTATAATAATAAAAATAAGAGCAAATATAATATTTCATAGTCTTTATAACAAAATTTATTTACTTTTAATTAGTTACTATTTTAAAAAGTTTTTGTATTAATAATTGTAGTCTACATAAAATCAAAATAGGAACTTAAAGTGAATAAATTTGTTTCATGACTAAACTTGAAAGGTCACAATTTTGTAAGAACTGATATATATATATATATATATATATATATATATATATATATATATATATATATATATATATATATATATATATATATAAAATTCAGTATATTGGTAAAAAAAATTATATGACTCATTATAAATATTAAATTTCATTAATTTAATTATTGATTATTATCATATTATTATATTGATGATCAACCATACAAAGTTTCATATGAAATATGAAATTTGCTGCTACTTAATTTATCAATCAACATTTGGCTTATATTTTTATAAAACTTATCATACATATACACGATTCATTTTTTAAATTATGTTGAAATCATTGAACCAGTTACCTCATGGGGTTTAATAGTCGGCATCAACGGTTATCATTTAGTATGCATATTTAAATAACTGACACAAAAAGTGTTAGAAATATTGTTAAATACCCGCTACACTTTTATTTTGTTTTAAACTTCACCTTTCTTTTGTGAACTAAACCTTAGCTTCTTGTGTTTGGCTCTCATTGCTCGCCTTTATTATTCTCTCTAACGCAGTATGTTTTCACATTGTTCGCTCTTATTCCTCTTCTTAATTTTTTCCTTAATTTGAGCGCCATACTCTATAACTCAATGTGTTTATTGTTCATGTGTTACATGGATATATATGTACGTTTTTATAGACCGTTAGAGTTTAATGTGTTACAGGTTAATTGTGTTATAGTTTAATATGTTCGTCGATCATTTTCCCCATATTTTTTTTGTTCATATGCTAAATTTTTTCATTGGTTTAATATACATGTACGTTTTAATCTAAATATACATTTTTTGTTAAATTGGTTAATTGTGTTATGATTTAATCTGTATTTACGTTTTTTCTTTTCTTTTCATGTTGTTTGATATCGTTCATGAGTATAGATAGACATCGAGAGTTTGTGTCCAACATTCATGTTGGTTTGATATGATAGACATTATTCATATTTGCATTTATTAGTTTTGGCATTTATTACTTTATGTGTTTATTCTAATTTATTGTATTTTTTTTATTCTTATGATATGCAATGTAAACTTTGAGTTGTTAAAGTATTTCATCAAGAATATTTTAATAGGTACCTAATGTTCTATGGTTGGAGGATGGTAATAGAAATTGATTTCCTACCACTTCAAGGAGTGGAGGTGATAGGAATGAAAATAGACAATTTTTAGTGACAAATACAATGTAGATCAGGAAAATATGTAATTTACAAAATAGAGCATTAATTTCATTTAACTATTCTGGTTTTCTTTTTAAAAAATGAAACGGAAAACAACGATGCAAATTAGGAGACTAACAAGACTTCAAGTTAATGAAAAGAGAGGAATAAATACATCCCCTATGTTGGAATAAATGAAATTTTAGTTTTTTTTTTTTAAGAATTAATTAAATCTAAGTCGATTATCACTGAATTGGCTTGGAAAATAATGTTAAGTCAGTTTTTAACAAATTTATATCATGACCTGTTAAGTTGAATATGTATCAACCGGTTTAGAACATGTTTTTTCAAGCTGATTGGAAACTTGACTTAAGAGGTGTCCCAGATACTACATATCTGGATATGTTAAGTCGGTATAAGGTCGATAGGCATACATAAAAAGACTTTTATAACCGGCTTAATATATCTTTTCTGCAGTAGTATAACTCCACTTAGAGTTACTATTAGAATTACGTGACCCCTTTTATATATAAAAAGGGAGAAAATATATTAAATAAGGGGACATTTATAATGAGAAAATGATAAGGAGAAAATATATTAAATAAGGGGACATTTATAATGAGAAAATGATAGCAATGAATCTTATCAATTGATCAAATTATGAACAATTAAAATAAAAATAAAAATTATGAACGATTAAGATTAAAATAAAAATTTATGTGATTGTTTTAAGCGACCATGTATTATTTAAATAATTTATAATCATAATCATCTAAGTATAGTTGTATTTAGTCCTCTCACTCTTTTATTTTAAAAATTTTCTCACTTAATATATCTCTAGATAAATTTATTTTTGCGGGTAAAATATAATAAGAAAAAACGGGACATGCACTAGTAATGTAAAAAAATTTTACATTATCATCTAATTATAATAATATATTATGTCAAATTATCTAACTTTATCTCACTTAGATAATATGACATTGACAAAATAAACAATTTTCTTTGGTTGTCAATAAGGCTCATGATGATCGTGTGCTTCTAGCCCAGTGCACATGGCTTAACAAGTGAAGCGACCTTAATTTTCTTTTTTATAATATAATAAAATGATAGTGGATATTTTTTTGTTAAATAAATTTTTAGTCTTTATAAAATTATGATCTTTCAAGTTTAATCCCTAAAAAAATTTTAATCACTTTTAATCCGTATTTCAATTTTATAGACTTTTTTGAGAGATTAAAACTATCAATTTTTTACAGAATTTTTTCAAAATAGAGACTAAAAAAAAAATTTAAAGACTAAAAAGTTGAGAATTTTTTTTAAAGACTACAAATAAAATTTTGAAATTATATAGAAACTAGAGACTTATATTTTTACCTTTTCTTTATTTATTAAAATTGTACTTTCTTTTTTTTTTTAAAAACCTAAATTTTAAAATTAGAAAAAAAGTATTAAAAATCTTTAAAACAACAGTAAATATCGATGTAAAAGAATTTTAAATTGACGGTGTATCATTATACTAGTATAGTAAAACACTCAAACAAAACAACAGCATATATATAAAATCTAAGCATGCTTTGGCTATAACGAAGCATGGCATGTGGATTTCACAAATATTGGGTCCTACTGCCGGCCATACTTGATGTTGTAGATAATTGGGCTGGGCACTAAATGATTTTGGTTGAACTTAGGATTCCTATGTTTGAAAATGGACAATCAGGATGTTATGGGATCAGGTAAGTTTCGTTTTGGGGGGGATATATATCAATGTAAATGAGTTAAAATGAATGTCATGTGATAAACGCCTAAAAGTGGTTAGTTCCAATTAATTGGACAAGTTGTATGTTTGTATTTTAGCTAGTTGGACTTTGCTCATCCTCCTCCTCATATTGAATTTGACATATTAACTAAGTGGAAGACATGGATTTCAGCACATATCTTAACATTTTAACATGAAATTCTAAAGTAATTATTATGAGGACCACATTAGTGATTATCTTTTCGTATGCTCCTATATAGCCTCAACTTATAAGACTTTCAATATTACCATCTCTATGGAAAACAACTCATCTATGCATAATTATATTTATGAGTATTTAAATTAAATTCATTTAAATATTAACTTATTGATTTTTGAATTTAATTGATAAATATGTATTATTAATGTAAACATTTATTCTCTTTATTTTATCAATTTACCAATTACGATTCATTTTAATAAGAGGAGCTAAATCCACCTATTTTCACTTTCTATCAAGTGTTTTTTTTTTTAAAGAGTTTACCAACAAAATTTACTTATATTAAAAATGAAAAAAAGAGTGATCACATATTCAAACTTAGACTCCAATATATCAAAATGTTTCACCGTTTACCGTATAATAGTTAAAAGTCATCATCTTCTATTTTTACAAGCAACTTATTTTTTTATAGTACTTTCCGCCGTTCGTTTCCAATCGCGTAGCTTGGGCCCAAGCTTGATACCTGCCCAAAGGCAAAGTCTGAGGAGATAATAATAATAATGAGTTATAGCTAACGTGATTGTGTATCAAAATCACAATCGCAAGGAATGCATGTATTACTTACTTCATTCAATTCTAGTAGGTAGGTAACTAGTACCATTTTCATTCTTCCAATTTCGTAGATGGTAAATCAAATTATCGAGCGGGAGATTTAAATTTTTGAGATTAATGCTAAAGGTGTCTTTAGTTTGAGGTAGATGGAAGAAAAGAAAGATAATATTTTATATGTGTTTCGATTGTTTAGATTTCAAATTTGAAGTACGTCTTCGAGGTATTGTCCAATTGGGTTTGTTGTGAGTTCTCATGGCAGTCTTTTGTGAAAAAGTTTCTCGATGGATTGAGGAATGTTGGACAAGTTTATAAATTATCTTTAGCCTTTATTACCGAGCTGAAACTTTTTGGTGTAACTAAAATAAGATGAATTTTGTTTAGTTTATTTTTTAGGGAGAGGAACAAAATCCCTCGTAAATAGATTTTTTTTGTCCTCCCTCTATTTTAGAAGGATTTGGAGGAGAATGGAGGCTCTCAAGAGTCGACAATCAACCTGTGTAACTAGAACACTGACACATGACCCTCAATTAGGGAGGACCTCAAATTTTTTGATAGCATACCTTCACCTTTGAAAAATTGCATTGATATCTTTATACCTTCACCTAGAATAAATACCTAGTTTCCCATCAATGTAAGTTTGTGACTGACAACCGCTGCATGCTATTATGTGCCACCACCCACCACCAAATATTAAAATCTTAGAATCTTGATATTGGAGTTTTGTGAGTTTAGAGGCTCAATTTTTAAATTCGAACAAAGACCCCAAAAACATTAAAACAACTCTTATCAAACACAAAACCTCTTAAAATTTATCGTTTTCTCGCTATGTTGGTCTGTTTGGTTCGATGAAGAGATATTTTTAATATTTTGTATTTGGTTCAAAAAAAAATAAATGATTTTAAATGATTTTTTTAGCTATGTTAAACTCATCCCTCCAAATCCTCCAAAATTGAAGGAGATCAAAAATTACTTTATTATGAATTGTTGAATATTCTTTTGTTGTTATTTATAAACTTCATCAAATACATCAACAATTTTAGTTATAAATAAAAATTTGATCAATTTTCACTTATATTTAAGACATAAAAAGGTGTATATATATATATATATATGAAAAAGGGGCGTGATAATATTGTAGGGGTCTAAGAAGGGCCACGTATGTGCAAAAGTAAACAAACCAACACATCATGAAAAGCATAGTTGCTTAGCATTAACACCGCACGCAGCGCTCATGCTTAATAATTTTGCATCCCATCTCATATAATCGGGCCCCCCCTATCTTATTACAATCATGTACCATATCTCGCCTATATTTCAGATTTTCAACCCACTCATGACTCATCCATTGCCTTCTGTCCTATATTTTAGGGTTGAAAATAATTTATTTATTCACATTCATTCAATTAATATAGACAAAAATATATTATAATGTGGTTATATTTCACGAAAATAATATTATAAATTTATAATCTTTTATATATTTTTTTAATTCATAGGTCATTTAAGTTCTGTTTAATTTTCGTTTAGATCTTTTAAATTTTTACATATAGTCTTTTAAGTTACATTATTTTTACATCATTAGTCCTTTGTTTCACTTTAAATAACAATTAGTGCAATTGAAAACATCTTATGATTAGAAATTCTACTAAATGTCACAACAATAAGTCTTTCATATTAATCCTTTAGAAAACAATCATCAAACCTCTAAAAACTTGGTAATAAAGGTTTATCCACATAATCAATATCATTAACTTCATTCACTTGTAAAGTAGCATGAATCGTCAACTCACTATATTGTTTGGATTAGATCTTAATAGTAACTCAAGAAAATTGTCAAATTTACTGGACTACACATGTAATTTAATATAACTTAAAAGCTAATGGTAAAGTAAAATATAACTTAAATGACTAAATCAGAAAAATAAAAAGTTAAACGATCTAAGTGGAAACAAAGATAAACTTAAATGAGCTAAGTGTTAAAAAAAAATATAAAAGGCCAAATTGTTATTTTCGTGAAATATAAAAGACATGAGAATGAATTTTGTAATTAATATAAGAGTAAATGTACTCATTGATAAAAAAAATTACTATTTAACTCAAACCGTTTGATCTAATAATAAAAAGACAGATATTGAATATGTAAATAGACAAATATAAATTCATTTATAAGTGTTCAATGAATCGGTAATTTCAACTAGAGCATTGTCTTCTCACGATAAACTTATGCAACAAAAAATTATTATCTATCCGCTATTCTTTTATTAAATTTATTAGATTACATGATTCGAAGGATATATTTGTAAAAAAAATAATAATAATAATAATCAAAGAATAAAATTAACTGGATACAATAATTTTTATAATTTTTTTTAAATAATGTAATGGACAAACATTTGATGAATGAGTCACTCAACAACCTTATAAACAGCTTTTTTTGTTTTGTTTTTGGTCAACAACCTTATAAACAGTTTGATAGACTAATACAAGCATACCAATGCTAGGCCAGTGACGGGTTTGGTGCGAAGCGTTATGCGGGTCAATGGGCTAGTGGTTGATCACTTGGTCAGACGCTAACAAAAGAACGCAAATGGGTTGGTGTTGGGCTTAGGATAGTCTAACAATTAGTCGACTAGCGCATGATGGGTCAACAACCAACTCCTTTTCCAAAAAAACACAACCAAGTCTCATGATAGACACTGGGGATTGATTATACACAACACGACATAAAGACAAGTGCCTCCAATGTCTGGCTCTCGATGACCAACCATCCAATCAAGTTAATTAAAATATATTACATTAATATTTTGCTGTGTTTATAAATTTGAGAGAGCTTAAAATTACTATATTTTAAAATAAAAAAGCCAATATCAAAAATAAATAAAAATACATGGACTAAAATAGCAATTTAGTCAAATATCTATTTTATTATCAACTCTCTGTCACTTTTAAATATCTCTAAACCTTTAAAATACCATCTAAGTCTATTATATTAAAGAAAAAAAAAGATAGGAAAGTAATTTTTATAAGCATGATATAATTTGTTATGGCTTAATATGGCCTGGAGTGTTCGATCCAATCCTTATTTTTTTGTGATTTACAATTACAATAGGATTGTGAACCGGTGTTGTTCTTTTTTTTTTTAATTGTGAATTGGTGTTATTGCATATATTATTGCAATATTACGGTTTCATCGTCTGATGTAGTCTATAATTTAAAACTCTACTCACATTATGAAAGTCAGTATCCTTCAAAATCATATATGTATATTTTAATTTTTTGGGTTTCATCAAAAATTTCTTTGCAATTTTTAGTTTACTACTTTATTTCTTTTTCTTTGGAAAAATGCTTGGAATGTATAAAGTTGAAAAATGGTATGTTATTATGCTTATACCTATAAATGTTCAGTTTCTTATATTTTGAAAGTTTTCTTAACAATGTGATAGTAAGACAAAAACATGTCTATGAAAAAGCTTCTGCTTTAGAGAAAACATTCCAAATAAAATTATGGATTCACACGGAAGAAAAATTGCTCTAGTGTCATGTGTGGATAAGAAGCTCCACATCAAGGTAACGTGATGGTAATGTCCTGAATAAACCACTCTCTTGATCCTGAAATCAATTAAAGCATGATGTGAATGAACACAACCTTTAAAATCTAGAAGTAGATGAAAGATAGCTATCATCAAAGAGATATGTTTCACATCTCAAATTTTCATGAAGAAATCAATGTCCTTCACCACATACTCTACTAGGCTCAAGAAGTGTTGCACGAGACCAAACTTGTATGGGAAGTTTCTATTTGATGATTTCAAACCATGTTATTTTGTTGCTTCCACAAACTCCAAAGCATCATAGCACACAAAGCCGAATTATTATCATCAAGATGGTGCAACACATTGAGTAATATATCCTTGATATTGTCCCCCTCATCCTCATAAGATTGTAAAAATGCCCCATAACCCACATCTTTGCCAACACCTGATACTACAAGGAACTGAAAGATATGATAAAGATTGTCCTCGATACCGTATTTGCAAATGGTGCAGTTACGAGTGCTATTTACCCATCTAATTTGTAGCCTCAACCTTGTTTGAAGACAATTTCAACCAAAGATTTGTTTAGTTTTTTTATTGAGAAATGTTCGATTGACACAATATTTGACATCAAACACGTTGTATTTATTAAATTTCTACTTTTTATATATTTTTTTTCTCTTATGATATGTTTTCTCGTACCTTACAACTGACGTCCGCACTCATTGATGTATAAGTGTAATTTTTTGTGTTCAAATAACACAACTATTTTTTATTTGTGAGATTGTGGTAGTTATTAGAAGTTGTATTTTATGAAACAAAATATAGGCCTTGTGTGTTGTGTGCATCGCGTATTCTTGTCTTTTTAATGTATTGAAGTTTATTCTCTTATGTTTGGCAACAGTCATTCTTCTTCTTGTTCAATTAACAACAATCTTCCAAGCATGTAAAATTCGTGTGAAAAAATTGCCATCCATTTTGGATACTTTATTTGAGCTGAAGATTGGAATTGCAGTTTGGCAACACGATTTGTTGAACTAGGATTACAAATTGCAATGCTGCCGACAAAATAGCAAAGAAAAACAATAGTTAACATCTTGTGTAGGGAGAGAATTAAAGCAGTTACATGTCTCAGAAGAGTGTCATCTTTTTTTCGTGTCCAATCTTTCAGGTAACTTGTTCCTATCTATTTGGTCCATATACATAACATAGGTCTTTTAAAAGGCTAATGAACCAACTAGAAGTATAGTACCAGTCTGGACCCAAATTTTATTGACTAATTTTAGTTAGGACCATGCACTAGCTCATTATTATTATTATTATTATTATTATTATTATTATTATTATTATTATTATTATTATTATTATTATTATTATTATATCATCATCGTCGTCATTAACCACTCCACATAGCTTTAAGTGAAGCACTAACTGTTTTGAGAACTAACATTCTAAGTAAAGCATAAGTGAATAAAAATGTAGATAAGTTAAGAGTAAAAATAAATTTTGATTTATTGATGTGTGTTTAAAACAATATTTACAAGGGATATTTATAAACTATAGAATCAGAGCCTAAGTCTTGTCTAGCATTCTCACATTTTGCAACTATTTCTAGTGTGCCCGTGTGCGCTTCTGTCTCTCTTTTGGTAATGCTTCATAAAAATAGTCGTGTTTATCTTAATTTTTTCTCAAATAATTTTTAATGAATTTTAGATAGAAAATGAATATGGAGGTCAATCGCCCGTTTGCTATAAGTTTGTATTCTTTTTGATGTAGAAATAACCAAATATACTATTCTTAAGCTGAGAAAGACTCTCATATATATAGTAACTTCAACTATCTTTACTGTGAACTCAAAATTTAATTACAGGTCGTTTTTAGGCAGCAACTTTGATTTTTTTTTTTATAAACAGATATAAACACTTTTAGCTTATATATGAAGATAATTATTGTATTCAATGTGGCTCGTGTTTCTTGGTTTCGTCCTTCAAGAAATAATGTATGTATGAGCCATTGAGCCTCAAGTAGTAGTACCTGCATCCTACTCCCAATCAAGCACTTGGACTTGCTATCAAACGTTGGCTTTGAATCTTGAATTTTCATTAATTCATTTGTGTTATAAATATCTTGATATATATTTTGGGGTATAATTGCATTTACTCTATTAGATTTCTAGGTCAAATTTGTGTAACTCTCAACAAATCCTCACGATCAAGACTTGACATCTTTTAAAGTGAGAGATATGTGATGTGGGGCTCTGATCATATCTCTTTTGATATAAACCTCTCAACCACTATAGAATTTGAGTTAGACTTAACCATAGATCATTCAATGTGCGACTTATTATCACGGACGTGATGCCTCTCACTTATTATCACATTTTCAAATCATATATCATTTAATGTGCGGCTTCTGATCAATCTCATCCGCTCAACCAAATACACGCTTAGATACTTTATGTCCTGTAACACATGAATTACTGAAATAGTGAAATCATAGCAAAACTTTGTAATATATTGTCTGGAACTAGCTGAAGCCTCTTCCTCTTAAATAGGCTACCTGAAACAAAACTGGTAGGGAGGTTCTACCAGAAACATAATGGTAAACCACATACATTATTATATGTTATATGTACCATAAGATGTTCTTTAGAATACTCTTCTGAAAAGAAAAAAAACAATATTTGAAAATAACTTGTTGACTTCATTCAAACATAAGTTATTTCAACACCCTAGTAGTATTCCATCTCTAGCAGAAAGCAATGATGCAGTAGTATGCATTTCTGTTGTTGAATTAAAGGGGTGATCATCTTCTCTTTGAAAGGCTCCAAGCCTAGAATCCTCTTCTCCATAATCC
Source organism: Cicer cuneatum (assembly GCA_037974295.1). Taxonomy (NCBI): domain Eukaryota; kingdom Viridiplantae; phylum Streptophyta; class Magnoliopsida; order Fabales; family Fabaceae; genus Cicer; species Cicer cuneatum. The sequence continues at coordinate 76,870,961 of JBBPBO010000005.1, forward strand.
AAAAGTGGCTTTAACTCTCCATTCAATTTCCAATCCTCCTCACTAGGTTCCATGTTTTCTTTAGAACTTGATTCAGATTTCTGAATCAGTTGTTGAGTATTGTTGCCAATATCATCATGGTATATCTTAGTTTTCTTATTATCCAATGACTTTAAATTTTCTACTGTGTCCACATCATAGTTTGAGTCTGAGTTACATCTACCAATTGTGGTTGGCAATGATTTCTCACGTAGAATGGCTTGTGATGGAGTTGATCTTTGATTGAAACTTCCAAAACCTTGAATACCTCTTGATAACCTTCTACATTGGTTTCTCTCTTCCTTAAGAAGAGTTCCTTCTTCCAACAGTTTCATTACTCTTTCTGATTTCTTTCTCACAGTTAGGCCCCAATTGAACCTGCAAATTCTCATAATATTTCATTATCTTGTAGCACAAGTGTTAAGAGGAAGAATAGACTAGAGTTATTTAGGTCTCAAAATTTGTGAAGCTTTATAAAGATATTTCTTGAATGTATCGAAATTACATATCATCTCTCTTTTGTTAGTAATTCGATGACCAAATTGACTAATGAAAGACATATTCGAGAACTAAACTAATTAAAGAAAAACACATTCAAAACTAAAATGACTAACAAAAAACACATTTCTATATGCTTTTGTAGTTTTGATACATTTAAGGATTAGTGTGACAACGCCCTGCACATTTAAAGTCCAAAATAACTTATTAACCGGAAGAATATCAATGATCAATGTTTAGTTAAAAATTGCAGCAACAAAAATAAATACATACCCATTATCATCAATATACTGGAAACTCTTCAGCTGGTTAATAACATCTTTGTCACTCTGAAATTCCTCTGCTACACTTTCTGGTCCATGGGTCAACAAATGCTCAAGCACAATCAATGAATTGTAAGAGGACCTCCAATTCTTTTTTTCAAATTTAGCCAATCTGTTTTAGAATTGTACAAATTGTTTATCCATCATGATTGATTTATCAATCTAAGCTTTAACATAAAACAGTTTTTTATGTTGAGACTGCATCAGTCACATTTGACTGTGATTCTCCACAATACTAATTGTGACATTTAAAATAATTGGAAGTGGCAAGCATGCTAATTAAAAATAAAGGAGGGGTCCTAGAAATACCTTTTATGTAGAATCTCTATAATCCTCCAATAATCATCTAACTCAAAAGCAGCCTTTGAAATTGATCTAAGGGTTAGGGTATTAGGGCCCCATGGATTTCCATTAGTTGCCTCTTCTATCATCCTACAAAGTACAAAGGAAAAAAAGTATATATATTAGAAATTAGAAATCCTAATAAATCAAAATCTTATGTTGATATCATAAATAAAAGTGGCAAGCTTACAGTTCTGCATGGGTGACATCTGTGAGAGCTAATCTAGCAGTCTTGAATTTCTCTTTAAGGAAGAAAGAAGCTTGTTTTTTGAATTCATGGAACAAAGGGGTGCCCATTTTTTTTGCTATTGTTATTTTTGTTCAAACAGTGTTGTTATTTCCTTTCTTTAGGACTGAAAAAAAGAGAAAAGAGAATACAAAATGGATTTAGGTTTGGTTGAATTAGTAAAATAAAGTGAGGTCATAAGTTTCAACTAATCCTTTATCTGATCAAGATCTAGACAGTAGTTATCAAATGAAACGACTCTTCGGCACGATTCATAGTCCATGTTTAAGAAGAATAATTAATAATTATTAATTCAATATAGACTATTATATGGTGAATTATCAAAACAAAATAGGAATGACGTATGTGGAGCTTGGACTTTTTGTATAGAGAATTTAATTTAATTTTTTATGATGTTTTGTTAAATGTCTTTTTATTTTATTTTGCTACTTTTCCTAGTGTTTGAACTTGTAAAACACGTATGTGAAGTCGTCACTAGGGGACAGGGGGTGGTTCGGTTTTGAATTTTTTAATTTGATAATTACTACTCTAATATCAAAGTCATGTGTATGATGTGCGCTAAACAAGAAACTAGAAGCTTATCTTATGCATGGACCACCAATACCATACTCATGCTTCAGCCCATGATCAAAGAACCATACGTTTGCAATATGTATTGTTTCAATTAAACGCATAACTTAAGTATATTTTTGTTAGAGGCAATGCTTTTGGAGGCATGACACATATGTTTTCCATTAATGATCTTACAAGGACCTTTTATTTTCGCCCATTTGATGGATATAACAAGAGACATGATAGAAATAAGTTATCATATCATGTTTGAATTCAATGTTAATTTATTTCTAAACCCTAAACAGTAAACCCTAAAATATAAATTAAAATATAAAAAATATATACATATAAAAACAATTTATAAAATATAATATAAAAATGTAAATCTAATCAAATAAAAAAAATAATTAATAGAATTTAATATTAAACTTAAAAATGAAATATTAATAATTAATTTAAAAAATGTTTATGATTTTGCACAAGAGTAGTTTTATCTTTTTATGTAATTTAATAAATTAGTATTCACAATTATAAAAATATGAAAGTTAATTGAAAATTTAAAATAAATATAATTTATTTACAAGGTATTCTTGCTATTTACATATAATATATATTATATCTTTATTTACGTTCTAACAAGTAAAATATAATTATTTGGTTACTCACAATTTTATTTTTAAAATTTATATTGTTTATTTAGTAGTGTCAATGGATAGTTTTAATTTAAAATTATTTCATTACTTATTTAATTTTTTTGTTAATTTATAATATGTAAAATATAATAAGTTAATTTTAAAAAAATAATATGTAATTTTTCATAATAGTAATTTTGTTATTTAAATATAATATATATTATATTATATCATGATGAGATGTGTATCAAATACATGACAAATTAAAATATTATCATGTTGGTTATCATGTGTGTATCAAATACAGGATATGATAATGTTTATCCTGTCACTATCTTATCATATATTATCTGATCCTTATACAGCTCTATATCTTATTATGTTTCTTTCTATCATGCACATCAAACAAAACCTTAAGGTTTCTATACGGTGAAGATGTCTCTTGCATCTTATACATTGGACTATGTTATGCTTTCATGTTGACTAAATAAGAAAGTTTAATGTGAGGTTTTTTCATTTAATGAATTGATCTATTGGGTTGAACTCTTTATTGGCTATTTTTAAAAAGAAAGATAATCTTTATTCAATCTCATGATACTTGAAAATCATTCAAATTTTAAGAACGATTAGTGTGACTCGTAATTAAAAAACTTGTGGAAGTAATTGTTCTTGCAATTGAGAATTGACTCAATCATTATTAGTATACATATCACTATCTCAACTTCTATATATTTTTCTTGTTTTCTATTTAATCAATGTTGATCAAATTACTAGCTTATAAGTGGAAGGCATTAAACTTCTAATTAAAGATGGAGAAGTTGTTTGAAAACAAAATGGTGAAGTTGATTGTTGTTGAAATTTTGAATTATTTTATAAGTATCAGTTCACTCCAACTTCTCAACTATTAATTGCATTATGTTTCTACTAAAGAGTATCTTGATAGACATTTTCTCTACTTGCATAGCTATTGACATGACATCTACTAAATCAATTATTGAGATATTTTTTTTACAAGTTCTCTTTTTCTTTTTAAAAAGACAATTAATTTATATTTTTTTATTTAAAAAGCTAAAAATAGAGTTATGATTTAATTAATAAAAATTAATATATCTGATTCATAATATAAAATAAAAATATTAATGTTATTGATCGAATTATAATTTAATTATATTTTATAAAAAAAATTATTAATTGATTCACGATTGAAGCCAAGCAACTATGTCCAAAAATCATATTGCTTGCCTTCATCTTGAGTATTTTGGACGAAGCATTCCAAGTGTGAAAGTTACGATCAATCAAATTCACTCTATGTACCCAAAATAATAATAATCAAACTTATTTTGATGAGAACCCATCAAACCATTGGAAATTTCGCCGAAGTTCAACAATGATCATCGTATGAGACGTCCCTTCTAACTTTATAAACCAAATGACCATTTTCTCTGAAATTTTTATTTTCTTATTAAATGGAGAAATTTCTTCTAAAACCACGAATATACAATGCCACAAGAGAATGTGCGCTAAAATTAGTGGAGCCTTATATAAGCACATTAGATGTAATGGATAATATGGGTCATGTACACGAAGACTCCTTCCGTCTCCATAATTTTCGGTGTTTAACCGATTTATACATTTTAAATAAATATTTGGGTAAATAAAAAACTCCAACATTAGAGTTTTCTATTTGTCATCTTCCAATTGTATCTCTCACTATTCAAAGACAAGACAATTTTATTCTTTTAATTAAATATAAAATTTTGAAATTTTTTTACCTCCCACTTTTTCACTTACTCTGTTAAAAATTTAGTCAAATTCTAAAAATTTCAAATCTTTCAAATTTCCAAAACGCAATTTTTTAAAACTTTCAAAATGAGAAATTATCAGGATTTTCGAAATAGGATAAATCTAGGGATTTTGAAACTTTTGAACAATTTAAAATGTTTGAAGTAGAATAATTTAAGAATTTTAAAACTTTTGAACAATATGAAACTTTCGAAATTTTAATCTTTTTTATCATTCGAAAGTTTTAAAAACTGAAACTTTCGAAACTTAAAATTTTAAAACATTCTAAGATTATAAAATTTTCGAAACTTTTCAAAAAAAATTCAAAATGTATTTTTATTTCAAAAATTTGATTTTTAAATTTTTATTAAAATTTGCTTATTTTAAAACTTTGAAAATTTCAAAAATTTAAAATTTCTAAAACTATCAATTTCAAAACTTATTTTAAATTATTAAAAAAATAAAATTATCTTTTTATGTATTTTAGGAGGTAGCCGGTGCAGAGAAAACTAAGTATAAGCCCAAAGTATATTTTTGGCAAATTGAGAATTGGATTTGATACCCCCAATTAACCCTATACCCCCCCAATTAAAAATTTTGAGTGTAAATTTACTGAATTGTCCTCAATATTCAGTAAAAACAAATCCGGAAAAGTAAACAATTTTCCAAATTTTCTTTTAACCGGAAATTTCAAATTCATTGAAATTTCCGGTAGTTATAATGTGTACCGAAAATTTCAAGATTTGAAATTTCCGGGAGTGCCAACCGGAAATTTGAAATTTCCAGTATTGAAAATCAACTGGAAATCTGAAATTTCCAGAAATTATAACTACCGGAAATTTGGCAAAAATGAAATTTCCGGTAGTTATAATTTTATATCGGATTTTTCTAAAAAAAATTAACGTACCGGAAATTTGACTGAGAGGGGGGTAAATTTTAGAATAAATTTTTTTAACCATGGTTGAAAATGAAATTCAAGGAGCAATTATGGATTTTTATTATTTTGGGGGGTTATAAATCAAAATATGAGGGTATCAAATCCAATTTTCTCAAAAGAAAAGTATAAGCCCAAAGTGATATACGGAATGAATATTTCGGGCTGAAGAATTATAGCCTCGGTTGGTTCAGTCAAAACCTATAGAATACCGTATAAAGTATTTTTTAAGAAAAAGATTAGTTATGTGAATTTAAATGATAAAATGAATTTCATTTACTTAAATATTTTTAATAATTGCAGTTAATGGAGAAATTTGATGTACTTAAATACAATAAATAAGTGTATATTAATGGGAAAAAATAACGTTGTATTGATATTATAAAATGATAAATAATTTGAAATATAAAAAATGACAAATAAAACATTTAAAATAAAACGGATGAAGTAATAAAAATAATCAAAAACAAAAAAAATATTTAATCAATGAATTAATATCATGACAGCATGTCAAGTGAGAGTGGAACCACGTAGCTAAATGTGACGTTGTGTTGTTTGATGTTTTGGTGTGACGTTTATTTTTCTGTATTGGTGTGATGTTCTCATAACTAAAAGTAGTTATCTTCATCATTAGCATCCTCTTCACACATAAAAATACCACCTGACTTATGGTTAATTAGGACAAATAAAAGAATATGATAGTCAATTTCAATTTGAAATTGAAAAAATAATTTGTATTAGAATAGATATAAAGAGAATGGAATCTCAATATAAAAATATTAACTTATTTATTTTTGACCACATGTGAAAAACTTTTTATGGTTGGATTATAAGACATATTTTATTCCCTTTGCTTTCATCTCTTTGTATCAATGTATTGTTTTTTTTTTTTATTAATAAAATATTATTCGAGATGGATTGCTTCCTTCCTCCATTATGTGATGGATTGTGATTTCTGATGGGTTAGTAGATCAAAAATGCCCCAAGAGGAAAACATGGCTGGATATGTATCTCACTTTGAATCTAATCTACACTACGAATTAAAAGAATATTCTATATATAAAAGAAATATCAAGTTTAGTGTGGTTTTTTCTTTCTAATTTTATCTTTCAACTAAACTAATTTAATTTACAATTTTATCTTTTTAGTTTAATTAAATAATTGAGTTTTTTTAAAGATATATACCTTTATGTAAAATGATATTAAGTTTTGTGTAACATCTTTTTCTTCAACTCTTAATAACTTGTAGACCAATGCGCAAACGGGATGTCTAAAAGTTGTCGACATGGTGTAATAAGTTGCATGTGGAGGTGGATAAGAGTTGTTGTGTGTGGGTTCAAATGATTGTTTTGGGTCTAACATGTACTTTTTGTTTCGATTTGAGGATCTATTTGTTGATTGGGAATAGGGGTTGAAGAGTCCTCATCGATTTTTGATGTGGTTTTTGGAAACGACAATGCCATCAGAAGAGAGGCGGGGGAGAAAAGAAAAGTAACGCAAAAATTGAAACGATGAAGAATCGCAACACCAAAAGCATCGCATAGGAGAAATTAACTCAAAATGTGATTGATATCATGTTAACTTTGAGAAATTGGATACGCATGTGTTTCACAATATCATGCATCAAAAGAGAAAGTAAGAAACAGTTTCTAAATAATATACTTCATACATTCATTGATTTAAAGGACTATCTTACACAAATTTGATTCATCTAAAGTAAAAAATTGGTAAATTGAATAAATTTATTGTTGATATTATAAAATTCATAATTGGTCATGTATGTAAACATATTATCATCAATTTTAATATTACTCATTTTATTCTCTCAAGTGAGTTGTTCACATGTTGAAACATAGAGAGTATGTTAGTATGTGAATTTAAAATTTTGTTGAAGTCCCACATTGAAACTCTCTCATATGTTCAATAGTTTTTAACTCTATAAATATTAAAGTATCACATTGGATAGTTAATATATGCAGGTTTGGTAGTCTATCTTGCACAATTTGGGTCCAGTAATATCTTTGGCTAATGGTTGTATGATTACTACAAATTCAGTAATAGTGCTAGAAATGTTTGGGATGCTCTGATAAACAATTTCAAATTGTTATTATTGACAAACTATCCCTGCTTGAACGAATTTCAAAAATTCTCGCAAGCATAAAACAAAAGAATTTTCTCTAGAGAGTTTGATAACTTGTCTCCAGACATAAGAAAAGATATGGTTTCTGGTTTTCTTCTGAATAAGGTAGGGTTTACTCAGTCTATAGGGGAAGATTTGTACATCATTTTAAAAAATGATATTTTTGTTGGCAAATGATACACCACTGATGATATGTTTAAATTAAATGTTGAAATGAAGAAAATATTTCATTCAGTTTACATGTTGTGTGATTTTAATATTGGACATGTTAGACTTTGTCATGTGAACATACGTGTGATTTCCAGTTTAAGTAACTTATGTTTAATTCCAAAGTTGTCTTTAAATGATTTTGAAAAATGTGAATTTTGTAGTCAAGCTAAAATAACAAAAAGTCCACATAAATCAGTAATTAAGAAAATCTGAGTCTTTAGATTTAATACACTCTAATATATGTGAACTTGATGGGACATTAACTAGAAATGAAAAACATTATTTTATCACTTTTATTGACGATTGTTTTAAATATACTTTTGTATATCTAATGAAAAATTAAAGTGAAGTGTTTGACATGCTTATGATCTTTGTAACTAAAATTGAAAATCAATTTAGTAGAAAGATTAAAAGGTTTCATAGTGATAAAGGAACAAAGTATGATTCTAGTTTATTTAATGAGTTTTATAAATTGCAATGAATTATACATGAACTTACTGCACCATATTCGCCTGAAATGAATCGAAAAGCTAAAAGAAATAATAAAACTCTTATCGAACTAATTGTTGTTATTATGTGTAACTCTAGTGTTACATTTCATTGGTGGAGGGAAATTATATTGACTGTTTGCAATGTTTTGAATAAAGTTCCTAATCTAGAAACAAAACATCTCATTGTGATATTTTGAAGAAAAGACAATCGAACTTATCTTATTTTTGAACTTGGGATTGTCTGGCTTATGTTAGAATCTCTGATCCTAAGCGAATTAAACTCGCCAATAAAGCCTATGAATGTATATTCATTGGGTGTGCAGTAAACAACAAAGCATATAGGTTATATGACCTAAATACAAAAGTGATCATAGAGTCAAATGATGTTGACTTCTATGAAAATAAATTCTCTTTCAAATCGAGAAATAGTAGGGGTAGCGAACCAAGACCAAGTCACTTTCCTGTGATGAGGAGCACTGAAAACAGCAAACAACGCGAAGCAGAACCTCGAAGAACTAAGATATCCAAAGTTGTTAAAGATTACAAACCCGATTATACAATATATACCTTAGAAGACGATCCTGCAAATCATCAAGAATTTTTGTCATCTTTGAATGCAAATTTATGGCAATAAGCTATAAACGATGAGATGGATTCTCTAGAGTCTAACAGGATCTGACATTTAGTACAATTGCCTCCTAGTTGTAAATAGATATTAAAAAAGAAACTAAAACCCGATGGAACTGTTGATAAATACAAGGCTTACCTTATAGCCAAAGGTTTTAGACAAAGAGAAAATATAGATTTCTTCGAAACTTTTTCACCAGCCACTAGAATTACATCTATTATGGTACTCATTTCACTAGCTGTTATTCATAATTTGGTGATACACCAAATGGATGTCAAAACAAATTTTTTAAAAGGTGACTTGGAAGAAGAAATCTATATGGAACAACCTGAAGGTTTTGTAATTCATGGACAAGAAAGGAAAGTAAGTTAGATAAACTTATGTATGGTCTTAAACAAGCTCCAAAACAATGGCATTAGAAGTTTTGATAACTTGATTATATCGAACGAGTATAAAGTGAATGAAAGTGACAAATGTATTCATTAGAAATCTGAAAATGGCATTTGCACTATCATATGTCTCTATGTAGACAGCCTACTCATATTTGGTTCAAACATTCATGTTGTATATATTGTGAAATCATTGTTGTGTAACAACTTTGATATGAAAGATCTCGAAGAAGCGAGTGTAATCCTTGGAATTAAGATTACTAAGTAAGAAAAGGGAATTTATTTAGATCAGTTTCACTACATTGAAAAGATCCTAACAAAATACAAATACTTGTATTGTAAACCTTCTTGCACACCATATGATCCAAGTGTGAAACTTTTCAAGAACACTGGTGAAGGTGTTAGACAATATGAATATGCGAGCATCATTGACAGTCTTAGGTATGCCACTGGCTGTACTAGACCCGACATTGCCTACGTTATGGGACTATTGTGCAGGTTTACCAATAGACCTATTATGGAGCATTGACACATTGTCGAAAGAGTCATGAAATACCTTAAAAGGACTATGAGTCTCAGATTACATTATCAAAGATTTCATGATGTCCTTGAAGGATACATAAATGCTGATTGAAACACTTTATCAAATGACTCCAAAGCAACCAATGACTATATTTTTAGTATAGCTGATGGTGTTGTATCTTGGAAATCAAAGAAACAAACGATATTGACTCAGTCCCCATGGAGTCTGAAATGATAGCACTAGCTACTGCTAGTGAAGAAGCGAGCTGGTTGATATGTTTGCTAGGTGAGATCCCTTTGTGGAAAAAACCTATGTCAGTTGTGTTGATCCACTACGATAGTATTGCAGCTATTGCAAAGATTGAGAATCATTATTACAAAGGTAAAAGACAACAAACATGTCGTAAGCACAACACTATTAGAGAGTTACTTTCTAAAGGAGCTGTAACAGTGGATCACGTACGCTTGACAAAAATTTAGCAGATCTTTTGACGAAAGGATTAGCTAGAGAGAGTGTCCTAAATACATCCAAAATGATGAGTCTATTGCCTATAGATCAATGAGTCACTCATGACGGTAACTCGACCTAAAAGATTGGAGATCCCAATAATTAAGTTCAATAGGTAATAAATAGTCGTGTAGTGATATGAGATGAACATGCTCTTATAAATCAGAGAAGCATGATTCTTGAAGCAGTGATAGGATAAGATAATAGAAACTCTTAATGAGATCTATACTCTGTGTGGAGTGGAGCACCTAACTATATGAGTACTCTTGATAAACTTATGTGAATGTGGAAGTGGGGCCGCTTCCTATAGAATTTTGAGGCAGAATTGCTAGAGCATTTACTATACTAGGATATGCGTGTAGGGCCATTAATACACAAACTTTTGAGAATACACCATGTGAAAAGGTTGTGTGTGGGTTTGATGTTAGAGATAGAGTTCAAGACTACAAGTCACTCTTGTTGAATCTGAATCTTACTTAATATGCAAAGATTCCAGTCATAAGACACCTATGCTTATGCACAATGTTATAAAAGCATTTGACGCTACCTCAAAAACATTTTTTCATTCAAGTGGGAGATTGTTGGAACATAGAGAGTATGCTAGTATGTGAATTTAAAATTTTTTTGAAATCCCACATTGAAAATCTCTCATATATTGAGTAGTTTTCAACTCTATAAATACTAAAGTCTCACATTGGATAGTTAACATATGTGAGTTTACTTTCATCACTATATAAAGAGTGTTAAACTTTCTCAATTCTCAACTTTCTCTCTTCTCCCATTTCTACTTGATGCACTTATCGGCCACTTCTCTCCTTTCTTTATGTCCCTTCGATTTTTTAGCGATCCTAATACCATTGTCCGATGGATTTTTGTGTCGTAGTCCCTTCAAATTTTGAGTGGTCCTAATACCACTGTCCTTTTTTTAACGGCTTTTGTGTTGTAGTCCCTTTGATTTATTAGTGGATTTATGAGTGGTCTTAAGTACCATATTTTTAGAACGGTTTTCTATAGTGCAATAAAACTCCGATACAGTTTATCTATGATGTTTTATCTTGAGAACTTCGTGATTGATAGTCTACCTAGTCCGTTATTCAACCCAATAATATCTTCGGCGACTGAAATTAATTTTGAAATGGTTTTTGAAATTTAGAAACAACATCACATCATCACATCATAGAAAGCCAAATCAATTTTACACTAAAGTTATTTAATGTATTATTTTGGAAAAATCACCATGTCTCATTCTAAACATAACCAATTTTGTCGTTACTCTAAAGACAGACTAAAAAGTATAATATAAGAATGACTACAAATCTTTAACTTACAAAACAAAATAAAAGTTGACTAAAACAAATCTTTGACCAAACTAAATATTTTGTTGACCACTTTTAATTGTACTAAACTTGAGAAATTAATCTTCATAATTGCATACAAGATATCCAATTTTACTTAACTAAAAAATGACATTTATTTATTCAAATGGATAAAATATATTTATCAAGAACAATACAAATTCAAAGTCTCTAAAATTAATAGCGAGAATTAAATTTACAATCTTGTAGATGTGAGTCAACTTTGTATCAACTGAACCAACTACGATTGTGTATAATTTTTATTTCAATAAAAACCAAAAAGTATCATTGACGCGTTTAAAAAAAATACTTTTTACATCTACCTCTAATAAAAATCGAGTAAATAGTTTTTTTTTTTTAAAGAATGGTTAATAAAAAAAAAACATTGCACTCAAAATATATATAAAGGAAAAAGTTAATCTCTTTAATGGTCTCGAAGATTACTATCTCCATCTACACAGTTGCACGCAGATATGCCTTTTCTAAAAATAAAATAAAAACTCTATTTCACGTAACTAGCTGAGTTCATTGAACCCTTTCGTTTTCATACGCTGAGCCTCACCATTTGTAAGTGTTGTCAACTCTTAAAAGTTGAATAAAAAACTAAGGTCAAAATCCAACATTAAAAGTTTGATTTTGATACATAGCTTGTGTGATGCGAGGTTCCACCAGACCTTGTTTTTTATTATAAATTAGAAATAAAAGAATAAAAGCATATCGTTTAAATTGGAACACGTAAGAGGAAAATAAATTAAAACAAGATCATGTTGCTCAAGGAATATATATATAGTAGACAAAAAAGAATGCTTTAGGATTTATATTTTCAAATAGTGCTTCCACAGTCATATTTAAAAAGGCAAAACATAAATCAGTTGATTTTAGATACACACCGTAGGCAATTTTATTTGGAATGTTTTGTTAATTAACAAAATATTAGCCGATTTTGACATTTTGCCCATGAATAATCTTTGTAAGAAAATTTTATTGATCACTTTTAGTAAACTACTTCCTAATCACATTTTTTCATTTATAAATCTCAAACCATAGTTAAAAAATTTGAGTCTATACTCGGCATATTTTATTTAAGATTTGAAATTGAAAAGATGCTAATGCACTAATGACTAGCTCAACCATTTTCCAACCAGAATTGAAGATATTGGTGGAGGGTGCTAGTGCTTGAGGCACGACTAAAAGATTTTTTAAGGAATGACATTTTTTATTACAAAATTACAATTTTATGTGAGAGTTATAATAATCAACAAAATCCATAGTTTACAACTTTACAATCCTCACCACCCACTCAATTGCACAATTAATTTTATAGGTAGAGAGAGGGGTAAGAGCAAAAAAGTCATATATATCCTCTTCTTTTTATATATATATATATATGATATGATGTTCTTACTCCATCTTAAGTTAAATATAAGCTAAAAATTATATTTAGTCTAAATTTAGATTAAATACATATATTTTTTGCCCATATTTAAGTCTAAATAGAGTAATAATATATCGATGGTTTTTCATTATATTTATTATACACATGATCTCCATATCCTTCCTTCCAAAGAAATAACTATGATGGAAACATCATCGTGGTAACGTCGCCTATCGCCTTGTGGAATTTCAAGCAACTCGTGAAAGTCCAAACCTGATTAAGATTAGAAGAAGAAAAAATTAAGTAAAATCTCTAGACCCATCGATTTCTAAGATGTAATTGTGACAAAATACAATGATGTATTACCAGCTTTCTTTGCGGCACGAAACAGCACTTCTTCAACCAAATGCTGAGCTGGGTCACCTTCAGGTTGCAATGTGATGAAAAGCTCAACTTCAGCAACTGCTTCTTCGTTTGACAAGTATTGATAGAGTCCATCGGAGCATAAAATCAAAAATTTGTCTTTTTGGCCTAATCTGTGGTGTTTAAGATATGGTTGGCAACTTATGTAAGGAGAATTTCCTACATAGTCTATTCTGAACATCTCCAAAAGTGCATTGTTCCATTTGGGCTGCAAACATTCACATATGTGTTCAGATATAGGGAAAAAATCTGAACATTTCCAGAAAACTAACTTGGTTAAGAAAATAGTTGTTTTTATCATTAATGTGGCAAGTTTTTGAAGATCCATTGGTGATTCATAATCACAAGAGCAATGTGTCAATCTTACTAATTTGAGATTATTAAGCTTCAACTAGAATGGCACCTAGCTTATGTATCACACTAGCAGTAGCAATTATTTTTTCCATCCAAGGATTAGGCTTGTTTAAGAAACCCTTTGTGACAAGAGAAAGAAATGTGGAATAGACTAGAGTACAGTCTTTTTATAGAATGTGTAAATAAAGATGAGTGTAAAGTACAATACCAACCTGTTTGAGAAATCCAGCACCAAATGCTCTTGTAACCTTAAGAGATCCCTTAACACGATCATTGACAACAGCACAAGGGTCGTCAGGGTGTTCTTTTATTATTCTGGTAACTTCCTGAAATTTAAAATCAAACATATTTCAATCAAGATGAGCATTAAAACAAAAAGGCCAAAATAGTATTCTAATATAAGCGAACAATTTACCTCCTCAACATTGGTACTATGATCTTTAGTAAGCTGAAAAGCACTTAAACTAGGAACAGAATTTGATTTATCAGCATCATCCCATGATTCAAGATCATGCATTGTCTCTTCATTAATCCTTTCCAAATCCTGTCTAATTTTCCCAATCCAATAATCAGGTTCAGCTTTTTGAGCCAACACAGCTCTACTATCTCCAACATTCATCACATAAACATCTTCCCCTTTCATCAACATTACAAGTACACATGAACCCATCAAAGCAAGTTCTGGATTCTCCATCACCATCTTATCAGCAACATCAAGATAAGACTCCTCAGTTTTGTTCAAAGCTCGTGAAAGAGCTTCCAAAACATCCGAATGATTAACACAATTGTTGTTGCCACCACCATTAGACTCGGATCGACTCAAACTCAATTGCTCCTTTAATCTTCTATCAAGCTCTAACCTTCCCTTATCCCATTCACACTTCCACCTCTTCTGATTCTCCTCGTGTTTTTTCGCCGAGTCTTTGTACTTGTTCTTCGAATTCTTCCCTCTTTTTTTCTTCTTCAAAATCAAATCACCACTTACACAAGCATGATTATTATAATTATTATTATTCTCTTGATCAACACACTGAGAACAATAATCTAAAAACCTATCATCTTTCTCAACAACATCAACATCATCAATTGAATTGGAATTCAAATTATCTTGTGCACACCCATCATCCCAAAGCAAACCTTTTAATTCTTTGTGCACATTTGAGTAAAGATTTGAAATTAAATAATCAGGTGCATCAGGACCGTTGAAACCATCATAGATCCCAACAAAAACCCAACCATGTTCCTCAGAAACAACAACATGAACACGATCCTCCCCTGCTTTCCCCTGAGCCCATTGAAGATTCTGACTACCCAATGAGTCATCATCTTCCAAACTACCCTCACTACTTAAATTCAAACTACTCACCGTTAAATTCTCGTTATGCTTTTCCGCAGTGAGGATCCACTCCGGTGGCTCCTTAACGGTGACTCCTTTGATCGGAGTAACACTAACCATAGAATTCTGTTTACGAGACAGAGTCTTCAAAATCGCTCTCTGAAGAACACGAATCCATTTTTCTTTTCTCGTTCTAGGTCTAACGGTGAAACCCAAACCCAAACCACCGTGAGAGAAGCTTCTCTGAAACTGATCGGAACCGGTGCTTTCTTTTTCAATCGGACCGGAAAATAAACCGCGGTCGATTGGACCGGACATGAACCCACGCTCGATCGGACCGGACATGAAACCACGCTCGATCGGACCGGAAGTCGCGAACCCATAACCTCCAAGGTTACCGGAAAATTGACCCGAACCCATCAGATTCTTTGGAATCGGTTGAAGAGGAAGAGAAGCGAAGGAAGTTGAACTCTCGAAAGCAGCTGCTCTATCGAAACAACCGTAGGAGTATAAATCCATGAACGCCGTTGATAGAGGGGTCGACGTGTTGGCGCTGACGGAAGCGCCGGAGATCGTTCTGAAGGTTGTTGTTTCTTCGGAGTGAACCTTTGATGAAGATAAACGGGTCGGGTCGGGTCTAACGTAACAGAAAGAGTGACCAAGTCCTTCGTCTAAAGGGTCAGTTATTAAAATTGATATATCATGTTTCCGACCACCTTTGTTGCCGGTGAAACATACCGTTAATTTTCCTAATCCGTTACCCATAGCAACAAACACCACAAAAACAAAAAAACAAAAGAATCAAAAGAATACAGAGAAATGACACGTTTTAAGGTTGCTAGTTGTCACAACTTGTTATTCATGTTGGATTGGTGTTGAATAATTAGTGGGAACTAAGAAGCAAGACAGAGGGGGGGAGAAGAAGTGGATGGTGAAGAAGGAAGACAAGTTGAAGTTGATAAGAGAAGAAGATGAGAGAGAGAGAGAGAGAGAGTTGACTTTTGCAATAAAGGTTTTTTACAAAATAAGAAAACGCACTCATTTTTTCTCTCTCAATTATTTATGGAAAATAAATGAAAATTTGAGGTTTTTTAAATTTTTGAGTGGGGCGTTGACTATGATGAGATAAAGTAAAACTTAAAGGTTTATGTCCGGTTTTAATATCTGGTTTTATGTTCAACCACGCTTCTTATGGAGCGTGATGTACACTCACGGAATAAGTGTATGCGATCTTTTGTGGGAAAGCAATGAATCTGATGTTGAGAGCGTTGTCGTGTTTGTTGTTAGGTTTGGGAGAAAAAAAGAGGGTGAAATTTTAAATAAGGTCGTACAAAAAGTCAACTTAGAGGAAAGAGAGGAAAAATAAATTTAAGGAGTGCTAAAAAAATAGGATATTGAAAAGCGTGCCATGGTCACCGTTGGATCAAGTGAAGGTGTCGAAGAAATCATGTTGACTACCACGTGGCAATCTTTGATTGGTCTATATGATAATTGTCAACTAAAGGTTTTTTTAACTCAGCTTAACTAGACAACTAGTAAACCAACTTTCTCAATCTTACATTAAACGGTATAATTTAAAGCTTAGGTATATATAAAAAAATATAATAAATGAAAGATAGAGGGAAATAATTTTATTAAATTATTTATTTTAATTATTAATAGATTTTTTATTATTATTAATAAAAAATATAATAATATTTTAAAAGTTACATATATAATAATTAAAAAATAATTAAAGTTTATTTAAAATTGTTAATAATATTTATTTTAAAATAATATTTTTTTTGCTAAAGTGATGTATGAAACAAATAGAGTAGGAATTTTTTTTTTCTCTAAAATAACAATTACATAAGTGTCGTCAATAGTTTCGGCATTTTGTTTTAACTTAAATAAATGGGAAAATGGAGAAGGTGAGGTTGGCTAAACTTAATTGAATGTGCTGTTGGTGGGGTAGTTCGAAATTAGTAATGCTGCCATCACTGCACAGCCTGAATATTTAGGTCATTTGACTAAGATGCAGCCCCATTACTCCATTGACTTTTTCTAGTTATTATAGATTGAAATGAATGTTGACATTTCAAATTTTGCTTTGATGATGCTTCAGATTGTTTATTTATATAAATCAGTGATGGTTTTGTAAATGTCTTTCAAGAATATAATTTTTTAGTTAAATTTCAAGAATTTATAAATTCAAACGATAATTAACGACATTTCTAAAAATTTTAATGATTTTTTTTGTTTTTATATTTGAGAATATGACTTAATTGATATTGATTCGATAAATTGAGTTTTGCAAAACATATTTATTTTTCGCTATTTTTATGGAAATGACGTCAAATCATTTTCTCAGTTGAAAAGATCAAGAAGAATCTTCCGATAAATATTGTCGATCTTCGTAAAAATTTCAAATAAGTTTTAAATACTAATCAATAGTAGCATTCACCTTATTTTGAATGGATAAAAAAACTAAAGTTTTTACCCAAAAAGAAAGTAATAATTGTAAATGTTAGATTACTATTTATATTTTTTGGGAAATGTGAGATAACAAAGAAAAGGGACGAAAACTTAAAAGAGAAAGCATGTGCAACTAAGCTCTCATAAAACAAGTTCGAGCAACATCTGCTAGAGGAGATTGGAGATGCCATGAGGCGAATCACATAGGATCTGGAGAGGACAAACATGAGAAGAATAGCCAAGCTTAATCATGAAGTATGCACATTGATTTCCTTCCTTTGCACTGACAAACATGGAGCAAACCTGAGAGACAACTTTTCTATAATAATAATAATAATATAGATAGAGAATGTGTTTGCTAATTTAAGTCGTGAGTTTTTAGTGGGTGTAAATTAACAACTTGCACCTAAAGGTGTATTTCATAAATTTTCAATTATATCTTGTCAATTTAGGCTCACTAAAAATAAGTTGATGTAAGTTGTACTTACACCAATTCATTTATTTTGTTGTTAGTCTAGAGGTGAAGCTCACACAAATTAATTATAGATAAGTGGAAGATCCTATTTCGAATTTGTATCTAATATATCAAATATCGATACAACTATTATATGAGTTGTACTTACGGGACTACACCAATTTATATTTAGTGGGTCTCGATTGACAAACTATTTTAAAATGTATTTAACATATTTGTAAGTATAACTTATAACTTAGGTTAACTAAAAAATGAGACAGTGTAAATTATATATATATATATATATATATATATATGTTGAGGAAAAAACCTTTTTGATATATGTTTTAACGACAACAAACCTTTTGAATTAAATGATTGAGTTTTATGAATGGTGATCTACTAATTATTGCCATTGAGTTTTGTTTAAGGAAAAAGGCTATGAATCAAACTGTTCCAACAAGACAGATCAGTCTCCATAATGATTATCATTCTCCAGCATGTTTTACAATCATTCTCCAGCATACTAAACATCATTTTTCAGCCTTGTTACAACCTTCTCCAACTTGACTACCAAGAACGTTGAACGATTTGGAAGTATATCATCAATCAAAGGATATCATCAGAGGGAAGAAACAATGACATTATCAGAGGAAATTATTCATGGCCCATATCAGAAGGAAACATGGTCCAGAAGGAGACTTGGTGCAGACCAGAAGGTAATCTTGTCCAGAAGGAGACTTGGTCAGACCAGAAGGAAACAGAGTTCAAATGATAACTCAGTCCAGAACAGAAGACATGTTCCAGATTTGGTCCAAAACAGAAGATTTGGTCCAGACCAGAAGATAGCATGGTCCAGAACAGATCACATGGTTCAGATCAGAAGATCACCGTTCCAGATCAGAATATCACATCGTCTATATCAGAAGGTTACACTGTCCAGATCAGGAAGCAAAATGGTACACATCAAATCACATGGTCCAAACTTGATCCAGATCATCAGATCATACGGTCCATATTAAAATCATGATGCAGATCAAGTGAAGACTTAATCAAAATTCGAAGAAGACTTGATTGATTTTTGAAAGAAATCTGATCAAAGTATTAAGGAGATTTGATTCAAAAATCACGGAAGACTTGAAGGAAATTCAAATCAAATCAGAAGCAGAAGATGACGTCACCAGAGGATGACGTCACCAGAGGATGATGTCATTAGAGGATGACATCAAAGGACGACGTCATCAGAGGAGGTCATCAGAGGATGTCACTAGAGAATACCTCTAGATGATGTCTAGAGGATACCTCCAAAAGTCGTCACCAGAGGATACCTCCAGATGACGTCACCAGAAGATACCTCCAGAGGATACCAGAAAATACCTCCATAGGATCCCTCTAATTTAAAAGTCAAGAATACACATCACTATGATCAAGACTCATTTACAACACAAAGGAAGAACCATGTCTGCTCTTGAACATTAGAAGCAGAATGAAGAACGTTCTTGCTTTTTGGCTTGCTCTCACCTAATCACTGACAAAGTAAAACCAGTCTGTTTCCAACGGGCAAACGAGCTGTCATAAGTACTTTTTGAGTCTACAAAAGAGAACTCAAGATAAAGGCAATAATGAGAACTTACGAAAGCAATTTTTCATCACTCATAATCAGATTCAAGAGCTTCAAGTTCAAATCAATACATCACTTACATACACTTAAATACTTGAAAGCTTCTCGATCACAAACAAAAGATTCAGTTCAGTTCTTCTTCTTCATATCAGAATCATTCTACTGAATTCTTTTGTCAAGAATCTAATCTCAAACACGAGTTGAGCATACTCAGATTCTGTCTAAAATCAGAGCTTCAAGTTCTAAGCAATTCATTACTCACTTCAATCATACTTGAAGTTATCTCACTCACATACATTGAGTCAGTTCTGATTTTTTCTTTTCGATTCCTAGAATCATTCTAGTGTATTTCTTTGTCAAAGAATCAAAACTCAAACAAGTGTTGAGCCTTATCAGATTTTGACAAAACACTTTAAATCATATCATTGTAAACTCAAGGCTATAGTGTAAGTATAGTTTTGAGTAAGCTTGAAGGAAATCCTTTTATGATTAAAAGGTGAACTGTAAAATTCTATCTAAAGATTGATAGGTGAGTTGATTGAACTCCTTTCTGGGTGGAAAGGATTTGTTTTTGTAACAGATCATAGTTAATCTGAAACAGGGTGTGTAAAACCAAGATTGATCTCCGTTTTAGCACTTAGTGAAAATCTCACAGTTGTGAAGACTGGACGTAGCCGGAGTTGGGTGAACCAGGATATATCTTTGTGTGATATTTCTTCTCTTATCTATTTACTTTCAGTATGTTTGATTATTTAGTTAAATAGATAAATTAAATTGTTAATTTTAACTAACCAAGAACGTTCTCCGTATTCTGGTCAAAACCAAGAACGTTCTTCATTTTTTGTTTTTCACAACCAAGATCAATCTTGAGTTATTTTCTTAAGTTTTTAACAGAAAATTTTAAAAGGACGAATTCACAATTCAAACCCCCTTTTTTTTAAATTGACATTACTACTTCAATATATATATATATATATATATATATATATATATATATATATAAAAGTCAAGAATCCAAATTAATTCTCTTATTATGTAACTCAATTTCGTTGTTGAACTAATTAGAAGTCAATACAACTTTTTTGACAATAAAAGTCAATATAACTGTATGTTAAACAAAATACATGGAGTGTGCTAGAAACCTAAACCAAAAGGTTAACAAATGAAGAGATGAAGAAGAAGAGGTGAAAAGTCATAATGATATACTATATTTTATATAATAAAATGCAAGCCATTGAGTATACACACAATCCATGAGATTTGACTAAGGTAACGGAATAGATTGGTAGTTGTCACCATAGTCATAGTCGTTAGCCATAAGCATGCAGCACCATCACCAATTCGCAGCTTCGCCTTGCTCACGCGTTTTGTCTCTCATTTCACCATATGTCATCAATTATACTTTGACAAATTGACAATAGCGTGTCTAGCTTTGTGGGTGTAAAAAGAAAAAACTAAAAAATAGATAAATTAAAAAGTTCAACCTAAATTATCTAGACACTTTTTATTTGATTTGACGACGGTTTTAGTTTTTTTATTTTTATCAATTTATAAAATTAATCTTTTTATTTTAAAATTTGATAGTTTTGATGTTTTATTATGATTTTTTAACTAAAAAATAATAATGTCATATAATTTAAATAATGTGATATGTAATACGATTATATAGAATGATTAATTTCTTATGAAATTTTAATAAAATCCTAAAAAAAAATTATTTTCAACTTCAGAAATTATTTAATTTTATAATTTAATTAATGATATATGAATGATTAATGCATTTATATGATTATATATCATAAAATCGTAAACTACAACATTTAAAATATGTTAAATTATCATTTTTAGTTCAAAAATTTGAAGAATGAATAAAAACTATCGAATTTTAAAATAAAAAGACTAGTTTTATGAATTGGTAAAAATAAAGAGACAGAAATTAAAATCAAACCCTTTTATTTAAATTTAAATTTAAATTCAATGAATTCAGTCAAAATCAAATGCCTAATATATGAATTAAATTATTATATTTTATTATTATTAGATTTATTTTACACTGTATGAATAATATTTTAAAAATTATTTGTATTGGCTTAGAAGGTTATACAATTGTTTTAATAGTACAATATATCTATAGTGTTGGAAAAACATTAAATATAATGTTAGATTTTTAAAAAATATTAATTTAATTGTACCGAATCAAATGAAAGAAAATTATATTTTATATTATACTTTTACTTCTATATTTTATACAAACTATCTATTTTATTTATTTTTATTATTCTTTTTAGAACACAAATGTGTTTTTAAAATTTCGAATTTTGTGTATTTAAAAAAAAAATTCCAAAACATAATTGTATTTTAAAAAATTTGAATCTTGTGTACTAGAAATTTTTTCAAGTTTTTCATACACAATTGTAGTTTTGAAATTCGAAATTTGTATTCTGAATTTTTTTAAAAGTTTTTACATTTGTGTAACGGAAAACTATTTTTAAGTTTTTCGAAACACAAATGTCTAACACAAAACATAAAATTTGAATTTTTTTATTTATAAAAAAGATAAAATTTGATTTTCATTAAAATATAAAATTAAGAGTATAAATATCATATACATATAGTTTAAAATTTTCCAAATAATATAGTTGTTCATCGGTTTTATTTTGGTTCGCAATTCATAAAAAATTGTGAAAATCAATTCAAAATTAAATAAGATTTTTTATTGAATATATTTTTTCTTCCCAAAATCAAATTAAACTGACTCGTTTATTTAGTTGTTTCGCATGCTTCTTCCATTCCAAATGTCCTGCTGCAATTTACAACAACTATGAACTAAATTATGATCGAACCAATTTTATTAGATTTATTTTTATCCTAAACCTAAATCTTTAATCATGTCTATACGAGTTTAGTAAAAAAAATTAAATAAAATAAGATCAAATTTACTTAAAATCTATTACTAAGCAATTGGGAGTTTAAAAATACACATCATAATAAATGTACAAATGCTCTAGGGTCATTCTAAGCTCTTCTTGCCAACATGCTACCACATGTTTCTTTTTAAAAAAAAAATTCTTCCTTATAATAATTAAGTATTAAGTATAACATCATGTAGCTCCAAATGTTTAGTTAATGCATTTTTTTTGTTTTAAAGTCTTCGGTTAAAAAAATAACATTTTAAAATTATTTCAAATTAAAAAATTAGTATTACATTTAGTCAACAAAAAAAAGTATTACACTAATAATATCCATTAAATGGAATAATCAATTGTATTGAAATCCATTTTAAATTATCAGAGATATAAATTGTTTGGTTCAAGCTTTACATTTGTATTTGTCAAATACTATCTCTGGTCACAAATATAAGAAAAAGTTAAAAATATATTTGATTTAAATTTTTGACATAATATATTTTGACTTTTGCTTATATTTGTGACCCTGCAGTGCTCACTTATAGCTATTTAGTAAAAAAAAATTATTATTTGATTCTTTGATAAACTTTTTTTAATTCTATATTTTTTATTTGATCAACATTTTTATGATTATTGCAAGTCGTCTATTTTTTTATTTCTTATTTGCAATTTAATATTTCTTTTCTGAAATTTTGTCTTTTTTTTTCTGCAAATGTTGATAGTAAGTAGAGTTGCGACAACTTTGAATAACGACAAGGAAGTTTGGTGATTTAGGTGTCAACTTGGTCATTAAAAATGATTAATTTTGTTACTTTTACAAATCCCAAATCTTAATAAGTTTATGTAAGGTATGGTTGAAAATGATCATAATTTAAGTGATTGTAATTTATCGATTGTGTATTTTTTTTTTTTACATTTTTGATGCATAAAAATTAAACTCTAATTTAAAACAATAGATATAATTCATGCATGCTACACTAGTATAATCTAAAGTAAACTATGTAGATGCCTTCTGAGATGCCTTCTAAAAGGTAAATTATTTTCCACGATGTGACTTATTGCACACCACAGTTGGGCATAATCCGATTTATTGTTGAGATAGTATTTAGAGTTCAATATATTGTTTTTGAAGTAGAGATATTCATGGGCTATTGGCAAAGGTGAGCATATATCATTTTGCAATGAACCTTAGCGTATGGAGAGAAAAGTCCTTCTAATTCCTACATCAACTCCCTCTATTGTGAAAACTTTAACGTTCAAGAATAATTTTCAAGTTGATAAGTTGTTCAAAATGGAACTGAGACGATGGTTGACTTCGTGGATTGGTGGAAAGTCTGGATTTCGACAAAGGTGTGGTACCTGCAAACACTATAACGCTCAAGTAAGTATTAGTTCGAGGAGTAAGCGGTATAGGGTGAGAAAACAATGTGTACCATTTTAGGTGTCAGGGGCACTGTTTATATAAGTGAGTCCTGACACAGAGGGGGGACAGGGAAAATGAATAACCATTATTGCTGGCAGAATGTCGTTTTGATGTTGTAACAGCTAGGTCTGGCCCTTGGGGTGAAAACCCTAATTGTTTGAGATGAGTTACTATTTTGGGTCGAATAAGAAGTCAGATTAGGCCTGGTCCAATCAGGAATAGTTGTCCCCAAGTCTCTATCAAGGAAGCGATTTAATGACTTCAGAAGTCATCTACATAGGTGCTCTGATAGGGAGGAACACCTTTGCCATGAAGGTGTTCAACCGACGCTCGCAATCGTCAGGTTAAAGCCATCTAGGTTATGTAAGTCGTATTCGAAATTTGTTACACTACCAAAGTAGGTTGACTACTATACATATATGACATATCTTAGAGTATTTGCTTAGCTTTATAGTTGCCTCAGTAAAAGGGACTCTCATTTGTTTTGTTACGCTGGAACGTGCCCGACGCTGGAAATTTGTATGTTTTAAAGGATTCATCGTGGGTGTTTTAATTTTTTCAGTTGAAGGGACTTAAGGAGTTGGCGAAATGACGTTGTGTGATGTCCCTTGGGTTTCCTTTAGACATGTGTCATCCTATGGAGTAGGTACTTTAGTACCTGTTGTGGCTTCGCATTGTTTCGAGGTTTGATCGCCATAGTTAATTTACGACCTTTGAATTCACACCATTGGATCATATGGGGTACATAATGGGTTGCCTTAGATTTTGGAGCAATTCCTATTTCTCTTATTTTCTTCTCCTTTGTGTCCCCTTTGGTTTTTGTTAAAGGAATCCCCTTCTTGGTTTCCTTCTTCATTGACAGTGCTCGTCAGTCATTTTCGGTGTGTTCATGACTCTAAAGCTCCACCTTTATGCTCAGTAATTCCTTATGTTGTTCTCTATTATTACGTTTTCTGCTTTTTTTCTGAGTTTTTTGGTAGTTTGCATTTTCTTCATTTTCATGGCACCTGCATTTGCATGGCAACCCACAATGGTTGCTGGTGGTCTCACTGTGTTGGGTGAACTTTTATGTCGTCGTGGGCATTGGTTTTAGGTGAGGCAGAGGTTCCTGCCTCCTCTGTAGATTGGCTGTAAGGAATGTAGTGTTTTTGCTATAGTAATCATAAATTAGGGGATTTTTACGCTATTAATGTATTGGTGATTGGCGACGGTCCCATTGCTCCATCTTCATTGACAATGCTCGTCACTCTTTTTCGGTGTGTTCATGACTCTAAAGCTCCACCTATATGCTCGGTAATTCCTTATGTTGTTCTCTATTATTACGTTTTCTGCTTTTTTTTTTTTCGAGTTTTTTGGTAGTTTGCATTTTCTTCATTTTCATGGCACCTGCATTTGCATGGCAACCCACAATGGTTGTTGGTAGTCTCACTTTGTTGGGTGAACTTTTCTGTTGTCGTGAGCATTGGTTTTATGTGAGGCAGTGGTTCCTTCCTCCTCTGTAGATTGGCTTTAAGGAATGTAGTGTTTTTGCTATAGTAATCATAAATTAGAGGATTTTTATGCTATAATGTATTGGTGATTGGCGACAGTCCCATTGCTCCATCATGTCGATTGTACAATGGCTCTCCTTTTGACCCTTTCACTTTGGGAACAACATTTGAAGAGATGATTTGGATGTAGAATTCATGATCTTCATATTCTTCCTTTCAGGTCGACATGGCAAAGAATGTATCTTTTTTACACGACTTGATTCTCCCATTTGATGAAGGGAGTTATGCTTGGGTAGCCCATGAATCCCTTGGGTTAGTATCTACTTTTACAACTATGAGGAAAATGGGTTCACCGAAATGTGTACTGATGCTGGTAATGAGGAAGTTTTAGTCCTGACTAATGACAAACATATATGCTCAAAGTACCATATGATCTTTATTCCTGTATACGATGTCATCTTTGGAGATATGGGATTCTGGTTGCCTTTTACCGACTTTGAGAAGGATGTGTTTCAGCACTTCAACCTGTGTCCCTCCTAAATTCATCCAAATTATCTCACCTATATGAAAGCTTTTCAATGTGTTTGTAATTACATGGACACGAACCCAAAAGTGGATCTACTTTTTTCTATCTTTGGTCTTCTTTAGAATGAAGACACTATTGGGCAGAATTGGGTCTCTTTAAGCAACCTAAGCGTTTCTCTGCCCCTTATATGAATTCTCTACGTGGTCTCTAGGATAGGTATTATGTTGTCTGTCCTTTAACCTAGTAGGCTACGAAAGGAGTAGTAGTCTGCAGGAGTAGTAGTCTGCACGAGTATGTGTTGGACAGTGAAGGTGTCCCTGTTATCGATGAGGCGGGGGATATCGTAGAAAATGTCATCTCTATTCCCTTTCTTCTGGTTAAATAGGCATTTCCACCAAAACAGAAAGGAAATGGTTACAAAATAAAAGGACTTGAGCGTTCTTGAAGCCTCATACCACAATGCCCTTTGTCGTTTCGCTCGCTCTCTAATGACGGAATGTATCGACCTTGATGGAAATATCTCTTTCAAACATAGATTTATTGAACTTGAGAGCTGGTGACTTGTCGCTCTCAAGAGGAGGCTGACACTTGTCTTTGTATGTGTTTTCTAATACGTGCTTTGTAACACCGCAATTTTTATAATAAACTATTTTATTAATGAAATAGAATTTTAATTAATTAATTTGATGTTAAAATTATTTTAGAATATATGTTGATAAATTTTGTGATTAATTTTCTTTATGTGTGTGCACATATCTATATTTTAATTATTTCTAAGTATCTCTTATTTAGTTATTTGTTTTGTAAATAATTATCTTGGAATAATAGTAATATCAATATTAATTTTATTTATTTTTATATAGTTGCTATAGTATGATGATTTTATACATATTTATTGTGATTTAGTAATTAATATAAATTGTTGATGTTATATTTATTTATTTTTTTAATTTTGACTACTCTATAAATATGATATATTTTTATGTGATCATTTTAAAAAAAATACTATAGTAATAATTATAGTTATTATTTTGAATATGAAAATTTTGGTTAAAATTATATTCATCTATGTTAAGGAAAAATAATATTATGTCAAAATGATTATTTTGGAGAAAAAATTTCTAACTTAGATGACTAAAATAAATTATTTGTTTACTTTTAGAAATACTAGATAATGGACTTTGGACCAGACAACTATTTACACCCCTATTTTTCACTTATGCATATTAATTTGGGCTATTATCATTGCTGAATTGGATTTTTCTTTCCGACACTTACGAGTTGCTCTTTACACCCTTATTTCTGCCTCATACTGGACTCTCCTATATTGAGTCTTACAATCTATTTTACTTCTGCACTTGTACATTGTTATCTACACCCCTCAATCTGTAATTAAAAAAATAAAATAAAAGGCAACAGCAACGCAACCATGCATCAACACTCTCTTCCTCTCAAATTCATCCCATCAATTCCTTGTTATTTGAATCTATCCTACACAAAATCGGCCACTGAATCCATTTTTTACATCAATTTGATCGATCGTGGCTCCGTTTCATCATAAACAATTGCGCTATTTTTCTTGGGCGAGCTGTTTTTGGCCGATTCTGATCAACACGTTTGTCGTATCAAAAAACTGACATTGTTTTTGGATTCCTCTCGTCGAAACCTTCAAGAAGCACTACTCATTTCCATTTTTCTCGTCGTTTTGACTCTATTTTTGCTCCAAAAATTATTATTAACTATTTAACATTGATTTTTATGCTCCGCATAATTTATTAATCACGTCTCAGAGATTTTGTGAACTCGCCGTTTATTTGGATTCGTTCGCTGTACGTCGTCGATCTACGGTTGCTGTTGAAAACTTCCATTGATTTATGTGATTACAGAAAGCGTTTAAGTAAGGTAAGGGGTGAGAGAGCGTTTGAATTCACGAGTATAATATATTGTGAGATGAACGGGAAAACCGTATTTCCCAACGATTCATTTGGGGCTTGCTACGTACGGCAGTAGCCCTTTGAGTGATAAATTGATTAATGTATAAATATGCAAATTATGAGATTAAAATTTGGAATAAAAATATTTATAAAGTGTTGATTGATTTAATTTTGTTAAATGTGTGGTATTTGATATTATCGTGATGTTTGATTTATTTTCGTTAAATGTGTGATATTTGATATTATTGTGATATTAGATGTCGAATGAATTTTATGTATGTTTGATTAGAGGAGTTTTTGTGATGTGATAATAAAAGATGGATACATTGTGATGAGTTTATGTGATAATGATGATGTATGATTAATAATAGTGATATTATAAACTTGTGACGAGGATACTAAAGTAACCCCATAATTGATGAAAGAGTGATGATTCCAATTTGTGTTTGAGATGATGGTCTTAATGGAGTATCATAGGCCAACGAGGGGAGAAAATAAATATTGAGAATTTTTGTAGTGAAGATTATTTTGTCATCATATAGGTAGGGCCTGACAAGCCTAGTGATTCCGGGGAAGTACAACTGAATTGAACCTGATCGTGGCGATTTATTTTTGAGCCTTAAGGCAAGATTGTTAGACCTTGGAGATATTCGGGTGGGGAATTTCTAGGTGACTTGGAGGTAGCACTCCAAATGTCGGGAGCTACCACGCAACACGTGTTTACCTCGACTGTCGCGTATATGTGTCTCGGGTTGAGTTGAGGGGATCTATGAGGACAGAGCCAATTTGAAGTGTCCGTCCACCGGGATGGTGGCATAATATCAAGCCTCCTAACCAAATACTTAAGAGTTAGAATGGTACCACATTGTGAAGTAAAGTCTAAGTTCATGCATAGCATTGCATCTTCTTGTGATTGTTTTGTTGTGATTAATATGTATTGTGTGCGATAATAGTTTCTCTTAGATGATTTGATGTTATAGTGAAATATATTGATTTCTCTTTAGTGATTTTGACTTTATAATGTAATGTTTCTTTTCTTGAAGAATGTTTGTATAATGATACGGTTTGTTATGATTAATTGCGTGTTCTTCTTACTTATATTATACTATAAGCATGATTTTGAAACTCACCTCCTTCGTTGTTTGTGTTCGACTGGTTTGGCCCTGCGTTTGCGAAATCGCAGTTATTACAGGTTAATGAGTCTTGAAGTTCAAGTTTGGAAGAAACTCCGCTCTGATAGGTGATACCGGGAATAAGAGTTGTAAATTGTATTTTACTTTTACTTTTTATTAGAAACGACTTTTTGGTATGAAAATCATATAAGTACTAGTTAGTTTTTGAAGTTAAATTAAAAAAAATTATAGCTAAGTCAAGTTTGTTGGTATTGTACTATTTTAATTAAGGAACAAAGTCGAATTTTTACATGTGTATTAAGAGGAACGTGATATCCTAAATTAATTATAAAAATTCTTATTTTGTTGGAAACATTTTTTCTTTATCCGCTACGAAATTTGTTTTTTTATTTTATTTTTAAATCTAGTATAAATTACTATATATGTTGTTTTGGGGTTTAGGGTCTCACATGCTTGTTTTTCGCATTAATTTAATGACATACTTATTTGTGATTTATTCATGTTTGTAGATAAAATGGCGGCTTTGCATAGGGCGGTTGAACTGGGGGAGAAGAGGAGAAAAAAGAAAGGGTATTCTTCGGCTCCTGTATCAGCTACCCCAATTCAAGTAATTCAACTCAAATAGGATAACATCATCATCGCGAGTCCTCAGCAAACGACGACGACTCAAGAAGTTGACGAGATAGAGGAACTTTTTTTAGGGGACCTTAATACCCGACACAAGTGTTCGAGGTCTACCGTTGATGATTGGGATATGAGGGTTGCTGAAACTGACCCCGCTTTCTTCCTAGTTCTTTGGTTGAATTCTGACTCATCAAGCCTTGTTGTTCAACCTTTTAATTTAGAGGTTTTATGGGACTTGGGTTTTGTTGGTAGTAAGAAAGCGCTACGGGTTGACCTACCAGCGGCCTTCGGGTGTTGTCGCTAGCTAACACGGTGGTGACTGGAGATGATGATTATGCTAGAGAAGTCTAGGAGCTTCTGGAACAAGTATGTAAATATGAAGCTAGGAAGATTGGTTGGGAGACCAAGGTTGCTGACTTGTCGGGCAAAGTTGAAGTCTTCATTGGGGCGATGATAAAGAGCAGTCGGCTCAAAGAGAAGGTTGACAGGTTGATTCGGGACAAGGAAATGCTTACTTTGATCCAAAAGTTCCAAATGCGGAAGAATGGTAACCTCGATGATGAACTACGAGTGAAAGACCAAGAGATCTCATCATTGAAGGAATAGTTGGATACGTTGAAACTAGTGGGGGGAAGACGTGCAAAATTCAATCGACAACTTGGAAAAGGACGTTCTGAAAGATGCTCAGGAATCCTTTGACAGTGCCATCGCCCAAGTTCGTGTTTTGAATCTTGGGGTCGCTCTCAGCTTGAATGGGTTGGATTAGACGAAGATCGTTGTGGATGGGAGCATAGTTTCGCCAACTTTTCCTACCGCCCAAAGCAATTGAACATTCCTTTGTAATTTGTGTGATGTGGATTTTTTTTTTAAGTCTTAGTCCTGTTGGGGTTGAGTAAGTACATTGTTTATTTATATATATTTTACTTCTTTGCAAATGTATGAAGCTATTTTATTTTTCTTGAAGTTTGGTTGTTGTGGATATGAGTCGAGTGTTGAGTGCAAAGATTATGCTCAGCTACTTAACATTTGCATGTTAATCATGGGATTAGTCATGCGTCATTATACTTAACAATATAGTGCTTCATAAAAATATAGGTCTCCATAGAATGAATATATATATATATATATATATATATATATATATATATATATATATATATATTAAAATAAAAACATGTTCTCATATTTTATCGTTAGCACTAATATCATTCTAAAGATTCTATTAAGCAACCCTACATTTATGCTAGAGATATTAAATCGCCCTTCTCAACAATTAAAAAAACCAAAACTTTTATTGTACTCTTATTCCTTTTTTTTAACTCAATTTGACTCAATTTCTTGAAAAATCCGAAACTCAACAAATGAAGTTTTAGATTTTTTTATTAGTTAAATTATTGGAACACACCAAAAATACGTTTTACACTTTTTATAAGTTCCAATTTCTTTTATTCAACAAAACCTTGAAATACATCAAAATAAATTTTACACTTTTTATAATTTCCAAATTTTTTTATGAGTTTGATTTGTATGAACTAGTAGTGTAAATTTTTTTACACATTTAGTAAATTATAATTAATTACGTGGATGACTTTATAAGTAATTATAGTACAAATTAAATATAATTAATGAAATAAATGTTTGTGATTGAGTGTAAAAATTATTTCGCTCATTATGTATATAAATTAAATTTTTTTTACTCATTATCAAAACACATATTTTACTTTTTTTGATAAGTTTCAAAATAATTTAATCATCAAATTTTTAAAACATGTAATTGTCAGTTTTTTATTTTATTTCTGCCACACTTTTTTTTACCATTTATAAATTTTGAAACATAAAAAATTCATATTTTGGATTTTTAAATTTTTAAATTTTTAAATATTCTAAACATTAATGATATTTCAATTTTTTAAAATTTAAAAATCTGAAATGTCAAATATTTTAATTTTTAAAAATCTAGAATGTCAAATATTTTAATTTTTAAAAATCTAGAATGTCAAATATTTTAATTTTTAAAAATTTAGAATATTTATGCGTGTTCTGAATATTTTGGAAAAAATAAAACAAATTCAAGTTTTTTATTTAAATTAAAGAGTGCAAAAAGTGAAATTTAAGAAAATATTATATATGTAGAGAAGGTGTAGAGGTGTCAATAGATTACTCACAATTATAATATCTTTAATATCAAGTTTCGTGTTGGGCTATTCACAAAACAAAAAAGTTTTGCATTGGGTCAACCTCCATGTTTACTTATTTCTAATGAATCTTTTATTTTAGTAGTATAAAGAATAATATTTTATTATATTTAAATTTTCACTTACATTATTTTACTCAAATAAAAATTATAGCATTTCATTAATATTACTTTAGAATAAAATATATGCAAAAAGATAACTGAAAAATTAATGTATGTATTCTTAATTTTTAATTAAATATATCAACATTTTAATTATCATTTTTTACTTATATTTCATTCTAAAGAAAGAAATTAATAATAAAATACTCAATATAACTGAAAATTGTTATAATAAATATCTTAGAAAATTTAATCTCTTATATACTTAACGTTATAATTAAATTTGTCTCTAAATTAATTCAAAATTTTAATTTATTTTAAAATATTCACAGTTCAAATAGATCAAACTTTTTAAATACTACTTTATATAAAATCTTTTAAATTATAATAATTTCATTTCCTCAAATTTTTTATCCTAACCTTCATATGAACTCCAAATGTTTGAATAATAAAATAATTTGAACATAAACAAAGATTAAATATAAAACCATTTGTAAAAAAAAAAATAACACTATTTTTCTAAGAGTAATGTTATATATCACTCGCGAAGGCGAATAAGTCACAGTATGATATTTCTTTTTTCTAAATTTAAAATAAAAAATTATTTAATTTAATTAATAGATATCAATATTATCAAATTGGATATATATTTAATTCTGATACTAGTTTTTTTTTTTTTTTTTTTTTTTTTTTATGTTTCCTTTATATATGAAGAAGAAGAAAAATTAGAAAAAAAATTACAACTAGAAGTGTGTTAAAAAAAAGGTGTGACTAGAAAACGGACACGTGCGACAGTGTAGTAGTATGACCTATATATATATCATCTTCTTCAACCTAATAATTTAGGGTTTATTTCTACGGCAAAGAAACCCAATCTCAAAAACCCTAGACGACGATTAATCGTTCGATCCAAAATGGACAAAAGCATGATTGCTGATATGGAATCCCTTCCAGAAGCAGATAAGCTAAGAATGGCTGGCATGATCGAACAGCTCCAAATCCGTGACAGGTTTTTTCACCATCTCTCTCTCTATTTTTTTTTTTTTATAAAAAAACTAATTTTTATTTAATGTTGTTTACGTTACGCCTCAAAGTTTGTACATTTATTTGGTTTCCACTTTGCCAATTTTAGTGGTGTTACTCTTTTTTTTTTGTTGAATTTGTATTTGCGTTTCGTGTTGAATCTATTTTGGAATTTGGGGCTTCATGCTACAGTGTAAATCATGAGCAGCACAATAGTTGCAAATTTTGTGTTTGCTTGTTCTGTGAAGCCATAGTGATGTTCTCCTTAAAACCAGTGTGACTAGTGTTGCTTCTGGACGTTTTGGGAACTACATTTTTAATTAAGTGGTTTTTTCTCTCTAATTTTTTGTTGTGTGAATTACTTGTTTTTTTAATCACTTGTAGGCTGTAGCTATCCTGTGTTTAGGAAAATAGGTTAGTTCTTGGTTTTATGCTTGTTTTTCAGTACATCTGGGAACTGTCTTATGGAAGATTAGTGATGTGTTTAAATTTCAGTTTGAAAAGGTGAAAAGTTTTAGCTCTTTTAAGATGAAATCTAGACACACCCTAGAAAAGAGAGTTGTTGAACATATAAATTAATCTATGTTTCATATTATGGCATTTTGGCTATTTATTTTCTGAGTATAATGTTAGTCATTGAACATATCAATCGATTCCTTTATATTTTGGAAATGACTTGGTTGGAAGTGATTCATTATTACTTCATTTGTGTGATGACACATGATTGGATTGTTGTATTGTACACGTTGTGTAATTATATTGTTTGCTTGTTTTGATGACATGTTGCTTGATTGTAAGCTAGATGGGGTTAACTGATTATGATTTAAATTGCATTGCAGCCTGAGAATGTATAATTCCCTGGTGGAGAAATGCTTTAATGATTGTGTTGATACATTTAAGCATAAATCCCTTCAAAAGCAAGAGGAGACCTGTGTTAGAAGATGTGCTGAGAAATTTCTGAAGCATTCTATGCGTGTTGGTATGAGGTTTGCTGAGCTCAACCAAGGAGCTGCAACTCAAGATTGAAGTTTGCTAACATTGGAAAACTGTTCTTTTGGTCTTGAATACAATTTGTTTCAATTATATTTTTTCTATTTAAAAGTGAGACACTGTAGAGACATGAATTTCTTCAACTGCTTTGATTGCACAAATTGATGCTAAGATCTAAATAAATTCATGAAGATGTAATCATTATGCTTTAGAACTTTTATCCTTAATTGACATTATTCAGTATTAGTACTCAGTTTTTCTTTCTTCTTCGCCAAGGTTAGAACCATTTCCAAATAAGGTCCACTTCAGGAAAAATAGCTTAATTCTGTTGGAGAAAAGTTCTGAATTGAACTAGGAAGTTCTCTAGCCATCAGAAGTTGCTACCTGGAGTACATAAGTATTTTTTGTTTATCTAATCAAACCAAATCAGTTAGTAATGATCATTAAAAGCAGATTACCAATGACTTAAATCACTCATTGACTCGGGTTTAGAGTGCTTGTAGGTTCACCCCTCTTTTTCGGTGTGGCCACTGCCATTTTTCCACCCCTCACAACCTTGACTATCACCAGAACCTGAAAGCACATGGTTTGCATTTCACTTGGTGAATACACAATAACAATTTCAAAATAAAACATTTTCCCTGCATTGTGAGTGATGAAAATGTAAGGAAATTGACGTGATTAGTCCTTTAAGTGTAAGTCACAAAATGTGGATATTGTTACACTTTTCTGATGTGCCCTTATGAGAAATGCACAATTTTTTAGAAAGAGAAATTCAAAATTTCTTATACAAAAATTTCATCTTTAGTACATTAACAAGTTAGCATTTCACATAAAAAATTATAAATTTTTAATTAAAATAAAAATTCCAAATAACAAATTTTAGAGTTATTCATCAGAATCATCAACTTTCATCATCTTCATCAAATTAAAATTTTAGATTGATTCTTTAATTATATTTTATCCTCTTAAAAAAATTAACTCAAATGAGTAAAATAGGAGGAGGGAAACTTTGGGCGCTTCCTCCTCTATAATAATGGTGAAAAGTGCTTGAAGGTCCAATACTCAAATAATGGTCCCATCTCTCCCTATATTCTCTCTCAGCCCACTTAACAGAGATAAAGAACACTCTTTTATTCCAATACTCAAATGTAGAACTTCATTGAAGGAAAATTAGATATTCACTACTTTGACAAACAAGTTGGTTTGTATTTTTGTTTTTCAAATGTGTATAATTTGCACTAAGGTATGGATAAAACATTAAATCAAGATAATATTTGTATCATTTTTCTTGAAGCAAATTATATTGCCATGAGGTTTATAATGATAAAGCAAATATCACGCGTGAATAAAAGACAAACGGGGGCAGTTTTCAGTCGTCGTCATTTTAAAGACCAAGTGGATAGGCCAAAAAAGGTTCAATTATGATCAACATGCAAACAAGTCATGGAAGCTTACCCCTTGCTAGAGTAATCTTGAGTTTGATTCAAATGTAAATACAAGTAACACTTTGCAAAGGCTATATTCGAGGGGGGCGCGACAGTCCAAACCAAAATGGGTCCATTACAGTTACACTTGCACCCATCCCATTCCCATGACCATACTCACCTTCCTTCCTTCCTTCCTCCCTTCAACCTTCCCATGTGTCGTTACTAATCTTTCCAAATTTTTATAGCTTAACTTTTTGTCAAGATGCTCAACTTTTTGTAGTGACATTTTATATTAAAGTGTGTCAAGTTTCTGACATGTATTGATCTCTAACACTAACATATGTTATTACATTTAATCATTTTCATTTTCTTAAATTGTAATCGGTGTATATGTGTCACTGTCAATATATTACTTGTCTTCCTATATCTAGCTTTTTATGGACCACCACATTGCACATCTCAACACCATTCTTCACCTCTCTATCTTCCCTTCTCTTTCCTATATCCTCCCTTGAACTTCATTACAAACTGGTTCTTCATGCCATTTTCCTTCCTCCATCTTTTTTTTTCTTCCTCTTTCAGTTTCAATTCATAATCATGGCTAATTTCTGCTGGATTTGACCTTCTCTGCCTTTTTTTTTTGTGATCAATATATAGCCAACAAGATTATGGGAATTAGTTTAATATCTGCCATGGGAATTTGTTTGGGCCACCAAATCAAAGTTGAAAACCCATTTAATTCTGGTATTAATATTCTTAAAACATTAATATCAGCATGTTAATTACTTTAGTCAATGTTCCATATGTGTAATACTCCCTCCTAAATGAAATACAAGCAAAAATGATATTTAAAAAGTTAATGTATTTAGTCTAATTTAGATCACATGCATCAACTTTTCATATACTCTTTTTGTTTATACTTCATTTCAGAGTGAATACTAGCATAGTAATATGTAATATATAGTTGAAGCAATTTTAGTTTTATTGATCATATCACTTCAGTTTCAGGGTTAAGTTCGAAGAGTGTGAATGGCAATACAGAAGATCTGAGTATTCCATGTTGTAAGGTTTCTGATAATCTCAGTAGCTCAAGTGGTGAGGTATCAGTGACTCAAACTCCCCGGAACGTGGGGGAGATCTTGCAATCATCGAATTTGAAGAGCTTTACATCGACAGAACTTCAGGCTGCCACTAGAAATTTTCGTGTAGACAGTGTGTTAGGAGATAGTGGCTTTGGAACAGTTTTTAAAGGTTGGATTGATGAACACACACCTTCTGCTGCCAAACCAGGTAAAGGCATTGTTGTTGCTGTCAAAAGAGTTTATCAGGATGGCTTCAAATGTCACAAGGAGTTGCTGGTAAGTTTAATTCATCTAATGAGAAGGAAACAGTGCCTCTGTCGCATGTTTTAGAATCTTATAATACTTCTAACTATCTATACAAAACTAATCTATCTGTTAAGTGAAGCCTTTCTCTTTTTAAGCTTATTTCTTTTTTTTCAATATGTGAGACTTCAATTTTTTTCAAATATATCCCAAATCAATAGACTCAATTATTTAAACTAGAAGAGACCTTTATTATCTGATTCAAGTATTTTTGGGTTATATTAAGATTTTTTATTAAATCCAACTCATCTTTATAAAATCAACTTGTAAAGTAAGGGAGAGTTTATTTTTATAAACGATTTTCATGTCTTATATATATTTTGAACTTGAACGTGAGACTTGGATTTTTTTCTTCTGATAACATATTTAATAATAATAATAATAATGTATAGTATTATTTTTTATTTTTTACATCTTTGAAAATATTTTACAAGTTTAGTCTCATCCATAATTCTCTGGTAAGCTAATCTTATCCATGTTACATCAATTATTGAACTTTTATGTTAGGCTGAAGTCAACTATCTAGGCCAGCTTTCTCACCCTCATCTAGTGACATTGATTGGATATTGTATTGAAGATGAAAACCGTTTTCTGGTCTATGAGTTTATGCCACGTGGCAGCTTGGAGAATCACTTGTTCATGAGTGAGTTATTCCTGGTTCATCTTTTCACATTGTTGTACAGAAATACATACCTAACATTACCAATAATAATGACGTTGTAACAGGAGGCTCATATTTTCATCCTCTTTCTTGGAGCCTACGTTTGAAAGTTGCTCTTGGTGCTGCCAAAGGCCTTGCATTTCTTCATAGGGCTGAAACAAAAGCTATATACCAAGATTTCAAGACTTCAAATGTCTTGCTAGATTCAGTATGTGTCCTTTTGTACACACAACACAGATTAATATATTATGCTCATTTAGGTAGTCATATATGAAATTTTCCTTGTTGAATTGATTACAGGATTATAATGCAAAACTTTCTCATTTTGGGCTGCCAAAGGACAGGCCTATAGGTGATAAAAGTCGTGTCTCTACCAGGCTAACCTATGAATATGCAGCTCCAGAATACCTAGCCAATGGTATTGTGACCACTATACAAAATTGAATTACTTACATAATTAGAGACTGAAAAAATGAAATTGATATCCAATTTTAATTTCTATGATACATAACGATAATTTTATTTTATAAAAATAACGAGAGAATTAAAAACAAACTTTATGTTTTTCCATTTGTAACTTTGTCATTGATTCAACTTTTTCTAAGTATATTTTTGACTCTTGAGTTCATTAACTTACTCAATAATCAATAACAAAACATCAATTGGAATTCATTACTGTGTCACGTCGCCTCATTGAAATTTGTGTATGACAAAAAAATTATGATTTCTCATTGAATAACAATGGAAAACTGTTTTACACGGTCACTATGTCCATTAAATTCATATCATTTTAGTATGTGACTAAAATAAAAACTTTTGTTGATGAAGGTATTCACACTACTAAGAGTGATGTCTATAGTTTTGGAGTTGTTCTGCTGGAAATATTATCAGGAAGGAGAGTTACTGACAAGAATAGACCACCAAGACAACACAATTTGGTGGAATGGGCTAAGCCTTATCTATCCAACAAGCGTAAGGTTTTGCGCGTGTTGGATAATCGCCTTGAAGGTCAATATGAATTAGATGATGCCTACAAGGTTGCTACACTCTCCTTAAGGTGCATTTCAATAATAGCAAAGTTGAGACCAAACATGGATGAGGTTGTTGCAAATTTGGAGCAGCTTCAAGTTCCTCATGTAAATGGATGCAATCAAAATCGTTCACGTAGAAGAAGTGCCGGTGATGTTACAAGTGTTGGAACAACTACAACTTCTCTCCAACGTGTTTCTCTGCTTTGTACATAACAGACATTGCACTATGCAAATACATCATCCTTGTAGATTAACAAAGGTGAATGTCGCTACATGTGGTAATCACATACCATGAGCACGTGTTACCCAATAAATTTGTACATACAGTTAGATCTTTTTAGTGTTTGTAACAGCTAAATAACTGGCATTGTTGGTGCTTTTGTATGCTTCTCTGGTCAGCTCAATTTTTATTGTAATCTATTTTATATTTTGGTTGTTGGTAATAACTTACAAAATGAAAAGTTGCACACGGAAGAGTAATGGTAAACACAATTTGTTTGCATTTAAAACAGGGCACTATGGCCTTTTTTTGACATTGACCAGTGACTCCTGATGCATGATCGATTCACGACCAATTAAATTTATTTTGGATGCACTTTGGGAGCGCCATCACCTTTGTCAATATCTATTTAGATTTTCTTGGTGCAACAATATACTAGTAATTCAAGTAAATTAATGAAATTGAGTGAACTTTAATTTTATTAATCCCGTATCATCCATGTTTGACTTAGTCCTTGATTAGCTGCTATTATTAATAATAACTATAAAAAAGGTGATTGGTAGTACTTCAAACATGAAAAATTTAATTCTACACTTTTAGAATTGATTTTGGTTCCTCCAAAAGTGGAACCAAACATGCACTTATTATAGATTTTCCCAAAATTATCCTGTACAGACAATTACTAATTAATACAAAATTGACTATGATCAGCGTGCTAACGAACGCTGGATCCTCTACGGTTGTTGTATAATGATGTCTGGTGATGCCATAGGAATTATTAGATTTGGAGGGAAAATTTCTCTCTAGATCTAAGTGTCCCTATAGTTACTTATTGCATCATACAATAGGTGTAGAATATCCAATTTTATGTTCAACCATGTGCCCGAATATCCAATTTTATGTTCAGCCATGTGCCCGACAATGCTGATTTCACTTACCGAACTATGTGATAACCGAACATTGCAATGAACAGGCAACGGTAGTGGAAGATTTTGCTTTCCAAGATATGAATGAAGATCCCTTATATCACCAAGTTCTTACAAGCCCAGGCGCCCAACTTTTCCAATCAAACTTTCCAATGGATTTATTTCTTAAGCTGACCATATCTCTGAATTCAAAAACCTTCTTCAGATAATTATTCCCCTGTTTAGCTGGTTCAGGTTCAGCATCCTCTACAGATAAATTTACTTCTTTTTCTTCTCGAGTTTCTGCAACAGTTTCGGAAATGCATTCATCCAAAGGAACAGTCTGGTTGATAATGTTTCCAAGAATCTCAACCACCTCACTCATTTTCGGGCGAGACTTTGGCTGCTTCATGAGACACTTGTTTGCTAGGTTTGCAAGTTTATGAGCTGATTTTGTGCAATCCTGTCCTTCAAGTCGAGGATCAACAATATGATGGAACTTCTTAGGATCAGATACATAAGGTCTTACCCATTCCAAAAGCTTTTGTTCGTTTTTCGGTAGGTTTCTTTCTACGGCTCTCCTTCCAGTGATAAGCTCATAAAGAACTACGCCAAAGCTCCAGACATCACTCTTAGCAGTCAGTTTACCAGTGTGAAGATACTCTGGTGCAGCATATCCTATGGTGCCAACAACCTTTATAAAGAGGAAATAAGTCATTCATTTTCGCATATCAGCTGAATATCTGTATTCAAACTAAATTTCAGTGTTCAGACTTCAGACCAGCATAATGAACACATGAATTAGATTCATGGCTAAATTACTTTTTAAGTCCCTTAACTTATTTTCTGGTTTCACTTTAGTCCCCTAATTATTTTTCGTTCTGTTTTGGTCCCTTAACTATACTTATGTTAGTAAAGAAAATAAGATAAGGGACTAAAAGAGTAATTTAGCCAAGATTCATTCAGCAATGAATATGGTTAAAAATATATGCAATCTACTCCAGATAAGCTTCCAGGCATGTTATTGACAAATTTGTAACATTATCGTATGTTAAAAATTAGAGTATAATGACACTTTTCTCCAGAATATAGACATTTTCTTACTGCTGTTGAAACATAGCCAAACCCTTCTGAGGGTCCTTGCCTAGCGAGTCCGAAATCAGAAAGCTTTGCGTTGAAATCCTCATCCAGCAAGATGTTGGATGTTTTAAAATCTCGAAATATTAGCTGTATCAAATAGAATGGGAATCATAAATGTGTTTGTACAAGTTATCTAGGATTTTTACTGATGAGAAATGCTGTAAAAGACATCAACAGTAGAAACCATTAACCATCTGTAAACATAAAAGAGAATTAAGTCATGGCAAAAGCACAAAGAACCCTTTTTATAGAGCACTGAAAATGGCAAATGATAATGTCTAAGTAGCAAGTTCTTGTTAACTGTTTATTTTATTTTGCTATAAAAGATGGCAGCTAGAGGAGGCACCCCCAAGATTGTCGGGAAGGGCACTTACGACAAGCTGGGGCTACTAGCAGAAATCCAAATCAGAGGATTACTGCACATACCCAAATGGAAAGCAATTTCACCCAGACGCAACTACTCAACTAGCCCCTGGGTACCCAGGGATCTCCCTGAGAAAGGTTTCCCACCAAGGAGGATTTTAGTGGCTTCAAAGGAATTTGAACCCTCGCCTATGGAAAGGGGAAATCCAAGTCCAGATCCTTAACCACTTGTCGAACCCGTTTTAACACGAAAATTACTTAAACCACACAGACACACTCACAAGCTTGTGCAATAAATGTTTGCACACAGGCATGGCACGCACATTAAATGTTTGTTTCATTTACAAAATGTTCACAAACAAGTGCTTAAAAACTCATTAATTGCATGTCCTGTCCAGTAGTTTCTGTATGTTTGGTGGTAGGCCTAGAATGAATTATACTCCCTTAAAACGATTTTGCTCTAGTAACATTCTTGTTTGGTGGTTCTCAGCCCAAACCTTCATGTGATCTGAAACAAGTTATCCTTGACTTTGAAAAATCATGACAAAAAATTCTCTACCAACTATCATTTTTTTTAAAAGTATCCAAATATAGATCAGTTCCTTTCAAATTCACTTTAAATTTCAAATTAATTTAGCTCAATGAAGATCATCCATCCAGCCAACAACATCAAATTTATCAACACAAACCATAAATATTAGTGCCTTTGACAAATTAGATAGATAAGCACAGACTCAAAAAACCAAAAATCCATTATCATTATACCTGAAAATCCATTTCTTCATGCAGGTATGCCAAACCACGAGCTGCATCTTGAGCAATTTTCAATCTAGTTATCCAAGGAAGAACCGATGAAGGAACACGAACCAAAAGATGATCTTCCAAACTCTTATTAGGCATAAACTCATACACTAAAAGCCTTTGAATCCCTCTTTCATCATCTTCAGCACAATAACCCACTAATCTCACCAGATTTGGATGCTTAATTACCCCCAATAAATTCACTTCATTAATCCACTCCTTATGCCCCTGAAAACTAGAAATTCAACACACAAAAATACCATAAATGTTTCCCCTTTATAACAACATAATCCAACAATCTCAAAAAAACTGGAAAAAATTACTAAATTTAAAAAAAAAAAAAAAAAAAAAAAAAAAAAAAAAAGAGGAAAACGTGCCTGATGACCGTTACGATTTAACTGTTTAACGGCAACATCGATTTGGGAACGATGATTGTGATTCATAACGGTGCCTCTGTAAACAGAACCGAAG
>JBBPBO010000005.1:76913391-76937067 GCA_037974295.1 Cicer cuneatum
TTAAAAAAAAAAAAAAAAAAAAGAGGAAAACGTGCCTGATGACCGTTACGATTTAACTGTTTAACGGCAACATCGATTTGGGAACGATGATTGTGATTCATAACGGTGCCTCTGTAAACAGAACCGAAGCCACCTTCACCGATTAAGAGACTTCTGCTGAATCCACGAGTGGAGATTTTAAGGTCGGAGAAGGAGAAGAGGTGAAGGTGATTGGCTCGACGCTGAGAGAGAAACTCGTGGAAGCCAAGCGTGTCGGAGAAGTCTCTTGAATCTGAGTCGTATTCGGAACGGCGCGAGTCCATTAAGCTGAGAGAACGCGCCCATGAGACCCTTGAAGTTCGAGAGCTTGAAGCCGAAGCTTCCTCGTCTTCAACTCCTCTTTTCTCACCTCCGTTTGAGAAATGGAAACACTTCATTTCGAAACCACGACGGAGGCTGTGGAAGAAGTGTCAAGTCAGTGGTCAACAAAAGACATTAGAACAAAAGAACAATGCCATCTTCAACTTTAATGATAACTGCTTATTCACCAATAATATTTTTTTTCTTCGTGGATTAACTATATACTTCTAATAATTGATTATATGGTCAAGTCTGGAACACCACCTCTCTCTGAAGTCTTGTCATTTGTGAAAAGACATCTTAGTGGTATTAAATGTCATCTGTGAAAAGACATCTTAGTGGTATTAAAAGTGTAAAAGTTGTTTATAAATTATTATTGATCTTGATTATGAAGAGGATTTTTTGGTGTAATTGGAATAGTAGTCTCCAGTCGAGACTAAAGGGTCTCTCAATTGTGTGGTAGAGACCCACGTGGGTTCATTCTCACATACGGCACCAATGATCAAAATTGGAGAGAGTAGAATGACCAACTTTTGGTACTTCGAAGAATGCTATTTGATGG
The DNA here is from genome assembly GCA_037974295.1 of Cicer cuneatum. Lineage (NCBI taxonomy): Eukaryota > Viridiplantae > Streptophyta > Magnoliopsida > Fabales > Fabaceae > Cicer > Cicer cuneatum. The sequence goes on from JBBPBO010000005.1 coordinate 76,914,293, forward strand.
TGAAGTTGGTACCAAACACTTGGATGCACAAGTAAGTGGTGGCGCTTCGCCACGTTGACCACAAAGGTGTGGTCGTTCATGTCGGCAAATTCCTAAAAGGGCATCGTAAGTCATTGCCTCGCCTCTTCGACAATGACTTGAGGACAATTATTTTGGACTGGCCCAAGCCCAATTCGGATTCATCTGGTCACTCGGCCCAACGCGACAACTCATTACGGAAGACTTAGGGTTTCCGAAATCAACGGCCAAACCTACCTAACGACCAAGAAAGACAATCTCGTCGAATTTGCATCATCAAAGGTCATTCAACGCTCTTGTCCCCCTCTGCCTTGGGACTACCATCTAAATAAACAGTGTTTCTAGCACCGGTAAAGATACAGTTTTCTCATCCAACTTTATCTCTCACTCTCCTCAAATAATCACTTACTTAAGCGTTTTGTAGGTACAACCTCCATCATTTGATACGAAGCATTGTTCGAAGCACTACAAGTCGACCATCCTACCCAAGCCAACTCAGATCACTATAGATTAACTACGTATTAACAAATGTTCATGTGCTTTTAATATTTTATTTTATTTTTTGCAAGTGATTCTAATATTCTAAATTGAGCAAATATTCATCTTTAAATTTCTAAGCATTATAAAAAATAGTCTTAAAATGTTGAAAATTTGTAAATACATCTCATGTATTAGTTGAAATAATCTTCCGCAAAAACTATTATGCGACGATTAAATAATCACATAAATTTTCATGTGTATTTCAAATCTGAAGTAGCTAGAATATCACTAGAAGGGGGGTTGAATAGAGATATTTGAAGTTTAAAAATTTCTTTTAAGTTTTAAAGCTTTATCCTCTTCGAGAGGTTGGAAATTCAAACTATGAGTAAGAACAGATTACTTTTAAAAGAGAGAGAGAGAGAGAGATTAGAAAATGACACACACAACTTTATACTGGTTCACCCAAAAACGGGTTACGTCCAGCCCTCACACACTTGTGAGATTTCACTAAGAAAACAGTCAACCTCTCACAGAGGTTAGTTACAGCTTTTGTGTTCTTACAATATCTTCTCACGGATTTCAACTATTTCTAAGTGTAACTCACTTAGAAATTACAGTATAGTTTGAAGGTGTTTGTGATGTTTCTCTTTACTAGCACTTTCTAAAAGGATGTTTCAAAAATCTAGTGTAATACAATAGAAAGTATAAAGAGATGATGAGAATGACACTTGATAGCTCTTAGCCTTTTTCTTTGAATGCTTTGTAGTTGTGTGTAGAATGAAGAAGTGCACCATTCCTTTTATAGAGTTGTAAGATGGTCTATCCATGTGCTTTGGTGCTTCATGTGCTTTGGTGCTTCATGTCTGTTGGGCACTTTAATCAAAAAGTCAAGGCCAGTAATCTGAATTACAAAAATGTCATCCAGCTGTCTTTTGTCTTGTTTGAGTGCAGGAGGATGAGAATTCAGTCCATCCTCGTATGGCAGGTTCAAACCTCCTAGAAGTTCGTGTCTTAGATGCCTTTTGCTTTTTCGTTCTCCAAGGCATGTCAGATTCTATTTTGGACTTTGTTTAGTATAACCTTTATGTGCAGTTGAAAAGGTAGAACCATTTTCATCATAAGCCTATGAAGAGAGCTAGAGGTCCATTCTCCTATATTTCAAATTTCTATGTTCATCCTCTGCCTTTCTTTTTCTTCAATTGACTTTGTTTTTCTTTCAAACTTTAACACTAATTTGACTTTTCATATGGCAAGAAATCAATGTTATCGTGATTTTGAATATTTTGCCTAATAGTTGGTTCATCCTCTTTGAAGATTCATTCTCTAGTCCATCCTCCAGTTTGAAAACTTGTTGGATTGACATAGATTTTATCTCTTTTGAAGAGCAACCTGTTTTCTAATAATAATACACTCAAGAGCACAAATTAGTCTTAACAAGAATCATAATCATTAAATTTTGTTATCATTAAAACCATTGAAAAGAGATTTTGTCTCAACAAAATCAATGTCACATCATTAAATATTAAATTGTATATAAAATTTATAAGGTAAAAGTTATTAAACATTTTTTACACTTGAGGTGTCAAGTGTTAATTTTTGAATTTATATGAAATGCATGAATTTGTCATCTCATGTAAATATTTGGTGATGCAATATTGAAATGGGATTCACCTGATAAAGCATAAGTTTATCTAGTGTGAAACATAACTTCTAACGTAAAAGATTAATAGAGAAATCATAGTGACTAATGTATTGTAATTGTGATGATACATTTGTTAATTTGTAAAATTCAATGATTATTTAAACTAATGTTTACTTCCAAGTTTAATATATCTATTCATTTTATATTTGTTTAAAATATGGATCCCTTGTTACTTTAAGATTTTGAGGCGGCTTTAATTTCCATGCCTTTATTGGGTTTGGTTTTTTGGGAGTCATTCTCCTATCATTTCTTGATACCCTTCTCCACACACCACCTTTGTTCATCTTTGGTTTCAATAGATATGTGTAACTAAATTGGGGAAGTTAACTTTGCTATGACAGGTCACACTATGATCACCAATTATCCTCTACACTTGCATCTTTGTCATATACAATTACAATGAAACACCAACAATGAATACGTTTTGAGAGTTTATCAATATTGATGCCTTGTTTGATCCAAAAGTTGCAATTGGGGGCATTTTACGTGACGAGACAATGATTTTTCAAACACAAATTTTATTGGTATTTTCTGATACTGCTACTATATTAAGGAAAGGTTCTAAGATATGTAATGGTGAAACTTTTATTTCAAATTTTATTACTTTTTATGTTTTTTTCAACTCTTTGGTAGAGTTTACTCAAATGAAAGTTCGTGTAGTTGCTCAAACTTTCGTGTGATTAAATACATTTATTGTAAGCATTGTTTGATGATTTCAACATAACAAGTAAATTATGAAATGTATTAAATTTGTTTATGTTGTATATTTTCAAAATTGTTGTTTGAAGAAGCAATTTTTTATTAATGTATCTAATAATTTTGTTTTTTAGGCAATGTATCTAATAATTTGAAAAAGAAGAAGAAAAACTTATATTTTAGAGACACAAGTTTTTTTTCCAAAAGAGATTTTTATTTAGGAAAAGAACCGGAAGTAAAATAGTTACCTTTGTTTAGCTTAAGGGATTCTTTTAACTTGGGCTGATGGGCTAGAACATTAGAATCTGGTTAACGGGGGTTGAGATATTCACGATATGTTAATAACAACTTTTTTTTTTCTTCACAAAATTCTATTTTGAAATGAATAAAAAAAAAGTCATTGAAAAATTTATGTATCTGCTTTTAATTTGTACTCAAATACATCAATTTTTTAATTATTATTTTTATTTATATTTCATTCTAGAGAGAATATGTTAATAGAACTTCAAAGGCTCGAGTTTGGATCATTAAAATAATTAAGCTCAATCTCAAGCTTGATTTTGCTTATCTAAAAACAAATCAATTTGGATGAATTTTTAATGGGTTGAGTTTGATAAAGTCACATACACTAAGTCATTTACACTTTTACTTCAAAGGAGATTCACTTTTTTCTAAGGCGAGAAATAGAGATTGAAACAAGAATTCATATTTATTTTAGATTTAATTTTCTATTAATGATTAATAAAATATAAAATTATTTTTTTTTTTACTTTTTTCATCTAAAGAGTAAGGATTCCAATCAAAACAAATAACTAAGGACTAAGGATGCTCTTAAATGTTGTTTGGACTAAGTAAAAAAAAGAAAGAAAGACAACACTTTATTGGAGAAAAATGAATGTAACTATTTTTTTTACTAAAGGGTGCTTATAGCATTTCATTCATGATAATATGATTGAAACAAGTAGGAATGTCAATAAAGAGGTGTAGATTAACAAGAGATTGTGACATCAAAATTTGTTTAAAGTACAAAAGATTCTACTTGTTTTGATGATAACAAAATTAGTTTGTGGGAAAAAATTTAGACACTAATGTTTCATTTAAGTGTGCAGTTCCAATGCCACAATTAATATGTATGATATTGTTATATATCATCTGGTGATTGATCAAAAAGAAATGCAAAATTCTGCTTCAAAATTGGTGAAAAAACATATCTGAAACACTGCCTTTGATGATACAAAACATTAGATTGCTTTTGCTTCTGATGATACATGAAGGTTTGTCAAGACTGCATGTTATTCTAATTTTGTTATGATCTCAGTACATCTGTTGAAGTTGTCTCTTATGAAGCAAGACAGACTTTGGGAAAGTCTGCCTCTGATGAAGCAAAACAGACTTTAGGAAAGTGTGTCTCTCATGAAGCAATCAAGTTCCTGGTCAAAATGCCTCTGGTGAAAATCAATAATATGACAAAAGTCAACACCCAGAAAAAATCATAGCAAAAAGTCACAACCCATAAAAGTCAATGTTTGGTAAAAGTCAATGTCCATAAAAGTCAACATTTTGAAAAAAGTCAATGATTGGAAAAGTCAATGTCTCTGATAAAAAAGTCAACATTGAAAAAAATCAATGTCTCTGATAAAAGTTAACACTCTAACATGGTAAAGTGCCTCTAGTTGCTCCATGCCTCTGGTCTAGTAATTATGCCTTTGGTGCTCTTGCCTCTAGTTCATTAAATATGCCTCTAGTGGTTCATGCCTCTTATTGTTATTTGCCTATGATCAAGTATAGTCTGCTTCATCAAAACTGAAATTCCAGAAAAACTTAGAAAAAATTCCAAGTCTCGGTTTTATGTTCAACAAATAGAATTGAACTCAACAGTTATAATTTTGAAGACAATGAAGCACCATGCTAAAGGACAAACAAACCATGTCGTGAAGGACACAAGACTATTCGTTGAAGGACATTCAACCATACTTTGAAGGACAAAGGTAATGCTACAAAAGGCTTGTATAAATTGCACACAATTTTGAGTAAAAAAAAATAGACCAATACACAATAATTCCAAACATAATTGATCACAACAACTTACAACATTCTTTCAAAGTGAATTAATCTCAAATCAGCAAGTACAAACATTCAGTTAGAAAATTGTCAAATTTATCTAAGTGTTGAGAAAGAAAAATATGAAAGCTTATATTACAAATACACTCTAGTTAGAGACAAAATTATGAAACCAACAAACACATTTTCTTTGTAACCGAACCCGGAAGTTGTTGATTGTGTTCCTCAACGGCTTGACGGCACTAAGCTGAAAATTGAGAAGACTTGTTAGAACTTGTAAACTAAGTCTAATAGTGGCTACCATTTTCTTAACAACTTGACGGTACAAAGTTGGAGGTGAGAATATTGAACACAGTCATTGTGACTAACCAAGTGTTCAAGTGTAACTTCTAAATATAGTGGATTAAATCCTTCAAAAAAAGGGACTGGACGTAGCTACTAAGTTAGTAGCGAACCAAGATAAAATATATGAGTCATTTATTTTATCATTTCAGTTTTATCACTTCAGTTTTTAAGACATTCAAAATATTTTCAAAAACTATAAACACAATTCAATCCCCCCCCCCTTTTTCTTGTGTTTCTTGACCAACAAAGATGTAGCAACTCGAGCTAGATTTTGAGTTGCATCATTGACTTGTCTACAAATAAACTCAACATAAGAGTTTGTAAAATGAGAAGAAAACATAAGCTTACACTTTTCAACAATAACACTTAAATCATTAACATTACTCTTAGAGCTATGAAAAAAACTGACAACACATTTAGAATCGAAGTTGAAGCCAACAGGACTCAGTTGAAGCTCATCAACCCATTCCAAAGCAAGAAGAAGGTAAGTTGCTTTGCCCACATCAACAAACACAATAGGAGAAATCAATTATGTTTTTGCTCACACAAACTTTCATTCATCGTCACAATTACAAATCCCAATACCAACTCTATTTTGACTTCGCTTGAAAGAGGCGTCTCACAATACACTTATAATGGTATGCAGTATACTTTTTCCAGGATACGTTGCTGCAGACTCGGACGAGCAGCTTGCTTGCACTGCTAGTCCTGTAGTAAGTGTAATGCACGACTATAGACTTGCACGGTTTATTCGTTGACATTGTTCCACAACTTGTTGTTACGATATTTCAAAATACTCCAAATAATTGTCATGAAAAGGGAAACATGATGCTACGTGGCATAACGCAAAAACAGAAAGATGACAACAACATTGTCGAATGTATTGCAGTGGAAAAAAATCAAATTGACGTTGAAATTTGCAGTTTGCCAAATTTGGACAGCATGTGTGTAACACCCCGAGTTTTAAAACACAGCGCAAGTGTATATTTTTTTTTTAAAATAAATAAAAGGAATTTTCAAAATTATTAATCCAAAAGAATTAAAATAAAATTTTAATTAAGTCGTTTCATAAATTAGTACGTCGTAATTCCGTCGATGAACGTAATTAAATAATTTTATCATAATATCACTAAGTACTTAACTTTGAGAATTAATAACAAACATTAATACATCTAAAAAAAAAAACAGTGTTATATCATCTCAAAAAGAACACCTGGCCTGTGGCCCACCAAACAGTATCAGAGTGCAGAAGAGATCAGCCGAAAAAGTTATACAATAATTGCCAAATAAAATAATTACATCCACCGAAATCAAGACCCTATACAAAAAGTCTAAACTGATCATGCACTACAGCTACAGTAGCAGGGATTCCCTCCGTAGCCCATGCAAGTCTCGTCGGGCTCCGCAGCTCGCCTCAATGTAACGTCCTCTTCCTCATCATATAAGGAAGGATCGGTCTCCTCCGAAGTCAGATCAATATACAATCAGGGTCGCTTCGGCGGTGCCGGAATCTCAAAGCAATCATCGGATATCTTGGATGGACCTGGAACATCATCTGCTACTAGCGTCGGTCTTTGATTCTCCCCTTCCACCTCTGTATCATGTACAGCTCCTCCAGTCACCGGGTTAGGAGTCACCACACCTACTGTGGCCTTCGTCTCAACCCCTCTCGTCGGCTCCTTCGCGTCCTCAAAAATTCTGTGCACCTCCAATACCAATTTGGAAGGCACAGGAAAGTCAATCCTCGTATAGGTGTGCTCCACATAGTCCACCACCCCGTTAGTCCTGCAGGTCCTCTTCAGTCTCCCCGTGTACGTCGCCCTGCTTGAGATGGGGTCGTATACCCAAGTAGTAGGCAAGAGACGATCAATGAAATCAAGCGACGTTTCCGTCGTCTGGGGACCCACTGGTGATATGGGTTTGGGGGGCATCTGAGGGCAAAGCCCAATTTTCCAAAATAATAGTAAAGGGCCACCGACCGAAATTAACAAATAACACATAACATTTATATCAACAGTAACAAATATATCCATGACATATCATATAACAATGATGATAAATAAGGATGCTCATTTTGAAATTTCATGACATGTATGCCTTTTCAAACAACAATCAATTAATATGGAAAACATGTTGTTAGTACAACCATCAACTCAGCAATCACAACCATTTATCAGAAATTCAGACTTTATAAGATACTTACACACATAAATTTCCAATCATCAACATATATCCAAATCATGACCCACGGGTCAAACACCCCGATGAAATATGTATATACTCATGTACTCAACTTCTTGGAATTACCAAAGTGCAGTCGCTCACAGATCAGCACGATTTTCATATGTTAGACTTTAATGGCCAACATGACCATGGTGCAATCTCTCACATATCAGCACCAGTGCAGTCGCTCAACAGACTAGCACATTTTGCGTTTATCAAGGTACAGTCGCTCACAGACCAGTATCAGTGCAGTCGCTCAACATATCAGCACTCGTGCAGCCGCTCAACAGACCAGCACGTTTTACGCATTACTTTGTGGCTCATCGCGGTTACCACCTGACTATGCAATGCATGAACATGCAATGTTTTCTCTTCACTGAAAACAGTATGCAACATCAGTAAAATTCAGCATTTCCATCAGTAAAATGCAGAATCATCACTCTGTATTCGAATTCCAATACAAGTTCAAAAATTCGAAAACAGTATGCAACATCAGTAAAATTCAGCCTTTTCATCAACAACAGATTTTCCAAAAAACACTTCCACCATTTTAAATCTTTTTCTTTTGCAAACCATCATCAACACTAGATTGTTTTCAACATAACAGAAACAAAATCACCAAAACAGTACAGCACAAACCACTCATGCATTTGGATCATCCTCAAAACAACATGCAAGACATTTTTCAGCTTTCCCACACAATCAAAACAGCATTGAGGTAACAACCAAGACAACAACCATCACAGATTATTAAAACATCAACAGAATGCATTTTTCGCATTTTATGGCAACATGCTTAACAGTTTCGTTTTTCAAAACAGAAACTCAAATATGATCACACATCAAACATGCATTTACAGCCCTAAAATGCAAACTAGAAAGTGGAAGGTGCCCTTACCTCTATTACGTTTCTGCTCCCGTTCACGTTTTCGCGTCAAAAATCGGTGAAATTTCTGTTTGCGTTTGCCGCCACCAAAGTTAGTTCTCTAGCTCTGTAATGAGGAGAGGAACAACTTTTGTTCTTGGTACTTGGTGGTTCGGTGCTTGGATTTCCAAGTAATCTCACTTTTGAGCAACTCTTTTTTTTTTCAATGAACGTGAAACAAAATGGGAAGAGGAAGAATAAGGTTACTGTTTCATGCAGTAAGGGAGGAGAATTGTGTTTGTTTTCTGCCTTTGTTTTTGCCACTCCCTTATATATATAGGCACATAAAGGTGAAGTAGCAAAATTGATTTACAAGGAAGGGGGTTTGAATTGTAAATCTCCCTTTTTAAAATTTCCTGAAAAACTTCAGTTTTGAACTCAAGAAAGTTCTTGGTTAAGGAAGCAGAAAAATGGAGAACGTTCTTGGTTTTATCAGAAAACGGAGAACGTTCGTATTAGTGTGTAAAACAGAAAAACAGTTTTGTATTTTAATCTTTGAAAACCAATCAAACTTAATAAAGAGATTAAGGATAAGAAATACCACACACAGATGTATCCTGGTTCACCCAACTTAGGCTACGTCCAGTCCTTACAATTGTGAGATTTTCCACTAAGTGTTTAAAACAAGAACCTTCTTGGTTTTACAGCACCTAGCCTAGATCAACCTTGATCTTTGTTTACATAACTTAATCTAATTCCACCCAGAAAGAGATTAATCAAATCACCTATCAACCTTGATAGGATTTCTTACAATCTACCCCAAACTATACTTAACTCTTATAGTTTGAGTTTTACAATAATGAAGAGATTGTTTTGATAGAATCTGAGATGTCTCAACTCTTGTTTGAGATTCGATTCATTACAAAGAGATCAGTATAAATATATCAGAGTAAAACGAATTTAAACAAAATGATTCTTGTAAGTGATTTGGAGAATTTCAAGTATGTAAATGTGAACGATTTTGAGAGACTTGTTAGCACTTGAACTTCTGCGTTTTCCTTGAGTTGTGGTCTTCCTTTTATAGGCTTGAGAGCATTTAATGGAGGTCAATAGAGCCGTTGATATTGCCCTTGTCAGGCTTGCCCAGAGGCATTATTTCTGAATAAAAATAATCCAACTTTTGACTATTTTTATTTTCTGTTCAGACTGAGTTGTGTGTTGCGTTTTGAATCAAATTTTCTTGAGTAATTAATGATCCTTTAATGCTTCTAATGAGTGATAATATTGCTGGCTTGAACTGGAGCTTTGGATCAATTAAAACAGATTGAAAATGATCACATAATGTTGTTGCAGAAAACTGTAGTGTAGTTGCTGGAGATTGATGATCAATCTGGAGCTTTAGCTTTTGGATTTCCTCGAGATTGATAATCAATCTGGACTGATTTCTGAACATACTGGAAGCTGTCTTGATGCATTGTCCATTGTCAAGATTGTTTATCAGTCTTGACACCAGAACTGGAGAGTGTTCAGTTTCTGCTTGGGCAGCTTGATTCATGGCCTTTTTTCTTTGTGATTCGAATGGTTTCTTTTGATTGTAATTGATCACATATGTTCCTTGTCATGTACTCTTAATACTGATGTAAATACCAGAGACAATAATTTCAATTAAGTGATGGAGGAAGTTTGGTGTTTATGCTGTCACAGCTTGGCAAACATTCTCCGTTTTCTAGAATATGTGAAGAATGTTCTTCAGCCTTTGTTTATGTTGTTTTCTTTGATTCTTTTGAAACCTACCTTTGAATTAACACACTCAAAAGCACAGGTTAAATTAACAATACATTTAGAATCATAATTAACAATCTTTAATTAACCTTTGTTTATTTTCATCAAAACTTTAAAAATGAGAGTTTGTCTTAACAAAAGGTGTCACCTCATCCATCAATAATATTATAATATTGTTTGACCCTCCAGCACTTAACCAGTCTCGTCGAAATTAGCAGATAACATCTTAACTAACTGCCCGATAATTTAATTACTCGTAATTAAATATAGTTTATCCTTCATCCAATAATTTTAATTCAACCTCCAAAATAAATATTTATATATATATTTTTACACCGAAATATACATATATCAAATATTTTACAATTATTCCCCAAAATACACTTAATATTAAATCCATAATTTTAATTTAAAATTTAGGGGTCTTACATTACTTCCCCCCTTAAATTAGTTTCGTCCTCTAAACTACATGTTAATAAACAACTGAGGATATTGTTCCCTCATCTTACTCTCCAATTCCCAAGTCGCGTCTCCCGTAGTCGGATTCCAAATCACTTTGACTAGTGGGACTTCCTTGTTCCTCAACTGTTTAATCTTACTGTCTTCAATTCTTACAGGGAATACTTCAAATGACAGGTTATCCTTCAGTTGAATTGTGTCTGGATCGATCATATGTGACAGATCCGAAATGTATTTTCTTAACTGCGACACGTGAAATACGTCGTGAATATTGGACAGTATTGGAGGCAAAGCAATCCGATAAGCCACTGGTCCAATTCGTGCAGTAATCTGGTATGGCCCAATAAATTTCGAAGTCAACTTCCTCGACTTAATAGCTCTGCCAACTCCAGTTGTAGGCGTGACCCTTAGAAATACATGATCGCCCTGCTCGAATTCCAAAGGTCTCGAAGTCAACTCTTTTGACGATCTTGTGAAATCTTCATTTTCTCTTGTATTATCTTGATTTTCTCTATAGTCTGTTCCACCATCTCAGGTCCAACAATCATAATTTCTCCGTCCTTGAACCAGCATAAAGGCGTCTGACACCTGCATCCATACAAAGCCTCATAGGGTGCCATTCCAATACTTGCGTAAAAACTGTTGTTGTAAGTAAACTCAATCAATGGTAATACTTCATCCCAGTTTCTCCTATCATCCAACACACATGCTCTCAATAGATCTTCCAATGACTGATTTGTTCTCTCAGTCTGTCCGTCTATTTGCGGATGGTAAGCTGAACTCAATTTCAGTTTCGTTCCCAAAGCTTCATGCAGCGCTCCCCAAAAATGAGATGTGAATTTTGGATCACCGTCTGATACTATACTCGATGGAACTCCGTGTAATCTCACGATCTCAGCAATGTAGATTTCCGTCAGCTTATCTACTTTATAAGTGGTCCTTACTGGTAAGAAATGTGCGGATTTTGTCAATCGATCCACTATTACCCAAATTGAATCATTCTTTTTCCTTGTCTTAGGCAATCCAGTTATAAAATCCATGGAAATGCTATCCCACTTCCATTCCGGTATATCTAAAGGTTGCAACATTCCAGCAGGTTGTTGATGTTCCACTTTCGCTTTCTGACAAGTTAAACAAGTCGATACATACTCCGCTACGTCCCTCTTCATTCCTGGCCACCAGTAATTCTGTCTTAAGTCCTGGTACATCTTGGTCGCTCCAGGATGAATACTTAATCTGCTCTTATGAGCCTCTTCCAAAATCATTCTTCTCATGTCTGCAACTCCCGGTACACAAATTCTTCCATTACATCTCAGAACATTATCTGGTCCGATCCTGAACTCAGTTGTCTTTCCTTGCGCTATCAGGTTCCTCTTTTCTTGGATTAATGCGTCATCTTGCAAGTTCGCAATCTCCTCAAGTAGTCCACTCGCAATCATTGAATAGACAGGGAGGACGAGGATTTGTCTACCTAAGGCGTCGACCTGGAATAATAGATCCCACAACATCGTCATTCACAATAACTAAATAGTCAACTGAATCAACACAGAGCATCACCCAAATAACTCATTGATGAGAGAACCCCATTCATAGCATGGTCTCAAGAAGGTTATCACAATCAATCCTATCATAAGGTTTGCTAATGTCCAGTTTAAAAGCGATATCACCACTATTTCTTCGGGTTTTGGTTTTCATATATACTGTGAGCTATCATTGTGTGTGTGTATATATATAATAAATACTTATATATCGTTATTCCTATTTAATAATATAATTATATACAGATATGATCAATTGACACCATGTGTCAAACTTTATTTTGATGCTAAATCTCAACCATTCATTTATATTTAATTGAAGACTCATAATTACTCATCTAAAGACCTCACATGATCTTCAAATCTTTAATTTAGTGTCATGAGATCTCGCTCTTTATAATATTTGATGTTGAAAATTGGACAGATTAGTGTATTGACATATAGATAGAAACAAAATAAATAAAATGTAGATACTTAACCGATAATTTTTTTTTGTCAAATTATATAATAATTGTATAATTTGTGGATTAAAAACATAATAATTGTATAATTTGTGGATTAAAAATATAATAATTAGCCGTTTTAGCTCAGGTAGAGCGTATGGCTTTTAACCATGTGGTCGTGTGTTTGAGTCCCACAGATGGCGAAATTTGATTTTTTTTATTTTTTTTCTTCAATTTTACACAAAATAAGAAATATTTTTATTAATTGATTTACACTATTTTTATTAATTTAGAACTTTCCTCTAAGTTTTTCATAATATTAAGACTCAAAACACCAATTTTAAGACTTAAATCTATTAGAATCGAACTGTAAATGTTTTGTTATTTTAAATTTCATTAATAGCTATTTTAGGCTTTCGATATTTTTATTAGTTGACTTAGACTATGTAAACAAAAAAATACAGTTAATTTAGAACTTTCGCTGCCTGTAATTTGCCCACATATTATTACATTTTTCAAAATTTATTTGCGACTAAATTTGTCATAATTTACTGAAGTAGTATTTTTTATTTTCATATTGTTATCGTTTTATTTTACCGAGTTATTGTTATTATGTGGAATTTAAATTGTTAAATACATTACTAAATAATGGTGGCCTATAAAACAAATTGGTTAAGCTCCACTACAATCTATATAAATAATAAAAACATTATATCGATCTATTTTGTAAAATAAGAATTTAACAACAACCAAAAAAAATTTAATAAAATATTTTTTTTAATTTGAAAAAAGCTCAAATAATATTTTGTTATAGGCTTCAATATATATTGGGATATCTTTGCTAATGGTTATGATTAATGGAGAGTATAAAAAAAATTACACTAACAATATATATATAAATTAAATTTATATTTTAAAGTACAAAACTGAAGTAGTTATTAATTGTTGGAGCATATTTATTTATTTTTTTAATATTGGCGGGTATTTTCATTCTGCATAAAAATGTTGAGAAAAAATTTTGTTTCAAAAACAAAATTTCCAGTATCTAAAACAAACTTAGAAAAAAAATATTCATATCAAAAATTTCAAAAACTCTAAATTTTCGGTATATAATAAATAAATAAAAACAAAAATTACATACTAAAATATCCAATATGTAAAAAAAACACAGGTGTAGGGGTTTAAAAAAAAGACTGATTTTGTTTAAAACTTTTGTATTTTCTTCGAGGGTATTATTAAAAGTTCATATAAAAAATAATAAAATGTGGAAGTAATATGGATTTTATATTTACGTTAATTTTATTGGGTCATTTTTATATTTAACATGACGTTAATTCTTGGCCCATTTATTGGATTTAATATTTCAACATGATTTTGCAAAATAATTAGATGTTTTTGTCTCTCACTTCCTTATCTCCTCAAATACACATTCGAATCACTTAATCTCAACTTGTAAAATACATCTTAGAATTGATGAATCCGAAAAAAAAAAAAAAAAAACATTGGGGCTTGTGAGAAAACATGGGGTAGGAGAAGAATGTCACAATAAATAAGTAGACGTTCTTCCGGCCCTTTAGCTATTAATTGATCGGAAGTTCCAATTTAGTAGTATTTTTTTTATAAATGTTGAATAAAAAATATAGGTCCACCCAATATAAACCCAAAATTTTCATTTTAAATTAGCAAGAAACCCGTTTTGTCGCACAGGTATCACATCATTGATATTCTAAAAGTGTCTCGTTTAATTCTAAATAAAAAATATCAATTTATGTATCAATAACAAATATTTGTTTCATATTTTTATATTTATCAATAACACATATTTGTCTTGCATTTTTTTATGTGTCAATGAAAAATATTTGTCTCTTTTTTTCATATTTATTAGTGCCAAATAATTCTTTAGTATATTTTTTTATGTATCAATCAATATAAAATATTTGTCCCGTGACTTTTTACATATTTCACTTATAAATATTTATGTCATATTTTTTATACATCATTTATAAATATTTATTCCACTTTTCTTTTTTAATATTTATCGATGACAAATATTTGTCCAGTATTTTTTAAAAAAGTCTGATAATTTTCTCTTTTTTAGTAAATGCTCATCTAAATTCTTTCATTTTTTACTTTTTGAACGAATTCTAATTTTCGGTATTGTAAAATACACTGTTGAATCCTAGTTTTCAGTAGTTTATTTGGGGTGGAGAAGCAAAATAAAGGCAAAATCAAAGGGCGAATGAACATCTACCCTCATTTGTTGTCAACATTCCAGTAAAGGTGAAATCGATCAAATCCATTGGACCACCAAACTGTTCACCTGCAACTCATTCCACCCAAATCTTTTAGTGATTGCTCATCTAACCTATCAATTTTACTCACAAATATAAAAAAATTATACCAAAATCACACTTCCGTGGTGTTTTTATCCAATTTTTTAATTTTCGAAAAATTCCTCTAAGAGATTACCGTGTTTGTTGGGGGCTTAACAGCACCTCCCATCTTTCATTTGTTGGGTGAAATTGGCCTCTCTCAGTGTTTATTCATATTGGACCGATCAAGTGTTTTGGATCGCATGTTGTCTTACCCTAAATCTAAGTGATAAATTTTATTTAAAATTAAATTATTTAGTTATTTTATAAGCAAAATTAAATTATTTAGTTAATATTCTGATTTTATTCTTAAATAGAATAGTAAAAAAAAATTCGAATTTTACTTACCTTTTTTGTATGATTAAAAAATAATTTAATCTTGCAATGGCACAAATCCTGGTTTGGAGACTCACCAATCGATATGGTCATGCATCATACTTTTTGTTTTAACCTTTTATGTGATGGAAGGTTGGTATCCAAAGCTATTTGAGGGAGGGGAGGTTGGTATCCAAAGTGATTTGCTGCATCCATATTTTCCTTTGTTAGTAAAGAGGTGGATGGCAGCAGTTGAATATTATTGAAGGGCAACACACTCACTAGCTTGCTTTGGCGTACGTGGCTGTTGGATACCATTAACAATCAACCCCACCCATGTGCATTTTATTTGATTCAACCACAAATGTTATGATGTGACGTAGTAATCAGAACTCTAGCAATTCAAACATAAATCCGTCAAAAGAAAAATAGCAATTGAAACATAATACTTAGATCATTATTATATATATATATATAAAATTGATCTTTTGAAATTTATCCGTCTCGTTAATTTGAAATTTCCTTTTAATAAAAGTGTATGTATAAACTTTAATGAATTCTAAATTCGTTTATACGTATATATCACCAGGGAAAAAAAGTTAATTCATCAGTGTATTTAAATATTGACAAGTGGCAAAAAATTAAAATGATTAAATAAAAGTTAATTATTTATATAAATTTTACGAAATCTTAAATACTTTTTTTTTCAAAATAGAATATACTATTTTTTGTAAACTAAATATCATTTATATATATCAGTAAAGATTAATCTCTCGAATCGAATAGTATTATAATTGACGATAAAATTCTTCCTCATAAAATTTAACACTGTTAAATTCTTAAAATTTATATCAAATTGAAAGAGATTTTGACCATTTCATCTAAATACTCTTGGATATAATACTCTTAACCATACTAATAAGCAAAATTTTGACAAAAATAAAGTCCTAAACAAATGGTACTCATATTTATTTTTGTACAATGTTACTCATATTTTGTACTATAACACCATCATCATTTAATTATTAAAAAGACACTATCATCATTGTGTAAAAATAAAAATTAGCTGGGGATAGCATTCCATTTTGATTAGCACGTCAACGTTTTCTACACTTCCTTTCACCCTTTTGACTTAGCATCGATATTTGTGCACTCTTAATTTTTTTTTTTTTATACTAAATTCTATATCTCTCTTCTTATCCTATCATGTCATTATATCATATATTACCATATTATTATCCTTATTTCTATTTTTTCTCAAATAGTCAAATTAAATGTAATATATGCGGAAATTATTTTCCCTTAGCCACATGCACAACTTTCTCTTCTTACTTCTTGTTACACTATCTAGTCTACCATTATTAGCATACAATTTCAATTTCATCGTACAACCTCAACAATCGCACGGTCATAGGTTATATATCAAATATAATATCATATATTCATTATCAAACCCTACCAAATTACCAAAAAAAATCAACACCTAGTCACAGTTTAAGTTGTCATTCTCTTTCCCTCTCTCTCATTGTCACAGTCATCCAGTAAAAAAAGACCATCTAGAAATAAGTAAATGGCGAGAAGAAAAAAAATTGAACTTTCTGAATATAAAAAAAAAAATACTATATTAGCATTATGATGTCATTGATGTGAATGTTTAGACCCGAAAATTTTTTCCGGTGAAAGTTTGACCAAATTGCCAACTAGGTGGAGCAATGTTCCATGATGTCGAGGAGCGACGGTCGCTGCTTGAAACACGGAAGGAAAGTGACTGGCCCACCAAAACCGCGTTCGATTGCCAGTTTTGGCCCCAGTTTCGGCTCAGTGGCATCCACCCGGTTCGAGTGCCTTTCACGTACGCGCGCACGATATCTCCAGCACCCGCCACGTTGCTAATCAGCACCAGGTTAAAGTAACGGAATCCGTTTACGGTGAATCTTATTCCCCCGTGCTTTCTGCATGGCACCCTGCGTAAATAACAACCAATTTCGTCACCATTTTTGACTTTTTACATGTTAATAACTGTTTCACCAATATCGTTTTATTTTTACACCAGCTACCCTACCACAATTAATACCATTTTATACTTTTTCCATACAGCTGATTCACTTGGCTTAAGTTATCCATTATTTTTCGTGGTTTGAGTAGAGATATCCATATTAAATAAGAAAAATATTAATTTCACCGTAAAAAAAAGTGAACATTCTGGTATCTTAAATGGTCGGTATGGTATTTAACATACAATTATTTAGTTTCATGTTTTCTTAAAAAAATTATTTAATTTTGTATATTTTTATATTTAATTATCTTAGAATAAAATTTATATTGTGAATTTAATTGTCTTCAGAGTACATAAAATTTACTAAAAATATTTCAAAAAAGGAAAATATAAGCGCGTTGACGTACCATCGAAAGAAACTAAAAACGGTTAGAAAAGAAAAATGGAAGTCAAAAGTGCAAATATGTAAGCTTAATGGACAAATAACCCTAAATCACATGGGAAGTGCTATATTTGTACGAAATATTTTAACACGAAAAGGTATGAAAAAATTATTGACCAATAAGAAGCAGATACGTGGTCGAAGCAAAACATTAATCAGTAAGAACCAATCGCGTTTCCTACCTAGTTTCGTACGCGGAATTTTGTAACATCAAGCATTTTTTTAATCAACAATGTGGGATTAAATTTAATAAGCAAAACCCTATAGTAACCCTAACCCCACCTCATGAAATCAGACACACAGACCATGTGCAGAGTGCAGAATTTTATTTAAACCAAAAAGTCCAAAACAGTGGAGCATTTCACTCGAGCAACCATATACTGAAATAAATGAACTATCTAGGGTCAAAATATAAACTTTTCTTTTTCCTTAAAAATGTGACGAGACATAATTCCTACCAGCTACCACAACCAATTTCTAAATAATAATCCCTAATTAGTGGTAAAAAAATTAGCAATATAATCGAATTTAAATCCAGTTGAAGAGAATTATAAAAGAAATTGCTTACCGGCGAAAAGCAACGGGAACGATACCGGCACGATACTGAGCAATTTTAAGGAACATGGGCATGGCAAGATCAAAGTGAGGACGAGGAGGGTTACACCATCCACCATTATCATTTGGAAGAGCAAAATTAGGAGGACAAAAGTTAGTTGCAGTGATAAAAATGGAAGGACTCCCAGAATGACACCACTCCCTATCATTTGCACACTTGATCTCAAAACAAGCACCACAACTCAGACCATTGTTGAACAGCGCTGTGCTCAATGCCGCCGTGTTCACTCCGTACCCTTGACTGTACAAGTTTCCATACCCACATGCTCCCCCTGTAAAACACCAACATAATACATGTTTGATATTACAATGTTGAGAATGAGCACAAACAAAAAAGGAAAATGGTTATGGTTATGGTGTTGCTGACCCATAGTGCCGGAAGCATCAGATCCTCCATAGAAAGTAGCATGAGCAGTTTGCCATTGACCACCGGAGTAAAGTCCTGGAATTCGAGCTTCAACAATCCACATTGAGGAGATAATGAACGCAATGTAGAGGATCTTGGTCACCATGGTCATTTCTTATTTTCTTTTTCTTTTTCTTTCCCTCAACAATGAGAAAATTAACTAACTAACAAACACCCTACACCTAGAAATTGATTTGGGAGTTGAGAGTTGAGAGTTGATTGGGGGTAGTGGGAGAAGGTGGAGAGTACTTATGGAGTGGAGAACTCCTGTTTACCACTTGCATTGCAGGGGTAATTTTTGGAATTTATTTCACATTTTTCTTTTCTCTCATTATTAATGCTACCTTGTCTAATTTTAATACTTTTTTTTTTTATACATATAAAAAATGGTTGCTTAGCTTAAATACTCTTATATTCAACACGTGTGCACCACCTTCCAATTGTATTTCGATTTCACGTGGGGTCCACTATTAGTGGTAACTAATTCATTGGATATTTCTAATAACGCTCTTGACATGCGAGTGTTGTGTCAAGAAATCCTTTCAGAATTCTTCTTTGCCATTTTTTTTTATTGTGAAGGTACATCATCCACTGGATACCAATTAAGTGATAAAATAGGAAAAAAGAAAAAATATAAAACAGATAAAATAAAAAAGGCGGTTCTTGTAATATGAGAAGGACAAATAAATAAATAAATTAATTAAAGTTTTATGATATATTTAAAAATTAATATTAATATATTTTTATATTATTAAATTTAATTATTAATAGTTGAATAATATATTAGAATTTAATATTTTAAATTTAACATAATTATATTTTTAAGTATATTTTAAAATAATATTTTGTTAAAATTTAAATTTCTATTATGAAAACAATTTATCTAATTTAAAATTAAATAAATAAATATATCAAAAATTTTGTTTTTTAATTTTAATAAATATTATAATAATATTTAAACTGACAAATTAAAAAAATTATTAATTTTTGTAATACTAATATATACTTCTTTTGAACTTGTCATAAAAAAAGTTATTACAGGGTCGCTGGATAAAATAACCCCTAGAAAATATTGCACATCGTGATGAGGTTAGATGACGTGAGGAAACAAAACCTAGGGATATAAGTGGGAAAAGGTGAAGGCTCCTTCGGGTTGTAACTGTGTCGTAGAGCATAGATTATTGATACAATAAAGTGGGACTAAAAAAAGTGACAAAAAAAATAAAGTTATAGGAAGAAAGTGGAAGAGTTAAAAGTTAAAATGACCTAAGATTTAATGGGGGAACTGTTAAGGCGTGATTAGCGGGTGTAATGGTGGGAAGTACAGTAAAGACAAATATTTTATTGATTACTAGGGTTATACTAGCACTGTCTGTCTGCTTGTTTGTGAAAGGATGTAGTTGAAGTTTTTAATGAAATTTAATTTATTGATTAAAAACCGTAATTTTCATAATGGGTATTCGAGCCAAGTTATCTCATTTATCTGTTATACGTTTATAAATCATTTACAAGAGTTAAGATCACTTCCATTTTATTCTCTTCTTTATTATAGTTTTTGAAAGATTTTAGGATGTATAAAAATATTATAACTCGTCAAATCTCATATTATTACATTCCATATTCTTTAAACTTTGACAATGAAAAATTGGAGAAAGAAAAAAATTGAGAAGATCTTGATATTTAGTGAATGAAACTAAATTTATTGTTGTTGGCTTTACCGCAATTAGAGATATTGATGGTCGTGATCTAAAAAGAAGAAAAAAAAATGATTTTTATTTTATAGTAATTTAAAATATTATGTTTAAATTTTAATTGTTTTAATAAGATTAAACAATTATCGATATTTGACTGCATAAATGTTGGAGATTTTGACTCTAGACAATCCAAATCTATTGTGATTCTTGTGAAGGAAGAGTAACTAATGAGATGAGTAGGGTTGTAATCATCAAATCCAACTCAATAAATTTGGCAGTGTGTTTTTCATGTTTAGGTTTAAATAGAATCAAATCAATTAAACTCAAACCTCTATTAATCAAATATAAATCTATCATCTGATACTCAAGCTGATGAATCATATTTTATAATTGTTTCTTTTATTTTACACTATATTAGTAGTGTTATCTTAAATGAATTTTTTGTATTCAATTATTTTTTTTATCATTGTATATTATTGATCTCATTCTAACCTATGTACTTAATTTAATAGTATACAAAATGGTTTTTTTTAGGTTACCTTTGCAAAATTGTGAGTAATTTATCTAATATTCAATAAAAATATGTCACATAAGTAAATTTATTAAGTGAAATAGACATAAATTTATGGATACTACTTACACATTTACTTATGTGACTCATTTGTATGGAGTGATCGATAAATTACCATAATTTTTGAAAGGCAACTTAAACCTCACTATACAAAATATACTTATAGTTTTTGCAAAATAAATGTTTTTTCTATAGATTTTTAAAAAATAAATCTTAAAATATCAATCAAATTAAACCAAATCAAACCATCATATTTTCATAAATTTAATCTGATTTACATTTCGTAAAAATAGATTACAAAAACTAAACTAAATCAAACTAACTGCATTTTTTTCTCTCAAAAACCAAACTGAAACAAATACTTACACCCATTAGTGTACGAGTTAAAGTAATGAAAGGGAAATTGCTACAAAAAAATTAAATTCGAAATACATAACTATATAGAAATTTAACAACATTTAATAAAAATATATTATATAAATATTGAATGTTTATAAAGTTTTTAAATTTTAATTTAATTGACAAATATCAAAATTATTATGTTGAATATTATATTTTAGATTCGAATCTGAATTTTTAAATTATATATAAATTTCAGGTAATAATTATGACCTCTAAATAAAATAAAAATATTTATAATGAAATAAATATTAATAATTTCTTATTAATATATAATTATCATAACCACAATTTACAAAACATATTGGGAAACAAAAATAGCAAAGATACTTGTAATGGAAATAAATATTGTGAAGATTTGTCTAAAGTAAATTATATTTTAACGTTCCAACCAAAAAGTATACATTTTAACGTCGTCGTAGAAGTTCTAATAAGAAAGATGAAATAAAAAGGAACAATTTACTCCATATTTCAACAAATTTTTAAAAATGTCAAATATATTTTTAATTTTTTTTACTATTTTAATAATTTAAATTTGTTTTTTTTTACTTTTTAAAGATTTTCGGTGCAAAAAAAAATTCAGTACTACCAGAAAACTTTTTCAAGTTTTTCGATACAAAAAGCTTCAACCAAAATTTTTTTTTAAGTTTTTCGGTACAGAAGGTTCTACCGGAAATTTTTTTCCAAGTTTTTCTGTAAAGAAGCGTAAAATTAACACTACTGAAAAACTTGTGAGAAGTTTTTCGGTACCTTCCTCATAAGTTTTCCGGCAGTGTTCTAATTTTTTTTTTCAAATTTTTTTTAAACTACTAGTAAACTTGTAAAAAGATTTCCGGAACAGAAATGAACTGCCGAAAATATTTTTTCAAGTTTTCCAGTAAAGAAGCGTAAAATTAATACAACCAAAAAACTTATGAAGAAGTTTTTCGGTGGTGTTTTAATTTTATATTATTTTCAAAAAAAAATTTAAACTATCGGAAATCTTTTTTCAATATTTTCGGAATAGATATGGATTACCGAAAAACTTAAAAAAAGTTTTTCAGAAGACACATGAACTACCGGAAAACTTGAATAAAGTTTTCTGGTTGAGTTTTTCAAAATTCACTCACTTTCTCGGATATGTTAAATGATGGAATGGTGAAAAAATTTAAATTTTATGTTTTATAAGAAGACAAAAACATCATTTATTTGCATTTGTGGAAGTAAAAATAAAATATGGAAGGTATAGGGTAAAATTTTCAAAACAAAGCTTTGGGGCTTCTTCTTATTTATGGATAATTTTTCTTCTTCTTTCAAAACATAAAAACTAAATGCTTTGAAAACCAATTAATAAAAAAAAACCATGCAAAAACA
>JBBPBO010000005.1:76937120-76967721 GCA_037974295.1 Cicer cuneatum
AAAAAAAAAAAAAAACCAAGTTCGGGTGGTTTTTTATTTTAAAATTTTCAAAAATTAAAATTAAATTTAATTTTGAATTTTCAATTTTAATTTTCAGTTTTGAATTTTAATTGTTAGTTGAGTTTTTAATTTTTATTTTATTTTAATTGAATCACTTTTTTTTACTGTGTTTTATTATAAATTCGCCGACTATAAAAAAATATTGACACAAAATAATATTATATTTTAATTACTTAAATTATTCAAATATTACAAAATTATGATTTTTTCAATTATAATAAATTTAATAATAGTGATTGGGTAGTTTTGGAAGACAAATATCATAGTAATACTAGTGATCAATCGTGGAATAGAGTTACAATGGTTAAAAGAAACAATTAATAGTTGGAGGTGGTGAGCGGAGCATAATCAAATGTGATTGAAGTGATGGACGGTGGAGGGAGATGGTGGTTGAAGGTGAGTGGTCGGTGGTGGTTGTGCTGGTGTCATAAATGGTGGTGGAGGTGGGTGGTGACGATCAGAGTTAATGGTTAGAGGTCGTGGTGGTCATAGATTGTGGTTGGTGGTGGCCAGTGACAATGATAGTGGTGGATGATTGTTAGAATAATGTTTATATTTATTGACGATGACATGTTAATTTTAAAACAAAAATAAAAATTATAAAACTTATGTTTTTTCTTAGTTTTAATGTAAAATTGTTTTAAAATTAAGTAAAAAACCAATTCAATCATATTTTAGCTAAACATTATTTGGTTTTGAAATTGAGTTTCAAAACAAAAAACCAGAAACTCACACCCACCTCGAACGGACAATTAAAAAATAATTTAATAAAAAAGCATGCCAAAAACTCGGTAAAAAAAAGTTTAAAAAATGTAAAACTTAATTGTATTTTCGGTCTTTTATATTCACCAATTCACGAAACTAGTTTGATTATTTTAAAAATTGATAATTTTGAACATTTCTTCAGATTTTTAAACTAAAAAAAATGACAATTTGATGTATTTTAAATAATTTTTCATGTGATTTCATGACATAAAATTATATAGATGTATTAATTATTTATATGTATTAGTTAAATTACAAAATTTATGAATTTAAAAGTTAAACTTTTAAAAAGTTTTATTGCAATTTCATAGATATTGATCATTTTAAATTATCATATCATATATCATATTATTTAAAGTATTTTATCTTGTCAAATAAAAAATGATAATAAAAATTAAAACTGTTAAATTTTAAAATAAAAAATTAATTTTAAATTAATAAAAACAAATAATTAAAACTATAATTAATTCAAAATATAATCATTCCACCGTATCGCGTTTCAATCGCATCCAATAAAATATAAATACATATCTTACGAAATACCTTAAACGTGTCATGTAACACTTTTTAAAAGGCAATATAAAATTTAAGATACGCCTATCTCAAAGTTTTGCAGAAGTTTCTCAAATATATCCAGTAACATATTAAATTGAATATATGTCTTGGAAAAGTTTTTAGGAGTATCTGACACAGATACTATCCTATTTTGAAGTATTTGAGTTTCTCTGGGAGAAAGAAACAAGCCAATTAAGGATTGGTCTAGTACAAGATCGTAGAAGACGAATAAATTTGTTCAGTTTATTTAATTTCTGAATTAAGATAATAAAAAAAATATGATACACTGTAAATTCAAACGTTATTAATAGATTAATTAAATACTATAAGTTTATGACAATTTTTTTTTATCAAATAACTCTATTTTTATCATAAAGTTTGTCCGCTATAAATTAGTATTATAAACTTGTCAAACATAGGCTAAATGTTATATACGGTGGATTGATACGGAGTATAACTTAAAATTTTAAGTAAAAATTTAATTTTGTTTTTCCTTTATGCCGAATCAAGATTCTTTGGGACATTTACTCAATTGTAAAGATAAATAATAGAGATGCTAAAAGACTCTATTTGTTAGAAGTGAGAGTTTTAAACATTTTCAACTGAATTCTATAAAATACTATATGAAACAGTTTTTCTACTACATGCAGTGCCAAATAGCAAATTTCATGAACCAATATGGTGCCCAGCTGGGGGGTAGGTTGGAGATTGGAGAGTAACACAACAAATCCAACAAAACGACATAGAGACTGAGAATCCAACGTGTGGGGGTGGGTCCTCCAGGAGGGATTGAAAATACAGCAAAACATCACCCTTTAGTCCCGTAATCATCGGTCCTTGAAAACCGTAAAGTTGGTCCCACCAGACATCCACATTCTATCACAGATTCACAACACAGCTTTTTATTTTTGTCACACACACACAAAACTACTCTTTTTTTTTAATTCAAACACAACTGCTCTACCACAACTACGAAGCTTCATGCTTAATGCTTAAAGTCATGGCTCAAACCACCTCGTTCACACTTTTTATTTTACCAGAAAATTGCGATTTACGCCAGTCCCTTCCTTCTTTCTCGTATTAGCAATTTAGCATCCCGGACAGTCTTAAATATTTCGAAGATAATGGTATAATCTTAAAAATTAAATATTTAATAAAAAAATGTAACTGTAATAATTAAAAAGATAGTAACACAAATTTTTAGTTTTATAAAATTTTAAATTTTATTTTTAGTCTCTAAGAAAAAATTTCAACTTTTTATTCATTAATTTTTTTTATTAACTTTTAGTCTCTTTTTAATTTTTTTTTATAAAAAATTGATACTTTTAGTCTTGATAAAATCAAAATAATGACTAAAAATTAATAATTTTTTAAAAAATTAAATTGTAAAAATCATAATTTTATAATAATTAAAAATATATTTAACAAAAAAAATATATTTACCTTCATTTTATTATACTATAAAAAAACTAGAGTCCTTTCGGTGATGATATCTTATGTAGTTAGGTAAATGCACAATGCTTTAACTAGAAATGGGAACAGGTTATGCTGCATATTAGGGGGCTTATTATCTGATTTAGTTTGATTTGTTCTATTTAATAAAAATGTTATGATTATACTTTTTTAAAGTCTATTAATTTAAATAAATTAAATTTGAACTCATAAAAAATTTATTAAGCTTGATAAGTCAGCATATATGTATTATTTATTAAGTAAAAAAAGTAAAATTTTATTAGTTTTTTTATGTTTATTATATTATTAATTTTTTATATATAAATGTTTAGTTTAACTTATTTGAAAAAAAGTAAAATGTATTATTAAAATAGTTTAATGTGAAATATATTTTTAAATAAATTTTTAAGTCAGATTAAACTTTTAAAAATAGTCAAATTAGACTTTCAAAAAAATATGAGACCTAACTCAATAAAAAACCTACATTATATAAGCCGTAGACCAGATTTAAGTCTAAAAAATTAATTGTATGTGAGAATCATATCTTTCAAAATCTATATGGTATGACCTACTCACTGGTATAAAAAATAAAATAGTTGAAAGAAAAATAGTATTTAATTTAAATTAAATCAAATAGTCTTTTACTTACTTTTTTTCTTTATATTTCATACCGATGGAATAGGATCTAACTCTCACACATCGACAATTAAGAACATCTTTCCTTGATCCTAAATAACTTTTTTTTTTTCTTTCCTTCAAAAAATAGAAGTTAATTGTTGGTAAATGCAGGATCTCCAAATAAATTTTACTTGAATTTGCTCGTTTGGCTGAAAATACAAAATTTACGTCTGCATATATTTGATTTGTTGTGATTTTTTCGGACTCTGTTTGATTTCTTATGATATATTAGTTATGTAAAATAAAGGTAAAATATATCACATAATATATTAGTTATTTATTATTATTTTTAATAAATTAGTTTTTTTATCTTTTTTTTTACATTAAATTTGTTATTTATGTTTGTCAATGTAATTTACACGAATGATTCAAATTTTAAACCAGTAAAATTAAAATATAAAATTCTCTCAAATTTTTCAATAAATTAATGTAATTGTTAGTGAATTTTGATTGCAATAATCATAATAACATAAACCGTCAATTAATTTTTAGAAAAATAATTGAACCAAAGAGAATTTGAGTGAAATGTATATTAAATTTCTTGAAATTAAATGTGAAATTATTTTAATGTAGAAAATGAAATTACATAAAAACTTATTATTTTGTTCTTTATATAATTGATAACAAAACTCACTGGAAAATTTTAAAGAATTCTAATTAAAAATGATTGAAACGAGCTTATGATTAAAAATAATTCAATATTGTAACGTTTACAAATATAAAATAAAAATTATGCATATTAAAAAAGAAAACCAGAAAGACCAACACAATATTAATATTTTTGTGTAATTATGCATTTTGCCTAAAATAAAAATTTATTTATTCTTATTTTCTTTGCAATAGCCTTCTCCCGTGTTTGTTAATTTGAGAGTTTAATATACGATAATACCAATAATTGGTATGTAACTTTCTATATCTCCTTTTATAAATATTTGTAAACGATTTCGGCTCATGGATTTTAATATTAAGAAAATTATCACCCTTGACCTTTAAAAAAGAAACCATTACCATGCTTGAAATATAACTAAAAGTTGATTATTTTGGAATGTGGCCCCGTACTCTCTTATAGAACAGCTAAAATGTTGGTATTAAACTTGAAAGATAGAAAAATATAAATAAAGTTATAATGATAGAATAAAAAATTATTAATTATAATATATGTGAGATGTTATTTATATGGATCTCAAAGTCACTGTTAGTACAAGTAACTTACAATTAATTTATCTTTTATATTATTAATAGTTAATTTTTTCACTCTAATTTTTTTTTCCAAAAAAATATATTTTTAAGATGGGTTTTAAGAGCTGCAACCCAAAAAGTTTGTTGGGATAAATTAGTTGGCATCAAAATTAGGTGGCCAAACTATTATTTCCTTTTTTTAAATTTTGTTTTTGTTGGAGATGAATGATTTAAGGTTATTTTTGTCTTAAAATTATTATTCTAACTTTTGTCTCACGTTTTAATTAAGTATATATTTTTTACGCATGTTTAATTTTTCCATCTTGGTAAGGCGTTAGATTTCTCGTGTATCATTTGATTTTTTTATTTTGTTGCGGCGGTCGTTTGATTCAAATTCAATCAATAATTTTAACATCTTTAACGGTATAACCTCTATATGCATGTGTAATGTAGATATTTTTATTTTGTTATATTTATAGATTTTATCACAATTAAATGTATTATACTGTATTATGCTATTAAAATGAGTCCTACGAATTTGTTTGTAGATTTATCTTTTTTTTAATTTTAGTAACTTTAAATTGTATTATTCTTGAGTAATGTAATTTTTATCAATTTAAATAAAAACATATTGGTTTTTATTTATAAAAAAAATTGCATCTAAACTAAAAGCAAAAAAGAACATGAATCATTAACCGTGGAATAAACCAATTGCAAAATTGGGAAAGTAATGTTGACTGCATTGTATGCCACAAAGATCCAGAGATGCTTGAAGATGGTCACTTTCCTGCTTGTCTTCTAGATATTGTAATTTTTCATCATTTATGTACATCTTGGAGTGAGAACTTTCTCATTTTGTAAAAGTATACCACAGGTCACATGGAATGGAAAGGAGGTAAATTTTTGTATTCTCAGCCAAACGAGCAAATTCAAAGTAGTAAAACTCAAGTTTGACTCCAAAAGCTCCAATTTGTTACGGGCTTATCGGAAATCACGTTCCCAAACATATGCACGGTCATATTGTTGTGTGCTTTTGTACAAGCAGTCAAGTATATATATATATGAAGACTATCTTTAGCTTTTAAGTACTTCAAATATGTCCGAGGATGGGTAGGCACAACGAAATTAGCAGCATGTACTGTTATATATATATACATGCATATATAATAAAGATAAATCAAACTACTGCGTCAATGTAATGTTATTTCAATACTATATGGTTCAATATTGTTTATAAAATTTATATCAATTAAAATGTTATTGAACCGTGTAACGTGTGTAATTTAATCTCTTCTCATATATATATATATATATAAAATAATGGGAAATCTAACTCTTAAAAATATATTCACGAAGTTTCATGAATCACTTAAAGATTGTATCCAAAATAAATAAATAAAGCACTTATGGAAACTAGCAAGAAATGAACTGTTGTTATAATTTTTTTTGTCTTCATACTCCAATTTTCAAGAAAAATGAGTTCTAATTATTCAAAGTTTGGTCTGAAGATACACAAAATCTATTGAGCGATTGTTCTAATTAAAATTTAAATGAATATGAATTTTTTTCAAATTATTCATCTTTCATAAAAATTATTTAATTATTTGGTTCAACCACAAATTTATATTTTTTTCAAACTATTCATCCTTAATAAAAATTATTTAATTATTTGGTTTAACCACTTGATTATGTTGTAATATATTATTTTTTATTTTTTTATAAACAAATATTAATAAATTAGTTAAATTAATAATTTATCTTTAACTATAATTGAAATTCTAATTCTTCCACTCATTCAACATCTTCAATTTTTAGTTCAAATCAGTTAAATTATCCAACCTTATTTGTAATCTATTACTATAACTAAGTAAAAATCCATCCAGTAACAAGATAATTAGTTAACACTTATATCGTCACAAAAAAGGGAAACATTTTTGTGGTCTCTTTTGTCTTATGTTTAGAGTCTTTTTAACTTAGTTTACAAGAAATGACTATAAATAAATAGATAAGAATAATTTTTGATGTAAATGTTTTGATTTTCTATTTTTACTAATTCACGAAAATAGTCATCTTATTTTGAAATTCGTCACTTTTGGTCTCTAACAATTTTTTTAATTAAAAAAAAAAATCTAATGTGACATATTTTAAATTAGGGCTGGACAACAGGCTGGGTTGGGCGGGTTCGAGCCCAAAAACGCCAATCGGCCCAATTCGCGATTGCCAAATAGAGGCCCAATTTTGCCCAATAAATAACTTGGGTTTGCGGGTCACGGGTAGCGCGGGTCGCGGGTTACACGGGTAAATACACTCGGGTTACAACGCATATTCAAAACCCAGTAACTTCAATACTTCATTACCGAATCTTCTTCATCTTCAGACTTCAGATTATTCACTTCATTTCTTCATAATCATCATCAGTTACGGAATCACCATCATCTTCTTCATTTCTTCATTACGGAACTGTTGGCCGGCGTAGATCCCTCACTTGCTCTGCCTCAAATTCTGTAAACAACAAGAACATACAACCAAATGAGAATAACCTCGTAAAAAAAAAGTTTCTCTGTTTAGCCATTTTCTCAAACACCTAGTGTGCATAACAAAAGCTTCAAAATTTTACACTCCATAGAAAAATACAACTACCGCCACCAATAATTCCCAGCAAAACAGAGTTCTTCTTCGATTCTTCCGCCGCCGATTCTGTTTCTGTATTTCTCTAAACCCAGCCCTCCTCTTCTGATCCAGTCATTGCTGCATGCGTCACTCCGCCCAGTCCAGTGGAGTAAGATCCACACTTCATCTTCAATTCTTCATCATCGATTTTTCATCATCTTCTATACTGACTCATCACTTCATCATCTTCGATTCTTCAGCCGCCGATTCTGTTTCTGTATTTCTCTGTTCTGTGCGAGCCTGGTACTAGTTGTTACCAACAAAAGCCATTCGGACGGGTCGGTCACCGCCGGTCCAAAAACTGTGACCCGAATCCGCCCGTATCTACCCTTATGGACCCTACAGTGTTACCCGTATGACCCGTTGGGCCCGATCTAACCCGCCCAACTCACCTCACCCGTTGGGCCCGATCTAACGGCGGATACATCTGCTTTGTCCAGCCCTATTTTGAATGACATAATATGAAATCATCTAAATGCATTAATTATGTATATGTTATCAATTAAATTATAAAATGAATAATTTTAAAAGTTGAAAATGAATTAATCATCTATACGTGATTTTTACTATAAAGTGACGTTCAGTAGCTCCTTATTTTTTGAAATGTGGGTTTTTTACAGTGGTGTTTTATTGGCTCGTAATAAAGTTATTTGCAATGTTATTTTTGAAACTGACTCTCTTACCCTCTTCTCCATGATTAAGAAAGGTTATACTCACTTTACTTCCTCGTTTATCCTCCTCAAAGTCAAAGAGATTATCTCTATATTACATCAGACGCACTGAACCTACTCTCTTAATTATTCTCCAAGAGAAACAAATAGACGTATTAATGTCTTAGCTCAACTTGGTCACAATACTTATTTTTTTGTTCAGACGGTGTACACACCATTTTTTTGTTAGATACATTTCTAATGTATGATACTGGAAGTTACCATTATCAGCTTTTATTTTAGTTAATATATTTTCTTTTTAATAAAAAAAAATCAAAAGAATAAACCAAAATTGTTGGAAATCAAAATATAGGAACCAATTTCGCTAATTGATAAAAATAGAGAAATCAAAACTGCAATTAAACTTAATTTTTTTTAAATTATATGTCTTTACTAATAGTTAGTGTGTTTTACACTTATATAAATACAAATTGGAAAATATTGTAGGTAACACTAATTAAAGTTACAGTTGATAAAAAAAATTAATCTTTTATTGAAACTAAAAGTAACATTAATTTTTTTTATCCCTTTCTGCTTGTAAATATTTTGGGACCGATGGTGTATATAAATACTTAATAGTGTTGGAAATTTAAGTGTGAGTTGTTAAAAAAGAATCTCATATTGACTAAGAATAAAATTAAATGTTGAATATATAAGAGATGTGACCTATAAACATATTGCCTTAATACTAGGAGGACCATACACTATGCATGTCCATATTCGATAGTCTAATCACATACTAAAAGAAGACAATAATTCATGGCTAAACCTAATTATAAACTTATTTTATATGTCCTTTATTACGGCATTCTCGTTGATAAACATTATTAGTATTGTTGAGTAATGAGTATAATGACCCCTTGTGGGTGGGAAACGGGGTCCGTGCATGTCACACTTTGCATTGTGCACTCGCTTTTGTCGATAAAACAAAAATTGGGACACCTATTGTTAGCTGCTTAGCTTGTAAATTGTCGTAATATATCTAAAAACTAAAATTGGGATGCATGAGCTCAAATTCAAAATTGTATAAATGCAACAGCATAATAAGGTTAAATCATATGGAAAAACAACCATAATGACTATTGGGGTAAACGAAGGTGAATCAACAAATAAAATGAGGTTGTGTGTACACTTGGCACTTTGCATGACTTTGGTGGTAGGGTTGTCGCATCCCTCCAAAGCCATGTGCTTCCCACACTAAGAGAAGTCTGTGCGCATTCCAAACATTATGACCATGTGGGCCAATTATGTAAGTACACGTAATCTTTAATTTTTATCTAGTGCGCTGTAGTTAGTGTTTCGAATCTTTGGATTTGCGTTTGATAGAAATTTCTCGCGTCCCAAGATACTCTCACCTTAAATTTTGAAAAAGCTACTCATTTAAGCTATTCATGGTGAGTTTGGCACCCTTTTACACCTTCTTTAAACAAACTTTAATAAATTAATAAATTAATATTATTAAATTGAATTATAAATAGTTAAATGTTTATTTATGAATGAATTTTATTATATTTTAGATTTAATATTATTAAATTTTAAAAAAAAAATTAAGTTTTTTTAAATTATATTTTTTTAATAATTTTAATTAAAATTTTAATTTTAATTATAGAAACATTTATCTAATTATTGAAGTTAAAATTGAATAAATAAATATATCAAAATTCTTAATTTAATTATTTTAACTGATATTATAGTAATGTATATATAGATAAATTAAAAAAATTATTTATTAAAAAATTCATAATAATAATAATACACACTTTTTTTTTAACAGTAGTGTATAATTTGTCGCGAGAATAAACTACCGTGTTTACATCTAGCTTACCACAGGTTATGATATGTCACACTATTTTTAAATACACAACCTCAAAAAATATTTAACTGGTCCGTATACAAATATGAATAATATGCTTTTTTTTTATTTCACAAGTGAATAATATGTTTTATTATTATTATTATTATTATTATATATTAGAAAAATGTCACGTTTTTAAAATATTTTTAAAATATCATGTTAAATTTTAAAAAATACTTAATTTTATTGACATATAAACTTGTTAATTAATTAAAAAATTCGTTTGATTATGTATTTTTAAAAATTCTAATCTGAAATAGACTTTTAAGTAGATAAATATATTATATCCTACTTTCATAAATGCTATCTTCAAACTTCAAAAAAGTCTATAACAAATCATATACCTTAAATTTTTTGACATGTTAAACTCAAGTCTTGCAAAACTTAATTAATTTGATTTAACTTATTCCGACCCATAAATTGATGTATGTAAGACCAAACTAGACGAGGTTTCATCATTGTGCATATGTGATTGAAGTAAGAATAGATCAATCCGACGACAAATGTTATAACCTAACCTACGATAGACCTAGTTTAAACCAACATTTTTACACATAGAATACCAATATTTTTTAAAGATTATTTAACTAAAAATGCCATGCTACAAGACATTGAAAAAACCTTTTATCCTATCATACAAAGTTAAATATAAATTTGCAAAAAATTTATGTAATTTAATATATGATATACATCAATTTTTAACTTATTTAAAAATATTATTGTAAAATAGAATTGAAATAAAATATTATATAATGTAAGATTCTCTTAAAGATCAAATTAAATATCAAAATAGGAATTTATTCATTGATATATACTATTTCTATCTCACAGTGAGTATCACTTTAACAAATTAAATTTATCTCAAAATGAATATCATTTTTAATTTTCTATGTAAGATTAATTATTATATTTTTAATTGTACTTTTTAATTAATAATATATACACTACTTCTAAAACACTGTATTTAATTAACTTTGCATTTATAATAGTAAAAAATACACCAATTATTAATAAGAATAATTTGATAAAGTTACTATTATCTTTCTTTTATTTATTATTTT
The DNA here is from genome assembly GCA_037974295.1 of Cicer cuneatum. Classification (NCBI taxonomy): domain Eukaryota; kingdom Viridiplantae; phylum Streptophyta; class Magnoliopsida; order Fabales; family Fabaceae; genus Cicer; species Cicer cuneatum. Next base: position 76,948,106 of record JBBPBO010000005.1, read on the forward strand.
TTAATGTGTACGATAAATAGATAAGTAAAAGTGACACTCGAAGTTATAAAAAAAAAATTGTCAATTCAAACCTTAAAAATGAGAATAAAAGCTAACATTTCCAATTATAATCGCTAATCACCTTTTCCCCCTCCAATCTCTTATTTGTCACTTCCAATAGGCACAACCTTACGATAAAAACCGAAACTTCTGTTGTAACATATAATTGGCAAAATAATGCCTATACATTCACAACTGCTTCATTGCTTGCCATGATTATAGTAAGAGATCAGTTATAGTACTGAACTTTTGAGTGGAGCTGAGGAAGAGAGAAATATTTTGGAGAAAGATAAATTATATTGCTTAAGAGAATGCTTTGATTTATTGCTTATGTCAATTACTTATTAAATTTTACATCTTCTAGCTTCTAACCTCATCTTGTTATCTCTAGAACTTTTTTTGAACTACAACTCTTAAAATATAATAGACCTAACACTTGATTAGTCCAATCTACCAAACCAGTTTACAATTCAACAATCCAGTCATCATAAACTCCTTAGTGTATGATTGGATATGAATATTCTACACCCAAATGTGATTTTGGAGCAGGAAAAATCATGCTTAAAAGTTTTCAACTAAAGTCAAATTTGTCCTAAGTTCTATATAGAGTAAAATGTGATGTTATAACAAAATATATATCCATTTTCTCAGATTTGATTCAATGACAAGTATCTTGCATTTACTCAAAATAATAATTGAAACATGCTCTCTCATAAACTATATTTAAAATTTAGTTGTAATGTATTGTTAATGTGAAAAAATTTATAAAGTCAATATTTCACAACTACTCATAGACATGACATTATAGATATTAATAGCAAAAGTCGATGCAAACGTCAATTTACTAGACATGTGTTAATATTTTCTTAGGTGATTAGACTTGTTAATCAAAGTATATGCAAACATTAATTTACTAGACATGTATTAATATTTATATTCTTATAACAATATTGAAACATAAACATAAATTCCAGTATTTATAGTGATTTTCCAATAATAAAATGATACCTAAGTTCAATTCTACGAGTATCAATCATATAAAAAACATTAAGAACAAAAATATATGAATAAGAATATAAAGAAGAAAATTACTCACAAATGTTGTACTATGTATCCTCTAAAGTATAGTTGTCTCCTACTTTGCATCCAAAAATCCGAATCCTTCTCTAAAGTGTAGTTGTCTCATACTGTGCATCCAAAATTCCAAACTCTAACAAAATTATAATTTTTTGACTTAAATAATGGTATGTAAACGCGCACTAGCGCATTGCACTGGTCTGAGCGCAATGCGCTACACCAAATTTGTTGTGGCACACAAGTTTTTCACAATTTTTTTAATGAAAACTTACTATCAATTTAGTGCAATGCGTTGGTCTTATATTTAACCACTTACTATCAATTTAGTCTCTCATATATTTTCACAGAAACTAATATGAATAAAATTTAACAGAATCAATAACCTTTATGAATTTTTTTTGAAAAATTGAGACGTCCTACAAAATATGTGATGAGTTTGGTGGTTTACTTGTTTTATATGCTATGTCGATTGACCTTGCAGCTGCAAGAATAATTGTGCAACTTCTACCTGTGAGAAGTTTTTTTTCCCTTCATAGTTACAGTGATATTTATAATAATACACTTTCTTTAAAGTCAAAATGAATATATTAAACCAATGTCTGGCTCAAACAATGTCAGGAAGCGGCACAAACAAAATATTTAACAATTAGGACATTAACAAAAACTTCACATCTCTGTAGCAATCTCTTATCCCCTGCTCCTAATGGACTTATGTCCGCACTAAACAAATAGGGAAATTCTGTTCCTACCCCTGATATGTTCACTACTAGCATAAACCACAATCGAAAGTTGATTTCTGGTAGAGTATTGACAGATAAAAAAACACGCCTGGAAGTTGGCTTCTGGTAGAATTTGAGGGCATTAGAGAAAAACAGGAGGTGTGGACAGCAATTATCAAACAAATATACAATTGGTAAGGTAAATAAAAATTGGGCCGACTTAGAAGAATGTTCCTTTAATAGAACGATGCTTTCACTTTGCAAGCAACTATCTATCAGCATATATAATTCAAGCATGAGCCCATTCACATATGCTGTCACATTCATAAACCAGTTTGACAAAGGATATTAATTTGAACTATGCAGTAGCCTTAACACTTTTCTTATACTATAAAAGTATATATATTTTCATATATAACCCATAATTGAGCAGTTGTACATCAATTAGTCTAGTTTATATTGAAATGTCTAGTTAGTATAATTTTTATATTAAAATGTCTAGTATATAAATATAATTTTTATTTTTGAAGGTAGATATCCAATTAGTATAATTTATTAAAAGAAGACACAAATGTACAAAAACAGGACAAGTTTTTGTCCAACTTGTCACATTTTAAAACACAAATAGAGTTTCTAACAATACAATAATAAGTTAAAATAGAGTTCTATGGGAAATTATAGTTAAGTAATGTGGAGTTGTGGACTGTTAGACACCCAAATGACATGAGGTATATTGTAGATGCTCTAAGTATACATAGCATTACTAGATCTAGATTTTCTACGTCTCTATATCCTCTACACCTCTGTCTTTCCCATACTTTCACTACCTCTCTTGTTTTCTATTTAATTTTTCCTTTTTCTCTCTTGTATAGGGAAGCAGAGGATTCAATTTTCATACCTACAACTCAAATGTAATGTGCACTTTTAATGTTAAAGACAAAGGGGGAAAAATGCAGTAACAAAAAATAGACTATGACTTAACTACTAAAATTAAACTTGCCTCAATCTTCTACTTATACAAATTAAGCATAATCAAAGATTGATGAAATAATAGTGCATCGTATATTGTTTTCTTTTATATACTACGTGAAATATCGTGATATCACTAGATTCGGTAGCATTCTTCACACAAACTCGTGAAATATTGTGCATATATAGTAATTTCATAACTAGAAGATTCTAATAATATGATATACAAATTAATGATAGATAGTAGAAATTTGTCCAAGCAATAAGAACTAATGATATATACAAGTTTATTGAACGGTATTGCACTAAGACTGTTGTGTCTATGTGTCTATAAACTGCAAAGGCTATAACATAGTTGTTCAGCCTGGGAAGGGTTACTACTTGACACAGTAAAAATGTCACTTCTTCCATTGTTCAAACATGTTATGTTAAGTTGGTTTCTGATTTGGGTTTCATGCAGTGGCGGAGCCAGAAATTAATGTTTAAAGAGGTCATGACTAAAACTCCAATATTTATATATAAGTAAAAGTCATTTTGATTTTCTAAATGTGCGAGGTGCTGTCACTATAGTCTTGAATATATCGAAATTAAACACATCATGAAACCCCTCTTTTGTTAGTAATTTTGTGGATCAAGTTAACTCATAAAAGACACATGTAAGAACTAAACTAACTAATAAAAGACACATTCAAAGATCAAAATGATTAACAAAATACACATTTAACTAATTTTTCTGTAAAAATTGCTTAATAATTAACTTATCATAGGATTATATAATAATTGACTATATATAATTTAAAAAAACCTATAAAACTAGGGGGGCCTTGGTACCTGCCGACCCCCCTTCCCTCCGCCTCCAAATTCCTGCAGGCTGCAGCATAACATCAGAAAATATCAAGTGTCAAAAACACCAACTAAAGTTTAATGGTTCAACTTTTTAGGCATTAACTCAAACAGAAAATAGATTTGGCAAATAAGCCACTTATGCAGAATGCATACCACAAGACTGTGTTCTCTAAGCATGTGTTCTGTCCTGTTCTAACTAGTCTCCAAATGCTACCTAAGTTTTCAAGTTTTTCTTTTCATCTATGTTTTAATGGAAATAAAAAACTATCATCTTATATTCTGAAATTCAGACTATCAAATCAAGGGAGAGGACAGTGACAAGTATATGTTGGATTAAGTTTCTCTACCCACAAAAATATATAAAAATTATCTTATAGCTTAGAGCTTTAGGAAGCTGCATAGATAAAACAAATACACAAGAAAGTAGCAACATCAGTCACCCGACAAGAAATTTATTGTGGTTTACAGCTCCATTTTGAGGTAGGCACACAGGTTTAATAGTGACACCAAGAGAAGTGATCATTCAAGTTTGCCCTTTTAAGAAGCAAAATCAACCCACCTATTAATCTGTCATCAAGCCAACTTTCCCATTTGAGAAACCAAGTATAACAATGCTATGCATTATGCATCCAATAATATAAAATGGAACATAAGATTATGAGAGAGACCAAAACAGTAGACAAAAAATGAGAGAAGTTACCCAGCACTTAGTAGCATGACAGAGATTATTCAGAGGGCATACTGATAAGGTTTGTGTTTAAAGCTCAAATGAGAGGAAGCATATCCAGAACGAGAATTTCTTTGATTAACTGATTTATGGTGAGGGCGAATCAGAAAGATAAATCAAAGAAGATAATTGGATGTAAGTCCTCCGATATGAGCATATTTTATCTATTAATGGAAGAATTCCCGAAGTTAAATTGATTATAATATCAACAGCAAGAATCAACAACTTTGAAAACTGCAAAAACAATAACAAAAATAAAAAGGTAAAGAAACTAAGAAATGTCGGTGGCATAAATATAAGGTGGACTCAATGTTGTCAATTATGGATAGCTTAAAATAGTGGTTTGTTCGAATTCAGGTATGTTAGTGTAATAAATAGAGTATTGTTGAACAATAGATTTTATTTAAATTTTGTTGTGCTATAGCGTTATAGCTGCTATGCTATTTGACTACATTGAGTGGACTAATTTATTAGAAAGCATCATTGAGCTTAATATATTGATTTGTTTATTCACCTTATTAGCATGTATTGTCCAATTTGTTAAGAGCTTTGATAGCATGCCTCCTAGTAAACCGAATATTGCACCAGAAGCACCAACACCAACAGAGATACTTGATGATTGTGTGTATAAAGCAGACAGTAAATTCCCTCCGGAACTAGATATCACATATATCAATCCAATTCTAACTGCAAAGGAATCATCAAGGTAGAAAATTTAATTTGAAACTGTGCAGCAAAAACTGTTTTCATTAGTGACTCAAAGTTCTTCAACAATGTTTTGTTTCTTTTAGAGAATAATTTTGATACACTGCTAGCATAAATCACTAGTAATATAGTAATAATCGTGTACCGAATCCAAACTTTTTCTCAAGAGGAATTCCTAAGTATAAAAGAGAATAGGCGCCAAGCCTGGTGTCCATGAACCACTTTTTTTACATCCAGAGCACCCATTTTATTAGCCTGAAGAATAAATAGATGTAACAACGACATAAACATCTATCTCTAACACATCGATTTTCATGCATTTTACACCAAAGTGTATTGCGGTATGTTTGATCAAATATCGAATGATTCACATTTCAGTTGTGTGATTTTGGTCAAACGGCCTGCAATACACACTTGAAAACCGTCTATCAAACGATTTGCGATCCACAGCTACACCAAAGGCAAAAAAAAAAAAAAAAACTGCATGTTGGCAATCCAATTTGGATTGTCCGCATTCAATAACACAAACCCACGCTTGAATTTGGACCCTTTAAATCCATTCCTCCCATCACATTTCAAACTTTTATCCCATACCCCTTTATTATACTTATACCTCTATATTTTTTAAAATGCCTATTATACCTTGTATTTTTTTTACTATTTTAATAAATTAAAATTCACTTTTTTTTTTACCTCCCAAATATTTCCGGAATTCAAAAAAATAAGATTTTTGCTAAGTAAAACGTTTTACGGTAGTTACCGGACAACTTTTACCAAGTTTTCTGGTACAAAAGTCTTCTACCATAAAATTTGGAAAAAAAATTTCGGAAAATAAGAGTGCATTTAACACTACCAGAAAACTTGGAGGGAAGTTTACCGGTAATTACCATTTAACACTACCCATCACTTTTTTATAATTTTTTTTTTATAATTTTTTTATTTTAAATTTTGATAGATATGGATAATCAACTAGTATTATCAGATAAAACATGCGTTGATACTACCAACGTTTTTAACACATAATATGTATGAATAATTATAATCAGCCTCAGGGATAACTATATGCTCATGGTCTCCCTCGTCATCTTCTTCTACTCTCATTCGTCATCTTCTCGTCGACGTTGTCGGTCGAATCCTCTCTGAAGGATGCATCATAGATGATGAAGTACCTTTCTCGCGTGACGTTCAGACGATTTTGCCGTCTCAACCTCGTGCACCAGTGCCTACTAGAATTATAAAATAACAAGAAGAAAAAAATCAGTTAAAAAAATTAAAAAAAAAACTTCCGAAAAACTTGATTTTCAAGTTTTTCGGTAGTATGAATTTGCAGAAAACTTCTGAAAAACTTGATTTGAAGTTTTCCGGTAGTTCATTTTTTTCCGGAGAACTTTTCTCCAAGTTTCCCAGTAACTACCAGAAAACTTAAAATCAAGTTTTCCAGAAGTTTTCTGCAAATTCATACTATCGGGAAACTTGAAAAGAAGTTTTCTGGTATATTTACAAAAAACACTCGCTTTTTCTGGAAAACTTAAAATGATGGAATGGTAAAATTTTCAGATTTTATGTTTTATAGAAGGGCAAAACCGTATTTTCCTTATATTTGTGGGGGTATAAGTATAATATGGATGATATGGGGTAAAATCTTCATCACATTGTCACGCGAGTACCAAAGAATTCTTCATAAATAAATCCAAAGGTCCATATTGGGAAAAATCTCAAGTCCCTCATAAAATAATGTCTCAAACAAGTTTATAAAGAGAGACCTCTCTCAATTTACAAACCTATTTTGTAAGGATCACTTAAGCCCAATATAAAAACTTAATATTTCAAATTTACGAAAACATATTGCCTAGAATACAGGCAATCCAACTCAAAGAACAAACTACTCACTCATTCCGAACGCTCGTCACTCTGCATAGCTTTTTTTTTATAATGTTAATTATTTTATTAAAAAAAATACTTGTATTTATTTTATGTGTAGAAAGGAAGAAAACATACACATTTTTTGTGAGGTTGTGATTTTCCTAGAGTTCAATCTGGACACCAACTAAGTTATACATACCGGAATATTTACGTTGTTATTTTGATTCTCAAAAAAAGTTTTTTGTGGAAGATAAATAATACATACAATTGATTTGACATTTAGGAAGATAATTGGTTAACCTTTCAGAATAACTATAAAATTTGGACTCTAAAACCCTCCCTTGTCGAGTTCTCTCAAGTGATGCAATGGATTTACCAGGAACTTGGCATTTGGAATAGACAGTTGGCGAATTCCATTTTTTTTTTACCTTTTGAGGCTACTCAAATTCTCCAACTTCCTCGCCCTATCTTCAGACATAATGATTAGCTCATTAAGGGTCCTCACAAGAACGGTTTGTTTACCATTCGTAGTGCCTACCATACTATCAAACATTGGGAAGACTCAGGAGTGTCCACTACCTCTACCCATTGGCCAAATTCAGTTTGCTGGACCAAGTTATGGAACCTCAGGACGATTCCAAAACATGTGAACCTAGTATGGAGAATTCTCCACAATAATCTCCCAATTAAAAAAAAAATTTATTAGAAGGGGATTCTGGTTGATCCTTTATGTCCACAATGCAATGAATAGGAGGAAGACACCAATACATCTTTAGCAGGTGCCTCTTGGCAAAGCAAGTTTGGGTTCGTTTCCCCTTGAGAATTAGGTTTGACTAGTTATCTCAACTTCCCTACTTGGCTTGAAAAAGTTATGTCCACATTCCATTCGAATGTTACCGAGTTTATTTTATCTATTCGTTATAGCATATGTATTCTCGCAATAAATTTTGTTTTGAAGGTAAAATTTTGAATATTGGAGCAATTGTATGTAAAGCTCGAAATCTAATAAAAGACCATAAGGCAATGTTGAATACTTTGCACATGCATGTTGACAATCCACAATACGTCTGTCTGCCCAAATGGAGTCCACCTCGACATAACTTTTATAAACTCAATGTTGATATTACGGGTCCTAAGGACGATGTTTGGGGATTTGACACAATTATTAGATATGGTGAGAGTGTGGTTTTGCCTGCTGCAATTTGAAAAATTATTACTATACTTGACGCTGATGTGGCTGAAGCTACGAGTTTCACATTGACTCTTCATTTTGTAGTTGACTTAGGTTTTAGATGCATTATGACTTGAGTTTTTAAACAACTCTTATATGAGCTCAATTATTGTTGATTGTCATAATTTGCTATCTTTATTTACTTTATTTGTAGCGACTCGTGTGAAGAGAACTACTAATGTTTTGCTCACTCTAACTAGATTTGCTTTAATTTCGGATGATATTATTTGAATTGAGGATGTCCTCCTTATATTCGCTCTTTTACAACAATGGATTTAGTTGACTAATTAATGTTTTGATTTTTATATAAATAAAAAAGATTGACAGAAATATTACAAATATTTAGAAAAGTACATCAACTACAATTTTTATTTTTACTTTTAAACATTTAAGTTGGTGCTTAAAAATCGACAAAACATTCAAATAATGGTTCAATTAATTTAACTACACCTAAATTGGATGTATCAAATAAATAAATATATAATAAAAAGCAAATGAAAACCAATTAAATCAATCGCAATTGAACCATAATTGAGCTCGATTAAACTCGATTGTAATGTAATGGAATCAATCAAATAAACCGATCGATTTCTAATAAGAATAGTATTAGTATTAGTATTGACTATTGACTATTGACTATTGAAAACCAACCAAAGATTACTCCATATTAACTTGGAGTGGAATCCAATCAAAATAAAATAAAATAAAGTAAAGGAGTCTCGCTCAATCTTCTTTCCATTTGCTGCAAGTGCAGAGTAAATCCAAAGTGACATAAATAGATATTTGAGCGCCAAAAGGAACCACCACCTCAACTCACAATAAGCCAACATTATTTAATTAATTAATTAATTAATTAATAATTTACGTGGTGAGATAGAATGGGTTTTGCAAGGTGGCGCGTGTAAATTACGTTGTGCAGGGGTTGATGGCTGCCACAACCACCTCTAACGTCATCCATACGAAGCTTCTAGAATCACCAAGAACCAATCGCCATTTTCGGATCTCCGCCAACACCCACCGTGTCTTTGCAACCTCCGCCGAACTTCCACAGGGACCCTCCTGCATCTACGTTGGCCCCCTCGAAACCGCCAACAAAGAGACCCTCGAAGCTCTCTATTGCCAAGTAACTATTTCCAAACCATTGCTTAACTAATTAATTAATTTTTTAAAATTGATTTTGTGCATTTTTTTCTTTCAATTAGAATCGATTTTAACATGCTGGCGGTGGCTTTTTGTTTTCTTGAACAGGCACGAGATGCTTATTATAGCGGTGAGCCTTTGATTGTTGATGACATGTTTGATAGAGTGGAGGTATTTAATCTAATCATTAATTAATTTTAACATATATAGTTCTTAATTTGTATAAATTTTAATATAGATTGTTTATCCTATGGAAACAGTTAAAGCTAAGATGGTATGGTTCAAAGTCAGTTGTAAAGTATCCTCGATGCAGTATCAGGAGGCAATCAGCATATGCTGATGCTGAGGTAATTTTCCCCTGAGGTTTTGACCTCACATTCGTGTCTTGCAATTTAACTGTCTCGATTATTGATTTCCTTAGTTATTGTTAATAATTTTTAGAATTCCATTTCATGTCTTGTTATGTTGCTGTGAAAGTTAGTTTTGTGTGTGATATGGTGTATTTCTATTCTATTGAATTTAATGTCTGCTGTAGATGCTACATATCAATGGGTTACTTGGAAGAGCTTGTTCGGGTTTTATCTAATGACATAATCATTTATATTAATGCTTGAATATGCTTACAAAAATAACTTATGACATGCTTAGTTTTCTGTTTATTTCCATATGCTCTCCAGGATAACATATGAATAAGTACTTAATTAAGTTCATTCAAATAGTCTATTAAGTAAGTGCTTAAATAAATTGTTTAAGCAAAGGTGTCTTTAGTGGTTTATCAACATCTTTATCTGGTTAGGATGCCCAGAACCCCCCCACCCATCCCCATTATGTGTCTTTTTTCTTGTTTTCTTTAGTAGAATTTTGAGTGATGTGTTCTTAAGGCAGGAAGATCTGTCTATGATTCTTGCATTAGCTAGCACATGGACCACGTTCCTCGCATTTGGAAGTTTAGCATGTCTTGGGCCCATATCATACACTGTTGGCATGGGTTATCAAAATGCATTCAATTCAGGATTATCATATGGTAGCCAGACTTCTGCATTTGGGTTTCTGGCCATGGTGAATAGTATTATGTTCATTGTGCTGGGGTTTGTCATTGGATACCCAGTTGCATCAGCTTCAGGTAAAATCTTTTTGCTGTTATTCTTCTTCACAGTTTGATTCTTTTATTTCCAAATTTGTACTCAAAACAACATCTCAAATGCCAATCCTTTATATTCGCTTCAATTGGTTAAAATCCTTTTTGGAGAGTGTTCTTTCTGTAGCCTCAGAAAAATAATCAATCCTTCCTTGCATTGCCACAGCTTATGTATATGTATTTTATTATATGTCAATTTGCGCAGTTAAGGTGCTTCAAGGCCTGTGGAGGAATGATTTGGTGGCACTAAAAGGTGCATGTCCAAATTGTGGAGAAGAGGTTAGACTGTGAGATAGCATTCATATATAAGCCTTCCCTTTTTTTCCATCTTATTCTCATTCAATTGATGTCTATATCTGTCCTGCTTGAGAGGCACATATGCAAGGTTTATCTACACTTGAGCATACTCTGGTTGAATTGGTTTTCTTTCAGGTATTTGCATTTGTGAGAATGGACAGAAACATTGACTCGCCTCACAGAACAGACTGTCATGTGTGTGAAAGCTTATTAGAATTTCGCACCAAAGTGGAGGTAATAATGTGTAGATTTTTTAACATGTTGCAAAAAATCTGTTCATAAAACTAGACTGCTATTTATTCCATTTAATTGGAGAAAATTGAAAACGACTGTACTGAATTTTCACAGTGCATCTTAATGATGTGCAAGCTAGAGAATTTTTGTTTCAGCCATGTTTTTCTCCTCCTTCCAAAACAAAACAAAGCATTGTTCCCTCCAAAAGATGATCCTGCACTTTGCATGACATGTTGTGTTATCAATTTTCAGCAATCAGTTTCACGATTTGGTAGACAGTGGGTGTATGGGCATATATACCTTGTTTCACTTAGAGGCAGATCCCGACGCCAAAGACAACAGTAAATTTCCTTCCCAGCATTTGTGACTTGCTTCAGTGATTGTCAATACTATAGCAGCTATCTGAATATCATCAAAAAATGTCGACAGTTTTTGCTTTGAAACCAATTTGATATACTTTTTGGTAAGGAAGAAGTGTACATGTTGGGGTAGACAACCAATTTCTTTGATTTGAATGCAAATTGGTATTGTGCAATATTTTGGAGGTGAAATTTGATATGTAAACTTTTTTGACATTTTTCATTTGATATGAGATCTTATGTAGAATTTCTAGGAATATTGAATTGTCATGACAATTGATATCTCATGTAACGCAGAAACCCAATGGCCATGTTCACCAGTTGATCTCTGTATTATTTTTCTTGCACATGATGCTCTTGCCATGAATGCAGATGCCATAGTTATTGTTTGAGTTGTGAATTTTTTTTAAATGACAAATATGCCGTGTTAGTATTATGTTGGAAGTAGAGATCAAATCCGCAACTTTCTTATCACTTCATTTTTTAACTTCCCACTTGAACCACCAAACCAACCTTATTGTTATAACTATTCTTATGTTTGTGGCATGTGCATGTTTAGTTTCGGCCACCATCGACATTAGTTCCATCTCTGATCAGTTCAAAAAATGAGGATTCCCCCATTTTGTAGTGGGTGTACATATTTAAGTCGCTTGTAGTACTTATAGTTTATATCCATAGTCTTTATTTTCTATCAATGATTGGTCCCCATGAAATCTAGCATATCAATAATATGAACAAAATTTAATTATTAGAATCAATTTCTTAAAATTTAAATGGATTTTTATTTTCATTTTATAATTTCTCCAAAAAGTAAATGATAAAACAAATTTAAACATATGAAATTCATGCGTAATACTTTTTACCATAGACTATATTTTTTTAACATATTGGAAAATCATTTCTATAAGTTTGTTGCAAGTATATTGAAATTATAGTATTCAGTTTTTAAAGAAAAGAGTAACATCAATGACCAAGGTTAATTAGGAGAAGGATGATAAAGTGGAAAAAAGAGAATGAATAAAAGGGATAAACTTTTCACGCCATTGATAATTAGATGCAATCAGACATCCTCAGCTCTTTGTCAACATATGACGGCGACATGGTGTGAGGGGGTTTTGGTGGGGGGATAGCTTGGAAACGTGACTTTTGTCCACTAAAATTTCATGTTGTCATAGTCTATAAAACCTTTATTTGGTACGTATTTATGTGACGACGTTATTAAATGAGACATAATTACAATACTATATTATATTAAGAGTTATTATTTGTTTTTTTATAAAATATTGAATTATTGTATTTATATTTTATTTTGTGTTTAATTTTGAGTTCAATAACATTATTTTTATTAAACAATTGCTCTAAAGAGTTGGAATAGTGTCGACTAAATTTTCGAATCTCTTATGCTGTGAAAATTGGTCAATGACTATAGTAGAATAAAAAGAGATTCATTTATTTCAATTTTTTTTTTTAAAATTGATGTTAATTTGATATATGATTTTGTCAAAAATTTACACTAGTAATTGAATTTTTAAAAAATACAACTCATTATAATAATTTTTTTTAAAAGATATAACTTTCCATCAACTTAGTTTATAATGCCATAGACTAAATTGATTGAATATTTTGATGATTAAGTACTAATTGGAATTTTGACTGAGTCAAAGACGAAAATGACAACACCCTACACGACTTAAATGATGGTTTACCTTTTATGTTTTAGATGAGTTTAATTGTATACACTGATAATGCAAAATATTTTACACTGTTAATACGTCACAATCACTCATCTATTACTATTGTCGATGTAAAAACTCTTCTTTAAATTAAATATTTTTTAGGTTTAAGGGAAATTATCCGGACTAAAAGAGAACAAACAAAATTTACTAACTTACTGATAATTTTATATCATTTATTAATACTTCTACATCATTAAATTTTAATATTAAAATCACGTTTGAGACACATAAAGAGAGTTCAATTATAGTTAACATTTTCTTTTTCACAAAGAAATTACAAATATAATACCTATCTTAGTAAATTCTACAATTAATAAGTGGTTCACCGTAAATTAATATTTAAAAAGTGAATTACAACTAAAAAAACAGAGTTGAGACGATTTTATTTAAGAGAAAATAATATTCTACAATAAGTATAAATACTTCTACCCTAATAGATAATTTGATTTTTTAATAAATTGAAATTGTAATTATTAGATAAAATAATAAATGGTAACTTGGTTTTACAAAGACGTGCTCTATTTTATTTCTCAAAAAAGAAAACAATAAAACACAACCAATACTTTTGTTTTACATTTTTATCCGCAGGTTTAATTTTTACATCTACAAATATAATTAATTTTTGGTACTGTAACAGTGTAACTTGAAAAAATGATTTTGTAAAAAAAAATAAAAAAAAAAATTGATCAAAAGCATAGATGCACTTGTATTGTATATGTCTTCATATCAGTTGGAGTCCGATTTGGATTGGATGAGCTCAGACGAACCAAAAGTTTTGACAATATCTCTTTGATTCCGATCGTCTCCTGAATTAGGGTTTCACTTTCACTTTCAGAGAGAAAGATGGGTACCCCCCAAAAGGAAAATGAAAGCAAGGGTTTCTTTTCCGCTATGTCTTCTCGCTTTTCTGTATTCAGCAACGCTATGCACCGATCTGTCAACGGGTACTTTAATTCCTTAATTCACCTTAAAACCTTCAATTTTTTATCTCATATGTGCATGCTCCAGATTTGTATGCGTTTTTTCTTAATTCTAATACTGTGAAAATTGTTTCTTTGTTACTTATGATAAATAACAATTCAAAATGGTCAAATTATTTAAATTTAAATTATTTAAGTTATGTATTCGTGTTTATGTCTTAATCCTACCACTTAATTACTAGTAAATCCATGAAGTTTGGTCGACTCTAGCAGCCACCATGCATTTCAGTTTACTCACTAAGATATGCTATGATTTGGAGGAATTTAAATTGATTTCTATGTTTTTTCTTTGGTTTTAGGCTTCTTGGATATGAAGGCGTAGAAGTTATAAACCCCGAGGGAGGTAAAGATGATGTAGAGGATGAAGTTCAGAGAGGAAGATGGAAACCGGAGGTGCTCATTTTGTTTGTGAAATTCTTTTTTAATTTCAGGCTTTTTTCAAAATTGCTTGTTTCCAACCCCTTCAATTAAATTGTTTGTATTGTTTTTAGTTTTATTGACTGTTAAGGATAAGGATGCTGATATATGTTTTGGTTTTATTTTATGAGTTTAATTTTCATGCACTATCGTGTAAAATTTTTTATACTATCAGCACTTCATAACCCATCACGTGTGTGACTTTAGAAATAATTATGGTAAAAGTCAAACGTTTTTAATGATCTGACGGTAGTGTTAAAACTCTTTACACTGACTGAGCATATACAAATTAAATCCTTATTTTATATCCTTTTTCCTTTCTTTGGTGTGACCCTCACTCATACATGCTTGCAGTCTGAAAATTATTAATACTTTTTCTCTCTTTGGCCCTTGTATATATAACAGGAAAGAGATAGTTACTGGAAGATGATGCAGAATTATATTGGGGCAGATGTAACGTCACTGGTGACACTGCCGGTTATTATATTTGAGCCAATGACTATGATTCAAAAAATGGCTGAGGTCTGCTAGCTTTATGTTTTTCTCGTGTTAATGGTTCTTTAATCTGTATGGTCAGTTGATTGAAATTGGAACTTTAAATTGCATGAACTAGTTGATGGAGTACTCCTACTTGTTAGATAAAGCAGATGAATCAGATGATCCCTACATGCAGTTGGTGTATGCATGTGAGTTATTTTTCTCCCTTGTGTTTTCTCTTGTAATTTTTTTTTTTCCAATTGAATTGAAGAATGAAGAGTCATCTCAGAGACATAGTTTTAAATAGAAATGATTGATAAACAAGAAGCATATATAAGCATCATAACTCATTTATCTAGAAATGAAGCTTTTTGCAATGGTTTTTGTTCTTCTTATTGCATTAAAGTAACTATGATGTATAAACATCAGGCATGTGTTTTTTATTTCTTCACTATTTAATCTAAATTACGTAACGATCACAGCATCATGGGCTATATCTGTGTATTTTGCATACCAACGAACTTGGAAGCCTTTTAATCCTATCCTTGGAGAGACTTATGAATTGACTAACCATGGTGGAATTACATTTCTTGCAGAACAGGTATCTTTTCAGTTTATGATCCTCATAGGTACTCTTTGATGCTGAATGTTCTCTCTCTCTCTCTCTCTCTATATATATATATATATATATATATATATATATATATATATATATATATATGTTTTTGTGTGTGTGTGTTGGTCTTTTTCACTTTCACTACCTAAGAACTTTTTGTTAAATACTAAATTAAGTAACCTGAACATGAAATCATGTTATATTTAGACATTCTTAGATAGATAACCTAGCAGTAGATATATATTTATATTTGAAATAGCATAATATATATTTAAATAAAGTGGTGCACTGAAATACTAAATTATTTTGAATTTGTATGAAAGTTTGTATACTGGATTGACCTACTTCATGAGAATTTTTAATTCATTGTTGGACTGATAAAAATCATTTATAGAAAAAGAGTTATCATGCGGTGTAAATATTTCTAGACTTACACTTGGATCCTAGCTCTCTCTCTCCCTCCCTCCCTCCCTCCCTCCCTCCCTATGTGTGCATGTGTGTTACATATGCTAGCCCCTTAGAAGAAATATTAACTTCTTCTCTTGCTTTCTAATTTTTTTTATTACTTTTCAATCTCTCTGTATACTAAAAAGTTATTTTGAATTTCAGGTTAGTCATCATCCCCCAATGAGTGCTGGGCATGCCGAGAACGAACATTTTACATATGATGTAACTTCGAAGTTAAAAACTAAGTTTTTGGGAAATTCTGTTGATGTGTACCCTGTTGGAAGGTGATTAATATATTGCATTCGTTTAGTAGATGTCCTATTTTTAAATATTGTTTTTCTCCTATAATATTTTTGTATTCTTCCAAGTTTGCACTCTTATTGCTGCTTTCACCTGTCACGCCCTAATTGATAGAGTTTCCATCACATCTCTAATTTATTCTCCTAAGAAGTTACAAGTGTTTTCAAGCAGAGGAGAGAGACATATAGCAATCTTTGATAAATACATGGCTTGTTTGTTTCAATCTAACTTTAATGCTTTCTTAAGATCTCCATGCAAGGACGCAAAATGCCAGTGTAGGTTTTAGGCTCTTGAAGTGCTTTTTTATGATATTCAATCTTGTAGTTATTCATGGTTATATTATATATATGATCAATTGATTTAACCTTTTCTGTTCTCATCTGAATTATTGGTTTTGTTGTTGTTTCCTTTTCTTTTTATAAGCTTGTTGTTGTTTCCTATTTAAAGAGTAATTATATTTTTGTGGGTTTATTGTTTGCAGAACGCGTGTGACCCTTAAGAGGCATGGTGTAGTGTTAGATTTGGTGCCACCTCCTACAAAGGTTAATAACCTGATATTTGGCCGGACTTGGATTGATTCACCTGGGGAAATGATAATGACAAATTTGACAACTGGAGACAAAGCTGTACTTTACTTTCAACAGTGTGGATGGTTTGGGTCAGTAACATATCCAGTTCTATATCTTTGGTAGTTAAAAATTTTTGCACACAAATTAAGAAATTAATTGATGCATATTTGTACCATAATACCCTTAACTTTATCATTAATTGTTTAAGAAATCTTTTATTTTTCAATGCTAAGAACATAAATACTCTAAGGGTATAGTTTGAAAACAAATGTCAATTATATCTTGAATTTCTAAAAGATCCATTGTTTTGAAACAAAAATAAAATGCTAAAAGTACCTAAGATTTGGAATGGAGGGAGTAGGATTTAGATTTCAACCTTTGAGCAATTTGTTATTGTTTTAATTTGACTTGATGTCTATTGAACCTGACTATTTGATTGACCACTACCTATAACTTACTAATTTTTGCACACTAAAACTGACTCATTTGATGACAATCGAGTGCCTTTGAACTTTGCTCCCCTTCATTTATAATGTGTATGTTTTAATTTATCTCTTCCCATTAGCTGTTTAGGTATCTTACTAACATCAGTATATACAGCCTGTATTTAAGCTCTACTTGTTTCCTGATCTTCTGTAGTGCTGGTCGCTATGAAGTGGATGGCTATATTTATAATTCTTCTGAAGAACCTAAAATTTTAATGACTGGGAAGTGGAATCAGTCAATGAACTATCAACCTTGTGATTTAGAAGGAGAGCCTCTTCCAAACACCGAATTGAAAGAGGTGACATTTTTTATGTTAATCTTCAAATTTACTTTGAGAGTTATATTCAAACAAAGTACATGGTAACTTTGTTTCAAACACTAAGCATCTTGCATTATTTCGGTCACTATTTGATGACAAAATCATTGTGTTTGTCATGCTTGATAGGTTAGACTTGTAGAGAATTATGTTTATGGCCACAACCTCTTTCCAGTTATGGAATTTTCACTTGACAATAATGCATGGGGACCCATGTGAATATCCTCCATCCATCAGCCCCCTGGTCCCTGCCTAGCCATTAGCCACCAAGACCTTCACAAGTTGAAAAAAACAAACTTTCTCTTTTCTTCTTTCTTCCTAGCAAGCATGGGAGTGTTGAAATTTTCTTTACAATTTTTTAAGCTATTTCTACTTAGTTTATTTTTATTCTTGTATACCAAACAATGTTTTCCAGGTAATGTACTATTTTGTTGCTCTTATCATCTTAAATAAACTGAATTTCTGCTCGTGATTTTGAACTTGTCTTTGAAACAATCATTTAAAGAAACTTCATATGATGTGATGGAAGAAGACAAGTATATGATTAGGTATCTTTTGGCCATATCTCACACACATCCACAAACTCTTATGAGTTATAACTTATAATCTTAATTTAGTGTTCTTTGAAAATATTTGATTTGAAGTTATAGCCATTGCAATCAAGGATCTGACAAGCAACTCTGATAAACAAAGTAACCTCTGTTAGGATATAGAATAAAGGAAAATTAGAGTAGTTGAAGTAGGTAAGGGTTGTTGGATTAGTTAATTAGGTTAGTAATTTTCTGTTTGTTAGTTGTTGTTTCTGTTTTAGGGTAGTTGCTATTAATCCTTTTCCGTATCCTTGAGAATAGGAAGTCTATAAATATAGACTTCCATTCCCTTGTAAACGATCTTTTGCAAAATTAAAAATTGAGTGGTGTAAATTATTGTAGGAGCGTATTCACTCTTGTGTATCTTTTTATTTGGAGAGATTCTCTCCTATTATGTCTTATCTTTTTTCTAAATATTAGTGTTCTTCCTCTAAATATTAATAATATATTGACTGGTAACAGCATTAATACCATAAAGCTCCTTATCACCGTCATTGGCATTTCATCATTGATTTTATTATGCAGGTTTGGCATGTTGCTGATGTTCCACCAAATGATAAATTCCAGTATACACATTTTGCTCATAAAATAAACAGCTTTGACACTGCGCCTAAAAAGTTGTTGGCATCAGACTCTCGACTACGCCCAGATAGATATGCACTTGAGATGGGTGATCTGTCAAAATCTGGAACAGAAAAGAGCAGGTTCATTACCATTTCTTTTGCTCCCTTTCTATCACCTTGTACCCAAAAAAATATATAGTTGAGCATTGTTTAAGCAATGTTTATATAAAATATTGTAACAGTTTAACATGTTCAATGTTGCATTCTATAATTATTCTGTTCATTGAAATAACTTGGCTGAGGTGGGTTCTAGTTTTGGATTGGTAGGGGTTCTGTTAGAACCTGTATTTCAGAAGATGATCCTAGGCTGACTTAGTAGAGGGAGAAGCCTAGAGTGTGGAAGGTTAAATTTGAGAAAGCAGAAAGGTGCGACTGGATATGTTGTTAGCATTCTGTTAGGTGAGAGGGAAATACCTGTGTGTGAGAGTAGTTGTAAGAGGGAGGAAAGAGAGGAGTGGAAGAACTCCCTAACTTGGACTGTGTGGCCCTGACACAGTGTTGCCGTTACTTCTGAATCTGATTGAAGCATTCTATTTCATTCTGACATGGGTGTCTGTTTTCTCTCTGTTTTGCTAACCAAGCAGGTTTGGTTTTAGGTGATCAAATTGGTATAGGGTTCTGTTACCTTCTGTATTGATCCTTTTCCCCCCTTCTCTCTCAATCCTTTGACAGTGACATTAATCTCTTCTTGAGAATCTGTTAGGCCTCTGCCACT
>JBBPBO010000005.1:76967976-76979635 GCA_037974295.1 Cicer cuneatum
CCCCCCCCCCTTCAATAGAAAATGGGTTTATGTATTACCAGAGAGATGCTGTGAGATTGCTCCCCTAGATATTTATTTATCTTTTGTTTTTTCTTTTCAGTTTGGAAGAGAGGCAGCGTGCTGAAAAGAGAGCTCGAGAGGAAAAAGGGCACAAATTCACGCCAAGATGGTTTGAGTTAACCGAAGAAGTGACATCGACACCTTGGGGTGAGTTGGAAATCTACCAATATAATGGCAAATACGATGAACATCGGGCTGCTGCAGATAACTCCGGCAGCATTGATGCTGATGCTAAATCAATTGAATTCAATCCATGGCAGTATGGTGACTTGGCCACGGAATGAAGTAGTTTCAATGTGCTTTTGTTTTGGGATGCTGCAGTTAACTTTTTACTGATGCATGGAAAAAATCAAATTTTTTATCTTGTGTTGTTGGCTTGTGTACATTGTATCTGCAATTCTCTTTCTGCCTATATCTTAGTATTTTGATTGTGATATGAAATATTTTGCATTGCCGGTGCCTGTACTGGTTACCATGAAATTGTATATATCCTATGCTGTTTTTAACAAGTCAAACATTGTTTCACGTGTTTTTGAATCAGTTTCCTAGTGTTTTATTTTACGTGTTACAACATGCAAGATTTTGGAAAATTCTCCCAAAAATTTGCTTGATGCCAAAGAGAGGGTAATCAAATGACCCATGGTGTAGCTAGATATGCAATTGAAAAAGATGGTTGTGTTTGGGTAAAAAGAGGTTCCTCCTATGGTGTTACATTCCTTAAATTCTTTGTACATGACCTGTCGCTTTTGTTTGTTTGAGTATATATAAATATTTTTGTAAAAAAATTTAGCCACGTAGGTTACGGAAAATTCTCAGGTGGATTATTTTAACAATAAGTTCACAACAGATTAACACTTGAAAATTACTCAAAATTTTGATTGATTAAGTTTTTTCCTAAAAAGGTTAAAATGATAGAGTACCTCAACACAATTCATATATATTTCGTTTAATTCTTGTTGAATTGGTACCCGATAAGATCAACATCTAACTCATGAGATCCATGATAACAATGAGTTTCTACTTTCAAAGATTGTCATAAACTGTATTTAGTATTTTGGATTTATTTTGTATATAGAGCCGGCGTCAAACTTATTTACGTTTACAACAAATAACATACTTAATAATTTAAGATATTTAAAAACTATGGCTAAAAAAATTTAAAAACTAACTTAATAAAGTAAAATTATTGTGTGATTTGATCCGATGCGTGTAGAAAAGTTGTATGCTGATATGTAACGTTAATCTCTAAATTTTAATACTAAAAGTGTGGTAATTGTCTATCAAAGTTAATTATTATGTAATGCAAATTAATAGTGTTTTTTTTAGAAAAAAATAATACAAAGTGATATTGACATTAAATAAAATTAAGTATTTGATAGTTATTTTTTAAAAAATAATTACAATAGAAATTTAGATGACAATATGAAATGTTGAAATTATTTTAGACCTTTAAGGGCAAGGAAATATGAAAACTTGGAGGAAATACATTTGCACCTGCATTTGAGTGAGGGTGAAGAAAAACCAGTCCAGTCCGTGAACAACAAAGTTGAAGACAGGTCACAAGTTTCCGTGATCTGTCATCGTTCCAATGACTCTTGTTTTTTGTTACTAATTAATGTTTTCGCCACCAACAAGATTAGATAACATAAGCATAGAAAGATAGAAAGAAAGAAAGAAAGAATATCCCACTCCCACTTCTCTCTCTTTCTCAAAGCTTCCTCCCTCTCTCATCTTTTACTTTATTAATCAATCATTATTATTATTATTTATTATAATTTTCATTTGTCTTTCTAAATTAAACCTCTTTTCTTTTCTTTCTGCTTCTTCATACTATGCGCTTCCTCTAATCTTCAATTTTTATTATCATCCAATCCAAATCACTGATTCCTTCAAATGGATCCTCGTTTCAATTCCAATTACACCAACGGTTTTAAACTGAACCAATTCCCCAATACCCTAGATGTAGAGAATGACACCTTTGGATTTATGGATGACCCTTTTCTTCTTCCACTTGATTCAAACAATACTCAAAACCCTACTTCAACTACTACTACTACTACTACTACTACTGAAGAGGATTCTCCTTTAGATGAAACTGATTTCTCTACTACTGTTCTTCGTTACATAAACCAAATGCTTATGGAAGAAGACATGGAGAAGAAACCATGTATGTTTCATGATTCTTTGGCTCTACAAGCTGCTGAGAGATCTTTTTATGATGTCATTGGTGAGACATACCCTTCTACTTCAATTCAAAATCATCATAATGTTGAAAGTCCTGATGATAGTCTTAGCAGTAACTTCAGTAGTTATAGCAATTGTGGTACTAATAGTACTACCAACTCTGTTGAATCTTGTTGGAGTAGTTTTGATTTTTCTGAGTATAAGCCTTCTATATTGCAAACCACTTTTCCTTCTGATTTTGTTTTTCAAGCTAGTTCAATGAATGGTACTAGTAGTAGTAGCAATTTCAATGTAACTACCAATAGTGGATTCTTGGTAAGTTCTAGGGATGGATTTCGTGTTTCCAACTTGCTTAGTAAGAGTGAGTCTGTATTGCAATTTGAGAGGGGTGTGGAGGAAGCTAATAAGTTTCTGCCTAAAGAAAATCCCTTGGTTATTGATCTCCAGAAGAATTCTTTTGTCCCTTCTTTTAGAAAGGTTTCTCAAGAGGTAGCTGTTAAGACGGAGAGTAATGAAAGGGAGCATTTTTCTCCTGAGTCCAGGGGGAGGAAGAATCATGAGAGGGAAGATGAAATGGATTTACAAGATGAGAGAATTAATAAGCAGTCAGCTGTTTACACTGATGATGGCAGTGACCTATCCGAGCTATTTGATAAGGTTCTGCTAGGTGTGTGCTCAGGGTATGGAAATAGAGGAGCTCCTACGTGTGGTAGTAAGGAAGACCAGCCTAATGAAATGGACGTGAGTGTTCAGCAGAAAGAAGAAGTAAACGGTTCTGGTGGTGGAAAGAGTCGTGCTAAGAAACAAGGAAATATAAAGGGTGTTGTGGATCTGAGAACAATGTTGGTTCGGTGTGCACAATCTGTTTCTTCTGATGATCGTTCAACTTCTCTGGAGTTATTGAAGCAGATAAGGCAACATTCTTCTCCACTAGGTGATGGATCTCAGAGGCTGGCACATTGCTTTGCGAATGCCCTTGAAGCGCGCTTGGCTGGCACGGGGACTCAGATTTATACTGCTTTATACTCCAAAAGAACCTCTTCTGCTGACATGGTGAAAGCTTACCAAATGTATATTTCAGCTTGTCCATTCAAGAAGCTTGCAATCATTTTTGCAAACCATACAATTTTGAATCTAGCCAAGGAAGTAGAAACTCTTCACATTGTAGATTTTGGCATCCGTTATGGCTTCCAATGGCCTGCCCTTATTTATCGTCTGTCAAAACGACCTGGTGGGCCTCCCAAGCTGCGCTTGACAGGGATAGAGCTCCCTCAACCTGGCTTCAGGCCTGCGGAGAGGGTCCAGGAGACAGGGCTTCGCCTGGCACGGTATTGTGAACGTTTTAATGTTCCATTTGAGTTCAATGCTATTGCACAGAAATGGGAAACCGTCAAAGTTGAGGACTTGAAGATACAGAGAAATGAACTTCTTGTAATGAATTGTTTATGTCGATTTAAATATCTACTTGATGAGACAGTAGTGTTGAATAGTCCCAGGGATGCTGTTTTAAAATTAATTAGGAAGGCAAATCCCAGTATCTTTATACATACTACTGTCAATGGGAGCTATAATGCCCCATTCTTTGTGACACGGTTCAAGGAGGCTCTTTTCCATTACTCTACCATGTTTGATGTGCTTGACATCAATGTTGCCTGTGAAGATCCAATGAGGTTGATGTTTGAGAAAGAGTTCTTTGGACGGGAGGTAATGAATACTATCGCTTGTGAGGGTTCCCAGAGGGTCGAGAGGCCAGAAACATACAAGCAATGGCAGGTTCGGAACATGAGGGCTGGATTTAAGCAACTGCCCTTGGATAAACAACTCATCAACAAGTTAAGATGCAAGTTGAGAGACGTATACCACAGGGATTTCATGCTTGTTGAAGATGGAAACTGCATGCTGCAAGGTTGGAAGGGTCGAATAGTTTATGCTTCCTCCTGTTGGGTACCTGCATAGGCTTTGGCGATGATCTTCTCAGGGAGTTTAGAAGTGTTTCTTGAGTTTGTAGGAGGTATCTGGCAAACATAAGTTAGACTTGTTGACATTATAGAAGCTGACCATGCCAATGTGGTATAGAACAGTTTAGCTTCAGAACCCACAACATCTGTATTTTGTTAAGTGTGTGTATAATATAACTATTAACTAATGCTATGTGAATGACTTATATAGATGCATATTAGTTGAACTTTTCCTGTGTTGGGGAGTCATTATTCATAAGCAGCAGAATCCTGAGTAACATTTTCTTCGATATATCGATATATACCGCGCTCTAAATGACAATCCCGGAAGCGGTATTTTAAAGATACAAATGATTATTATTATTTTTTATCACCAATTATGTCTTGCATTGTACAGTATGATTGCGTTGCAGGGAAGAATAGTAGTTAAAATACAAGCAGTGTCATGGCTAAAATTTGATTTTGGAATAGAATATAGATTATCAACATTTTGTCTTTTAAAAGACGACTATTGCAGTGCCTTTTATCCAATTAATAACGGAGAAAACGTGGACAATTCAAATCAATAAATCCAACAAATATTGGAGAGTTGACTCACTTTTGAGTATTGACGACGTAAAGAAAGTTTGAGCTTGGCAAACAAGCAACAAAAACGTAGGTCCCATGATCGAGATTACACTTTTCATTATTTTTATTAATTTGACTTAATTGTAATTTTAGTTTAATATTATTATCTTTCATTTATGAATTTTGTCTCTCATTCTATATATTCACATTTTAGTTCAACGGTTAAAAAATTTTCCTACGTTTTCTGATCACTAAAATTGGAGTAGAAATTTTTAATATGGCAAGTGAAAATGTGAAATGGTAATGTGTCAGGATTAAAGTGAATCAAGAGCATGAAGTGGCATGGACATGTGTCAAATTTAGATACCTTAGAACTAACAGTGTTCCATGTTCACCCATGATTTTTCTTTTAGCAACGGTGCCAACATCCAACTTCTCCGAAGATTCCTGATATTATCCATCCCAAATATTTATTAAATATTATTATGTGCTCTTAGTCAAAGAGGCTGCTTCTCTTTGTCAAAAACAAAATACAGAGAGGCTGCTTCTCTATAAAGTAACATAGGGTTCTTCATCCATCTCTCTGTATCTCCAAACTTCAACCAAATCCTTCTCTTTAAACAAGCAACAATTCAGGTCAGTTCAATTCAAATCTTACTTATTATAAAACCATTTTATAATTTTTATTCTCACTGTTCCATTTTATTTATATTAATACTTTCTTTTCATTATTTATTTATTTTCCTCAACAAACAGATAAACATAACGATGAATCCAAACTTTTCTGAAGCTAGCAATTTCATAAAAGACTACTTCAACAACTTTGATGAAGAAGGGTCTGATCCAAATCAATACAAAACAAGCTTTGATGAGTATAAAAAATATGAGAACCTTCTTGATGCTGATCCTCTTGGTTTTGATGCTAACATGATTCCTATAGAAGGTTCTATGGTGACAGATCCTTCTCTAGAAGACACTGATTTTTCAGAAACAGGAAAGTTCATAAGCCAAATCTTGATGGAAGAGAACGTTGATGAGAGACCTTTTTATGACCCACTAGACTTACAAATCACTGAGAGATCATTCTATGATGCTCTCTTACACCAAAAACCTCTTTCCCCAAATCAACACCCCTTGGATATTCATAATCATACTCATAACTCTGATTGCAGTAACAGCAATAGCAATAGCAGCATCGATAATTCTAGCGATTCGAAACCACCTTCCCCTGATACTCCTGTTTCTGATATTGCTAATCATGGTTTTCAGTTTAATTCCAGTGCTATTTCTCACACTTTTTCTCAACCCTCTTCAGAGAGTGTTGGTTATGGACTCAGAGATTTGAATTCTTCTATCACCAATTTGTTGGTACAAAACATTTTCAGTGATGCAGATTCTGTTTCACAATTCAGGAAAGGTTTAGAAGAAGCCAGCAAGTTTCTTCCTCCGCAGCCTCAACTCTTGATTGGTTTAGAATCTTCCAATTTCAACATGGATGGGGAGAAAGAGAATCTGTTTGTGTTGAAGGGTAGAAAGAATCACGAGCGCGAAGAAAGTTATTGTGAAGAAGAAGGAGAAGGGAGGAGAAGTAACAAGCAATCAGCTGTAGGTAATGTTGATGAGGAAGAATTATCAGATATGTTTGATAAAGTGTTGCTTAATGTGGACCATTTACCACTATGCAATGAGAATGATAGCTTGAAGAATGGACTGGTGAAAACCGAGGAGCCACCTCCATCTACTGGAGCGAAGGCTCGTCCTAAGAAACAAGGCAGAAAGAAGAATGAAACAATAGATTTGAGGAATCTTCTGCTTCTGTGCTCACAATCTGTGTATGCCAACGACAACTTAAATGCTAATGAACTACTTAAGCAGATTAGGCAACACTCTTCACCCTTTGGTGATGCACCACAGAGGTTGGCTCATTACTTTGCTAATGGCCTCGAGGCACGCCTTGTCGGTGATGGTACTGGTGTACAAACATTATATTCCATACTGAACTCCAAGAGGATTAGTACTACTGAGTTTCTGAAAGCATATCAAGTTCATCTATCTACGAGCCCATTCAAAAAGTTTGCATACTTCTTTGCAAACAAAATGATAATGAAAGTTGCTTCAAAGGCTGAAACCCTTCATATAATTGATTTTGGTATCCGTTATGGTTTTCAGTGGCCAATACTTATTAAGTTTTTATCAGATAGAGAAGGTGGACCTCCCAAACTGAGGATCACTGGGATAGAGTTCCCTTTACCCGGATTTCGTCCCATGGAAAGAATTCAGGAGACTGGTCGTCGTCTTGCAAACTATTGCAAGCGTTTCAATGTTCCCTTTGAGTTTAATGCCATAGCATCACGGAACTGGGAAAAGATTCGAATCGAAGAT
This sequence comes from Cicer cuneatum, assembly GCA_037974295.1. Classification (NCBI taxonomy): domain Eukaryota; kingdom Viridiplantae; phylum Streptophyta; class Magnoliopsida; order Fabales; family Fabaceae; genus Cicer; species Cicer cuneatum. The sequence goes on from JBBPBO010000005.1 coordinate 76,975,128, forward strand.
CTTAAAATCAAGAGCAGCGAGGTAGTTGTTGTAAACTCTCTGATGAGGTTTCAGAATTTACTAGATGAGAGTATTGAAGTGAACAGCCCCAGAAATTCTGTTCTGCATTTGATCAGGAAGATAAATCCGGATATTTTTACTCAGTCCACAGTTAATGGATCATATAATTCGCCTTTCTTTGCTACACGGTTTAGGGAGGCACTGTTTCATTTTTCTGCTATATATGATCTGCTTGACACTGTAATACCTCGGGAAAACAAATATAGGATGATGATGGAGAGGGAAAGTTTTGGTAGGGAGGTTATGAATGTTGTAGCATGTGAAGGTTTAGAGAGAGTTGAGAGACCTGAGACATACAAACAGTGGCAGGTTAGGAATACAAGGGCTGGTTTCAAGCAGCTTCCATTGAACTCAGAATTAATGGCTAAATTTAGGACAAAGTTAAGGCAATGGTACCATAAAGATTTTGTATTTGATGATGATAACAATTGGATGCTTCAAGGTTGGAAAGGCCGCATTTTATATGCTTCAACATGTTGGGTGCCAGCATAATCAACTCGCATCTTACTAGACTTATGGTGTGAGTTTTTATTAATTATTAGAATCAGTTATAGCTTTTTACGCTATCCTTTCCCTCTGTTAAAGCTTTGAGCAGTAGTTGTACTAATACTAGGAGGCAGTTACTTGAGATAATATTTCAGCATGTATGTTGCACTGATGAGCTTATTTTGCTAGCTCTTTAGAAGCTTGTTTTTCTTATTTAAGTACCTTTGAGATTGTAACATGACATGGCCTATTCACATAATCTTCATTGTTTTCTCTCTTGCCAATTATTCTGTTGGATTAGGCTACATGACATGGCCTATTCATATTGTGAAATATGCATGTCATAAATTGTTTCAATGGAGCTTGCACCCTGCACACAACACTAGGAGTTAGCTCTCATCACTCTCCTTGCAGCCCATAATCTTTATTTTTCTGCCGTAATAAACTGCAATCGCATAGCTTTCAAGTGTGTTTTTTGTTTCAAGCTGAATTAATTGTAACAAAATGGACTCTAACAAATGTGGAGTAAAAAATATGCAGGTATTTGAGCCTTCCATGCTGTGGTGAATGGAGATGGTAAAGGTTATATATTAATCAATGGGGAACTAAGCTCATTATTGTAATTAGAGTCAAGAGACCCTCTTTCTTTATTATCTTTTCATTACCTTTTTCGACAAGAAGAAACCCAAAAAAGACATAAAATCAAAATAAAATAAATTACTATCGTATAATTATGTCTTAACATTATAATGTAGATATATGTCTTTGTTGACTAATGGCTCAACTAATTTTTTAGTGTTGACTCTTGATATGTGCTGGTTTCCCTCAGCTCTTATATTATTCTAGTCTAGGTTGGTTATTCAGCTGTAACTGAATTTGTAATTGGGTAGAGGCTAGTATATAAAGCCTTTGGAAATAGGAATGGGAAATACAGATAATGAATTTTAATATCCACAAAAAAGAGTAAACAAAAACAGTTCAGAGAAAAAAGATAGATCAGAGAGAGTTCAAATGGATCTTTGGGATCAAGGGTTGAATTGTGCATTTACTCTCCAAGGTGTAATTTGACTAATTTCTCACAATCATAGCGATCGTTCAAGTTAGACTATGTCTTCCAACTATTTTCTTCCTTTACTGTCTTGTTGTTCAAGCATTCTGCAGCTTTATGTTAATTGCATTACATGCACCTCGTTCCTCATTGATGATTCTGTTGGAACTGGTTAGTAACAGATTCATTTGATTTCACTGGTACACCATTGTAACAGACTCTTGTATTAAGAGAAATTATTGTGTATACAATATATTAATTGCTTTAACTTTTACTTTTATATAACTTTTACTTTTATTGTGTATAAAATATATTAATTGCTTTAACGTTTGCTTTAAGAGAAATTATTGTGTATAAAATATATTAATGTACAATCCTTCTGTAATATTCCTTAGTTTGTTCTTCAGGTCAACTTAACCATATCCTTTTGCAATATAACTCGTCCCTTGAACACCGCTGATGATAATAATTGATAAATTACAAAAGACCGTTAAGAATAGAATCAACAGCATGTATTAATCCAAATTCAACCCAAAATCAAATAGACTAATAGAATGAACAAAATTTACATGAACTTATAATTGAAAACACATGACCTAATTTAAAAACCTAATTACACATGCTGAATGTCTATAAAAATCTAATAACACTCACACCATAGGTCTAGTATGATATGAGTTGATTAATTGTGATGGCACCCAACATGTGGAAGCATATAAAATACGACCTTTTCAACCTTGAAGCATCCAGTTGCTGTCTTCATCAAATACAAAATCTTTATGGTACCGTTGCCTTAACTTTGTCCTAAATTTGGCCATTAATTCTGTCTTAAATTTGGCCATTAATTCTGAGTTCAATGGAAGCTGCTTGAAACCAGCCCTTGTATTCCTAACCTGCCACTGTTTGTATGTATGAGGCCTCTCAACTCTCTCTAAACTTTCACATGCTACAACATTCATAGCCTCCCTACCAACACTTTCCTTCTCAATCATCATCCTCCATTAAAGGCGAATTATATGATCCATTAACAATAGACTGAGTAAAAATATCAGGATCTATCTATCTCTTTGCTCTTGATCTTAAGATCTTCGACTTGAATCGTTTCCCAGTTCCGTGATGCTATGGCATTGAACTGAAAGGGAACATTGAAACGCTTGCAATAGTTTGCAAGAAGACGACCAGTCTCCTGAATTCTTTCCATGGGACGAAAGCCGGGTAAGGGGTACTCTACGGTGATCCTCAGCTTTGGAGGTCCACATTCTCTATTTGATAAAAACTTATTAAGCATTGGCCATTGAAAACCATAAAGAATACCAAAATCAATAATATGAAGGGATTCAGCCTTTGCAGCAACTTTCATAATCATTTTATTTGCAAAGAAGCATGCAAATTTTTTGAATGGAGGACTAATATAATGAACTTGGTAAGCTTTCAAAAACTCAGCAGCAGTGGTCCTTTTGAAGCTAGGAGAGGAAAAGAATGTTTGTGCACCAGTACCATCGCCGATAAGGAGTGCATCAGAGGCCATTGGCAAAGTAATGAGACAACCTTTGTGTTGCATCACCAAAGGGTGAAGAGTGTTGCTTAATCTGCTTCAGTAGTTCATTGGCATTTATGGTGTCATTGACATACACAGACTGTGAATACAGAAGCAGAAGATTCCTCAAATCCACTGTTTCTTCATGTTTTCTGTCTTGTTTCTTGGGACAAGACTTTCTTCTATTTGATAAAGGTTGCTGCTTCTCTGAGTTTGCTTGTTCATTCTGCAGGAAATAATTTTGTTCATTGCAATGTGGCAAATGTTCCACATTAAGCAAAGCTTTATCAAACATTTCTGATAGCTCATCCTCATCAACAACACCAAGTGCTAATTGCTTGTTACTTCTCTCTTCTTCTTCTTCTTTAGTATCACTTTCTTCGCGCTCGTGATTCTTTCTACCCTTCAACACAAGTGGATGATTATCTTTCTCTCCAATTTTATTGAAATGGAATGATTCTAGAACAGTTAAGAGTTGAGGTTGTGGAGGAAGCAACTTGGTGGCTTCTTCTAAACCTTTCCTGAATTGGGAAACAGAATTGGCATCACTGAATATGTTTTGTGCCAACATATTTGTAATGGAAGAATCCAAATCTCTGAGTCCATGACTAACCTTATTAGAGAATGTGAGGAATTGCACTGGAATTAAACTGAAAACCATGACCACCAAGAATAGTATCAGGGGAATTATGGGTGTTGGAAGTTCCAGCATTGGAGTTATGAATATCTAAGGGGGGTTGAGATGTTTTATGAAAGAGAGCATCATGGAATAATTTCTCAGTGATTTGCAAGCTAAGTGAGTCATAAAAAGGCACCTGTTCAACATTCTCTTCCATCAGGATTTGGCTTATGATCTTTATGGTTTCTAAAAAATCAGTGTCTTCCAGGGAAGGATCTGTCACTGAGGTCATGGTTGCCAACTTGCCACAGAACATTCAATAGGGCTTGTGTTAGCTGCAAAACGAAAATGATCAGCATCAAGGAGGCTCTCATAATGTTGAAACTGTTAAAAGATTAGATAATTTTGTTACTAATTTAGGAGATTAGTTAGTCCGTTACATTGATTGGTTAGTTAGTTGGTTCAAGTTGAAATGTGTAGAACTCATCGTATTTATATCTTTAATATTCATTCAATATGAAATATTTTAAAGAATTTTTCTTTATATGAAACTCTCAATTTTTAATATGAAATGAATCTTAATCTCTATGATTGTGTGATTTCTAACCGAAACACATCACAATTTGTTTTGTTTTGTATTGATTTTGATCAGACTCATGAATGAAAATAATATGCTTTCACCAATACAAACACAAAAATCTCATCACCTTCTTCATCAAAGTTGTAGTAATCTTTTATTATGAAATTGCTAGCTCAAA
>JBBPBO010000005.1:76979843-77184671 GCA_037974295.1 Cicer cuneatum
AAAAAAAAAAAAAAAAAAGAAAGTCTGCATCCATCGTTGTGTGTGTTTGTTCAGAAACAGTCGCCAACATTCGAACCACTATTGTTCAGAAATTCATACATAATAATAATAATAATAATAATAATAAAATAAGGCAGTCAAATAATAATAAGATATGAATTGTGGATGGTTTGAAGAGAAGGAAGGGTTCACTTCAGTTGAAGTTGGGAGATAGAGAAAGAAGATGAAAAATCATGGTAACTTGGTAAGGAAGAATCAAACAGATGAAAATTATAAAGAAGCATCCCCTTCCAAGTTTGAGACTTTGACCATTAATTAATGAGAATATAATAAATAAACTACTGATCATTTTCATTAATTAATGAAAATTATGTTACACCTTTTTTTAATTTTTTTTATACTAGTAATATAAAGTATTTTACACCTGTTTGGTGAATAGAAATGCACAAATACCATTCTTCCAAGTTCAAATTAGGAGTAAATGTCATATCAAGTAAAGAAATTTTATGGTTATGTTGAACAATTTGTGAGGCATGTTCACCATATTTTTGCTTTTGTCAATCTAATAATTTTTTATTTGTTAATCAATTTTCCCCGATCCCTTGTTTTGCAATAAACCAATGGTTTTGTTTTTGTTTTGCATCATCATCATTTTGGGAATATATATGGCTGGGAAATTGGGAATGAAAGTCAATTTTTCTCCTCTTCTCATTTTTGTTTTAAATTAAAAGATCAAACTAACACTTTTAAAAGTTAAATAAAATACTAATTTATACCTAAAAAATAATTTAAAGGAACAGAAAGTATCTAAACCTAACAATATTTTCTTTATATTATCCTAACAATATATTTAGTTTCACACATACTAGAAGAAAAGAAAGAGGATGAATAGAAAGGTCGAAGAATATTCTATTTTCCATTCTTTGGTATGCCTCTTATTAAAAGGGAAAAACTAAACAATTAGTTGGACTCACAAAGAAAGTTGTTTTCCCTAAATTGGATAAAAAGTTGAATGGAATAGTTGCTTTTAGGATGAATCGACAAAAAAATACCTAACAACCATGTGACACATGGCTTTAAAAAGTAGACAAATGATAACAGTATAGTGTTTATTTTATTTTATGAGACAACTAAATATTATTTTGTATTATCTTAAATTATAACTGAATGTTTATTTTACAATAATAAAATATACTATAATTTTTTTATTTATTTTCTCATATTTAATTTATACTTGACGACACTTAACTATTTATTTTAATTTATACAAGAGATGTAAATATGTTAGACCGACCCACATACAAATATATATAACTTAGTTTAGGTTAAGTTTAAGTTAAGGAAATGATAGATTTAAGAAGAAAAAGAATACCGACAATGCAAAATAAAAATTCTAATTCTATTTTAGAGTTTAATGCAAAATCAATATCAGATTTTTTTATGTTATTGCATTCGCTGAAGATTTGTTAAGAATACCAATAAAATTTAGTGAAAAATTCATTTTTTTTTCTAGTTTAATAGACATTTTAGTTTATATTCACCAAGATCATGGATAGTTAAATAAAATTATTTTTTTAACTTAATTGACATATTAATTTCTAGGTTAAAATATATTTTTAATTATTTAAATTTAATTCAATCTCCACTTAGGTCTTTAAAGTTTTTTTTTTCCGTTGGGTCTTTTAAGTTTCAAATCGTGCACAACTTTCTTTTTTTGGAATTTTTGCTTAACTTCGTTAAAAAACGCCAACATGGTTGTTAAATGTTTACGTGTCAATAACGGGTGTTGAGGTGTTAAGTTAGATCATAAAATTATATCTTTTAAATTAATTATTTTCATAGTAGAAATGCTAAATTAGTTATATAAAAGAACCCAAATGTTCAAATCTAGAAAATAATTTTGATGAAGAAATTGGGGAAATGTTACAAGGTAGAAGACGATGAGTATAATGAACTTCACTATCTTATATGTCCATTATTTCTCTCTACATAGGTTAACAACAAAAAGAAACTTCAAGCAAAAAAGAAACGTGAAAACTTCACCCATCTTTTATCCATCATAACCAAAGTCTCTCTCTCTCTCACCTGAACCAAAGGTTAAAGAAAGAAAAAGGAATGAATGATTGAAGTGGAAACAAAAGAAAAAGGAAAAAAAGGAATAAATGATTGAAGTGGAAACAAAAGACAAACCAGTTACATGTGTTTAATTGTTTTCCAACCAAAGTCACCTCTCACTCTTAGTGTCTTTCCTCAAATTAGCTTTCTAAAAGCCCCAAAAGTTATCATCTTCATCACTGTTATGTGGGTTTTTGGGTTCAAACATTTTCCTAAACTATTTCTTTTTTGAATTTCAAGGATTCTTCGATAGATTTGTTCTTCAATCTTAAATGGCAGCTTTGTTTGAAACAATCTATTCACTATTTTTTTGGCTTTTTGGGTATACAAATTCTTCAATAGATTGGTTCTTCAATCTCAAATTAAATTTTTATGAGTTTTGTAAAACTCTAATTTGGAATTTAGATTTAAGGAATAACAAAATGGGGATGCTGACTTGTCGTAGTTCATCTCAATCATGTTAAATCTTTTTGTTGAGGGTATGCTGCAAATCTTGAACAAAAACATGATGAAATTGATGATGATGAAGGTTTCACAAATAAATTACAAAGCGTGTGTAATATACTAAACTTTAGGTTTGATTCGCCCCACCAATCTATGTATATTGGATGCAAACGGGTTAACCGACGAATCCCCTTCAAGATTCTTTGGAATCCTTGAAGCGAATTGCATATTCACATTAAACCTATTGATCAATGGTATTTTACAGAATAAAGTTCCTTCATTTACTCTCGTGCACTAGAGAAAAGAAGAAATGTCTCAGAAATATTTTTGACATAAATTTAACATGAAAATTCATCTTCTCCTTTTTGCCTCTAAAGTGATTCTATTTATATAGAAACTTGTACCAATTGGTGAAACAAAACAACTCGTGAAAGAGTTGTTGAAGTAAAACCCTTTTTGAATTGTGTTTTAATGACAACAAACCTTATGAAATAACTATTAAGTTTTCTAAATGATGATCTACTGATGTTTGCATTTGAGTTTTTGTTGAAAGAACAGAAGTGGTCAAGCTTGAAGCCACTCACATAACCAAGTGCGTTGTATTAATTCAACAATGAAAGAATTAAGGAGCCTAATTCATTAAATATGATTATCCTCAAGCCGAGGATGATCATCGCAATATGTTGCATCTCAATCACACATAAAATCTCTTAGAAGAAGTCAAGAAAAAATATGGGTTAAGATGTGTCTATATGAAAATTAGAGGATGAAGAATCCAGATCCGAGGATGAATATTTTTCACATTTTTATATCTGAGGATAAACTTGAGGATGGACATTTATCACAATCTCAGGTCCGAGGGTGAATATTCTTCACAATCTCAGATCCGATGATAAATATTTATCAAAGTTTTCATTTCATAATTATTGAAAAAGTAATTGTCATAAAAGTACAACAAGACAAAAGTTGACAAGTTGTTCACACTATTCAAGGTTTACCAAAAGTAAACATAGAAGTGACATCACATCAATCACGTATTCTTATGTGGAAGATAAGAACTTTCATCCTCACACTTAACATAACTTGAGGATGGATTCTCGAAAAAATCATTCTCTCATATATAAAAATGAGACATGGTTAAAACACTATGTCAGCATTGTTCACATTTGTACAAAAGCCTTTGAAGTAAGACAAGCACATCAATCACGATTTTCAAGGCATTAGAAACAAGAAGGAACCTTCTCATTCGTAATAGATCAAGAAGATAATAAGAATGTCTTTTGCAAATCATATTCTAGAAGGTTACCTCACAAGTAAAAAAGGTGTCAACAAGTTTACACCAAATTCCAACAGTCACATATTGGAAAGAAAAACATACAATCATCTCTCAAAGACTTACATAGATACGAGGATGATCATCCATGAACATCCTTAAAATAAGTTACATCAGAGGATGAATACAATCTTAAGATGATGATAGACGCAAAAGATATCCTCATAACAAATTTGACACATACAAAAAATTACAAAGGTATAAAAAGGTAAAGTACTTGACATGAAGGGCACACTGGTCAAAATGATTGGAAAAGGGAAAGCAAAAAGTAACAATCACATCAAGACTCAATAAAATATAAACTTCATCCTCGTACTTAAATCAGATTGGAGGACAAACATAGAGGATAAACAACACATACGAGAGAATGGATTTATGTCATCTATGTTAGAGGATAAACAATACTGAAGAGATGGTGAATTTATGTTCTCTATGTCAGAGGATAAACAATACTAAAGAGAGAATGAATTTATGTCCTCTATTTCAGAGGATAAACAATACTGAAGAGAAGATGAATTTATGTCCTTTATGTTAGAGGATAAACAATACTGAAGAGATGATGAATTTATGTCCTCTATGTTAGAGGATAAACAACACAGAAGAGATGATGAACTTATTTGTCTATTCATCCCCGCACATGAAAAAATGAGTAAAAGTACCAAAGTACAACAAGTGATGTCCTTGACTTGTAAGGCAAACCACTATAATTTTTGGGAAAGAAAAAAGCCAAAAATCATAAGTTACATCAGAATTAATGAAAGCTTCATCTTCCTACAACTCAGATCCAAGGATAAACTGCAATACTCATCCTCTCAGCATACTTAACACGAGGATAAAGGCTAAATGACAGTTTTGCAAATAAAGACAAGTCCAAGAAAACTTAGCAAAGTCTCCAACAGCTATATTTTGCTAACCCATATGTTTGAAGCTCCAAATGCAACTATAAATAGAGAAATATTAATCTTCAAACATCAAGAGAATCATCTAGCAGAAAATATATAAGTTATTCAAGCTTATCATCATTCTCTTCATTTTACACATTCTTCCAAACTTAAACATATATGAGGATCAATTTTATTGAGTGTTTTATATACAACTTCACATCATTATCTTATCTTAAAAGATTGTAATTTGATCCCAAACAAATCAAACACATTACTACTTGTATATCCTTAAATTGATATAAACTTGAGTTATTTTGTAAGTCTGTCGAGACTAGTAAAAATACAGTGATGTAAGCCTGGTGAGACTAAGAAAATACATAGTTGAAAAGGTGCAGATCAGAGGACGAGTTTCTGAGCACTAGTGAAAATCTCACAAAGCCGTGAGGATTAGAGTAGCATATATTAAGTGAACTAGTATAAATTACGTGTATGAATCTTCTTAAGTTCTACTATCTTTATATTTGTTTTATTTACACATTAGCACACTTATTATACATATTTCAAACTCATATTATTCTTCTTTAGTTCATCCTCAATAAGAGGATGATTATTTTTCATCTAACCATCTACACTCCAAAGACAAAAAGAGAAAGATGGATGAACTTAAAAGAACTCAAAATCCTCCAAACAAAAATTCATCCTCAAAATTAGAAGAAAAAGAAGAAGAAGCTATCGTATATCTAAAGTCAAATTTAAATACTAATGAAGTAATTATTCATGAACCTTGTTCTTTATGTAAAATTGTGATAGTTGAATTAGATAGTCTTTTAAATGACTCAAACATTTTATCTCAAAAATGTACATTTCTAAAAAACCAATTTTTTGAGATAAAGAAACAAAATGGGGAACTATAAATTAAGAATGATGAATATATTAAAATCATTCAAGATTTGCAGTAGTCTCATTATAAAATGTATGAGCAATGTAACACCCCGAGTTTAAAACACAGCGCGGGTGCATTTTTTTTTTCAAATAAAATAAATCAATAAAAGAATTTTCCGAATTAATTCAAGGGAATTAAAATAAAATTTTCATCAGTTCATTTCAAAGGTTATCACCCAATCAGTGTCAGAGTGCAGAATAATACAACGGAAAAAGTAATACATTAATTCCCAAAATAAGATTACATTTCCCAAAACTCAAGACCCTATACAAAAGTCTAGACTGATTATGCACTAAGCTACAGTAGCACGGTCTCCACCGTATCCTTTATAAGTCTCGTCTTCAGCCAACCGTCCGTCCCTCTGCGTTATCCACGTAGACTCTGTACGTAAAGATCAGGGGAAACTAACGACGCTTCCGTCGTTAGTGTATCCGTCGGTAGGACGGGTTCGGGTAACATCTGAGGGCAAAGCCCAAAGTCCACAATATAATAGCAAGGGTCACCGACCGAAATTAACAAATAAGCACATAGCATATATATCTCACAAAAACACATATATTCATGGCATAATATATGACAATGATGAGGAAAATAATAATGCTCATTTAAAATTTAATGACTTATATGCCTTTTCAAAACAGCATCCAATTATTATGAAATATGTGGTAAGTACAAACAACACCTCAGCAAATCGCAATCATTAAATCAGAAATTCAGATTCTGAACAGTACTCACACACATTCAATTTCCACTCATCATCATACTCCAGTCGTGACCCACCGGTCAATCCCCCAATGCAATATGTATATGCTCATGTATACAATTTTCTTGGAATCACCAAGGTGCAGTCGCTCACAGACCAGCACATGTGCAGTCTCTCACAGACCAGCACGATTTATATATGTCAGACTTTAATGGCCCTCAAGACCAGGGTGCAATCTCTCACAGATCAGCACCAGTGCAGTCGCTCAACAGACCAGCACGACTTCACAAATGGAATGGACCGTCTAATACACGCAGAACCATTCCGTAGCCCGGATAGAATAGACCGTCTAATACACGCGGAACTACTCTAAACCCGGATAGAATAGACCGTCTAATACACACAGAACTATTCTATAACCATCATGGTCACTACAATTACATGTATTAGCCTCTCACAGGCCAAATACACAGAAGTTAAATCCTCGCATGGATAGAATGGACCGTCTAATACACGCGGAACCACTCCGTAGTCCGAGTAGAATAGACTGTCTAATACACGTGGAACTACTCTGACCCCGGATAGAACAGACCGTCTAATACACGCGGAACTATTCTATAACCCTTGGTTACTACTTAACTTCGAGGCCCATCACGGTCACCGCATTACTCTGTGGCCCATCGCGGTCACCACCTGACTATGGAATGCATGAAGATGCAGTGTTTTCTCTTCACTGAAAACAGTATGCAAAATTATAAAATTCATGCCTTTCCATCATATTTCAAAACATCTCAATATAATCAATATCATCATTAACACGTCAATGATTAAACATTCAAGTAATCATTAACACTTTACATTATCACACAATTCCATTCTTAATCATCATAAGTCTTTGCCCCAACTCTTAAAATTCACAAAATAGTGTTTAAAACTGAGTTTTCTGGAAAATACGAATCTGTATTCGAATACAGCCTCTCTGTATTCGAATACAGGAGTCAAAACAGTGCAGAATTAACACTCTGTATTCGACTACAGCCCCCTGGTAGTCGAATACATAGGCAATCTCAGTGCACAAATCAACATTTTTCACTACATCAGTAAAGTCCCAAAAAACTTCATCACCCCCACTTCAAACTATCACAAAAATTCCATTTTTATTCATCATAAATCTTCCCAAAATTCCCCAACACTTAGGGTTTATAAAACAAGGTTGAAAAGCTTGGAATTTCTGAAAACCCGAATCTGTATTCGAATACAGATCCCTTGTATTCGAATACAGGAGCTGAAACTGTAATTTCAACATTCTGTATTCGAATATAGCATGTCTGTAGTCGAATACATAAGTCAAAAACAGAACCAGAATGATCAACATCAGAACATCAGAAACAGAACCAGAATCAGAATGTTTAACATCAGAACATCAGAAACATAACTAGAATCAGAATCATCAACACCAGAATATCAGAAAACAGAACCAGAATCAGAATCATCAACACCAAAACATCAGAGGCAAAACAGAATGATTCACCAGAATCATCAGAGGCAAAACAGAATGATTCACCAGAATCATCAGAAGCAACACAGAATGACTCACATCAGAATCATCAGAGGCAAAAGAGAATGACTCACACCAGAATCATCAGAGGCAAAACAGAATGATTCACCAGAATCATCAGAGGCAAAACGGAATGACTCACATCAGAATCATCAGAGGCAAAACAGAATGACTCACACCAGAATCATCATAGGCAAAACAGAATGATTCACCAGAATCATCAGAGGCAAAACAGAATGATTCACCAGAATCATCAGAAGCAACACATAATGATTCATCCAGAATCATCAGAAACAACATAGAGTGATGTTGGAACCAAGTTGGTTCTAAATAAACTGGATTTTGATGTGTACACATACACTTGATGGAATCTTATTTTGAACTTGAATTACTCCGGTAAAACCATCAGAAGATGAATGTATCAGAGGATACATTCTGAATTTACAGAAGATGCATTTCTGGAATTATCAAAAGATAAACCAGAATGTCCAAAACCGACCAGAAGATAACTTTGGAGGCTTATATCAAACAAAAACAAAAAATCAGAAGAACATCTGGAAAACACCAAAGGGAAGCCTGCCATAATATGAATTGCTCCAAACAAGAATGATTCAAATATCAGAAGCAATCAAGAAGTTATACTGATCAAAACATAGTCTGGCAGTGTAATTTCAACACAGTCCATACTTGTCCAAAAGTGACCAGAAGATATCTTTGATGGATTATATCAGAGAGAATAAATATCAGAAGATTCTTTGAACCATACTATTGTGAAGCCTGCCATGCGGAGAGTTGTTCCAGGCCATAAGTTGTCAAAAGCAAGAAGTAGTCTAGAAGATAATTTGACCAGAACATGGCATGACAATCGAATTTTGAATAACCCAGACTTCGCCCAGACTTCATCCAGAATTGATCAGAAGAAGCACAGAATGGTTCGTGCCAGAATCACCAGAAGCAGGAACAACAAAATGATTATCAGAATCATCAGAAGCAGGAATCAGGATGATGATCAGAATCATCAGAAGCAGAAAACATGATGATTATCAGAATCATCAGAAGCAGGAAACAGGATGATGATCAGAATCATCAGAAGCAGAAAACATGATGATTATCAGAATCATCATAAGCAACACATTTCAAACGGTTTCTTTAAAAAAAAAGACAACCAAACATCAAAACGGACTCTGCATTTTTCCAGAAAACACTTTCCTCATTTAAAATCCCTTTTCTTTTTAAATCGTCAACATCACCAGAATCACTTAAAACATAACAGAATCAGGATTATCAACAAGTCATCCAGACTTTCAAATCATCAGAACATCATACAGCATTTCAGCTTTCACAACACATCAGATTAACATGCAAGCATTTCAGCTTTCATACATATCAGAATAACATGCAAGCATTTCAGTTTCCACAACACATCAGAAGAACATGCAAGCATTTCAACTTTCACAACACATCAGAAGAACATGCAAGCATTTTAACTTTCACAACACATCAGAAGAACATGCAAGCATTTTAACTTTCACACATATCAGAATAACATGCAGCATTCACAGAGCAGCAACAACACAAACAGAATGCATTTTTGCATTTCAAAACAGTTTTATGAACATGCATTTTTAAATCATGTTTGAAATAACATTCAAGACATTTTCCACTATCCCACATAAACAGCACAACTTTAGTGCATTTAGCTCAAAACAGAATCATCACAGAGCTTTAAAACGTCAAAAATGCATTTTTTTTCCATTTCTTTCAAGCACAGGCAAACCAGTTTCAAAACAATCATGAAAACACTAGTAATGCCATGAAAATTATGCACTTACAGCCCTAATGCAACTAGAAAGTGGAAGGTGCCCTTATCCTTGATGCGTGTTCTGCTATTCCTCTCGTTTCTGATTCTGCTCCCGTTTGCGCGTCCAAAATCGGTGAAACTGCAGCTTGAGTTTGCTGCTACGAAACTGGGTTCTTTAGCTCCTTGATGGTATGGGGAATAACTTTTGTACTGGGGTTTTGGTGTTTCAGTGCTTGGATGTCCAAGTAATGGCACTTTGAAAGGTTCCCTCTTTTCTTTCTTTGAAACCGTGAAACAGTTTTCAGAAAACAGGGGGCAGAATGGGAGGAATGGTACTGTTACATGCAACACTATTACATGCAGAATGGGGAAGTATGGAGTTCTAATTTCTGCCCTGCCTCCTCACATGTACTTATAGAGTTTACTCAAGTGCTACCACCTCAAAAATAATAATAAAATAATGCTGGATTCTTCCAGCACTTAATCCTTTTGCAATTAGCCACTAATCCTTAATTAATGGTCCAATTAATTTAATTACTCGAAATTAATTTAATTTAATCTTCATCCAATAATTTTAATTCATCCTCCAAAATAAATATTTATATATATATTCACTCAAACATACATATATTAAATATTTTACAATATTCCCAAAATACACTTAATATTAATTCCAAAATTAATATTAAATTTAAGGGTCTTACAAGCAACAAACAACTCTTAAAGAAAGGATAGTTGAAACTCGTCATCAACCTCCAAATACTCAAATAGAAAATATTGTTTTAAAAAATAAAGTTGAAGAACTAACAAAAAACATAACTAACTTTGTAAAATCCACTGAGATCTTTCAAAACATTATGAGATCTCAAAGTGGAATATTTGACAAAGCTGGGATTGGTTTGAAGTAGCAATATCGATTTACAAGGAAGGTGGGTTTGAATTGTAAATCCGCCCTTTTAAAATTTCTGTTAAAAACTTAAGAAAATAACTCAAGATTGATCTTGGTTGTGAAAACAGAAAACAGAGAACGTTCTTGGTTTTCACCAGAAAACAGAGAACGTTCTTGGTTAGTTGAAATCAACAGTTCAGTTTATCTATCTAACTTGATAATTAACAGACTGAAAGTAAATAGGGATAAGGGAAGAGATATCACACACAGATATATCCTGGTTCACCCAACCCGGGCTACGTCCAGTCTTCACCACTGTGAGATTTTCCACTAAGTGTTTAAAACAATAACACCTAGCTTAGATCAACCTTGATCTTTGTTTACAGAACTTAATCTAATTCTACCCAGAAAGAGATTAATCAAATCACCTATCAACCTTGATAGGATTTCTTACAATCTACCCCAAACTATACTTAACTCTTATAGTTTGAGTTTTACAATAATGAAAAGATTGTTTTGTTAGAATATGATATGTCTCAACTCTTGTTTGAGATTCGATTCTTTACAAAGAATTCAGTATAAATGTATCAGAGTAAAATGAATTTAATCAAACTGATTCTTGTAAGTGATTGGAGATTTTCAAGTATGTGGATGTATGTGAGTGATGTTTTTCACTGTACTTGAAGCTGTATTTCTTCCTGAGCTTTTTCCTTCCTTTTATAGGCGTGAGTGCATTTAAAAATAGAGCCTTTGGTAGTGCTCTTGTCAGGCTTGACCTAAGACATTATTTCTGAATTAAAATAATCAAACTTTTGACTATTTTTATTTTCTGTTCAGACTGGGCTGTGTGTTGCGTTTTGGATCAAATTTTCTTTAGTGATTACTGATCGTTTAATACTTTTGATAAATGATAATATTGTAGGCTTGAACAGGAGCTTTTGAATCACTTAAAACAGATTAAAAACGATCACAAAGCTTGTTGCAGAAAAACTGTAGTTGCTGGAGATTGATGATCAATATGGAGCTTTAGCTTTTGGGTTTCTTGGAGATTGATAATCAATCTGGACTGATTTATGAACATACTGGAAACTGACTTGACTTCCAGATTGTTTCAACAGTCTTGACAATCATTTTCAGAACTGTCTGGACAAACTTGTTTGAGAGTTTTTTTCTTTTTCAATTTGAATGTCCTCTTTGATTTGAATAGATCCTATGTGTTCTCTGCCATGTAGTGATCATATCCATGTAACTTCCAGAGTCAATAACTTCAATTAAGTGATGGAGAAAGATTGGTCTTTATGCTGTCACAGCCTGGCGAACTTTCTCCGTTTTCCAGAATATGTCAAGAATGTTCTCTGCCTTTGTTTATGCTGTTTGCTTTGATTCTTTTGAAACCTGTCTTTGAATTAACACACTCAAAAGCACAGGTTAATTTAACAATACATTTAGAATCATAATTAACAATCTTTAAAGCTTCATATCTCGTGATGATGTACTGGAAATCCCTAAATCCGTTTAAGATAAACATGATTTTTCCTTGCATAAAAATCAGGTTCAAACAGTCTTGATGAAGTGAACAGAATCCTGGAGATTGTTTATCAATATGGAGACTGATGATATGATGTTAAACATACTGGAGATTAATGTTAACATGCTGGAGATGGATTGTTAACATGCTGGACATTGATGATTATTTCTGGAGACTAATGATCATTCCTAGAGACTGATGATCATTCTTGATAGAAGATCATTATGGAGATTGTTCTAATCATTCTGGACATTCTGATGTTCAAGAAAAGACTTGGTTCTTCCTCTAAATGTATTTTCTGGAGCTATCCTCTAATATTGTTTTCTGGAGATATCCTCTGGTATTCTTTTGTTGAGGTATCCTCTGGTATTCTCTGGTTGAGGTATCCTCTGATATCCTCTGGTTGAGGTATCCACTGATGGCAGATTGGTGAGGTATCCTCTGATGGCAGCTTGGTGAGGTATCCTCTGATGTCAGCTTGGTGAGGTATCCTCTGGAGGCATCTTCTGATATCCTCTGGAGGTATCTTATGGTATCCTCTGGAGATATCTTCTGGTGATGTTATCGGGTAACATCTTATGTTTTTCCAGATTGTGTCAAGAGTGTTCTTTATGCTGATTTCTTGGCTTTCCTTGAATCATTAACATGTTAATTCTGTGGAGACTGTTCAGTCTTGCTTTGGCAGCTTGATTCATGGCCTTTTTTCTTTGTGATTAGAATGGTTCCTTTTGATTCTAATTGATCACATTTGTTCCTTGTCATGTACTCTCAGTACTGATGTAAATTCCAGATGCAATAACTTTAGTTAAGTGGTGGAAAAAGTTTGGTCTTTATGCTATCACAGTCTTGCGAACATTCTCCGTTTTCCAGAATATGTCAAGAATGTTCTCTGCTGCTGTTTTCTTCGATTCTTGCTTTGTTCACTTATGCATTTATGTTCCTTAAACAAACTTAAGTGAAATCATTAGTAGACCACCATTCATAAAACTTAATCATTTAATTTAAAAGGTTTGTTGTCATTAAAACATATATCAAAAAGGTTTTTTCCTCAACAATCTCCCCCTTTTTGATGATGACAAACCTTTTGAATAAATCATAAGTTTTATGGATGGATATAAATAAAATGCAATAATGTTCTTAAATATGTAATTAAACTCCCCCTAAACACATGCAAGAGTTTAATTCTTATCATTCTAATTAAACTCCCCCTAAACATATGCAAGAGGTTAATTCTTAACATTCTTCATTAACTTCTATCATTTTATATCCATCATATATTTCTCTCCCCCTTTTGACATCTATCAAAAAGGTTGGGGAATAGACATAGAAGTAAAAAAAATGGAGTAATAGCATGAGTGTTCTACACATAGAAATCATGTGGTTGACCAATGCATTCATATATCAAACTAGTCAAGTTTGCATTTAGCATTAAAGAACATAGCATATATGATGATCATATCATTGTAGTCAATATTGCAATCAAGATATGGATAATGATAACAACAATAATATGACATAATTGTATGCAAGCATTTTAACACACTTTGGAAAATAGTCAATGAATATATATTCTTCTCATTTTTAAGAAAGAAAACAATAAGTAAACTTCAGTTTCAAGAAGAATAATATTTTCTAAAAACTCCCCTTGAATTAATTTTTTAAATAATTCAAAGTTCCATAAAACAAGGAAAATGTCACTTTGCTCTTTGTCCTCTTTCACAAGAGATCACCTTTCAATTTGAATATGATCAAGCTTTATTGTTAGAAATAGATCCATTTTTCATTTTTATAGCTAGAGAGAATGAGCGCATACAAGGAAGCGAAATAAGATGAATCAAATATAATTTCTCTCTTTACAAAACATTCTTATTCTAAGAATGTTTATATTTTTCAAAAACTAATTTTTTTTAAATGGATAAAAAAAATGTGCCAAATGATTTGCTCACATTAAAGAAATGTTTTTCACAAGGTTTTTTTGCAAACACACAAATAAACAATAAGGCATATATTCAAGCATACTTTCATGAGGCTTTTTGATTGTTGCTATTTTTATCTATCATGTTTAAAATAAATTTGAACAATTGAGATCAATTTTTACAAAAGAAGTAAGCAACAAATAAGACTCATTTGCAAAGATATATATTAAAAGCCATATTCAAAATATTATAAATATTCAAAACATTATACTCAGACAACAAGCAATGTATAGGCTATTCAATATATTCAAAACAATTGGAGAATAGTATAGATAATACTTTCAAATTCATAAGAAGGTGAATGATGTTAATTCATTTAACATGATGATTTGAAAGATGTTATTGTGCAAAGTGTAAGAAAACATTCATGAATTTTACACCCATAACAACCCTTTGTCTAATTATTAAAGACACTAATTTATTTTAAATGTCTTTATAACTAGAACAATAATTTTGAATGTCAAACTGGGTTTGCACACTTGTTTATCATAAAAAGTGTATGAACAAAGAGTGAAAACATGTTGAATTTAGAATAGAAAATAGGCATATGCACATACAAGTAATGTAATCAATTTAAAACTTTTAAAGTCATACTTGCATAAAAAATAACATGCATTTTTAATTTTAAGAACACCCAATCAATCACATGATATAAAAAAATATTCATTCTTATCATGATGCAAATAGCATAAGAATTTTGGATTGAGTGTACCTCCTTTAGTGGTCTAGTTCAACGACAAGAGATCTTTGAATATTTTGGAGCTTCTCTTCATTCTCTTTTATTCATCTTGATTGATGGTCAAAGTGGGACAATTTATCTTTTATTGTTGAGAGAGTTCTTCCAATGATGAATCAAAATTGTCATACACTCTCAAGAGTATCTTTAACCATTTTGAAATTAATGCTTTAATCCTTTATTCGCATAAGCGTTCATCCAATAGGATGATTGCTCCATAATCAAGTCTATGCTGTATACAACACCTTGCTGCTTGATTTTTAAAGCTTGGAATGCTTGATGGTAGAGCCACTCATTTCAGCCTAAGAGACGTTTGGATGTTTTGAATGAATCATTATACTTATTCTTTAGTAGAGCTTGAATATCATTTCTGTTGTTCAGAGGCATGTTAACCACTGTAATTGCATCTCCAGCAGCAGCAGCAACTTTGGTACCAGTAACAAATTCCTCCCAATTAGTTCTTCTAATAATTTGATCATGAGGAGATGTTTTGGAGGAAAGGTTAATAGTGAGGTAGGTATAGGAGCAACTAGTTCAAGCTCATTGTTGATGTTCTTCAACCATATCATCATGATGTGCAACATTAGTTTTGATTGGATGAAATATATTTACTGTCAAGAACATTCTGCTCTTGTGGAGAACATTCTGCTCTTTGTGGAGAATGTTCTAGTGTATACCTTCTTGCTTAATTTGATCTTTTTCTTATATCCTTTTTGTTTTGCCATGATCAGACTTTGGTACCCATATTTGTTTGGGTCCTTGATGGTTAGTATATCTTCTTTTAGAAGATTTTTTAAAACTTGATCTCTTTTTAAAATAGCAATTTGACTCGAAGTGGCTATTCTTGGAACAACGGGAACACTTTGTTGTTGGTCTTGAAGAAGGTTTGAAAATCTGAGTTTTAAAAGTCTTTGAAATTGATTTTGATGAAATTCCATAACGTTCTCCTTTTTTCAAACTTTCTGGAGAAAGTTCAGTTTTTGTTCCAGAACGTTCTTCGTTTTGAGAACAACCTGGAGAACGTTCTCCTTTCTGCAGATTTTTCAAAACTGGTTCAACTTTATTTGCAGAACACTCTTTCCTTTTAAAAATCCTTTTGTTCTTGATTTTTTTCATCTATTTTCTTAAAATAACATACAAATTCCAGATGTCCAAATTTACTGCAATATGAACACTTGGTTTTGCATTTCTCCTCTTTTCTTTTAGGAACAAAAAGGTTTTCATAAATCTTTTCTTTTTGAGAAGTTTTGAAACATAAATCATCTTTGTCAAATATCCTTTCTTCTTTAGTTTCAAAACATTTTGGAAAATGATTTTTTATGGTTATCTCATTGAGACTCTTTTGTTGCTCAACCGTTTTTAAATGAGTTTGCTGCAAACTTTGAATGACCTTTCTGAGTTCGTCATTCATAGCTTGGGCTTTCTCTTTTTCTTCTTTTTCTTTACGGATTTGTTCTTTTAATAAACCATATTTTCGAGCAAGAAGATTTGAGTCACATAAAAGATTATCAAATTCTTTTTCCATTTCTTCACATAAAGGACAGAGTTCAGAGATGGTTACCTCATTATTTTCTAAGTTTTCCTTTAAGCACATGTTGATTTCTGACATTACTTCTTCTTCCTAAATCTTTTCCTCTAACACTTGTTAGGTGCTTAATCTTTAGAGACCAAGCTCTGATGCCAATTGAAGTAGCAATATCGATTTACAAGGAAGGGGGGTTTGAATTGTAAATCCGCCCTTTTAAAATTTCTGTTAAAAACTTAAGAAAATAACTCAAGATTGATCTTGGTTGTGAAAACAGAAAACAGAGAACGTTCTTGGTTTTCACCATAAAACAGAGAACGTTCTTGGTTAGTTGAAATCAACAGTTCAGTTTGTTTTGTTAGAATCTGATATGTCTCAACTCTTGTTTGAGATTCGATTCTTTACAAAGAATTCAGTATAAATGTATCAGAGTAAAACGAATTTAATCAAACTGATTCTTGTAAGTGATTGGAGATTTTCAAGTATGTAGATGTATGTGAGTGATGTTTTTCTCTGTACTTGAAGCTATATTTCTTCCTGAGCTTTTGCCTTCCTTTTATAGGCGTGAGAGCATTTAAAAATAGAATCGTTGGTAGTTCTCTTGTCAGGCTTGACCTAAGACATTATTTCTGAATTAAAATAATCAAACTTTTGACTATTTTTATTTTCTGTTCAGACTAGGCTGTGTGTTGCGTTTTGGATCAAATTTTCTTTAGTGATTACTGATCCTTTAATACTTCTGATAAGTGATAATATTGTAGGCTTGAACTGGAGCTTTTGAATCACTTAAAACAGATTAAAAACGATCACAAAGCTTGTTGCAGAAAAACTGTAGTTGCTGGAGATTGATGATCAATCTGGAGCTTTAGCTTTTGGGTTTCCTGGAGATTGATAATCAATCTGGACTGATTTATGAACATACTGGAAACTGACTTGACTTCAAGATTGTTTCAACAGTCTTGACAATCATTTCCAGAACTGTCTGGACAGACTTGTTTGAGAGTCTTTTTCTTTTTCTATTTGAATGTCCTCTTTGATTTGAATAGATCCTATGTGTTCTCTGCCATGTAGTGATCATATCCATGTAACTTCCAGAGTCAATAACTTCAATTAAGTGATGGAGAAAGATTGGTCTTTATGTTGTCACAGCCTGGCGAACTTTCTCCGTTTTCCAGAATATGTCAAGAATGTTCTCTACCTTTGTTTATGCTGTTTGCTTTGATTCTTTTGAAACCTGTCTTTGAATTAACACACTCAAAAGCACAGGTTAATTTAACAATACATTTAGAATCATAATTAACAATCTTTAAAGCTTCATATCTCCTGATGATGTACTGGAAATCCGTAAATCCGTTTAACATAAACATGATTTTTCCTTGCATAAAAATCAGGTTCAAACAGTCTTGATGAAGTGAACAGAATCCTGGAGATTGTTTATCAATATGGAGACTGATGATATGATGTTAAACATACTGGAGATTAATGTTAACATGCTGGAAATGGATTGTTAACATGCTGGACATTGATGATTATTTCTGGAGACTAATGATCATTCCTAGAGACTGATGATCATTCTTGATAGAAGATCATTCTGGAGACTATTCTGATCATTCTGGACATTCTGGAGACTGTTCTGATCATTCTGGACATTCTGATGTTCAAGAACAGACTTGGTTCTTCCTCTGAATGTATTTTCTGGAGATATCCTCTGATATCATTTTCTGGAGATATCCTCTGGTATTCTTTGGTTGAGGTATCCTCTGGTATTCTCTGGTTGAGGTATCCTCTGATATCCTCTGGTTGAGGTATCCTCTGATATCCTCTGGTTGAGGTATCCTCTGATATCCTCTGGTTGAGGTATCCTCTGATATCCTCTAGTTGAGATATCCTCTTATATCCTCTGGTTGAGATATCCTCTAATATCCTCTGGTTGAGTTATCCACTGATGGCAGCTTGGTGAGGTATCCTCTGATGGCAGCTTCGTGAGGTATCCTCTGATGTCAGCTTGGTGAGGTATCCTCTGGAGGCATCTTCTGATATCCTCTGGAGGTATCTTCTGGTATCCTCTGGAGGTATCTTCTGGTGATGTTATCGGGTAACTTGATTCATGGCCTTTTTTCTTTGTGATTAGAATGGTTCCTTTTGATTCTAATTGATCACATCTGTTCCTTGTCATGTACTCTCAATACTGATGTAAATTCCAGATGCAATAACTTTAGTTAAGTGGTGGAAAAAGTTTGGTCTTTATGCTATCACAGTCTTGCGAACATTCTCCGTTTTCCAGAATATGTCAAGAATGTTCTCTGCTGCTGTTTTCTTCGATTCTTGCTTTGTTCACTTATGCATTTATGTTCCTTAAACAAACTTAAGTGAAATCATTAGTAGACCACCATTCATAAAACTTAATCATTTAATTTAAAAAGTTTGTTGTCATTAAAACATATATCAAAAAGGTTTTTTCCTCAACATGGTTTTGAAAGTTCTCAAAAACGAAAACTTTATGAAAATTTCTTTTTACCTCAAAATATTGAGATTAAAAGAAAATGCTCCCACTGCAAAAAAATTGGACACCTTCATAAAGATTGTTATTTCACTATAATTAACTCACACAACTGTGAGGTTCCGGATTCGAACCGGACAAGACGTCTAACCTAACAATATCGACATTTGACAATTGAACTAAAATTTAAAGACATTAATTAGTTATAGGTTAGTTGAGTTTATTATGAGAATGATGTTATGAACTATTCATTCAATATATAATATTTCATTTATAATCTTTAACTTAATCCATAAATGAGATTATTTCACAAATATTTCATTTTACTTATTTTGTACTATAAACTATGATAAGTAACACATTAGACGATTTTTATTTATTTATTTATCAAATTGAGTTTGTAAAATCTAATTCAACTAATTTGTTTTCACCTCTATTGTCATCCAAACAAACCATAAAATAAATTCTTGCTTAGAGTGATGATAAAAAAGTGATAAGGTGAAAAATTGTTATCAAAGATTCAAAATATTCAGTTCAAAGCTTTTTATAAGTTAATTTTGAAGGAAAAATAAATTGCTCATAATTATAAATTTATTTTTAAATTACTATACACTCCTTTCATCTCAAATTATAAAAAATTAACTTAATAAAGAAATAATAATCAATAACAATTTGTTATGTAACAAATTCAACTATCACATTTTTATCATATCTCCTAAATTTTAGAATCTAAATAGAGTTAATTTTAATAGATAACTAACATCCATCTTATCTATTTGTAGTCTCCTAATCCTATATATATGAGAAGGACTACAACTTTGGGAAATTCAATTCATCAGAATCAATATAAAACAAGAAATTCACTATAACTCACTTTTTGTTTCAACAAAGGACAAAATTAAAGACCAAATTGTTCTTTTTATTTTTTGTTTGACATGTTCATATTTAATTATTGTTAGAGATTTAAATGTCATTTTTTTATGATAGTTCATATAATAACTGAATTGCCTTGAGTTTAAAAATTATTTTATTTTTCTCAAAGACTAATAATAGCATGTTTAGTTCTACAATTTCATAAAAATGGCAAGATGCTTTAGTTTCAATTGAAGCTCTATTTCCTAGCTTCTAAGTTTGACTACAATCAATTCCATACTTAATTAGTGTGATTTATCAACTCTATCTTTTTCAACAAAGACCATTACGTTTACTAATATATACAAACATAAATTAATTTATTTTTAATGAAAATCAATTCAATAAAAACCAATTACTACCAAAATCAAATATATGCAAAATTGGATTATGCATAGTAATTATCTCGCTCCATTATTAACTTTCTGGTCAATAATTAATAACATTGATTAATATCAGACTTTAGGTTTTTAAAACATTAATGAACTAATAATTAATTAATAAAAACATGATGATGGCAGAGAGCAGCTTATATAAAGGCTTAAACAACTTCCTAGAAACTACCGAATCACACAAAAGATTCCTTTCTATGTTTCTGTAAATTATAAAAACCAAGAGATAACCCTTGTTCTACAAGCTTCTGTCGGTTACTCCTCTCATCATCATTTCCATTCCAACGACCACTCTTCCACAAAAACTTGTACTTCCTTTATTTCTCATCGCTTTTTGGTCACTGTTGTTTAAATTTCTCAAATTCATTCCTTGTTATTATTACTATTTCTTTTTGTTTTTTCTTGTCCCTTTATTCAACGAATCATTACCTTAATTTACTAGATCTGTTTTTCTTCTGTCTCTTAAACTTCTAATTGAGCAAAGATTCTGTTATTTGCAATAAACATGTTTTCT
Organism: Cicer cuneatum; assembly: GCA_037974295.1. Taxonomy (NCBI): domain Eukaryota; kingdom Viridiplantae; phylum Streptophyta; class Magnoliopsida; order Fabales; family Fabaceae; genus Cicer; species Cicer cuneatum. Next base: position 77,000,597 of record JBBPBO010000005.1, read on the forward strand.
ACAGATACCCTTGTGGGGAATTTTCCAGGTTCAGTGTGTATGTATGGAAACATTCCTGTGTCTGTTATCTCAAGCCAGAACCCAGAAAATGGGTTCAAGGTTGAAGATTCAGATTCAACATCTCCTTCAAACCATTCAGAATCTTCTGAGAGTAGTAAATATTCTAATCCTATTCTTAGATACATAAGTGATATCCTCATGGATGAAGAAGATGATTTGGAACGCAAACCCTGCATGTTGCAGGATTGTTTGAGACTCCAAGCTGCTGAAAAATCATTTTTTGATGTTCTAGGTCAAAATAAACCCAACCAACAGTACCAAGATTTTACTTTAGATGATAATTTTGGTGGAGGAATAGGAATTAGTACTAGTTCTGAATGCTATAGTAATAGTAGTAACACCACTGATAATTCTATAGTTGATTATGATTCCCAAGAAAACACCCATGAGGTACTTGATGGAATGCCTCATAATCAATTTAGAGACACTGACTCACAAGGTGTTTTCCATTTTCCAAATGGTGGTTGGAAGATGAATGAAGAGGGTACTATGGTTTGGGGTTCTAGAGGGTCAAGGGAAAAGAGAGGTCATCTAATGAATGGTGTTGATATCTCACATGAAGAAGATCTGAGAAGTACCAAGGTTTCAGCTGTTTATTATGATGATACTGAGTTATCAGAGATGTTTGATGAGGTACTTCTTTGTAGGGATGGTAAAAGTCCATCCTTTTTTTGTGCCAATTCTGAATCATCAAATTCACAGATTTCTAGTTCAGGAGGATCTAAATATAATGGAAAAACGTCGCGTTCTAAGAAAGGTTCCAACAAGGGTACTGCAAATCTAACTACTACAGTAGATTTATGGACTTTATTAACTCAATGTGCACAAGCTGTTGGAGGCTACGATCAAAGGAATGCAAATGAAATACTTAAGCAGATTAGGCAGCATTCTTCGCCTCATGGCGATGGACTCCAGCGTTTAGCTCATTACTTCGCCAATGGCCTTGAAGCACGATTATCTGCTGGGACACCGATGTATAAACTCCTAAGTTCATCATCTTCTGCAGATATGTTAAAAGCTTACAAAGTATACATCACAGCATCTCCATTTCAAAGGATGTCGAATTTCTTAGCCAACAGAACTATTCTGAAGCTGGCACAAAATAAAAGCAGTCTTCACATTATTGATTTTGGTGTTTTCTATGGCTTCCAGTGGCCTTGTCTCATTCAGCGTCTTTCAGAAAGAGCCGGCGGGCCTCCGAGGCTTCGTATCACAGGAGTTGATCTTCCTCAGCCAGGATTTAGGCCTGCGGAAAGGGTTGAGGAGACGGGCCGGCGGCTTGAGAAGTACTGCAAGAGGTTTGGAGTTCCATTTGAGTACAATTGCCTAGCACAGAAATGGGACACTATAAGACTCGAGGATCTCAAGATTGATAAAGAAGAAGTAACAGTTGTTAACTGTTTATACAGATTGAAGAACCTTTCTGATGAAACGGTAACGGCGAATTGTCCAAGAGATGCTGTGTTGAGGTTGATCAGGAGGATTAATCCAAACATCTTCATACATGGTGTAGTGAATGGAACTTATAATGCACCATTTTTTCTTACTAGGTTCAGAGAAGCATTGTTCCATTTCTCATCATTGTTTGATATGCTTGAGGCTACTGTGCCGCGCGAAGATCCATATAGGTTGATGTTTGAGAAAGGGTTGTTTGGAAGGGATGCAGTAAATGTGGTGGCTTGTGAGGGAGCAGAGAGAGTTGAAAGGCCAGAAACTTACAAGCAGTGGCAGGTTAGGAACAAGAGAGCAAGGTTTAAGCAAGTTCCATTGGAACCAGAATTGGTGGATAGAGTGAAAGAAATGGTGAAGAACGAATATTCGAAAGATTTTGTAGTTGATGAGGATGGGAAGTGGGTTTTGCAGGGATGGAAAGGACGTATTCTGCATGCTGTTTCTTGTTGGGTTCCTGCTTAAAAAAATCACCAAACCACTTTAGCACACTCTTCTCTAGGGAATTTCTCTATCTTTTTTTCTGTACTAGTTTGTTTCTGAACTGTATACTGTAAACTGTAGAGTAGTACTGAGTAAGGGTATGTTAGTATTGGATTTAAGAGGGTTTAAATCATCATCAGTGTATTTTAAATTGAATTTAAAGATTGAATATATTCTTACTTATGTACTATATATACAAATTTATATCAGTTGATGCGTGTTGGTTAGTATATACATTTGCAATGTCATGTTCTTTTCTTTCTTTCTGCATGTATAACTAGAATATGGTTCAAACATTTTTATTTTGGTGTTAGATTATTGTTATCAGGAACTGTGATAGACTATTTAATTTGAAGTTAGTTCAATCGATGGAATTCAGAGCGCGTAAAATATATAATTAATTGCATCATATTGATATGATAGATTAGATTGTAATGTATAAAAAATTAAATCAATTAAATGGTTGATAAATTTAACTACATATTCAAAACAAATCAGTTAACTAAATATAATTCATAAAATACTTTAATTATTTAAATTTTTTTTAACTTCAATTAAGATTTTTTTCTTAAAAATTTTTCTGATCTAAAAAAAATATAGAAAATTGATTTTTTGTTTTTAAAAAAAATTCAAAAGAAATTTTAAATCATTTTTTTTATCAGAAATTTTTTTACATCTAAATATTTTTTATTGGAAAATTTTGTACATCTATTTTTTAAAAAATTATTTTGTCAAAATTCTTTTTCAAAAAATAATCAAAATTATTTATCTCAATATTTTTTATTGAAAAAATTTTTACATATATTTTTCTAAGAAAAAAATCAAATTTTTTTGTTGATAAAAATAAAAGAAATTAGTCAAAAGAATTTCAAAATTTTTTTCTCGAAAAACTAATTCAAAATCGATTTTAACTAAAAACATGTTCAAAATATTAAATTAATTTATATTTGTAAACCAGTTCAACATTGAACTGAACTTGATTCGAAAGTAATTTTCAAAAACTAAACTAAATATTTTATGCAATTTAATTCAATTCAATTTTTACAACAATCTAATAATTAAAAAGATAAAAGTCTCTTAAAGTGATTATTGTTGTTATTATTATTATTATTATTATTATTATTATTATTATTATTATTATTATTATTATTATTATTATTCAAATTTGATACTCTATCATTGAGAGAAATTTCTTCTAGACGAGTCAAACTTAATAGAAGACACGAATCCTCCTCAAATCACTGATTGGATAACGATATCTAATAATTTGTTTATAGGCGCATGTACTACTAGTATGAAACTTAAGATAAGTCAACACGACTATATTACTTCTTCAATACTCAATAATGGCTCGTTTGGTTTCCAAAAAAAAAAATTTATTTGGTACAGTTATTTATGATCTTAATTTATAGTTTATAATTTTTAAAATTTGAATTATCTCAATTCAAATTTTTATCAATTCATATCAATTATCTCTATTTCTTTTAATTTTATTTTATATTATTTAATTTTTTTATCGAATTAAAAATTTATATTATATAAAAGATATATATAAAATATTATATATATATATATATGATGATATAAACTTCCGAATGCGATGAAATTTTTTTTTGAAAAAATTAAATTAAATTAAAGAAATAAAATGATTGACAGAGATTGAGATAAATTTGGATTGAGATGATCCAAACTCTAGTTTATAGCATTTTTTTATTAGTTAATTCAAGTAGCTTATAAGTTTATAGTTTATCATTTTTTATTCCAATTTTATCTTTACAATTGTAACTATTTTTATATATAATTTATTTATTAAAATTTCAAACATATAATTTATATAATTTAAAATAATTATATTAAATATTTTAAATATTAAAATAATTAATATTATAAAATAGATAAATAAATAAAAAATATATCAGATTGATAAATTTGAAATTAATAAAAAAATTCAAATTACTACTTTTAAAATATGTTAAACATTAATTAATAAAATTTATTTTTAATTAAGAATGTCATTTTATATTGTAAATTTATTAAACCGATATTTTTAACTGCTATAAACTAATTTTACAGAGTCAATATTTTCCCTCTTTTTGCTTAAAGATTCAAATAATTCTAACATGATATACAAAAAATTGGTGAAATATAATGATTGTCTTTTTGTGAAAAAGTGTTTATACTGTTAATTCATATTTGTCAAGAATTTAATTTAATTCATATTTGTCAAGAATTTAATTTAATTCATATTTGTCAAGAATTTAATTTAATTCATATTTCTCAATGCATATTATATTGGTTGGAGAATTTCACACTTAATCTTACACAAGGGCATGCCTATCTCCTTCAAAAATATTCAGTCTATCCAGAAACATACGTCAATTCAAGAATTGATGACCATGACCATCATATTCCAATTATTAATCTACTAAAATTATTTTTGGTAACAAAGAGGGTTAGCAGAATCACAGTTAGCTTTTGAAAATCACTGATTCTTGTAACTATCATGACACCAAAGATGCGCCTAATATCTCTCGGGCCATCCTCTACAAGCACTTGATTACATTTTAACCCTCTTTTTATACACTAACAAAATAGTAATACTGAGCTCCAAATTAATACAGAATCACAATAATACTGAGACATATCATTGTGCAAAGAAAATTAGGAAGGAACTTTATTTTGCTCCATGTAAACTCTCATCATTTACTTATTTACATTATCAATAAAAAAAAAATGTGTGTGTATATATACACACCAGCAATGAAAGTTTCATTAACAACACATACTTCCTCAATTTCATATTTTTAATGTAAAAACAATTATATTTGCATACTTAAATAAAAAGACTCAATGGACAATGCATAGCAATGGAACCCTGACAGACAATTAATTAACATAAAATATTCTATCTACATCTGCCAACACTCTCAAGCTAAGTATACAAAAAATAGAAAATGATGAAAGTTGATAAATTTAAAATAATTCAAGGTTAATAGAACCTAAGAAAAAAATATTACAGACCCAAAATTCCCAGGGGTTGAAACAGAGCCAGCCCTCTACTTTGATTTATACTAACAATCAAAGAACTGAACCTATTTAGTTTGACACTTTGCTGTTCTAAGAACATTCCAATCTACCACACCTCCTCTCTGTTTCTTGAAAGAGACCAAACAATGTTTTGAGGATGATTTTCTATTACCTTTACCATTACCATTATCATTCTTGGGTGATTTACTAGGATACTGTGTTTCACAGATTACCTCCTTCTGTTTCCTTTTAACAATGCCATTAACCTTGTAACTTTTTTTGATCAAGTTAGAACACTCTTGGCCTTCTAATGAAGACTTACTTTCTCTGCAACAATGCAAATGTAATCAAATTTAAAGTGAGTGAGCAATAATCCAAAGAAATTTTATTTTCACTTGTCTGTTATCTGAGCCAAAAACCATGAAGAAAGTGTATTTGAAAAATGAAAACCATTAACAACATTCTAACACTTCATTGGTTTGTCTTGGGGGTTGTGGAAAGTATAAAATATCTACCAGAAAATATAGGTAAAAGAAACCCACCTAAAAGATGCATTTTCACTTTGATTTCTAGAAATAGTAGTTTCAGGTTTAGCAGCTGGCTGGCTGAGTTTGTCTTCTACGGCGTTTAGTTTCTACAAAGGCAAGGTTAGAGATTCAGAACAGAATCAAAAGAAGAAAACAAAATGATTTAGATTAAATGGGGGAATGATGAAAAAGGCTTAGAAACTCATGATCTATGAATGTACTCACTTCAACAGAAGGATTAAAATTTTGAAATGACATGCGACCTATAAGTGCACTTGGATGAGGATCACCATCTGCTAAAACCACACTGCATAAAAATGTAGGAGACATACAAATTTTATGCAGAATTATAATAGGCAAGGAGAAATTTGATATACATTTTGTAAGCATAAAATGCATTGTCACCATTTAAAAATAAAAAAACATATCTCCATTGAGTAAGAACTAAGACACAATCTTCTCAACTAGATTGAGCTCTTTCATTACATACATCACCATTAGTAAATATTTACACATTTATAGCATAAACAATTATCATATAAGTACTTATATATAAATTATTTATATAACAAAAGATAAAATAAAGTCAAACTATTTTGTATAAGTTATAAGTTGATTTCATAATCTATCATAAAGAATTTATGAAAATTAGCTGAAAACAATTTATGCTTATGTCATAAACTGTTTCTATACGCACTCACAAATCGACTCACAAGTGCTTATGTGAGATAAGCACTTGTGAAATTTTAATAGGAAAATAGGCTAGTCACAAAGACAATAAAATTTTGTTTTTTTGTTTTATTTATTTACCATTTTATAGCTGTAGGAGTATTTGTGCCATGTTTGACTTCAACTTTTATATTGGTTTTCTCTTCTCTCAGAGAAGCTCTTTGCATGAACTATGATTAAAAACAACAACATTATAAACCCATATTAGCCTGTATTATAAGACATCATCTTAATATATCAAAATAATTACGAAAATCATAAGAGCAACCTCAAATATTAAGGACGAAAAATAATAAATTGCCGGTTTCTTTACCATACCTTCAAGTTCCTCAACGTGCTGGAAAGTTCACGGTTTGCCATTGAAATTTCAAAGTTAAAAACTTTAACCCTAATTCAATTATTATCTCCGCTTTCTTATACGAGAACGAGATTCTCCGTCCTCAATATTCTCAACGACTACGAACCTAGGGTTTATCAAAAGCGTCTGTTTTCTTTTTTTTGGAAATCTTGTTTTTCCATTTTTTGGTAACAAACTTTTCTTCAATTTAAATTTAATTATTTTTTATTTTTATTTTTTATTTTGATAAAATAAATTCTTATAATTTTAGCTGCAAATCGATATTTCTGGAACATATCTTTTTATATAAAGAAAGTTTAGGATAAGAGGAGGGTGATCTCAAAGTAAAAAATTGTTAATATTTTTTAATTTTTTATAAAATAAAATTGTTCATATTTTAATTAATTTATTTGTTGACAAAAAAATATTATTATTTTAGTTCTATAAATATTATTGTTTTTTATTTTAGTTTCTAACATAGGAACTAAAAATAAAAAATATGATATTTGTAGAGATTAAAAAGTTTGAAACTTTTTTATAAAAATTAAACAATTTTATTAGAATTAAAATTTTATTTAACTTTAAAATAAAAAATTATTATATTATATATATGTTATACATAAAATAACTCATCAGTCTTTTTTTAAAATATGCTATAAAATATGAATCGTTAGATATAATTTAGTCAATTGATTTTTCATCACATAAAAGCTGCAAAATTAAAAAGAAAAGAAATTGCATAAAAAGTAGAATGTGAAAGGAATAAAAATATTAAATTGTAAAGGATAAATTTATCGTATCTAAAAAAAAAACTAAAATTATATTATATTATATTATTTTTTAAAAAAAATATAGATATTAAAATATTGTAAAAGTGATTATAAACTATTCAAATTTTTTTAAGCTTTAAATTACTTTTTCGGATCGAATTTAGCCTTAAAGTTAAAATTACAGTGTATAATGGTATAGAGATATAATTATTCTAATCTTTTGTCTCATAGGTTGTCATTAATCATTATACATGCCTAACTTAATATAAACACGTACATAATGGAGTAAATTATACATTTATTCAAATCTTTTTACTTTTATATAAACAAATCTTTTTTTACTTAATATAACTATTCAAATATTTTAAAAAGAAATTACTCAAATCAAATCTTGTGAAAACGACTAAATGTATCGTTGAGAAAAATATTGGGCCTGGGATATAAAGCCCGTTTATATCAACAGAACCGCGTTTTTTTTTTTAATCGTCACAGGTAACTTATAAAAACTCGGAACATCCTTAATTCCAAGCCAAAGTTTTCTTCAGAAAAGCTTAGGACTTTCTCACTTTGTACTACTTGGTGTTTTCTTTAACTTCAAAGGTTCCTGTCAAAACCCTTTACATCATATTAACACCTTTTCGTCCACTCTTTATTTTATTTTATGAGGGTTTTACCCCTGTTACTATTTATTTATTTTTCTTTAAAAAAGATAAGGAAGTTTTCGTTGGTTTTTTTGTGGAGAAAGTTATGTTCTATCAATGAAACCTGATTATTGTTATTATTAAAAAAATCAACTTGTGTTTTAAAATATCAGGTTTTTGCTTATTTTTTTACTTTTTTTTTTGTTACGCAGATAATCAGTTATCACCTACAGTCTCGTATAGACTCATCAAATATGGTATGTTGATTTTTATTTTATTTTATATTCTAGATTCAGTATATTGTAATGCTGAGTTGTTATTTTGTAAATAGAAAATAGAATATTGATCGCTGTTGCTCCTGGATTTTTTTGTTAATTATGTTACTTGTAAGAATTTATAAAAACAATAGTATTTAGTAAGTATGGATTAGATACATTATAGAAACCTAATATCTGCCTTGCTAAAAATTGTTCTTTGTTGCTTATTATGATTATTATTATTATGGTAATGATAATATTAATGATACGGTCCCATTAACTTTATTGTCTTTTATTTTTTCTAAGAATTTGAATGAGGACCAGTGGAATGATTATATGCGTGTGGATCAGTGGAATGAGAATTGGGATGAGGATCAAGGGAATGAACAAAACTCGATATTTGAACAAGTTTATCGTTGTTGCCCTGTCTCCTCTCTTCAAAGGGTATGTATGTTCTATCTTATTAAACACCTCTTTTACTAGTCTGGTTCCATTTAAGGAGAAAAGTAATAAAATAAAACATGAAAACCAATATTCTCATTAATTGTTTTAACTTTTTAATTATTTTTACATATATGCACTTATTAAAAACTGTTAAACATTAAATACCTATTAGTAATATTAAAAAAACAAACATCTTAAACAAGAGTATACAAATAATTTAAACAATAAATACACCTTAAAAAATTGTAATTTTTCTTACACATAGAGTCAAAATTCTCCAAAAATGAGTTTATGTAACACCAAACGTGATGAATGACAGTGTTACATAGCCTCAAATCTTCAAAATTCAAAAACTAACTCTTACTTTTAATATTTTGCAGCCAAGTCTGGAAAGCGGTGATAAAAGTATGTGCACTAACATCATCTTATTATTCTTTGGTAATAAACATTGTGAAATTTTGATAGCTAATGCAAATTCTTTTTCCCTTCAGTTATCATGCCTCCTTCTGCTCTAGACCGCCTTGGTAAGCTTATATTTGTTTGGTTTCAATAATTGTTTATTTTAAGTTTTTACCTCTCTTGCTAAATAATACTTTAATCTTGTTAAAATCTTTCAGCACGTATGCACATAGAATATCCAATGTTATTTGAACTGAGAAATCTTTCTTCTCAAAAAACTACTCACTGTGGAGTCCTGGAATTCACTTCTGATGAGGGGATTTTATACTTACCAAATTGGGTATATCTAATTTATTTTCCTTCTTTGTTCAAACTTATTTAATTGAGTAACAATTTTTATTCACTAACATGTGATATTTTATCAGATGATGGAAAATATGCTCCTATATGAGGGAGACACTGTGTCTCTGAAAAGTACAAGTCTTGTGAAAGGAGAGTTTGTGAAGTTGCAGCCTCACACCAAAGATTTTGTGGATATCTCTGATACAAAAGCCATGTATGAATAATTGAATATTATATCTAGGCTATGTGTTTCTTAAATATCATAATAGTGTCAATTAATATCTTGTTTCTTCCCCTTTGATCATTTGCAGATTAGAAATTTCATTGAGGTGTTACTCATGTTTAACAACGGGTGACACTATAATGATTCCATATAACAACAAAAAATATTACATTGATGTGGTTGAAACTAAACCTGCTCCTGCAATCAGTATAATTGAAACAGACTGTGAAGTTGATTTTGCCCCGCCTCTCGATTACATTGAACCTGAGAAGCATTTGCCATCTCCTTTGTCTGATGGGAAAAATCCACAAGGTTGTGATTCTTTTATTGTTTGTTAGAATATGCTTCAAGAATTTTTGTGAAAAATTCATTAGATTTTGACTACTATATTCTTTGCATTTCAGTTGAAGAAGAGTCCATGAGTAAGACTCCTCAGTTCATTCCATTTCATGGTTCTGGAAGGCTTTTGGATGGCAAACCGTCGACACAATCAGCTGAACAAACTTCTTCATTGTTGAAGGAGCAACCAACTGAAAATAAAACCAAGAGTTCCAATAGAACTTCTGGAAAGCTTGTTTTTGGGTCAAATTCAAAGGCACCTGATATTCAAACACAGCCAAAGGTGAGTTTCATCTATAGCTGTCTTTTGTGGCAACAACAAATTTAATTACTTTAAATCTATTGTTTATTGACATGATCTAATAAAACTTTTGTAAATAGGCTTCTTTGAAAAGCACAAGTCAAGAGCCATCTGAGAAGACAGAAACTCCACAATTCAAAGCTTTCACCGGAAAGAAATATTCATTAAGAAATTGATGATTGTTAGATTACTTTTCAGTTGTATCTTTTGGTGTCCGTGATACAGTGTAGTTAGTTGACATGATTTAGTTTTAATTTTAGTATAAGATTGTGATTATTGTCTTGGAAAGTTCATAATTATCTCATTTAACAAATTAACAATCTGAATTGAAGTCTTGTTTGATTTTATATACCTTAGTAACAATAAAATTAAAATTGTGCCTGCACTTTATATATTTATAAGCAAAACTTGATTCCATATATCATGGAAAGGCAAGACCGAAATATTCCATAATAGTGATTTCTTATATTCTTATGATCACAACCAATTATTTTATTTTGAGATACAATACACTAAGAAAAGAAAAAGCACTACGAGCTTAACTTAACTGCACTTTAAATCATTATTAACATATAAATAGAAGAGATACAGATAGGGTGCAAAATCGCATTGTTTTCATGGTGTCGTAGATTGAACTATGAATAAAAAGATTCATATTCAAATGTAATAAGTAATAACAATTACATAGGTGGCAACATACTAAAGACACCACAAACAAATCATAGTATGTAAACTTCTGAGCTATGCTTCTACTGATGTTTCAATTGCAACCTTATAGTTGACAATTTCATGCTTCTCATCAGCTTCCCATAGCTCTGGAAATGCCTCTCTGATATTATGGATACTCTCTAATGCATGATCCACACCTGTACTACGCACAGATGTACCCACCTGCATCAATTTTGGAATTGACATTCAAATTCACTTCGTATAGTACAAGTTATTTTTAACTGTGATGTGTAATGTGTGTCAGTGTGTGTATTTCAATTCAAAGTACTGCTATGTTACATGCAGATTGCAGAAAGAAATGAAAACTCACACTTTTACAAATTGCTCTTTCATTAATTTAACAACAAATATTATCTGTCAAACTAGTTTTTCTGTCCTTCATTTGTCACCTTAAAAAGCTAATTTGGTATACCACAACATAAGAAAAAGGAAACGTGAATTTAATTGGCTAATTTTTACAAGTTGCATTCAATTGGCTGTTTTTTATTGGACAGGAGCAAAGGGCCATTTTTATCATCATCCATATCCCGTATTAAAATAATTCTTTAAAAATATCATTCATAAACAAAATTATTTGTTTTTTAGCATTAATTTTTTTTCAAATCATCACACTCAAATACTAAGTAACTAGGTAAACTCCAATGTAGAATACACTAATTCTAATACTTAAACAGATGTGTTCAAACCAAATGCAACAAATATTTATTCATTCATCAGTAACCATTAGGGACCACTTACCGCAACTGTATGGAGGCCCAAACGTTTAGCTGTCAGTAAATTGCGGAGACTGTCATCAAAGAACAACTGAAAAGAGTAACAAAAAATAGTAAGCAAATAAATAATATCATCTCTCACAATAAAATGTATTTGGAGTTTGGACTATAATATATAAGTCATTAGTTGTCAAAGGTACTGAAGGAAGATCACAAATAAAAGTGTGTACTCCTATAATTTAAGACAAAAGAAAGGGGGTAATCTATTAACAAGGAATCATTCATTATTCAAAGGGTTAAATCTATTAAAGAGGGAAATGTATGCGTTCTTACTGTTCTTTGAGGGTCAATGTCAGCCAACTTGAAAGCCATTTCAAATGCATCTTCAAAGGGTTTGCATACAACAGGTGTCTTTGGAAGCACCATATCAGAATCAGGCTGGCGTGTGTACTCACAGAAATCGAAAATTTCCCTGCCATCTTTCTCATTAGAAGGGTTGGTACTGTCAAAGGAATTCAGAGTATCAAAGCTTATTATTCTTTCAAAACAGTCCTCCAGTCCAAGCCTTTGAAGCACCCTAATTGCATGTCCTGTGTCTGCATTGGTAAAAACCTACAAAAGTGAAACAACTAAAATAAATCACACATACATACTCTGTGACGAGACTTGTTCTCAATCTTTTATTGCTTTCCTAAAACACGGAAACTTACCACTTTCTTAATAGGCAAGCTTAGCAAAATGCCCCTGAGAATGGGGTCCGGTTTTAGTAAATTATATGGCAATCTTCCATGAACAGAACTGTTCAACACAAAATATGTTAGATGCCAACTTTAAGTGGTTTCAAATGAATAGACAAATACCCAAAAATAAAAGGACTAACAAATGCAATGACAAATTACCTATGGAAGTCATTGTAGTTAAAGTCATAGCCAATTGCCTGACAAGACACAGATTGACAAGCTAATTAATCATCTTGCTTTGCATAACAAAAAAGTGCTTTCATAAAATTCGTTGAAAGGTTAATTAAATTGTACCCTAAGACCAGCCATTGTTGTCCCATAAGTCTTGTATAATGTATAGCACAATTCAGGAACTGTAGCAGCTTCCATTCCAAGCTTTTGAAGCATATACTCTGTACAATACACCAACCTTAACTAAATAAATAACTTCATGCTTCGACTTCAATACCAATTTACCAAACAATAATTAGAATTCAACATGTTTATAAAGTATATTTTTTATTGACTTTAGTTCCTATAAAAAATGATAAATAATAAGTGGACATCATTTTTGATGTCCAACACCGCATTTATACACAGTTTAGATATGGTGTTATAAGTGGTGTACTTTTGTACACACGGTGTCAATGTCAACTTTTTGATGTTCAAATAACATCACTCAAATAAAAATTATCCACTTCTTATCCTTCATTTTGCAACATAAAAAAAAATAAAAATAAAAAAACACCTTATTTTTATAAAAAGTATGGGCTAAAACTGAATAAAAATTTTATATGGATAGTGAATAAAGACATACATCGCGTCCCTGAAATGTGATAAGTTGATTACCTTCAATATTTTTTGCTGTATTTGCTGATATTCCAGAATTCAGAGGATAAAGAGTATCATCAACATCTATAATCATAATCATAAAAAATAAAAAATAAAAACAAATTAGAATAATGAAGCACGTAAGAAAGAAAAATTGAGAAGTTTTATTATTATAAAAGGCTAACCAAACAATAGACAATCATATTTTGCCTTGGAAACTTCCTGGAACTTAGGGCCGTTTTCCATTGTGACTTCACTACTTTACTCTGCAAAATTTCAAGGGCTATAGTGGATGCAGATCCAGAAATGAGAGAGAGAGAGAGAGAGAGAGAGAGAGAGAGAGAGAGAGACAATAGTTACAGGAAAATGGAGAGTGTAGAGAATATATGGAAAATGAGAGTTTAAATAGAAAAGAAAGAAAAGCGTTTGAACGGAATAAAGGAAGAGTTGTCTACTCTGAACTCTGAGAAGCGACGACGTTTTAATTGGGTTGAGATTTTCTAAATTTTGTTAAGCCGTCTCTTTCTGACTCGGAAACAACCATGTGTCTAATAAATGCTACTAAACAGTAAATACTACTCCATAACTATACTCAATTTTACCTATAAATAACAATATATGAAATACCTTTTTTTTTTAACTTAAAAAATAAGAGTAAACAAGGTATTCGATGTAAAGTAATTTTACTCTAATTGTTTTTATTGTAAGATATAATAAAATGAGAATGTTAATATAAAACTATTTTGCATTAGTAATACACATCCATTAAATTCTTAAAATAATAGTAATATAATATTCTCTCTAGTCTTATATATAAAAATAAAAAATAAAATTCACAATCATTTAGAGATTCATTTAAGCTTTTTGTTTTGTTTCCTAAAGTAATTTTGACATTAAATATTTTTACACTTATTAATAAAAAGCATTAATTACATTTTTAATAAAAACAAAAATGTATAAAAGATATTTAAGCAATAAATAAAAATTGAAACTTGTAACTTTTTATTATATTTGGGACAAAAAATTAACTTTAATTTGATGGATTGTCAAAATGATGATCATAATAATAATAATAATAATAATAATAATAATAATAATAATAATAATCTAGGTTTTATCTTCTTCTATTAGAAGAGTGGTTGGGATATTTTTTTGTTTGAAATTATTACGCTAAATTATTTTATTTTATTATTTAAATAAGTAATTTTTTTATATATATTTAATTTTTTCATGTTTTATCTTTGATGTTATAGTCTAAGTGTGATGGTGATTTATTCGTCATCGTAGCGTGCTTTTGTTTTTCCATTTTTATGTGGTGTTCAAATAGACAAAAAAAACTCATTTTGTTGGTACTGTATTTTGAATAAGAGACTTATGAAAACTATCACTAAATTTAACATACTCTCATATGACTTGTCAACATGTGGCTGAATTGGTCATATTAGATATCATCTATAGTTCATACTAGCGAATACCAGCAAATATTTTTTAAAAAAAAAATTTGTGAATCCTGCATTATTCTTAACCATTGGTCATACGTAAAAAAAATTAGTTTGACTGTTATGATCAAGATTTTGATTTGGTTATTTCTCGTTAGCTTCTAAGAAATTTATGTGTATTGTTAACATGTTTTTTAGTGTTTTTGATTATTAGATTTAATCTCAAAATATAGATAAAAAAATATTTCAATTCATAATCGATTTAATTGTACTATTTATTTCAATCCATAATATCAAAATATTGTACAATTCACAAATTATGAATAAAATTATTTTTCAGTCAACAAAAAAAAAACTTTGATTCGTTTGGGTGTTTTCCATTGCAATTGGTTTTCCTTTTAAAATTAATTCTTCAAAGATTTGTATTTTTTAATTTCAATTGGTTTTTTATAAATTTACTATTGAACTCATTTTTATTAAATGAATTCAAACATAAATAATTTTACATTCAACTTACTTTTAATTAAAATCAATTAATTAAAAATCAATTTAAATCGTTAAAGCTACTAAGTTTTTTTTTTAAAACAATTACATCACCTAAGTTCTATCATATAAATAAATATTTATTTTGATAGGTCTTTCCATATATATTGTTATATGATGATTCACACCTTCATATTTTTCATACTAAAAATGATATTTACTTATTTAAATTGTTAAAAATACATTGAAAACAATAAAAATTCAACGTCGCTAAAACTGGAAAAAAAATGATGAGTTGGTGAAGAAACTTGTAGTACTTAAGTCTATGGCATAAAATAACAAAAGGCTAAAAGTAATAAAATTAAAGTGGTTGGAATAATCATAAAATTAAAGTAGTTGCACCAAGACAAAGAACAAAACAATGTTACACCTCAAACGACAAAATAAAAGCTATTGGAATACACAAGAAGATGGTTTGAATTGTTTTCGTCATTTCTGAAAATACTTTGATTGCTTAACCAAAAATATGTTCTTTATCAAATCATTCAACATACGATTATAAAACAAATTTAGAAAAATAAATTTGAATTATAAAGAACTTAGATTAGAGTAAGAGAGAGAGAGAGAAGGAATACGAGAATTTTTATACTAGTTCGCAACATATTGTAGCTACATCTACTCCTCTTACTGAAATATTTTTGCTCAATATAGTTGAAAATTTAATCCACTATTTCATCAATAGCATACGAGCATCATTTACTCTATCTCTTCAGGCTTTGAATATTCTTCTTTAGCCTCTCAAGGCTATAACCATTAGCATCGTAAGTTCACTGAACACCTTCTAGTCAACTTGACTGTGTTTATGTCTTCTTAACCTTCTACCTTAGTACGGTCAAGTTGTCGAGGTTCATAAGTATTTTTATACCTATCCAAGTACCTCTTATGAGTGAAGGAGTTGCTGCCTCTATCAGACTGATTTACATCAATTCTAGTTTGTGTCTGAATTGACACATAGTCTGTTTTTAGGATTCTAACTCTCATTGAGAGTATATTACATTTCAAATCCTATATCAAATCAAGTGTATAAAACACTTTGACTGATTTACATCAATTCTAGTAACTCTCTATTGAAAGGATTTTTAATTCATTCTTTCTTTTGATGTGTTCAAGGTTTTTTTATAGAATTTCTTCTTAACACATTGTCTTTTTCATTTTTCTCCCTCACACTTGATTGAATGATCGATTTCTACTTAAATAAGAGGAATGTATTCGTTGAGAATGTTACCATTCGGGATCTTAAATTAACATTTAAGACACCCATATATATCTTCATAATTGATTTAACGTACCCTCAATTAAGAAGACATATCTCATAGGATGTCACTATCAAATGATGTCATGCACTTCTTTAGTCAGAGGATAAGTCCATTATAATAAGAAAATGATGTTGAAATGTAGACTTCTTATCAGAGCATTGAGTTTATCTGAGTGTTGACTTGATATGTTTACCATAAGATCAAATGACTTACCAGAATCAACAAACGTAAGATTATTAGAGAGAACTTGTATTGATGGATTCATCATAGGGGCATCGAGAGCACTTTCATTAGAGCCAGACACAACTTCAACAAATTCTTTAGAGTCACTATGAACTTGTTTAGTAGATTCTATTTTCTTTGTTCATCAGAGGATCTAGACTTTATTAAAGGCTACATTTGGAGCTTACTTTAGGTCTTATAGTTAGAAAATTAATATGGATCTTTTGTTAGAGGTGGATAGTATTGTAACGTTCATTTCCTCTAGAGGATCAGACCTTGACTTGTATATCCTTTATCTCTTAATGTTTTGACTCGAACTATAGACTATCATATGTTCGTTGCAATGCTCCTTTTTGTTATGTTATGACCTGTTCTATTAATAAACAAAATATCAACTAGAGGATTGTAGATAAAATTACCTTTACACTAATAGAAATCACATAAAAATGCAAAAGAAAATCCATATCTAGGTAAAATTTACTTATTTAGATATTAAGTTAAAGAAATGATTATGGTCCGTGATTCTTAGCAAAAAATAACTCCAAATCACCTCTCTTCGATGGAAAAAAAGTATACTAACTCCAAATAGATAAAAGGAGAAAGAAGAGAGGAGCATAGGGTGAGTAGGTTTTTCACAAAGTGTGTCCAATAAAAACTAACAAATTAAATATTAACATTGATCGTTTAAAAAAAAATTGTGTCAAATAAAATCATAGTAGATGTAAGAGTTAATGTTATAGATATAGTAGTATATTATTATTTTTTGTAAAAAACAGTAGTATATTATTATTACTATTATTATTATTATATCATAATATTATAATTATAATAAAGATAAAATACACTATCTATATTTATAAAAATGATATGTATAATATGTTTTTGTTGATATTGTTTCACTAAAATACCATATTAGTTTATTTAAATTGATAAAATATATCGATCGTTAACAACACAAATTCAAAATCATTAAACTTAAAAAAGATTAATTTGCTAATAAACTGATAATATTTATATTAATAACATAAAATGACAAAATAGCTACAAATGTAATAAGTTAACGATATCAAAATTATTAATTGAATTTGTAATGTACCAAAGGTAATTCGTTAATGTAAATCAAACAAACACTACAACAATACACAAAATCAAACAATGTCGTACAAAAACAGCAACAAAACAATATATCGCACTTAGACAATTAAATTACAATTAAAAAAAAACTATATCAAATCGAATTAGTTATGCTCTTCATTAAGAAGATATAAATATACTTAAAATTCGTTTAAAGTATAATATCTAAAAATAGGCGAAAGTAACTACGATTCTTTTAGCATTTTTTTTAAAACGAATGGAAGTGCATATTTTTCGTGCACAACACGAATATCTTAAAAATTTGTAACGAATCTTGCTATTTTTTATTTATAATAACAAATCTCGGTTATTTATATGAATTACTAGTTGATATGGTGTCTTGCACGCACAGCCAGAAAACAAATATTTAAGTATAAATTAATTTTTTTTATTGTAGTAGTAATATTAATAGAGTTTAATAGATATGTATTTACGGTGTAAAATAGTTTTACTTAAAAATATTATTAAGAGTCACACACTCACGGTGTAGGAACTAAACTTCAAATTTTATGTGAATGAAAAATTTGGAAAAAGATTTATTTCTAACGATCTTAATCATGGTGTCTTCAAGCAATATGGTAATATTATACCTCAAATTGTATATCATGTTAAACTATTATATTGATCTTAGCTCAAAACTAAAGTTAAAAATTTTGCCTATGATTTTAGCCAATTGTGGAACAATCAATTAGTATACTTAAGAATTGATGTTCCTAATTCTTTTAGTTGATTTTATGTGTCGTTTTGTGTGGTATTAATTTAAAACTAATTTATATTTATTATTTGGTTATTCTTAACACATATCTGGTGTTACGGATAACTTATTTTAAAATATTTATTTGACTTCTTAAAAAAATAATATATGAACTCATTTAGTTATTTACCATGCCTAAAATATATTTAATGCAATTTCTATTGACTTGTTAAATGTTCAACTCCGTTTTTTATATTTTATATATTCTACACTAAAAGAAAATTGATATTTTTAAGTAAAAGAATTTAATGTGCTATTTATATTAAATTATCCATTCATATATATATAGTAAATAAAATAATAAGATTATTTTATGCAAAATGATCAACATACTTTCAATAAAATTTTACTGTACAATTAAAATGTCATCTACAAAAAATTTAATGAACTATTAGATATATTTGTGTCTATTTGTTATTTTGTAGTTTACGTTTTGACTCTTTAAAAAAAAATTGCTCATGATAAAATAGAAAGGAAATTACAATAAAATAATAATGTTCAAATGGAAATTTTACATGCTAAATTTATATGTCCTTAAATGAAAGTTATTTAACATCTATTCACACTAATGTGTATACTGATTTTCAACTCACCCTAAAAATATTTTCAATAAGAAAGTATCTTAATTCTTAATGAAAAAATATGTTTTTATTTATTTATTCTTGATGAAAAATAAAGACAATATTTAATTTTAAGCAAACAAATAATTTTTTTATTTTATCCTAATATTATAATTTACATTATATTGCATTGAGTTTTGCTAACATTATAGCTTTTTCCGTACTATTTTTAATTTATTATTATTATAATTTTAATATACATATACAAATTTCATAATGTGATTGATTTAATATACTTAATTTATATGGTTATTTTGTCTTGGTAAATTAACTTTTTCTTTTATCTAATTATTCAAGTTAATTTAATCACATGACAAATGACAAAACTAAAGATTATAGGATTATATTCGAATCAGAAGAGCTTCCCGTGCTTGGCACTTCTCACCGTATTAATTTTTTTTTATTATAAATATAAAGTTATTTGATTAAGATAAATTCTAAATTGTTTTTGAAAAATTGTAGATATATTATCCGTAATTAATTAAAATCAGTTATATACTACAAAATTTTATTTTAGAATTTTAAATTTGATATAATTAATAAGTGTGCATAGTTTATTTTAGACACAACAGCACTCGTAATTCCTTAACTTAATTACCTTAATAGTTTATTGTATGTTTTTAAATAATTACAATTTTACTCTTTAAGTGAGTTTTCGTGGCAACGTTAAAAAATTTTCTTATTTTCTTCTCTTTCACATATCGAAAACCATTGTTTGGTCTTTTCATCTCCGACCGTGAAAAATCATATTCACGGTTCCCAAAACTCGAAATCTATGGCTGCCTCATATTCAAATGGGTCAAATTTACATTCTTAAGACTATGGTTCTTTTGTTTCTAATAGAATTCGGGAGATTCCAAATTGTGCTTGTGATATGAAACTTGTGATGCCAAAAGTGACAAAATAAGGTCTGAATAAAGGAAGAAAATTTTGGGGTTGTAGGAATTTTGAGGTAATTATCAATACCTTTATAATTTTCGATTATTTTATTAGAGGTTGTTAGATTAAATTTCGGAATTTTGGTTTTCAAATTGGTTTTCGGGTTATTAGATTTACGGTTTTTGGTTCAAATTAAACAATGGTGTGTTCGTCGATTTCGTTCTTCGATTTCTTCTTGTTATCGTTCAAATGAATTTTCATGGGTGAAAGAAGAAATCGAGAAGAAAACCAAAAGACCAAACAATGATTTTCAAAATGTGAAAGAGAAAACGAGAAGAAAACTGAGTCTTAATGAAATTTTTTAAAACATAAAATTATAATTATTTAAAAATATAAAATACTTAAATAAATAAATAAAAAGATAAAGAATTAAAACGTTACTTAAAATTAAGATAAGAGACCACGTAAGCCGACTTTATTTTAATTAGTTGTGGATAATTATTCATAATATCTATCGATCTTATTTAAGAAGTATCTTAATCAAATCTGTTTACCCTCGAATTTTTGCAGGAGATTTGAAATCAAATTTAGACCAAATTCATTATCGAGTAAAAGACAATTAATACTATTGCATGTGAGAAACGCATGATTGTCATACTTTCTTTTTATAATAAGCATGATTGTCACGTTAGCTACAACTATCCTCACAAAAAATTAAAATTAGCTACAACTACCATATTTATATTTTTTTAATCCTAAAATATTTCTCGTGGTATGTATGGGTCAAGGTGACCATTATGAATTTCTTTTTCTCTTTTTTTACTCAGCTACGTTGAAAGTTGAAAAACTCCTTCATACTACTTTCACATTTGGCATGGCAAATTGATTAGGATTTAGGAAGAAGACTTAGCTAGTGATTGGAGTATTCGATTTTTGTTATTATATTTGGTTTTCACTTTCCTTTGACAATTAATTTTTGCTTTGAGTTTTTATGCACGTTAGCCCCTTCGTTTTAGATATTTTAAGTTGAATTTACTTATTAGTGCTTTTGTTCTTCATCATGAGCTGATATAATAGTTGAAAATACCACAATTGTAAGTAGCATGTATGGCTAAAAATTGGAGGATTTGAATTCAAACCTGAGTGAATGTAAAAAAAAAAACACTAACATAATAATTAATTACTAACTTTGGCTTTGCCTTTGCCTGTTTGAAAACAATTAAGTAGGATGTGTCATTTCTTGACCATCATGTCCCTGAACCTTTGGCATTGCTTCAAGGAATTCTGAATAAAATGAGGTTTTCTTTGTATTTTCAAAGATATATTACATCAAGACAATGCTAAGATAAACAAGTTTAGATCTCTGAATGACAATCTTTAGTGCTAAAACTTCTACTTACTCACAATCTGTTGACTCAATTAGTTTCATTTATTAAAACTATATTGTGGGATGAGATCAAACTTCAAGATTGAAGTTATGCAGTTCTAAATAGTGCAAAAAAATTGGGTTAAGACAAATTATGAAAACGTGCACTTTTTAAAAGCATATGAATACAATAAATGCCTATTCATATTCAAATATAAACTGAGATACAATAAATTAATCAAGTTCAATATCAGATTATCAGTCGATCAAATTTGGTTATCGATTGACTATAGATTGACATATCACTAAATTCAATTTCTATCAATCAACCAATGAACTTGCACATGTTATTTTTCCTATGCATTGAATTGAAGGGGACACATCATTATCTTCAACCATAATTCACCTGTGAATCGCACAGGTGCTGTAGTTAAATAAAGTGAAAGTTGATTGAGCAAAATATGAGAAGCTTTTTTATAAAATGCAAAAGCAGGAAGGAGTAAGGTATTTTTTATTGATCGATTATGACCGATCAAGAACTATTTCAAGAAGACTAAGTCCTCCTTTAATCTACTAGAAAGAGATTATTAGTCAGACACCCGTAGTTATTAAGCCTGCTGTCCAAAGATAACATGGGGATGATAAAGACATTCTTTTGACATAGAATCTTTCTGCATTTCTTAAATCCAGTTGAAAGCAAGTCATCCATAAGCTGTTAGTCTTGTAGAGAAAAGCAAACATCGCATTGAAGAAACATCACAGACCATTTAGACCATTAGCAGTATAAAAAATAGACTTGGATTGGCTTGACTGAAACATGTATTTAAGAAAAATCAGAAACAAATAATTTTTTTATTTTGCAGTTATTGTACAAGTTTTGTCCATATCAGCATAATGACGAAATAAGATTATCAATTTTTCATGTACAAAAGTAACAAAACATAAACTTACTCAACTATGTTGGAACAACTTCAGGATCTAGAGGTGAAGAAGACCCACCACCCTCCTTGTCATCCTCTTGAAACCCAAGTTTAAATCTATCATAATTGGTGAGTTCCCTTTTGAAGGGTCGCTCGCCCAAGACTTGAAGCAAGTCATCCTGGTGAAGTACTTCTTTTTCGAGCAGCAACTCTGCAATTTGAGCTACTTTCTCCTTGTGTTCCTCTATAAGCTGTAAGGTGTGTTCATATGCTTTGTTCACCCATTCTCGCACTTCAGTATCGATGATTGCACCAGTTTTGCTGCTGTATGGTTTGGCCGTATATGGGTCCCCTCCTTGAGGGAAAGAGAGGAGGCCAACTTTATCACTGAAACCGTACACAGCTACTTGGTCATACGTCATCTTGGTCACTTTCTCCAAGTCATTTTGTGCTCCAGTTGAGATTCTCCCAATGAGAACCTGCCATAAAAAGGGACGGAAACCATCATTCTCATCTCATGCTTTTCACAATTGGGAGGCATCAAGGAGCAGGTATTACTATGCAAGTATATCAAATATGTAATGCACTAAGACATTGAATTCTTTCAATAGAAACATCAACATGAATTGTAAAACAATGGATGAGATTTTTTATAAACTAAATAAGAAATGCACTACGACACATATTGAAATCTTACAATAGAAAGATCACATTAATTTTAAAGCAATGAATTAAAGAAAAGAGGTAAGTAAACAAAATGGGAAATGATGAAACAACCTTCTCGGCAGCTCGACCACCAAGGGTCATGCAAGTCCTATCAAAAAACTGTTCCTTTGTCATGAGAAGGTTCTCATTTGGAAGATACTGGGCAAACCCAAGAGCTGCTGTTCCACGAGGAACAATAGTTACTTTCAACAATGGCTCAGCATGTTCCAAGAACCAACCTGCAACAGCATGGCCTGCTTCATGATAAGCAACAGTGCGCCTTTCCAGTTTACTTATTACCTAGATATACGAAACCTGAATAATTTAGAGACTTTAACCAGTAGCCAAAAGAAGTAATGCAAGCAATCTGAATAATTTCAAGTAAATTGGTGTAGCATATAATTTCCAACATCATGATGTCTTAAATTACAATTGTACGACATAATATTGATGCATATTAGAAACAGAAAATTTTGAAAAGATAACTTAATGTGTTAAAAACAAATGTGTAGAGATTTTATGTAAAACAGAAGCAATATTTCATTTACAAGCACTAAAGTAGCTTCTCAAATAATTAGAAATCTGATTTTGAATATTTTAAACAGGTTAAACAAGCACCACCCTGTAAAGGTTTTAAGTTTTTCATTAAAAAAGGAGAATTTTCATAAAAAATAAATAAATAAAAAAGAGGATATTAAAGGCCTACCTTGTTTTTCTTCTCCAAACCACCAATGATCCTATCAATAGCTGCCTCAAAATGATCCATTGTGACTTGAGCTTCATCAGTTCTTGCAGCAAACAAAGCAGCTTCATTGCAAACATTAGCAATGTCTGCTCCAGCAAATCCTGGAGTAAGGGCTGCAAGCCTTTGTGAATAATATGAAGGCTCGTGGTCAAGTTTGATCTTTTTCAAGTAAATCTGAAATATCTGTTCACGGCCTTTGATATCGGGTATATCAATAGTTATCTGCCGGTCAAAACGCCCAGGCCTAAGTAGGGCTTTGTCTAATATATCAGGTCTATTTGTTCCTGCCAGCACAACAACTCCAGCCGTGGTTCCAAAACCATCCATCTCCACCAACAATTGATTTAAAGTACTTTCACGCTCATCATTTCCACCAGAGAAACCTCCCCGGCCCCTTGCCCGTCCAATAGCATCAATCTCATCGATAAATACTATACTGGGAGCACACTGCCTTGCTTCCTGAAACAAGTTCCTCACCCTAGATGGTCCAACACCAACAAACATTTCTATGAAATCGGAACCAGACATAGAAAGAAATGGCACACCAGATTCCCCTGCAGTTGCCTTTGCTAAAAGGGTTTTTCCTGTGCCAGGGGAACCAACCAGAAGAGCACCTTTTGGAATTTTAGCACCAAGCTCTTCGTATTTCTTAGGGTTCTTGAGGAAGTGCACAAACTCCATAATTTCTTGCTTTGCCTCATCACAGCCAGCAACATCTTTAAAATAGACCTGAACAAAATGAATTCAATTAAGAAAAATAGTCTCTTAAATGAAATTATCACTGAAGTTATTCACCACCACAACTCCCACAGAGAAAAAGTGAGAATGGGAAAAGCAATGATCAACTAAAAAATAAATATACAAAATATCAACCATTACTTACAGAAGAATAGGAAAGCTACCAACCTTGTTTTTGGCATTTTTGTCTACTTTAGTAATATGTGCTTTTCCTATGTTGAATATTCCTCGACCACCCTTACCACCGGCGCCGCCACCAACACCAAGTCCACTTTGCATTTTCCTTCCCATGTACAAGAGAGATCCAAAAAGCAACAGGGTTGGTGCAAATCTCAATAACTCCTGGTACCAAACCATTTCAGAAGAATACGTAACAGGTACAAAATCGTGAGGGTCAATGCCTAGAGCTTCTTGTGCTTCTTCTAACTTCTCCTCAAAAGACTCAATACTTCCAATATTGAAAAAATACTTATACTGGCCACCAGATCCTTTTGCAGGAAAGGTTCCTTGGAGTACTTCACTGTCTGTTTGATTCTGGGGAGAGTTCCTTACATATATTTTGGCAACTGATTTGTTTGAGACAACAATATGATCTACTAATCCTGGTTCCAAAAGCTTATTTTTAAACTCCTGAAAGCTAATCTGCAGAGAATCAAATCTGTCCCACATTAGCAACATGGCAATAATTAAATAAACTACAAAAACCAGAAAAAGATGAAGAGGTGCCTCTCTTCCAAAAGGCATGTGATAATCACATACTAATACTAAATATACTAACTATCATACAAAGGCACCCTCAGGACAAAAAAGATACAGTGAAATGTTGATCATTGTTCAAAACCAAGCTAGTTTGAGACTTGCAACTAGATGCTAGCAAAAAAGGAATATAAAAAACTCAAATATATCCTAATAGTATTCTTGTTTAATAGACCTTCAATAAAAGCAGTCAATCACAGCAGCATAAAGCTCATCTCACAGATATTCACTTTTCAATCATAAGATTGCTGCAATCTGATTGCAGTCAAGGAGTAACTTCTAGCCAAACAAAAGTTAACTGAGTAACATCAAGTTACAATTTATCCATTAATGGAACTTCAAATAAAAGTCATACAGAGCCACCCAAAGGAGTACCAGAAGAAGATCTCAGCAAATGTAGTAATATAAATTTAACACACAATATAAAACACAAATTTAATTTCTCATAATCCTTTTATATTTCCATTTTTCCTGATTCACCCAAAGAATGAAGCCCATAATGTCAAGCACCACAAGATTTATTTCCTGTGCATCTAAAACCAACCCGTCATATGGAATGCTGATATTCATAGATCTCAAGTTCTCAAATCAAAGCAACTTCACCCACATAAGCAAAAATAAAATAAAAACTGGACCTTGTAACATGTTTGAAGTCATGCTTACCTGCTGCTGCTCACGAGGACCAAAAGAAAAGGATGAAAGAAATAGCCCCATCACCAATAATGGGGTGAGAAAATTTTGAAATTGTTTCATGAAAGCTTCTTGAAAACCTCCTTGGTCATCTGTGTTTGACTTCGATTCGTCTGAAATCAAAGCACAAATTCAAGTGTTAAAAAAGTTGGAGGTGGAACACCATTTATTGCAAGATAAACTGGAATGCAGATGCATGATTAATTCCCACACACACATATAAGTACCTTAAAATTAAATCAGTATAGACCAAAAAACTTATGAGTGTGAGAGAGCATATGGTTGGGATTTGAAGATGTTCTTCAGAACCCAAAATGGTTCATCTAGAGTAAAGTTGAAATTTAAGTTTAAACCCAACAGTAACACCACGACAGGGGCAAGGAGAATCCTACTTGATTCTCAATTATCCCACCATAAAGGAAGTATATATCAACTCTAAAAAAAGTTTAGACAAACAAAAGACAAGTAAACCAAATCATCTTACTGAATCCTCAAGTTCTAAAATGACAAAAACTTGCATATAAAATTATAGAAAAAATCTAGGATAACAAAAACATCCATGTGTAACAACATTACTCATCACACCAGCTATGGCCACAACTCTCAAATAATTTGCAGCGACAGTTTCCCATTTCACAGTAAAATAATAAAGTACAACCAATATTTTATTTGATTACCTTCAGACTCATTTTTTTTATCGTTTCCCTTTGGAACTTCCTTCTTTTCCTTAGGATAAAACTTTTCATAATCTGCCAAAAAAACGAGAAATACTAATCAGAACGCTAATTGAAGCACAACAAAAAGGGGGGAGCATAGCTAAAAGCAATAATAGCCATTCCAAAATGAAACCCTAACTTACTCTTTTTCTTTGGGGATTCACTAGAAAACAAGCGAAGAAACCTAGGGTTTGCAACAACAGATTTAAAATCAGGCGAATTAGAAACAAAGCCATTATTGCGACCTATAGCAGAAGATACGTAACCCCTGAAAAACCCTAATCCCCCTTCCATTCCATCTGAATAAACATTTGTTCGCGGAATTCCAGAAAGTGTTCCCAATCTTGCATCACCTTGCAACAAATTCTATGACCCAATAAAAAAGAATCATCAAAGTTAGAATATTTTGTGGAAGAACGAATTGAATTGAAGAGAAAAAAGAAAGAAAGCTTACTCTAACGCGAGAAGAGCGCGAAAGGGAGCGCCCAATTCTTGAAAAAATCATGCTTCGAAGAAACAGAGGTTAAGAGAAACAGTATTAATAATATTATTATCTAGGTCGAAATGAACTACAAATCAATAAATCTTTTAGATTCGAAATGGAAAAATCAGTGAAACGGAGTAGATCTGACGATAACAACAAATAAGGGATACAATACAATGATGGTGATTTTTGTAGTTGTTGGGTATAACAAAAGGAGATAAATAACATCAAGTGGTTTAACGCTTTGTTTGGTTATGCATGAAACGACGTCGCCTTGTTTTTGTAAAAGCGTTTCTAGGGTCAACAAAGGTGCACGTTGGTTTGGTTCTCTTTTTGTCTTGGCAAACACGATATACGCCCACAGATATTCCCCATCCTCACAGGTAGTGAGTAATAATATGGTTTTAATTTAGGACAATTTTTTTATTAATTCAAATCGGTGTAATATATCAATAATAATACATATTAAAGTCATTAGAAAAGAAAATGACATATCTACAAATAAACTCATAAGAAATAAGTTATTTATTTAATTTTATTATTATAATCTTAAATAAATTACACTTATAAGTTTTTTTAATTTGAAACACACCCTCTTAGACTAATATTAGTTGCACATCATTTCACATATTAGAGTTTTTAAAAATAAGTTAAATGAAATGGTATGTCTCTAGTTTTATTTTGTTTTAGAAAATAAAAGATATAGTTTCTTTTCTCGTCTTCTTATGTATTCAAAAACTCTCAATTAATACTTTTAAATTTCTAATTTAGAGGATTTTTTTTTTTATCAGAATACTCCTTCAAATTAGTCAAATACAGAAAGCATTGAGGGTGGAAGAATAACCTTCCATAGAAGATTGTGTAATTTTTTTAAAAAATGAATTAGATTGACAGGTTGGCTTGCTATATTTCAAGAAGTTGGATTTTGATAATTAGTCAATCTGGTAATAAGGAGAACTAGTTCGACGTGAAATAATTGAATTTTGTACCCCTATATTTTAACTCCTACCCTACATTTTATTATTCTTTGTATGAACTTTCAAAAATAATCTTATACTAAATATAAAAAATTTATACAAAATCAGTCGGAAATTTCGTTTTTGTAAATTTTTTTTCTTGCATATAGAAAATTTTGAATTTTCAAAATTTTTTATATGTAAATTTTTTTTCATTTTTTTAGTTACATATAAGCTTTTGAAATTTCTGGTATGAGAAACTTTTTCTCAATTTTTTTATATATTGAAAATTTTGAGTTTTTGAAATTTTCAATAGAATTTTTTTTTCTTTTATGGTTTTACATAATGGAAATTTCAAAAATCTTTTTGAAATTCTTGGTATGAAATTTTTTTTCTCAATTTATTTTACATATAAGAAATTTTATTTTCTCAAAATTTCTGGTATATAAATTTTTTATCTTTTTATTTTACGTATCAGAAATTTTAAATTTCTAAAATGTTAATTTTGAAATTTTAAATTAAATTTTTGAAAAATATAATTTTATATTGAAAATTTCGTATTTGTATGCAGTAAACAATAAGTCCAAAAATTTTCAATGAAAATAATAAAGATAGAATTAAATTTTTAAAAGTAAAAGTACATATTAAAGTGTTGAAATATGAAATAATTTTTTCGAAGTGATATATTTAAGTAATTTGACCCTTGGACTGAACGTGTCATGTGACAACTCTACTTGTATTTACAAGTATTTGTTCAATATATAGTAATATGATATGAAATTGGAATCCAAAAATATACTAATACAAATATCCATCAGAAAAAACTAATTCTAATTCTAATATATTAAATTACAAATGGGAGAAACACTTACTTGGACACACAACACAAAATTAAAAAATCAAATAAAAATTGGCCGCACATACAAATAAAAAAAGTTAAAAGAAAAAACAATTATATCATACAACTGAATTATTTCTCTTTAAGTTCTTCATTCAAAAAATTACATAATACAACTAAATTATCTCTCTTTTTGTCATTTCACACTTTTTACGAAAACTTGGTGATTTTAATTTTTTTATATGGGGATAAAATATATGTTTTAATAAAAGGTGGAGTATTAAAATGAATAGATGAAAATAATGTTTTTATCATTTTCTATTCACTCAATTTTCTTTCTTGTATTTGGTATCTAAACAAATAAAGGGAAAGAATTGTGAAAAATAAAAGCTCAAAGAAAAAAAGATTTAAAATTATTTAAATAAATAATACACCATATAATTTTCTTACATATTTAGCATCAAACGTTTTGTTTATTTAAAATAACTAAAGTCTTTTTTTTATTAAAAAAAATTGGAGAAGGAGAATATTATTATTGATGGCAATACTAATTGTTTTTGTTTACTATAAGTTCCCTTTATTTCAAATATTAAATATTAATTATAGTATCTCTCTCCCATATTCAAACCTCACACTAATTGTTATTTTATAAGTATCACATACTACTTTGTTATTTTAAAATAAATCATTATTAGTCTATATATATTTTAAAAGCCTAACTTGAGCTCTCGGCAGTGCTACTCGGTCTTCTCACCGCCCGGTACCTGTAGAATAAGTATTGCCTCATCACATTCCTATTACCAATTGATTTGCGGCTAGGGTAAGGGTTTTTCCCACACAAATTATAGTTAGACCGTTAGTTGGATGACATAAAATTAATAATTGTGATCGCTTGCTTTTTGAAAGGAATAAAATGTAGACTAATGAATTAAAATAATGAAATCCAAATCCTTTGCGTTGAGTCCATATTTAATGTACGGTTTTTTTTTAAGAAGTAAAGTATGGATTTTTATGTTATGTATGGTAAAGTTTTAATTTTTATTAAAGATATGAAGTAAAACATGAATTATTATGTTATATATATGAGGTTTTAATTTTGATGATGTATGAATTGGAGTTTGAATTTTCTTGTTATATATGTTAAAGTGCTAATTTTTATGGGGTGTAAGATATCAAATTTTTTATTTTTATGTGTATGTGGTAAAAGTTATAATTTTTATGATTATTTGTCCATAATTCTTAGTGAGCTGTGTGAGAATATATCTCTTGATAATATACATCATGTCATGGCATATGCATCTTCGTGGAAGTTGCCTTAGTGGCAGGTTTATTTCCCATTGGTATGGGTGATCTTATGTGTGGAAGTTGCCTTAGTGGCAGGTTTTTTTCCTCATTGGTATGAGTGATTTTCCTGTGTGAAAGTTGTCTTGGTGACAGGTTTATATACGGATCATATAGTTATAGAAGCATGCATTTGTTTTTTATATACAATTTACCGATTTGCACATTTTTTTCTTTTAAATTGGAAGTTTTTACTTTTATATGTTTTGTGTTATTCTTCTATATGTTTACCTTTGGTTTGATGTGGATGATGAAAAAATCTGACCCTTACAACAACATTTTAAGGACTAATGAGTTCGAGGAGATTCAAGAGTAGTTGATAAGTATTAACGTGCGGCGAACATGGGTAAAAATAGGGTTTTTCAAGACAATTTTGTAATAATAGAATTGCTGCGATATTTCTAAGTCTATTTTTAAATCTTTTGTCACCAAACTTTAAAATGCACTCAAATTCTAGAAATACAGAAGTGGGTTACCTTCCGTTAGGAATAATTGTTTTTCTTTGTTTTAGCTTTGAATAAGCATTTTTTTAATAATATTAAATAAATGTGATTGTTACTAATTATTTAAATGGTTAAACGTTAGATATTTGTTACCCAAAAAAATTGTCGAAAATTTTTCTAAAAGTATTTTTAAGTAACGTTGTGGATAAAAAATCCGGGGCGTTTGCACATTTTTTTTTTTAAATTGGAAGTTTTTACTTTTATATGTTTTGTGTTATTCTTCTATATGTTTAACTTTGGTTTGATGTGGATGATGGAAAAAAGTGACTATTACAACAACATTTTAGGTACTAATGAGTTTGAGGAAATTCAAGAGTAGATGATGAATATTAATGTGCGGCGAACGTGGGGTAAAAATAGGGTTTTCAAGACAATTTTGTAATAATAGGATTGCTGCAATATTTTCTATGTCTATTTTTGTTTTAGTATTTGAATAAATATTTTTTAATAATATTAAATAAACGTGATTGTTACTAATTATTTAAATGGATAAATGTTAGATATTCTTACAAAAAAAAATTATTGTAAATTTTTGTAAAAGTATTTTTAAGTAACGTTCTGGATCAAAAATATGAGGCGTTACATTATGACTATTTGTAATATGTTCTCTTTAAAGGTAATACGAAGATGAAAGTTTTACCCCATATCCCCCAATTATATTTATACCCATACATATTTTTTAAAATGCCAAATATACCCTGCATTTTTGGGTACTATTTTAATAAATTAAAATTCACTTTTTTTTTTACCTTTCAAAGATTTTCGGAACTCAAAAAAATAAGATTTCCGGTACGTAAAAGTTTTTCGGTAGTTATCGGAAAATATTTTTCAAGTTTTCCGGTACAGAAAACTTCTACCAAAAAACTTAAAATCGGGATAGTTTTAATTGGATGATAATGAATGTAGAAATCAAGAAAAATTCCATACCGAAATTAATGAATCCAAGATTTTGGTTCTTTTCCAAATTAAAGATATTATATAATGCATATAAGAAGAATCCTTAGGCCGTACCAAGAAAATTACTTTTTTCCCAATTTTATGGAGAAGATATTAACTTATCTCTCTCAAGGTTTTTTGGAGCAGTAGACTATGATTTTTGTCTAGATTTATACCGAACTGACCTAAAGGAAGAGCGGGATTTCTTACTAGACAAGTATTTGGGTTTTTATTTAAACTGTGATAGTGGTTTCCAAGAAAGCATGACGAATAATATCAACTTATTACCGGAAAACTTCCCTACAAGTTTTTCGGAATTTTTTTTCTTCCAAAAAATAATTAAAAAAAAATAACTACCGGAAATTTTTTTTCAAGTTTTCCGGTAGTTCATATCATTTCCGGAAAACTTGATTTTAAGTTTTTCGGTAGTTCATTTTTTTCCGGAAAACTTTTTTCGAGTTTTTCGGTAAGTTTTCCGGAAATGCATACTACCGGAAAATTTGAATAAAGTTTTTTGAAAAACACTATAACTACCGGAAAACTTCATCTAAATTTTCGGGTAGATTTGCCAAAAACTCACTCACTTTTTTTGGAAAATTTAAAATGATGAAATTGTAAAATTTTCAGATTTTATGCTTTATAGAAGAGCAAAAATATTTTTTTTTTAAATTTGTGGGGGTATAAGTATAACCTGGAGGGTATGGGGTAAAACTTTCTACGATGATATATTTTAAAATATATGTGAAGTCACACTATTACTAATAGTTATCTCCATGCCAAGGCCCAAACCAAGGTCCAGGACCCTGTGAGTAAGAACATAGATTCGCTCCTGTATCCAGTCCAAGGCCCAAATCACCAAGACATTGATTTTAGGTTTCAAAAAATACTTACGTTTTTACAAAATACTGTCTCCGAGCAAAAAAAAATGTATTTATTCTATTAATAAATAAATTATAAAATTATTTAATTTGTCAATCATTTGGTAAAGTGTGAGGTGTTAAATTCATTATGAATTCAAATTCAACACATGCCAATACATTTTTGCTTTCTATAATTTATTTTGGTAAGATATTTTTTTATGTTTTAGATTATTATCTCTCATCTTAAAAAAACTTCATTACAAAATTTATTTTAGGTCTACAAATTTGTTAAATGGACCTTGATATTGAGTTAGCTAGAGACGACAATAGTTGATTACAATGGTACGTTAATAATTTTATAATTTTCGCTTTAAAATTTCTCTTAGTTTTAATAATTAAAATGATAAATTGTATGATTATATTGTTTTATGATGGTTTGAGAGTTTAGAGGGGAGTGAAGAATTTTGAAAAAGAAAAAGAAGAATCACGTAGAAATAATAGAGAATTTTGGAAGGAGATAATTTAAGTGAATATTTTTTTTTATGATACAAAATCTTCAAATTTGAGAGAACTCAAAAATTACATTGGAAGAAGATTTTAGTGAGTTCAAGAAGGCTCGATAAATTCTTCAAATTCAGTATATGTTGTTATAATACTCTCAATATTAAAAATATATTAATCATAAGCATTCATTTATCATTCTCTATTAAAACTTTCTCTAAAAAAAAAAAAAATTTCTCTATTTTTTCTCCATTCAAAACCTTCTCCTCCCCTATTCTCCAAACTTTCAAAAAGAGCTTTATAGAATTATTTCTCATCGGTCCTTTTCAAAATTAAAACATACTAATATAATGTTTATTTTAAGAAAGATTTTTTTAGAATTATTTCATAAAAATATCTAAAAGACAAAAAATAAATAAATAAAAAACTCAAAGCCCATTTGACAATCATGATAATAGAAACATGCATGATATGATATACTATTACACAGTGCCTTTTTTTTTAAAAGGAGAAAAGTGTTTATTCATCTTCAAAAGTAAAACTAACTAATAATGTTTCTCTCACAATTTTTATGAAACATTTTACTTTGACATTGCTTAAGGTTGAGGTTCAAGTCAATTGCAATAATTCAAAGTCATTTAAAAGTGTTAGTTAGAGTTAGTTATTGATATTTAACTAATTTACACCATGTTGAAAGTCTATAGATACAATAAAGTGATAAGCCACGTGTTAGAGCTTACACTATAATTTTCAAATAATGTTATCTTCTATTTGTCATATCTGTTAAGTGCTAAGTAACTAGTCTTGATCTAGCAAATTGGCATCATAGCCTATTCCTAATCCATCAACTTCAGAGAAGTCTAACTCAAGTTAGAGACAAATGCATGGTGAATAGTCTTCCTTCAATTTAGATTCCTGAAACCATGTATGAAAAATGTGTTCTAAGCAAGTAAATTAGGAATTCTTTCAATAATTGCATTCCTATGAGATCCACTAAATTAGTTGAAATGGTGAATTCTGATGTGCGCGAGCCATTTGATGTGTCATCACTTGGTGAAAATAGATATTGTTTATTATTTGTTGATGAATTTAGTAGGAGATTATGGATTATCTCATCAAAACTAAATGAGAAGTGTTTTAAGATTTCAAGAGGATCAAGATCTTAGTTGAAAAACAAGTTTATTGTTGTTTAAAGATACTCAAAACAAACGGTGGAGGAGAGTATACATCAAAGAAATTTGAAGCCCATTATGAAGCAAAATGAGATCTCACATGAAATATCAACTCCCTACACTCCTTAGCATAATGGGGTGACTAAGAGGAGGAATAAGACAATTCTTGACATGGTTATAGGCATGATGAAAAAGAAGAATTTATCTCATAATTTTGGGGAGAGCGGCTACAACTACAATAGGTGTCCAACAAAGATGTTGCAAAAGGTGCCTGAAGAAATTTGGAGTAGAAGCATGCACATGCTTGACTTATCTTAAGGTGTTTGGATTTTGTGCTATATACACATCCCAGACCAAAAGGGAAAAAAGTTGCAAAACAAAAGTGAGCCCATTATTATAGTAGGATAACTTTATACTAGTTTCTATTGTTGGATCTTTTGGTAACAATTACTGCAAGACTTTAACAATGAAGTTGTTGATGAAGATTGCGTGTAACAAATTTCAAAGCGTGTTGTTACACTAGTCTTTAGGTTCGACTCGCTCCCATCAATCGGATGCAAATGAGATGAACAGTTAATCCCTTTCAATGTACTTTAGAAAATCTTGATATGATTTGCACTAACACACCAAGAGTATCTTTCAATAGTATGTTACAAAAGAATGTTTCCTATGCTTCACTTATGCATTAGAGAAGAATATGATGACTTAGAATATAAAATTGATGAGACAAAGTGGATAGCAATGGCCAAATTTTCGTATTCTATTATGTCCAAAATGACACCACTTATAGAAAAATAATGTCACTTGAGAAAAAGGTACAACTCTTGGTTATGACATTTAGTTTGTGAAATGATATATACAAATATCATTCATGATTTAAGTGAAAATTTGCAAAAGTCTGATGGTTGAACAATGCCCATTTTTCACCCAGAAATTGGGTTCGAATCGTAGCAGTCTCACCTTTTCATTTCATTCAACATGAGGTGCACAACCACTGAACCAACAACTTTATCACCTTTGGAAATATCATGGTTTCAGATAATGATATCTTACGATTTGAACCACTACTTAGTAACCTATGGGTTTCACTCATTCCAAATAGTTTGGTAGGCAAGCTTTGAACTAATTATTCATTAGAACAAGTGTGCACAACTTACACATGAAATCTCGATACTATCAAAAGAATTATAAAGATGACACATTTGATAAAACCTTGTGTCATGTACCCTTTTGATGAAAATTT
Organism: Cicer cuneatum; assembly: GCA_037974295.1. Taxonomy (NCBI): domain Eukaryota; kingdom Viridiplantae; phylum Streptophyta; class Magnoliopsida; order Fabales; family Fabaceae; genus Cicer; species Cicer cuneatum. The sequence continues at coordinate 77,036,234 of JBBPBO010000005.1, forward strand.
AAGAGTCAAGCCTTTTAACTCTTTGAAGCGACCTCACTTCATCCTCACATAGGTAGACTATATAAAAAATACACCCATAATATGTATTTCAGCAAATTCATGTTATATGTCTATTAAGAGTAAAACTCAACCTTCCAACTTTATACTTATGGTCCAAATACTTTTAACCTTTGAGATGTATTTATGTCAAGTACTTGCAATCACTTTAATATTGTACTTTCCTCATTGAACTTAATACTCGATGTTACTCAAGTGTGAGTTGATTTTCCATCATTGATGATTAATTAGATATGCGCTTGAGTCTCATCTCCAATTATGTCTTCAACACAATGTCCTTTGTCAGACCTTTCGTCAAAGGATCTGCAAGATTCTTTTCAGTTCTTACAAACACTATGGATATTACTCCATTAAAATTAAATCCTTTACATAGCTATGTCTTAAACCAATATGTCTAGATTTTCCATTATATACTTGGCTATATGCTTTTGATAGTGTTGATTGAGTATCACAATATATGGATACTAGTGCCATTGGCTTTGGCCAAATTGGTATCTCATACAACAAATTTCTTAGCAATTTAGCCTCTTTACTACCTACAGCTAAAGCAATAAACTCTGCAGCCATGGTGGAGTCGGTAATGCAAGTTTGTTTCTTTAATCCTCATGAAACCTCACTTCTACCAAGGTTGAAGATCCATCCACTCATGGAAGCATGATCCTCAACATAAATTACCCAACTGGCATATGTATTGAAGGTGCAAACACGAGAAGGGGGGTTGAATTGTGTTTGCGGTTGAATTGCTGTTTTGTTGAGTGTTGATGCGAATTATTGGATGAATAATTGATCAGACTTAGTAGCGGATAATAACAACTTAAGAACACAACAATTTATCCTGGTTCACCATTAACTTGACTATATTCAGTCCCTTCATCCTGAAGGCTTTAATCCACTAATTCAAATCTTTGAATTACAACACCTGACCCTCCAAGCCAGTCTTCTCAAACAACTTGACAACCCCAGACTTTTGAGGAACGAAAACAACAACTTGACTCTACAAGTCAAGTCTTCTCCTACGAATCTGATAACCCCAGATTGAAGAAAGAATCTACACCACTATCGAATTTGATTACAAGGGTTTGGAACTCTACAAAGTTGTTTCTGGAAAGCTGATTGCTGAATTGAATTTCTCTCACGAAAACACTTAGAAATTTTTTGCTTTTGCACTCAAGTGATTCTTTCTTTTGAACTCTCGGATTGTGTTGAATATGAAGCTTGAGTTCTTGTCTTTTTCGATGCTTGATGTTGCTGCCTGAAGCCTCCTTATATAGCTGCAAATAGGGCTTTGTCCAAACTTAAATTTGAAATAGATCTTGCTCATATTTCCTTTGAAAATTCTGTTGGCCAATCCTGTTTCTCTTAAATTTAAATCGTATCTTTTTAGCTTCAGATTGCATTTGAAAATTCTGTTGACCAATCTTGTTTCTTTTAATTTCAAACCATATCTTTTTAAGCTTCAGATTGCATTCAAATTTCTTCAAGTCTTCTGTGAGTTTTTTTAATCAAATCCCCTTAATACTTTGATCAAATTTCTATACAAATTTAATGAAGTCTTCACTAATTTTCATCATGATTAAATTCTGTGATCCTCTGATCTCGACCAATTCGGGACCATGTGATCTGATATGTACCATTCTATGATCCTCTGATCTCGGCCAATTTTGGACCATGTGATCTGATCTGTACCATTCTGTGATATGGACCATTGATATTTTAATTTGAACAATTGATCTTTTCAAATGGACCATTTATCTTCTAGTTTGGACCATTGATCTTTTAATCTGGACATTTATCCTCTGATCGGGACCAAGTCTGGATTGAGTCTGAATTAAATCTGGACTAAGTCTTATGTTCTAGACAGTTATATCTTCTGATCTGGACTAAGTTTTATATTATGGACTATGCTATCTTCTAGTATGGACCAAGTCATTTGTTTTGGACCAATTATCTTCTGCTCTGGACCAAGTCTGGATTAAGTCTGGACCGAGTTTTATATTCACGACCATGCTATCTTCTGGTCAGGATTAAGTCTAGACCAAGTCTGACTTATGTTTCCTTCTGGTCTGAACCAAGTCTCCCACTGACAAGCTTCCTTTTGGTCTGGACCAGGTCTCCTTCTGGACTCTGCTTCCGTCTGATCTGGACCAAGAAAGATATCCTATGATGATGTTATTTTTCCTTCCCTTTGATGATATCCTTTGATTGATGTTATCCTCTGATGTTTGCCTTTGGTGACATCCTCTGGTATCCTCTAGAGGTATCTTCTGGTACCCTCCGATGACATCCTCTAGTATTCTCTGGTATCCTCTAGTATACCCTTGATGTATCCTCTGGCATCATCTGGATATATCCTCTGGCCGAACTTTCTGGTGGCATTTTTTATCTTCTGGTGACATCATCCTCTGGCGATGTCATCCTCTGATTTTTCCTTCTAAGTCAAAATACGATTTTCACAAAATACATTTGTTAAGATCAAAACTTTAATTGCAAGAACCAACTTGGTTCCAATATGTATATCCTTCCAAACCTGAAGGATATCCACTATAGATTAAACTATAGTTAATTGTTCCTTTCAAATATTTTAGTACTCTATTAATAGCATGCCAATGTTCTTTACTTGTATTGTTTTATGCCGACTTAATCTACCAACAACATATGCTATATCAGGTTTGATACAAGTCATGGCATACATCAAGCATCCAATTACTTTTGAATAATCTAGTGGTGCCACAGGACATCCCTTTGTGGTTGTAAACTAACATTTTGATCAAATGAGGTAGAAATAGATTTGCAATTAAAATGATCAAATTTCTTTAGCATTTTCTCAATATAGTGAGATTGGGATAAACCAATATTTACACCATATCTTATGATTTTAATTCCTAAAATCACATCTGCTTCACCTAGATCTTTCATAAGAAATTTTTAGTTTTTTCTACCTCATCTAAATTGGTGCCAAAGATTAACATGTCATCCACATATAAATAAATCATAACACCATTTTCATTGTGAAATTTACTGTAAATACTTTTGTCAAATTCATTTATTTTTTATCCATTCGAAATCACAACTTGATCAAACCTTTGGTTCCATTGTTTGTGTGCTTGTTTTAACCCATATAAATATTTAGTCCATTTACACACTTTATATTCTTGTCTTTTGATGACAAATCCTTCAAGTTGTTTCATATACACTTCTTCATCTAACTCTTCGTTTAGGAATGTAGTTTTAACATCCATTTGATGGATTACAAACCTGTAGATAGAAGCTAGTGCCAAAAGCACTCTTATGGATGCAATTCTCGCAACAGGTGCATGAGTATCAAAATAGTCAATACCTGCTTTTTCTGTAAATCGTTTTGCAACAATTCTAGCTTTGAATTTATCAATGGTACCATCAACTTTCATTTTCTTCTCAAAAATCCATTCACAACCTATTGGTTTGGATCCAAGTGGGAGGCCTACTAATTTCCAAGTTTTATTTCCATAATTAAGTCCATTTCCTCTTGGATGGATTCTTTCCAAAAAGCAGAGTCTCGAGACTTTATTGCTTTTTCATATGTGTCAGGGTTACTCTCTAAATTATAGCAAATTGGTCCATAATTGTTGATAAAGACTCCATAATCATTTGTACCTTCTACAAGGAACATAAAGAAATCTAGTTCATAACTTTTATCTTTTCTGGCTCTTTTACTTCTTCTAGGTTTTGAGTATGTCAAAATATCATTATTCGATACATTATTTTCTAGACTTTGTACACTAGAACGAACAATTTCCTTAGGATGTGGAATTGAGTTAAATCTATTTTCTTGAAAAATTGCATCTCTTGACTCAATCACGATGTTAATAGGATATGAGTTATTAGATTGAATAACCATGAATCTATATGCCTTGCTATTTTCAACATAGCTCATAAATACACTTTCAATTCCTTTTTCTCCAAATTTCTTTCTTTTTGGTTTAGGAACCTTAAAATTGCTCTACAACCCTGAGCTTTTATATAGTTAAGATTGGGTTTTCTTTTCTTCCAGAGTTCACATTGGATTATCTTGTTCCTTTTATTAGGAACTCTATTTAACAAATAACATGCAGTTAGCATGGCTTCACCCCAATAACCTTTTGATAAACCAGAATAGGATTACATGGCATTCACCATTTCCTCTAATACCCTATTTTTCCTTTCTGCAATTCCATTTTGTTGTGGGGAATATGATGCAGTTGTTTGATGCACAATATCAATGGACTCAAAATAATCAGGATGATAGAATTCTCTTCCCCTATCACTTATAAAACACTTAATAAAAGTTTCATGTTGAAGTTCTACTTGTGCTTTATTTTAAATTTATCTAAAACTTTATTCTTAGAGTACATTAAATAAACATAATAGAATCTAGTGCAATCATCAATAAAAACGACAAAATACTTTTTACCACCAATTGTAGGCCAACCATGTAAATCGCATACATCAGAGTGAATTAAATCTAATACCTTAGAACTTTTTTCAACTATTTTAAAACGTTGTCTTGTTATTTTAGTTAGCATGCAAGTAGTACATGAATTTGAATTTTTGTCAAAAGTCGAAATTAAATTTGATTTCATCATATCATTCAATTTTCTAAAGTTAACATGTCCTAGTCGCATATGCCATAAATCACAAGACTCAACGATATAAACAAATATCATATTATTATTATAGTTATTAACAACATTACATTTGAACATATTCTCACAATGCTAACCCTTCCCTACAAATATACCCCATTTAGAGAGAATACATTTATCTTTTTCAAATACACATTTCAAACCAAACTTATTAAGTAAAGGTACAGAAATCAAGTTCTTCCTAACTCCAAGAACATAAAATAAATCTTTAAGAATAAGTGTTTTTTTTAGAAGTGAATTCAATCTCTACTATTCCTTTTCCTTTGACTTGGACAGTTGAGACATTTCCCAAGTACAAAACACTTCCATCTTCTTCATCAATGGTCTTAAATAGTACATTGTTTTTGCACACATGGCGGGTAACACCAAAGTCTATCCACCAAGATTAAACATCTTCAATTATGTTGAGTTCATAAATGACAACAACAAGATTATCTTTTGTTGCACTTGAATTCTTATATTTGTTCTTCCTTTTCAAGAACCTGCACTCATTTTTAAAGTGTCTTGGTTTTCCACAATGATAACAACTTCATTTTCTTTCTTTTTCTTTGTTCATCATTACCATTGTGTTTTACATGAGATTTATCAAAATCTCGATTTCTTTTCTTAAATGTTTTGCTTGAATTTCCTTCCTCCATTACATGGACCTTTTCATGAGAAAATTGATTTTTAGTATCCTCTTGTTTATGGCACTCTTCTTCTAAACGAAAGTGATTACCCAATTGCTCAAGAGATATGTCATCTTTCTTATGTTTCATGGTTTTTTTTGAAATCTTTCCACAAAGGTAGAAGTTTGTCTATTATGGAGGATATAATAATGATTTCATCCATGTACATATGATGTTGTTTGTTGTTATTAAGAATGTGTTCAATCTCATGCATTTGTTCCATTACTGATTTATTACCAACCATTTTATAATTATTGAATTGAGAAACAAGAAATTTCTTACTTGTAGCGTCTTCTTGCATGTATCTTGACTCTAATTTCTCCCATAGTTCCTTTGCAGAAATGCTACTTTGATATATATCAAACAAGGAGTCAGACATACCGTTGAGAATACGACCTATGCATATATTGTCATCATTGTCCCACTTCTGTCTTTCTCTTGTTTTTGCTAATGTTTCCACTTGCTTCTCTAGTGGTCTTGCATAGGGATGAAAACATAACCCGCACCAGCGGGTACCCACCCGAAACCGTCTTGATTTGGGTGGGGAAAATCCGCTTTGATTGGGTGCGGGTGTGGATTTTCCCTACAATTAAAATTCGAGTGTGGACACGGGTGCAGGTGTGTTGATATCTGTAAGTCAATGAAGAACTCCACTTCTCTTACCGGGGGTAATCCTGGAATTTCCGTCGGAAATACGTCCGAATAGTCTTTGACTATCATCACGTCTTCTATGTTCACATCCATCTTGGTCTCCACGTTAGCCAAGGATAAAAATTCCTGAGTTCCTCCTCTCAGTGATACTCCGAGTTGGTTAGCAGCCAAATACCGAGCGACTCCAGGTTCGGGGAAAAGAACCAATTTTTGAGCGTAATCCAAAACTACGTAGTTATAGGTCATCCAATCCATGCCGAGAATGATCTCGAGTGATTGTAGGGGTAAATAGAATAAATTGACCAAGAAATCTCTATTTTGTATTGTTACGGTACAGTGTAAACATGCAGAGTTTACAGTCAAGGTCTTAGCAGGTGTAGAAACAACCAAATCAAAAGGCAAAGCAGACACAGACAACTTCAAACGATGCACACAATCCATAGAAATGAAAGAATGGGTTGCCCCCGAATCAAAAAGTGCAGTTAATGTGTTACCTGCGATCTCACAATCTTGCTGGATTAAATTTTGGGTTTGTCTTCCAGCTTCAGCACCCATGTGATAAACGCGGCCTCTAGCAGTAGGACGAGTAGCTCTGGCTGTGTTCACAGTTGGCTCCACCTTCGGAACCCGGCAATCCCTTGCCACGTGTCCTGGCTTGTGGCAGTTGAAGCACAACAAATCCCTCGTGGTACAAGCAGTTGCAATGTGTCCTTCCTTCCCACAGCGATAACACCAGACTCCTTGTCCTAATTTCCGTCCAAAGCTCTGGTTTCCCGGCCGATTCTGGCCTCTCTTACTGTTTGGTGGCCGATTATACGGTTTGGCAACTTGCTTCCCTTTATTGTTCTGATTATGTACTCGACTAGGCCCTCCAGAGTTAAAGTTCCCTCCTCTGTTGGCCCTCCGGTTCTTCATCTCTTGCACCTCTCTACACTTCTCTAATAGCACTTGGAAACGTTGTATTCCCAAGGGTAGGACTGAATCTTGGATCTCGTACTTCAATCCATTCTGAAAGCGATGACACATAAATTGTTCATCGACTTCTTCCCGGAAGAATCTGAAATGTCTGGACAGCGACTCAAACTTCTCTGCGTACTCTCCTACTGTCATATTCCCCTGGTACAATTTCAGAAAGTCATCCCCCAACTTGGTCCTAGTGCTCATTGGGAAGTACTTGTCTAGAAACTTCTTTTTGAATGACTCCCAGGTCACTTCCTCTTGAGCTGACCCCATCAGTAATCTCGTACTCCTCCACCAATACTCTGCATCCCCTATCAGCAGGTACGTGGCATAGTTGACTTTCACCTCCGCCCGACAGTTAATCATCTCAAAGATCTTATCCATCTCTTGGATCCACTGGTCCGCTCTCTTTGGACCCTCATCACCCGTGAACTTGGGAGGATTATGGCGACGAAAATCCTCTAATCCTCTAGATTCAGCAGCACGAATCTCTCTTTCTCTCTTTTCTAGATCGCGCTGAGTCTTGGCAGCTGTCTGTGCAGCAACAGACGCAACCATGTTGTTCATTGCTTCAGCCATCCGATCTTCCCGGCTGACATTTGTTCTTGCAGTGTCATCTCTTCGGGGAGGCATTGTTTCCTACAAAACCATCATTACTTCAGTCACACCACAACTTACACAAGACTTGACACTTTAACTACTTGCTCTTATGCATGATCAGCTAATAACTCAAAATAAATACTTTAAATCAGAGCTTTATCCCAAAACTTTAACCAAATGCTCTGATACCACAATTGTAACACCCTGAGTTTAAAACACAGCGCGAATACATTTTTTTTTAATAAATATTTAAAATGAATTTTCCAAAATTAATTCGAAAGGAATTAAAATAATTACTTAATTCTGGAAATTTAATGATAAACAATGAAACATTTTTGAAAGATAATAATATCATAATATTCCTAAAAGTCAATATCAGAGTGTGGAATAAATAGTACAACAATTGTTTTTCAAAATAAAACAAAGTACATATCTAGTTCAAATCCTAATACATCAAGTCTAACTGATCATGCGCTAAAGCTACAGTAGCACGAATTTCCTCTGCATCCTAAGCAAGTCTCCTCCGAAACTGCCGCACGCCTCGACGTGACCTCCTCCTCCTCCTCATCATATAGAGAGGGGTCGGTCTCCTCAGAAGTCAGATCAATACATAGTCTCGGCCGCTTCGGCGGGGCCGGAATCTCATCAGAATCGTCGGAGATCCTAGACGGACCCGGAATCTCAGCTGCTACTAACGTCGGCTCATCAGTCTTCCCTTCTGCCTCGGACTCATGTACAACTCCTCCAGTCACCGGGTTGGGAGTCACCACTCCTACGGTGGCCTCTGTCTCAACCCTTCCAACGGACTCCTCAGCATCGTCGAAAATTCCGTGCGCATCCAATACCAGACGGGAAGGCACGGGAAATTCTATACTCGCATGAGTGCGCTCCACAAAGTCCTCTACGCCGTCAGTCCTGCTCGTCCTCTCCAACCACCCCGTATAAGTCGCCCTGCTTGAGATGGGGTCAAATACCTAAGCAGTACGGGAATAGCGATCAAGGAAGTTCAACGACGTTTCCGTCGTTCGGGTACCCACGGGTGGCATGGGTTTGGGTAACATATGAGGGCAAAGCCCAAAGTCCACAATATAATAGCAAGGGTCACCGACCGAAATTAACAATTAAGCACATAGCATATATTTCACAACAACACATGTATTCATGGCATAATATATGATGACAATAAAAATGCTCATTGGAAATTGCATAACATATATGTCTTTTCAAAAACAGCAGCCAATTATTATGACATATGTGGTAAGTACCAACAACACCTCAGCAAATCACAGTTATTAAAATCAGAATTTCAAATTCTGGACAACACTCACACACATCAATTTCCAACCATTCATCATATAATCAAACGTGACCCACCGGTCAATACCTCAATGCAATATGTATATGCTCATGTGTACAGTTTCTTGGAATCACCAAGGTGCAGTCGCTCAACAGACCAACACATTATGTTTGACTTTAACGGCCGTCAAGACCAGGGTGCAATCGCTCAACAGATCAGCACCAGTGCAGACGCTCAACAGTCCAGCACGATTGACATATACCAAGGTACAATCGCTCAACAGATCAGTACCTAGTGCGGTCGCTCAACATACTAGCACTCGTGCAATCGCTCAACAGATCAGCACGTGGCTGCGCATTTTAGGGTACAGACGCTCAACAGTCCAGTACCAGTGCAGTCGCTCAACAGACCAGCACTTATATACCAAGGTACAATCGCTCAACAGATCAGTACCTAGTGCAGACGCTCAACAGTCCAGCACTCGTGCAATCGCTCAACAGATCAGCATGTGGTTGCGCATTACTCTGTGGCCCATCGCGGGTACCACTTGACTATGCAATGCATGAATATACAGTGTTTCACTTCTCTAGAAACAGAATGCAAAATCAGAAAATTCATGCCTTTAATCATGTTTTGAATATCTCAGCACAGTCAGAATTAACAGCATCACAATCATGATTAAACAGTCAATTAATCATTAATACTTTGAAATGTTTTCCCAAACTCTTAAAAAATTCAATTACAGTTATCAAAATTGGGATTTTTCTGGAATTTTACGAATCTGTATTCGAATACAGCTTCTCTCTGTATTCGAATACAGAGACCAAAAACAGTGCAAAATTACACTATGTATTCGAATACAGCCCTCTGGTATTCGAATACAGAGGCAGTCTCAGTGCACCAAAACAACATCTTTCATTACATCAGTAAAGTCTTAAAAACTTCATCACCAACAACTTCAAAATATCACCAAAAGTTCCATTTTAATTCACCACAACAATCCCAACATTCCCCAAACACTCAAGGTTTACAAAACACTCTTAAAAACTTGGAATTTCTGAAAACTCGAATCTGTATTCGAATACAGACTCCTTGTATTTGAATACAGAAACATGAAACTGCAATTTTAACATTCTGTATTCGAATATAGCATGCCTGTAGTCGAATACAGAAGACAAAACCTTGAAAAATTCAATCTTTTCTTCCAGATCCTTAAAGGTTTTCAATACTTCATCCTATCCTCTTCAAAATATTTCAAGAAACTCCATTTAAAATCACTTTAATCCTCATCAAGGTTTCTCCATACTTTAAAATGCACATTACAGTGTTTAAAACTTGATTTTCTGGAAAACACGAATCTGTATTCGAATACAGCTTCCTTGTATTCGAATACAGAAGCTGAAACCAGTGAAAAACAGCATTATGTATTCGAATACAGAAGCTGAAACCAGTGAAAAACAGCATTCTGTATTCGAATACAGCATGCCTGTAGTCGAATACAGATGCGAATACAGAGTCAAAATTTCACTTCTGTATTCGAATACGACAAGGTCGTAGTCGAATACAGATGCGAATACAGAAGCAAAAATCTTTCATTTGTATTCGAATACAGGGGCTCGTATTCGAATACAAGTTTGAAAACTTTAAGTAAAACCGAAACCTGGAAGGTTGTATTCGAATACACACATGTCGTAGTCGAATACACCTTCGAAAACCAATGAATTTTCAACCCTTTTCAAACCGTTTTCTTTTAACAACCAACAACCAAACATTAAAAACAGATTCAACATTTTTTTCCAGACGATCCTTTCCTCATTAAAATCCTTTTTCTTTTTAAATCATCAGCATCATCAGAATCATTTACAACAGAAATAGAATCAAAATTATCAACACCAAATCATCCAGACTTTCAAGCCATCAGAACATCATACAACATTTCAGCTTTCACAACACACCAGAATAACATGCAAGCATTCAGCTTTCTCAAACATCAGAACATGACTAATGTTCTCAACCAAAACAGAAATCAACACACAGCAGCAAAACACCAACAGAATGCATTTTTGCATTTGAAAAAACTATTTTCAAAACAGTTTTATGAACATGTATTTTAACCATCTTTAAAATAACATGCAAAACATTTCCAGCTTTCCCACACAAGTAAAGCAGCATGAATGCATTCAACCAATAACAACCATCACAGAATTATCACATATCAACAAAAATGCATTTTCTACATTTTTCAAGATGTCATTTCAAACAAAACAGTTTTTCTTTCAAAACAGAAGTGAAATAACAAGCGTTTATAGCCCTAATGCAACTAGAAAGTTGGAAGGTGCCCTTACCCTTGCTGCGTGTCTGCCACTTCTCACGTCTCTGTTTTCGTTCTCGTTTCTGCGCCAAAATTCGGTGAAACTGCTGTCTGAGTTTGCTGCTATAAAACTGGGTTCCCTAGCTCCGTAATGGTGTGGGGAACAACTTTAATACTGAGGGTTTTCTTGTTTGGTGTTTGTATTTCCAGTTAATGGAACTTTTAAGGAACTTTCTCTTTGGTGTTTTGAAATCGTGAAACCGTGTTCAGGAAAACAGGAGGCATAAATGGGAGAAGAGGTTACTGTTACATGCAACACTATTACATGCAAATGGGAGGATGGAGTTTCTAATTTCTGCCCAGCTCCTCACGTGTTCTTATAGACTCGCTCAAGTGCTGCCTTCTCAAAATAATGATAAAATAATGCTGGATTTTCCAGCTGGATTTTTCAGTATTTAATCCTTTTTGCAATTAGCCACTAATCCTAAATTAATGGTCCGATTAATTTAATTACTCAAAATTAAATTAATTTAATCTTCATCCAATAATTTTAATTCATCTTCCAAGATAAATATTTATATATATATATATATATATATATTTACTCAAAACATACATATATTAAATATTTTACAAAAATTCCCAAAATACCCTTGACATTAATTCCATAAATTAATTCTTAATTTTTAAGAGTCTTACAATATCCACCCCGCACCCGGATCCGCCCCGCTAGTAATATTGTAATTTTTAAATTTTATATACTTGCACATATTGAATATATTCAATATTTTTTTAAATATTAAAATTTAAAATCTCATCTCTGTAAAAATATTTTTTTAATCTTATTATTGTCTAATAATAATTATTTTATTATATTAATTATAATAGATATGAATGGGTGTGGGTGTGGCAGGAAAACCCGAAACCTGTTGTGGGTGGGGAAGGCAAAATTCTCCCCCGTCCCGCCCCGTTGCCATGTCTAACCTTGCGGTGTTCAGAACATACTCCACCTTCAAAATTGTAAGAAGTGTCGACTAGTAATTTTATCTGCCTATTTTTTTATTATTCACTAAATAAATAACAAAAAAGGTGTTTTAGACTTTTTACCATAACTTTCTATTTTATTTATTTACCATATATTATTTTCATTTAAATTTTTATATGATATTCGCTTAATAAAAAGAGATATGTGTTAGGCTTTTTATGTATTTTTATTTATTACTTTTTGGTTTAATAATAACATGATAATAAAAAAATTTCAAAACTTCTTATTTTTATTTAATAGAAAATAAAACGAAATTAAATATAAAATTAATAAATATGAGATTTTTTGGAGTAAATTAAAATGAAAGATTTTGATTTGATTGATTTATATTTAATATGATTTTTGAAATTTGAAGAAAGTTTTTAAAATAAAAAAATAAAACTTAAGGATTCAACTTAATTAGTCATAATGACTGACATTTATTTTAAAAAATTATGTAACCCTAATTTGTTAATATAAATAAGAATGTTGTGAGACTCTTATGAAAAAAGAAGAAAAAAAAGAGGAGAGAAGTGATTAGAAAATATGAACCGATTTTAAGTGCTTGAATTTGCTCACCAGAAAGCCATTATTGGTTCTTTGTTGTGCCATTCTAACACAACTTTTTCTATAATAACCCATTCCAAAAAACAAAAGGAAGAGAAAAACAGAGAAATGTTTGAATCCACTCTTCAAAGAACACCGTTAGTTCTCCGTCGTGCCATTCTTACACAATATTCTCTATAACCACTCACTTCAACTCACACTAAAAAATAAGAGAAGGAAGAAACACATGCCTAAGGGAGACAACCACATTTCGTGAGTTTGGTATGATGTTTTGTTTTTCCTATTAAATTTTGATACTTTCTTTGTATTACTTTCTATGTTTTATACAAACCATGCACCTCTTAAATTGATGCAGTCCGTAACAAATAAAATTTAATAATTTACCTATTAATTAGTTTAATATTTTAGAATTGAGTTGTTAGCTCTAGGAACCGATTTAGAACTATAGAGTCACTCATAGTGAAAGTTTACGTTAAAAATCATAGAACAATCAAATAGTAAAAGAACCATGTAGATCACATGCATATTTGAGGGAAAAAAACTACCTACCTCTATATGATATTCATCATATTGCATCCCATAATCATGTATATTACATCCTTTATTTTATTTTACGACATATTTTTTTCTTTTTCTTCTCATTTTTTTTTTATAAAAATCATTGCATATTAGTAGATAGTAAATTTTTTTAATTAATTACATAATCATTGCATTTACTTTTTTTTACATTCTGATAACATTTTCCTTCATGAAAAAAAAAAGAGGAAAAAAAAAGCAAAAAAAAAAGTATCATGACACCCTTACCGAACATGTTCTCGAGCTAAAATCATGAATGAATTGGAGCATACAAAGATGATCTAAACCAATCGAAAGATCATATGGCTAAAAGCTTGGAAATCTTACAAACCCTCGATACTTGAAATCACAGAATTCCTTCATGGAAAAAAGTATCACGAAGAACTCATGTTCACCCTTGATTTCATAAGCCTAACATTTTTCATCTTTTAGTATACTTTTTGGTTATATTTTATCTTAAGTCACTTGTCCACAAAATTTGAACCTAATACTTATGAGATTCATCTTCATCATTCACCCTATTTCTGGAACATGAACATACTTTCTTGGTTTTTAGCCACAAGTAAGTCTCTAGAAGTTGAGTTGTCGATGTTGAACTTTCATCACTATCGCTTATTACTTCGACGCCATGAAAAAATTCTTCAATCTAAAAAAATGTCAAATCTTGTATGAACCTTTTAGGACAATTGAAAAAAAAACCTCGACTAAACATTGTGTTGAGGACATTGATGATGTTGCATATAGCTTTTGAGTTTATCCAAGGGACAAAGTCAACGATAAAGATATTATCAGGTTCTCTCGTGAATTTTAATTTAATTCTGAAGCATTGATAATATTGCTAAGTATAAAGTCTTATGATACTTTATTGTAGAATTGACACACTTTTGTTTCCTTAATATTATAAATATCAATAAATGCATTTTGTTTTCTCTTCCTTTCTACCCTTCATATATCTAACCATTTCTTACCCAACATTATATGTTTTTCTCTTATTCTAACCATGAAATCATGTACCATGCATATTTGGAAGTAGTTCATTCATAAATAAGTTGACTAAGATCTCATACATAATTTCAGTCATGCTATTAATTTCATTGAAGGTGAGAACCATAAAAATAAACTCCACTATTTGGATGGACCTCAATATGTTGGGGCATGAAATTAACGTCACATTAATCTCTTAGAAATGTCATTTTATCTTTATCATAGTCTAAATATGCTTTGAATGTACCAATCACGTGGGGGAATTTGAAGTTTGTATCATGGGTATTCTAGCCGCTTACGAATTGAAATTAAAAATGTTGAAAGTATATGAGACTTGAATGTAATCCTCAATCAACAAAATCAAGAATGAAAAAATTGGGATAAGAAGATGATCATTTATATGTGAATATTAGACAAATGTCTAAAACAATTTGAAGTCATTTTCCATCATGTCCCTCAACAATATAATCAACTAGCTGACGTTCTAGCTATTTTACCTTCAATGTTCAAAGTAAGTCATGAAGAAGAATAGTCATTCTCAAGAATGAAAGTCACAACTATCTTGCTTACTATCAAATGTATAAGAAAAGCTCGATAGAAATTTCTTGTACCATATATTACCTTATAAATGTGGAATACCTTCTCTGAGTATCAGACTATAACTGGGGCACCCCTTTATTCTTTATTATATAGAATAAAGACAATACAACCCATTAGAACAAAAATCCCTTTATAGAGAGTAATGATCTGTGTTGACCGACTGAATTCAATTAAAAAAAATGTTGAATACATCATGTCATGGACAACTATTTCAAAAGATCTTAAAAGAAGAACATCTGCACTTCAAAGCTTCAAAAGAAAGAATTAGCGCTCAAGAAGATTTCACATGTCTAAAAGGACTATCATGACAAGTGGACTCCCAACTATATGAGGCCCTATACCATAAAAAAAAAAATACATTCAAGTGTGGCTCTTATCCACACCAATATGGATTGAGAAGACTTACCACTTCTTGCACGTTGTTGCCTCAAAAAGCATAACATCTAAATGAACATCCACTAGGTCGAAAACTTAAAACTATCTAGGCAAAAATAGGGTATAAAAATGAATAAAAATCTGCTAGGTTGAAAACCTAAAAGAACAACCCAGACAAAAATTAGGGTACAAAGTTGAATAAAGATCCATTCGGTCGAAAACCTGGGCGAGCTAGGTAAAGATTAGGGATGCAAAAATGAATGAAGACTTGGTATATTGAAAACCCAAAAGGGCAGCTTAGACAAAAGTTAGAAAAAAAACCCATTAGGTTGAAAACCCGAAAAGGCAATCTAAGCAAAAATTAGGGCCACAAAAAATATAGAATGAAAGAAGATCACTAGTTTGAAAATCTAAAAAAGATAACCAAAAAATATGGCTTACATACACATATCAAAGCCGAAGCATAATATATTCTAAAAGGGTGTGCATATAGATTGGGGCAAATCATATCTTCCAAAGTGGGTTAAAAACATGATTGGAATTGTGGCATCAATTATTAGCACACTTCTTTTATGAAATACTACTAACAAATTGGGTCATTTACCCATATGAGATCACTTTATCTTATTTTCTTTCTATGAATCCTTATTTTCCAGTAGCATTGATTTTCTTGTTAAATATCATTGTATGAACATTCCTTCACTAATTTCTTGTGTTATAAATCTTTTTTTCATATGTTGGGGCACAAAATATGTGAATGTCATGAGACCAAAACCAGTATGGTGTCTTTACACGTAAGGCAGGGGCAACTAGAGATCAAGTCGAAGATGTGACAAAAAATCTATTTAAAGATCAAAAGGAAAATGACCACTATTTACTCAAAGTGGTGCACATATTTCATCCATGAATCCAAGGGTCATGTTCGTAACGAGGTGAAAGAAATAGAGAAAAAAAGTTTGATAAAATTGAAGAAAAAAAAGATAAAAATGAAGGAAAATGTTCATTCATCAAATGCATTCATGACATTTCATATTTTCAACGGTGTATAAATTTTCGAGTTTTTGTCTTCTGTGACATTTCATTCCCACTACCACCGTCCATTTCATTCTTTGAAATTGTGAAGTATAATACATTGTAGCTTGTCATGTTGCATGTCAGGCTGTGTGGTTGCAAACCTTGCTAGAAGAAGTACAAGTCAATGTTGATGCTGCAACCAAACTACTTGTAGACAACATGTCAACCATAAATTTAGTCAAAAATCTCATAGCTAATGAGAAAAGCAAGCATATAGCGATTAAATTTCATTTCCTTCGTGATTAAGTAAACAATGGAAAGAGTCATATAATTCACTGCCGAAGAAAGAGATAAGAAGCTTACCACTACAAGAATAACCTCTATTTTTTGTGGCAAAAAACCCAACAAAGGAAGGAAAATGGTCACAATGCCTCATTTGTAGCGGCATCAAGCAGCCACAATTCACCTAGTCACAACCATTTGTAACGACCAAAACAGTCACAAATGCAACATTTTTGAAGGCTAGAGTCGTCACAAATTTGTGGTGGAAAAAGCGGCCTGAACGTTCTAGAGGCAAAGACCCCCACAAATGGGGACTTTTGCGTTGAAGAAAAACACATTTTGTCGTTGTTTGTGCTTCCACAATTGTGTTGTCAAACCGGGAAAAAAAATCCACTTATGAACATTTTGATCGCTACAAATAGGTAATTTTATTAAAATCAACCATTTTAATAAAATGCAAAATTTATATTAAAAAAATATAATATATAGAAAATTAATATTAATATAATTTAATAAACGAAAATGTAATTTTTAAAAATATAATATATATAAAAACAATATATAAAAACGAAAATAGAATTTTAATATTAATTAAATTATCAATAATTATTTAAATTACTGTTACTATAAAAAAAATAAAACACTCTAAAATTAATAAAGTATATCATACAAAAAAAATAAAACACTACATAATTAAACAATAATATTTAAATAATTCAAACAAACCAAACATAAAAATAAACAAAATTATTCAAAATTAAAACAATACATCAATCATCATAATAATTCATCTCATTAGCTCCACTCCCTTCTTCTTCATTATTTGATGGAATATTAGCCGGCGACAAAAGTCTTTTAAAAGTAAGTGGTAATGAAATCATGTTTTGAAATTGGACGTCATCTTCAAGTACAATGTCATAGCTGATTGCAGAGTGCAACTGATTTAAATCTAGCATGATCAAGTCAATTGACATAATTGGTCGATATAGAGTTTGATCAACTAAATATTAAAGAAACTGCTATGAAAGAGGTGACACATATTGATAATTATTAAAAAAATTGTTGTCGTTGAAAGTATAACTACTATTTTTTTGACAAATCTCACTAGCATTTTAAAATATGAACCTTTTATGTCATTTTAAAATAATATAAAAACATGGTTTTTTTAAAAACATTTTATATGTAAATATTACATATTTCGTAATTAGATCAATATTATAAATTTGTTTTAAATTTGATAAGTATTATTTTGTTGTTGAAAAAAATTACAATTAAAAAAACATAATAAAAAATAACTATAATTAAAAAAGATAACATTTTATCAACATTTTAAAAAATAACTACATTTTAATTTGAGTAAAAAATATATTTTAAATAGTAACATGTTAAATTTTACAATATAAATATTTTACTAACATTTTTTTGACAAATCTTACTTACATTAAAATTTAAAAATAATATTATAACCAATTCTAAATATAATATACTTAACATTCTAAAATAATAATATTAATGTTCTAAAATACTTTATGACCATTTAACTATTTTGGTAACACTAAATATATAAAATATTAATTTATATTTAAAATGTATTTCATAGTAATTTGATACATAGTAGTGTCCAACTTAAAAGTTACGAAAAACAACTATGTCGCAATCAATATAACACCTTTGACAAAACGCAAAAAATATTAGTTAAATAAATAATTTAAAAAATTTAAAATTAACATAAATATACATTTACTGAAACTCAAAAAAGAAATAAAAAATCAATCTAATGCATAAAATGTTAGAACCGTTTTTAAATAAAAGGTGGAGAAAAATATTTGTAGAGAGAAAATTTAAAGAGAAGTTAAAAGAAAGAAATGAGATGAAAAATAATATAATGATGCATATAATGAGAAAAGAGGACATTTGTGGCGGCCTAAACAGCCACAAATACCAATGACTCTATTTGGAGTTTGTGGCAATTACCAACGACTCTATTTAGAGTTTGTGGCAGCCTTTGTCGTCAAAAAAGACGGTGTTCTTTGCCGTCACTAAGCTGCAACGGAAAGAATTTTGAGACAATAAATGCTGCATCAAATTTCTGCTGCTGCTGATATTTTAAATCTGTCAAACTCATTGTGAGTGTATAAGTTGTCACAAATTTAAATAAATTTTTCTTCAAACATATTTGTGACCGTTTTTGCCGCTAAAAAAAATCAGCTATAAATAATATGTTCGATTTGTGAAGATTTGTTTAACCACTAATAATAATTAATTTGAATTTTAATATTTAAAAGAGTTTTTATAGTCACTAACTTATGAAGTTTTTTGGGTCACAAATCTTTTTAAAATTGACTGCAAATAAATGTTATTCGTTGTAATGTGTATTCTCAATAAACTAATGAAGACCGAGAGGTTTAGAGAATTATAAGAAATGTTAAATGTTGTATCTTTAGATACTTTGAATTAATTGGATAATTCAAAGTTAGCTAAAAGTGTTAGTTAGAGTTGGTTATTGATGTATAGCTAACTAACTAAAAATAAATACAATAAAGTGGTAAGCCATACATTAGAGTTTATCAGGCTAGATCAGAATTTTCAAGTATCATTCTCTGTTATTTTTCATATTTGTTAAGTGCTAAATAATTAAGTGGTATTGATCTAACAAATCATAATAGACCAATGTCTCAAAGTTTCAAACAATTTTCAAAGAGCATCTCCCAAATTTAAACGTTGTTTCTACAGAATCTGTCATGCACCCCACATAAAATATTGGCCACTAGTTAATTAATTAATTAATGTTTACTACTAGTACTAGTATTGTTTATTAAAATAAGAAAAATAAAAAATAGTAAAATTAATAAATTTAGGGGGAAAATCTCTCCCACTACATGACCTTGTGCAGGTCACATGTTTGCATGTGGGACTCCTCATTGCTTATATTCTCCTCACCCGACATGGTCGGCAATACAATTATTATTACCCAAAAACATCTTACTCCCCAAATAACACCCATCTATTTTTCAACCACACATTCATTTTTTTACTACGATTTTCTAAATATAATTGCTTATAATACTATTTTTATTAGATTTTGTATTCATTTTATACAATATATAAATTAAATAGATACACAAATTGTACCAGAAATATAAACAAATTTCGTGAGCACTGTCAAAATACCCGGCCACATGATATGAAATATTGTTGACCGTCGTCAAATCTTTTGACTATTCTTAATTAATGCCTTCTCCTCTCTAACTTAATTTGGAAGATATCACTAGCTTTTACAATACTATTCTCTTACTTAATTAATTAATAGTATAAAATGCAAACTATTCTCTTACTTAATATTCAATGAGAATATTTTGAATTTTAATAAATTTAAAATAAATTTGTCAAAAATGTATTTTTTTTATGAAAGGGAATAAAAATAAAATTTTGCCAACTGGAATATATGCCAAAAATGGATTTAAAATAAAAATAAATTAAGTAAATTAAGTTTACATGAATAATCTACTTTTGACCATTTCAAACTATTCTAAAATTATCTGATCGATTCAAATTTTTTAACTTCATAAACATTTTTTAGGTATTTTCTTTTTGATGTTTTATGTTTAAAATCTTACAATTTTGTTTTTAATAAAATGTATCTAAGTCAATAAAAGAAAACACAAACAAACTCTCCTAATTATCAAAATTACTCATAATTTTCTTATGAAATAGTTTTGTTGAAATTTCACAGTTTTTTTGAGTAAGACATAATCATTTCACAGTTTTTTTTTGCTACTAGTCTGACTGAATGCTTACAAAAGTTTCAAAGACTACATGAGTACATCTGTACATGGTCCCCAAATAAACATCGTACCCCTGATTTTTACTGGCGATTGGCGTACATCCAGACAATTAACCTATATTCTATACTATAAATGATTCACATCATTCAGTAATTTTTAATACATATTTTTTTCAATTACTTTTTTGTTTAAAATAAACATTTTAAGAATTTGATAATTGTTGTTTTTAGTAATCATACTTAGATACTGGTATTCAATAAATTTTTTAAAAAAGAAAAAAGCAGATCAATTTTTAAAAATAAAAAAATTAGAATGATAAGATAGAAGGAAAGCAAAGGGCTATACATTATAGCCGTGATAATGATAATATTAATTGAAGAAAACGGTTAGAGGGAAAATATTGTTTAAGGGTCTTAATTTTTTTGCATCGTATATATTCTTTTAAATTAAAAGAAACAAATAAATTTCAAAACCCTTTTCTTCAATGACAATTGACAAACAAGAGTCACGTTCATACAATAAGATATGGGTCCATAATATTAAAGCTACACATCATGACTTCTAATTCAAACACACCTTTGACTATCAAGGATACTTTGTTGATTAGTGTCAATGTTGATTTATCAATCCATGTGCAATATTCTGCTTAATAATGAAGAGCATCTTAATTGAATTGGACATAGTCAATTTTTTTAAAATCTAAATGGTCAATTTGAAGCTCCATAAATAAGATTTAACGAGCACAATCTATCACATGAAAACCAGCTAACATTTGGTCTACATTTACAGTGTATTGTTTTTAATAAGTGATTGCTCATTTTAGAACCATACAAGAGGTGTGTCTCCAAAGGGGTTTCATGTATCCATCCCAAATTCATCACCATCACAACACAAAAGAACAAATTTTCCACGTCCAAATTTGAGTCCTGCTAAACCAATCCATTTCTACAGTGAAAAGTAGGAATAAAACAATGTGCAAAAGAAAAAAAAATGCTAAAAAATGTTAGTAAATTTTTAATATGTATGTTATGGTTATCCAATCAAAATTCAAATTCATTCAAATAGTATATTACTACAGTAAAAATAATTACCTTAGTAAAATTATAAATTGATATTTCATCTACTATCTCAAATAAAATAAAAAAATTAGTGGCTAGCTACTTATATAAAGTTGACAAAAAAATGGCTACCTATACTAAATACATAGTGATTCATCAGAATAATCAAGGATTCATAGTAGTGAATAGAGATTCATGTTTAAAATAGATCTATATATATATTTGAGATTCATATCAATTGAGTTCAATTTTTTTTTATAGTTAAATGTTATTAAATTAGATTATGTTAGTTTTTAAAATCAAATTTAATATTTTCTATTTATAAATATCCTTTAGCTCATCAATCAAATTACATCTTGTAAGATCAATAATTTTAATTTGTATCGAAACGAAATGACTAATAAGATACCGATAAAACAATCATGTACATATCTTTGTTTAAATAACTAACATTCATATACAAATTACCGATGATTGAGTATAGATGATTGAGTATAGATGTGCATCAGTTATGTATATTTAATATTTAAACATCTTATTATAATATCAAATCTCATTAAGAATTTTTTATGAACCACTTTTTATACACTACACTATGAGTATGACTGTCCCACTACAACCATTTTTCTTTCTCCTTTCTTATCAACATTTGCCTTTCTCTGCTCTCACTCTCACACACACACACACAAAAAGATTCATTGGAAGCAAGTTTCTAAGATATATATATTCCATCTCCTTAAATTGTTTTGTAATGGATGAAAAGTGGAAGGTATCAAAGAAGGAAAAAGGTTCAAGCTCATCAACCAAGTCATCATTATTCTCAAGAAGTTGTTCAACAAGAGGCTCTACTTCAAAGTCACCACTACTTTTAAGAAGCTTATCCTCAAAAAGTTCTTCTACATCCAATAACAACAACAATCTTCCTAGAAGCTTTTCACAGAAGAATCCATCATCAATAGGTAAGAAATGCACCAATATAGCCAAAGAACAAAAAGCAAGATTTTACATCATGAGGCGATGTGTAGCTATGTTAGTTTGTTGGCACAAACATGGAGATAAATACTCTTGAAGGGAGGTACAGATAGCAAAACAAGTTTTTTGCTCAGATCCCCTTTTGATCTTTTCAGTGTACAACTTTTTTTTTATTTGATCTTCAAGTATCCTGTTTTTTTTTTTTTAAATTGTAATTATGAGTTACCTATAAGTTTTGCACATTGCAAATATTCATTTCATTCTAGTATTAGTCAATCTTATTAAACAAAACCCACTATTATACCAATGCTAGTAGATTCATACACATATATATATGCTTAATGCAAGATTCTTGTTCTAATTCTGGATTCATATCATATGCTAAAAAATTTGTAAGGGTTTATTCCCTTTACTTTCACTGTTTTTGTGTGTTTAGGAAGAATGAATTATTTTTCTTTGATAAATAAAAAAATTCATTTTAAGATTTAACTCAACTGACAAATGTCGATATTACTAAATTTAATGTATTATCCCAGAACTCATGACCTTATAATTATGTATAAGATAACGGTGATATTTACCATCTCGTCTATTGAAAAAAGTATATCCTTGACAAAATAATATAATTGGAATATTTAACTCAATAGTGCTTCAACTTTGCAATCTACATTGAAAATGCAAGCCACGTTCCTTCTTCGTTTTTCCCATAAAAGTGAAAAAAGAAAATAACACTGGATTGTTTTATTACTTCAAATTGTTACATCCACAGCAGTGTAACTAGTATGAGTTGAAATTACCGAATAAAACAAAACTTATATCACATTTTTGAATCCTCGTAATTTTTCAAAATATGTGAATATTTTAACTTAATTTTGGTTTGTGCCAATTTTTTTATTATTCTCGATATTATTTTTCTACTTTATAAAGCATATCCCATAACAAGTAATTTGTTCGGTTGATCCTAATCCCCTTTATTTGAATATATATATATATATATATTTTTTGTTTGGAAAAAAAAAAGTACATGTTGGTTGGTAAACATTGAACCCTTACGGATGTGTGTCAAACATTACATATGAATAATTTTTCTAGTTTTCTAGTGAGTATTTGAATTCGAATTCATCCGAGAGTGTAATCTATTTTGCTAGACTCAACCCCTCGTTGGTATACCTATTATGTGTTTAAATGAGATAAAAATATCAACATTGGTTCTAGTTCTAGATATAAAAAGAGACTACAGATCTTATTAAAAAAAAAAAAACAGAGAGAGACTACATAGAGAAAACCAGATTCTATCTACAACTGTGATATTAGAACATCATTTCTACTATGGCCAACATCATATGTAGAGGTTCCAAATTCGATAGAAATTGAATACAATTGTGGGTAAATGTTGGTTTGTTGGGTTTTTTGTGTGTAGATTGTGTTGGGAAGAGCCAGGAGAAAATTATGAACACCCTTAAACATAAAACTAAAGAGTTTTCATTTGAGATTTGATTACTCTGAATGTGTATACAGGAGAAGAGCCAGAAACATGATAAAAAAGATAAAGTTGTTGATGTAGATATACAATACTCGTTAAATGTCGAAAATGTTAATTCAACGTTACTATCAAGACATGTTTTCTTAATTGCATAATCACAAAATGAGCTCTTACTCGATTAAAGTCATACAATATCTCAATATGATTTACATGACTGGTGTATTGGACAATAAATATCACCTAGTGAGAGATTCACTTACAATTTTTTTTATTAGTGATTGTCAAATTATCAATTTCATTGAAAACAAACAGTACATATGCAAAATTATTAAATCAAAGAATCTTTGGATTCTTTGATAGATGTTCATATATATATTTTAAAGATGAACCAAGGAGTCACTGCCATGAAAAACAATAAACTTATGTTGATCTATAAACTTTTGGTTTAGATTAATCTTGCCAATTATACTAATATAAAAAAAATAATATAATTTTTTTTAACAAGAAAATAATATAATATATTGATAAATTCTATTGTATTATCAAAAAAGAATGTATTGATGCTATGAATATTTTGATTTTTTTCTCTAATTTGTTCACGTGGGCACTGCCATAATCTATTAAAGTTGATTAAATTAAGAGTTTTAGTACATTTATCTATTCAATTTTGATCCAATAATTAAATAAATTGTTTCTATAATTTAAGTTGAAATTTTAACTTTAATTAAAATCATAGTGAATAGTAAAAACTAAATTGAATATTAGGCTAGATTTATTCTTACATCTACACTTCAAAAATGCATTGTTCACTTTCGATTAGGTGTAGAATCGAAATCAATTTTAGATATGCGTCGATGACGAAGTATGCAGACTGGAGATAACGATCAGAGATAACAGAGATATATTTGTAGATGGAAAATAACATATTAAAGGAGGTAAACATAAGATATCAATGTCGTTGCAGACATAAATCAAATCAAATACGGTGTAGAATGGCGGAGAGAGAGACGGTGGCGAAAAGAGGGTGCAAAAGGACGGAGAAAAGCGATGTAGAACGGCGGGAAAAAATGGTGTAGAACGAGAGAGATGGTGCAGAAGCCGAAGAGAGACGATGTAGAACGACGAAGAGAGAAACAATGCAAAACGATAGAGAGAGACGGCGCATAACATTGGAGAGAGAGGAGACTTGATGTTTTTTTACAAGAAGACTTGGTTCATTTTATTTGTATAGTTTAATAAATAAATATTAATTATTTCAAAATAGACCCAAAATAGTAAAACTTAAAAATTTAGCGATGTTAAATTTAAAATATAATCAAACTTATTCATAAATGACATGTCATTCAACTATTGGTGATTTAATTTGATAATATTAAAACATATTAATTTTCAAATGTACTTTTTATTACTCATCCTATATTTTAGAGAATTGTGCACACAATTTCCTTTAATAATATAAAACACTTAAGCTATTGTTGATCAGGTAGTGCACATATATATGAGGTTCATGTTAAGAGAAAGATGAAACTCAAAAAAAATATTTCCAAAGAGGATGAGAAAAGTGCATACTATAGGAAATACAATATATTTCTAATGATACATAGAAAACCAGCCACCCTTATTATTTTGGCACCTGAAAATTAGGCAAAAATAGAAATTGATACAAATAAAAGAAAGACTGTGGAATTATATACTAGAGCCGGACATTCCTCACTCTTTGCATAAGTCCTTAAATTTACATGGAATTGGAAAATCATAAATGAAGGTGTAGAAAAGGGTTTATTAGGAGGGAAAATTGGCAGAGGCAAATGGTATAAGAAACCCAAAACAGATTTAGTATTCAACACTTGGGGAGATCCTTAGGAGGAGGTGGCAATTTCTGATTAGGGAACTTTCCATCCTCAACAATCCAAGCCATCCTCAATCCCCAACTTAGGTGCACATCAAAGTGGCAGTGCATCAGCCAAACACCTATTAATTTCAACCATACATTCATATCAAATACATCAGAACTATATAGTTTGCATATCACCAAAAAATTATAATAGTCTTAAGATTGAACAAAAAAGTGTAATTATTAATTAATTTATTATATGCTTTATAATTAAAATGATCATAATAAATTATATAACTCAAAAGACATGATAAGATAAACTATCACACCTGGATTGTCAGCCAGGAACCGTATGGCAACCCAACCACCCGTGGGCACACCAACAGTGTTCCTCTCAACAGGATCAACAAGATTGAACTTATTAGGGTCATTACTAGGATCATAATTTCCAAAACCTTGACCAACAACAAAGAAATTAAATCCATGAAGATGCAAAGGGTGACTCTCAGCTCCCAAAATGCTTGTGTCCTGTAGTACAACCTGTACTCTAGTATTATAAGGTATCACCACTGTTTTAGTTCCATTACTAACCCTTGTGTTATTTGGAGGTGTTCCTGTGTAGTTAAATGGCCTTAAGGGTAAAACAGGAAAATCAGTTGTGTAGAGTCCATTATTAGCTTGTCCAAAGAAATGTTGTTGGAGAAGTGCTATTGAAGGTAAAGCAAATGATTCATTGTTCATTGAAGCTGCAAATTTTGAACTATTATTTGGTCCTTGACATGTTTGGTTTTTTGGGCATGGACTTGTTCCTAGGCCCACTGTGAAGAAAAAGTTTTTATCAATAGTTTTTGGTACGTTTGCAGGGTATTTAACACTGTTTAGACTAAGAAATTTGTTACTAAAATTTGCAACAAATGTAGTATCATTGATGGATGGTAACAAGGGAAAGTATTTTGAAGTGGTTGAGGAATTTACATTATTAGCATTAGTATTAGCAACATTTTTTGTGTACTCTAAAATTCCAGCTACTGTGGAATTGTCGAAAGTGCCCATGCCAGTGAAATATGGTCTAGCTAGCATGAAAAATGTGGCATTTGGGTATTGTGGTTTTGTTTTTAAAAGAACATTTGTGGTTTGTCCTGGCCCAAGTAGGATGGTGTGTGATTCAAATGGTTTAACGTATGTAGCGTCGGCTTCAACAATAATTAAAGTATGATTTGCTATGCTGAAGAAGAGTTCGTCGTTGAGTGCAGCGTTGATTAAACGTAGAAGATATGTCTTTCCTGGTTTCACCTTCAATTTGTATGTATCTATCCATGATATGATTGATATAAAAAAAAAACAAATAATTAACAAACAAGATATTATCTTTATGACTAATTAATTAACTAGAATAAGAACTAGAAATTAGAAATATTATATAGAAGGTGCATGTGTGTATACCTTTGGAGCAATTATAGAGAGGTCCAGGAAGTCCATTAAGGGTGTAAGCATCAGAGACATTTGGGCCACCCCCTGTCTGAAGTGCTTGTGCAATAACAGCTTCTGGATCTGCATTCCACCACTCACCTATACGTATTTGACAAAGATATAAGATTACAAACACTTTTATACACCTAAATTTATTTATTTTTTATTTTATTTTTCTTGTACATCTTCATATTTTCATTATAGTTTTCCTCTCTCAAGAAGTAAATCTAGTTATACTTCCTTAATAATAATTCGGTACAAACATTGAATTTTAACAATTCAACTGTTTAAGTAAAAAAATTTATTGAATTAAATCAATTCTACTAATTTTAAAAAATTTGATAACAATTTGATATTAATTTCATTGAATAACATCAAATCAATTGAACTAGAAAAAAACTTTTGAAAAATTTAAGTAATTGTTGACTAATTTATATGAAATTTTGTGTATTTGATAACTAACATAATATGAGAATATTCAATTCAATGGTTGATTGATAAAATTCAATATTTATATAATAAACTATTAAGTTGAGTAACTCTACCTAGATTTACAGTTGGAGTAACTTGATCTATTCTCTTTTTCATATATATAATCATATTTCAAATCTTGATTACACTAATATTAAAAATAAATTAAAATTAAAGAAACTATTTAAATTTGATTGGGTGTATTATATTAATGTTTCAACAAAATGAAATGAACCAAATCAAACCAGGTGGTTTACGTGTTGAACCATGAATCCACATTGATTGTCCCACTTTTGAGTGATTAAAAGTAGTTAAACAACAATTTAGATGTTTGATTTGATTTTAAAAATATTGTGTATTATAATAACCTCTAGCTAGCAATATAAAGAAATGAAAATATTGTGTATTATTTATTTATTTATGTTAATTCAAAATTAGAAATTTAAAGAGTATGGAATTAATATTTGATGATTGTGCACGTACCAAAGAGGATGGGGACTTCCTTGTAGGGTTTTAGAAATGGATAAGATTCGTTGTGTCTGGGGAGAAGGATGAGAGGTCCATAGACAGTAGCTCTTAACCATGAGAAATGAGCATGCCAAAACAGAGTTCCTCTTTGTCCAACAATGCTGAAATTGTACACATAACTCTGCCCTCTTTTAATGGGGCATTGAGTTATGTATGATGGACCATCTGACCAACCACTACGAACCTGTCTCACTCCATGCCTGTTTTTTTGTTGTTGTTGTTCATATGCATTCACCATTATTCTCAACAATAATACAATAATAATCCATTGCATGCATACTACATACTACTCACTAATCAAAACTATTTCATTTGATGAAGAAAAAAAAATGTGAGATATAAGTTGTCTTTTTTTGTAGCTAAGTTACTACAACCTATTAAAATTTGTCTTATATACTCCACTAGCTATGTTAAACCTAAAACTCTAAAAAAAAAAAAAAAATCATCTATATGGTTGATTTTAATTGACTGTAGTGAGTCATCTATAATTTTCTAAAGATAACATAGAATTTAAAAAATAAAAAAGTTGTCACTAATTCTATTTTGCAAAATTTAGTAATTCAGTTAGAGATGAATTTAACATTTTTCATCTCCAAATTTTCATCACTAATTTAACTTTTTCTAATGTAAAAAAAGAAAAAGGTTTTAGTAATTAATTATGTGGAACATACTAATTGAAACATAAAATCACTAATAATTAATAATAAATAAAAAATTCTTACCAATGCAAGGTGATATTGTTCGGAACATGATTAACAACCTTAACCAATATTCTGTCCCCTTCTCTTGCAACGACTCGAGGCCCCGGGAACTTTCCATTCACAGTAACCATGCTTTTTGTGTGACACAGCCTTGTGACGTTTACCAGCCTTATCTGCACATATTATATTATTAATAATAAAGACGGTGTATACAACTTGGTACGTTTTTAGGCTAATTCATAATTAATGTCACATGACATTGCAATCATAATAGCAGCCATTTTTTTACCATTTTTTTTACTAATTAGATAAAGTATAGTGATGGTGTGTAGTGATAAATATTATTTGAAAAGAATTGATATATGTGTGTGTAATGCATTTATTACATCAAATTTGTAGTGCCTTGTAACGCTTCCATGGTGTGAAGTAGCCAGAACAAATTCAGGGAAGGTCCAGAGGAAACTTGTGGCAAAGAGAAAAACCCCAAAAAGGGCCCGTGATGAAGAAACAAAGACCAATATTTTGTTATGCATGGACATTGTGTCTCTGCAGAGGAAGATAATTAAGAGAGATTAGTTAATGGATTAGTCACAATGAGCTGCATGAGGAAACTTGCTTATTTATATTCAAGTGCATAGTACAAATTAATGTTATGTTTGGTCTTATGTCTATGTTTAATGCGAAAGTAGAATACAAAAGTTATTGATTTTTACCTACTTTATAAGGTCCCATTTTCTTTAAATTTGGAATGTCACTAACGTAAATTTTACTAGTTGTGTCTAAATTATGTGGCCCATCTTTACTTCCTATTTACAAGTTTCTTTCTTTTCCAACTGCATCGGTCCAACGTCTCCAATATTTATACATTTTTGCATATTTAATTTCATCTATAAAAATGGCCTACTTGAAATTAAATTAAAGAAATGCGTTTTTACTTAAAAATGTTAAGACAAGCTGTTGACATTGATACAATGTGGGTTTTAGCATATTAAGTGTGTAACGTGTGAGTTTATTAAATGTGTTGAATGGAGTTAAACTTGTAAAATAGGATTTAGTCAAATTTTAGTTTGAAGTGAAGTGATTTTTTTATTTGATGTGTTTACTCATAAAGTAGAATTGACATAGAACATATATGACATTTTCAATCCAACATTACTTTTTATTAGTTCTGGTTAGTAAAATTTAAATCTACCAAACTTTAATGGTTTGATTTAACGATAAAAATATAAATATTAGGCTCGTAAGTTTGTAGGTTTAATCCCTATAAATATCGTTAAAAAAATATAAATATAAATGTAAATCTCTTTGTAAGTGTTTAATAAACACAAAAGTCTTTTTTTATTTTGAACCAGAACACCATTTACACCCTAAATTTTGTTTGTAAAAAAAAGTCTAAGAGGAAAATTAATTTTAATTTACAAATTCATATTAAACAGGTGGAAAAAAAACAATTATGATATTTTCAATCATAAAATCAAGCATAAATTAATGTGTTTGGGTTTGTGCCGAGGCTAAGCTAAAATCACATTTAAGAGATAAATGTGCCTAGAATATGATTGTTTTTAAAGGTAGAATATGGTGTTATTGTATCCAAAAATGAGAATATGTTTCGTACTATATTAATATTAATATTCTTAATATTCACTCTTAAATTTTATATTTGCAATATATGCTCCGCAGTCTACTAATCACCACCAACATCATCAAATGGTAGAATCTTTAATATTACCATTAAAGTTTTGTGATTAATGATATTAGAAACTCATTTTGTTTGAAATTGTTGATTTACTGATTTTAAGAATTCATTATCTATTATGGTTTAATCTGATGTTAGAGTTTTGGATTTTAGGAACTAATTTTGTTATTTACAAATAATTTATTAGATCGCTAGTAATCTATTATTGGATCTATAAAATTTATAATGGAATTCATTACTGATTTATTAGATCTATTATTAATTTGCTTCAAAAAGTATTAGAAGTATTGCTCTTTTTAAATAGCAAGATGATTAATATTAGTTTAAAGTTGTATTTAGATGTTATTTACAATTTACTTATTTTGATGAATTTAAATAAAATAATTTGAGTTTTTGTTATTTCATTCAGTAAAAATATAATATTTTGAAATAACTTATAATTTTTAAAAAATTGCATTTTTTTTTATTAAAGTCTCAATTTTTTATATACGGACAAACCTACAAAATCATTAAGACAGTCCTGATTATTATATAATAGTATTTTGTTATATAAATTTATAGATTTAATAAAACGATAATTTGCAGATTTGACTATGTCCATGCATTTAAATTTGTTTGCAATAGTAACAAAAAAAATGTCATTTTCTAATCAACTGTTAAGACTTGATGACCAAGTCACATTTCAGATTGCTACACATATTTCCCAGTTTCATAAAAAAAAAACATTCCAGTTGAAGTCACATTAACTGGTCATATCCTTTTCATGAAAGGCTTAAATCGGTGTATGTGTGTGGTTGGTGATATATATCGTACCTTTCTCAAACTTATCGTAAAGAAAGTAAGAGCAAGAAGGATAAGGACCTTGGATCAACCTATTCTTTTAGCGAGCAAGATAGGAAGTATATTGTCAAATGTTAAGTAGAGAGATTGCATCTTATCATGCTAGTAAGTCTATTTATCAATGTTTTATCATAGCCTTTATTAGTAAGACTTAGAAAGCTAAAATAATCCGACCAAAGCAATATTGACAACAATCTGATAACTATTGTGTTGATTAATTGGACTTGAGAAATACATAATTTCTTCTTTTGGGATCCACATAATTAATTGTAAACCTATATTGGTAGATAATCGAGGATTTAAATGTGAACATGTGTTGCATTATGAGTGGTTCGAAAATCATTGTATTAGACAAAGAGCAACCACATAAATGGATTGAAAATCAAATCTTTCTAAAAACTTTAAAGAATTAGCTATATTAGTCATTTCCTTTACATAGTGCTAAATATCCACTTTTTCATCCAAACGAACTCTTTTTCATTCATGTACACCGGCACCGCATGAATAGGACACACCATCTAACCATTATTGTCTGGAAGACTTTTCATATGAAGAACCGGTCGCATCAAACAATTTACTCTGATACGAGAGTTGGGTCATATGAGAGTTTGAATGATCATCACATTGAACTAAGAACAACCATACAAATGGATTGAGTATCAAATCTTCACATAAAATCTTAAGACATTCGGTATATAGACCATCTCACTTATATAGTGTTCAATATCTATTTTTCCATTAAATGAAATCTCTACTTACACTTATACACCAACACCATATACATATCAGTATATCTTGATAGTTGAAAGGAAGAAGTCAGAATCCAATATTAGCTCGAATCGAAGCAATAAATTAGGAAAAGTCCTGAAGGCGTAGTTTAAGTAGAGCCTCATGCATACTGATACTACTCATATCCAATATCTACCAAGGGATCCTGACTATTTTTTTTTTTACAATGGAGGCAATTTGGTTTGAAACTATAACCTCATGCACACTACTCAAATCCTCCACCACTCTAAACTAACCCTTGTTTTTACAAGCTCCACCACCCTAAACTAACCCTTGTTTTTACAAGCTCCACCACCCTAAACTAACCCTTGTTTTTACAAGAATATCTATGTATTATTTCAAAAACAAAATAATATCTACTTATACACCAACACCATATACATATCAGTATATCTTGATAGTTGAAAGGAATAAGTCAGAATCCAATATTAGCTTGAATCGAAGCAATAAATTAGGAAAAGTCCTGAAGGCGTAGTTTAAGTAGAGCCTCATGCATACTGATACTACTCATATCCAATATCTACCAAGGGATCCTGACTATTTTTTTTTTTACAATGGAGGCAATTTGGTTTGAAACTATAACCTCATGCACACTACTCAAATCCTCCACCACTCTAAACTAACCCTTGTTTTTACAAGCTCCACCACCCTAAACTAACCCTTGTTTTTACAAGAATATCTATGTATTATTTCAAAAACAAAATAATATCTACGTATTATTATTAAAAAAAAAGAAATAAATATATACAGGCCAAACCAGGAATACATCATTGTTTTTACAGCACCAGAGATACATCATATAAATTAACAAAATATAAATCTAATGCTATCTTGTAGTACACAGTTTAATCAAGGAATTGCTAACACGAGTAAAGCCTACAAATTTCTGACACGG
The DNA here is from genome assembly GCA_037974295.1 of Cicer cuneatum. Taxonomy (NCBI): domain Eukaryota; kingdom Viridiplantae; phylum Streptophyta; class Magnoliopsida; order Fabales; family Fabaceae; genus Cicer; species Cicer cuneatum. Next base: position 77,069,383 of record JBBPBO010000005.1, read on the forward strand.
TAAAAATCATGCTTGAAGGAGTAAAGACTGCACGTTAATGCTCTAATATGTATCACACATTCACACCATCATCACCTCTCAGTCTCACTTGATGCTATATAGTGAAGTGATGCACATTTCACAAAATTTCAAGAATTTGTCTGAACAGAGTACCTACACCTTCATTACTTTAATAGATTATAGATAGATTACATTCTTATATATGCATGCCAAGCTATGGGTGTAATCCAATTCCGAAAATATATACATACTTATATAACTATATGTATTGCGCATTTTACACCCGTATCTGAATTAATACTACACAATATCTGAACCATCTGACCCTCTGTCCCTGTTTCCCTGCCTTACCGACTGCATCCTAAATTTGCACACAGGACATGTTCCTTGTTGCCGAAGCCATGGATCGATGCAGTTCGCATGAAACTGGATGGAAAAAAAGAAATAAATTGATCATTTATGTATTGTGCAGTACATACAAACCACTTGCAGCTTTGAGTAATATTCAATTACCAAAGATAAGGAGCAATGAGTTGCAACTGAAGTAAAGTGGCAGCAATCATGCCTTAATAATACAAAACTGGTAAAGGATTTTATAAATGAATCGAGGTTACTTCACTTAGTTGATGTTTGACTTAAAAATGGTGTAGTCAGGAATCACTGCAGTCAATGAATTGAAATCATTTGATAAAAGATCGGATGACTCGTATTCCAATTTTCAACAAATTGGGTTCAAAGCGCAAATTCAAATATGAGCTCTCCGATCTTCGTTTCAACAGCTCCAATTTGCTGACCACATTAACTGCGTCATTTTTAAAATCTGGAAGGGACATGTGCAAGGTATCCTTAGGAACACTACAGAGAGCTGTTTGGTGAAATATTTATTGGTTTTTGGTTTAGACCAATTATTAATAAATTAAGTAGCAGAAGCTGACTGGAATGACCAAAATTGACAACATGATTTAAGAGTTATGGAGAACTATTCTCCCAATATCAAAAAGAAAAACAAAATAGAAATTAGCCACCACATATGCTTTAGCTTAATTAATCAGCTTAATGGATTTGACTTGGATGTGGCGATAAAACTAAGCAACAGACAACTTTACATCTTTGGAGGTGGCATTGAATTAACACAATAAACCTGGTACTTCCGGAATCAATCACTAATTTCCATTAATGCTAAATAAATTTTTTATAACAAAAAAAATGATGAAAGCAAAATATAGACAGTACTAAACCTGATGCAAGCATGGCAAGCTACGCACAAGTTCCGCTCGCTTAACTTGGTCCAAGCATACAGTACATGTCAGCTCATCTTCTGGACCTTTGACACTTCCCTCTGTTCCATTGAGGTCTTGTTTAATCTGATTGAAACATTGGGAAAAAAAACTAAATCATTTCGGTTCCAGGAAAACAAAAAAATAGGAGAGCCATTGAGTGGGGAAATTCATCCTCAGCTTTATTCGAATATGCCATTATCAACATGTATTAAGAAGACTCATATATCCATAAGCTATTTGTTTTTCCAAAAGCATATCAATGAAATACATTACACCATGGCTAATTATCAGATAATTTACAGTCTATATGCCAGGGGATTGCCTGTAATATTTATAACAAGCGAAACATCACATACATAAAGTTAAGTACCAAAACTTAAAGCAAGAGATACATTGACATCACTAATACCAAGAAACATCTTCATAGCTCAAACAAGTGAGACCAAATAAACCCAAAGCAAAGATTGATATAACTGAGATATTTACCTCAGCTGCCTCTGAAGACGAGGATGCCAAACCAGTAGAGCCATCTCTGTTAATATAAACAAATTATGTCAACTTTTTTATCACGGCTTAGCACTTCTTTACAAAATGCAGACGCGGACAAGGGAGAAAACTAATCCTCTTAAGTCTTAACCACTTAACCTACTTTAAGAACCTTAAAAGTATAAAAAAGAAACAGACCACTGGAAACATTTTTCTCAAGAAACTATTATTAAATACTGCTTCCTAAGGAATGCCATAATAAGGCAGCCTCTTCCTCACAAATGGTCAACTAGTAAGCAATGCCCGCCAATCCATCCTTCTAGATCATCATTCTATTACCCAATGATTGTGTTTATTGTGCACAATACTTAACTATCTAATTTTAATTGCAATTTGCGGTTTCTGAACACAATATTTCATTAAGTTTTCAAAATACAAAATCAGTAATAATTAAGGCATATAAATTCTGCTTATAAAAAACGGCATATAAATTCTAAAACCTCTGGTAAAATAAACATCAGCAGCATCCCGGAGGCATGTCTATTTCTGCATGAAGATTTATATTTTATACTTGGTAGTTTCCTTAAAATAGAAGAACGTGAAAGTCATCAAGTAGTACCAATAATTCATCGATTGGTGCCACCTGAAGAATGGCAAAAAAGGGTGGATTGACCCACCAAACACTGTCTTGCAAGAAAAGAAAATAAAGAACAAAGATGCACACAAATACAGCAAGCCTTTTTTCTGATTCATTGGCATTAAAAGAAAACTTAAGAGACTATCACAACTTACTTTGCTGGACCTGGAACGTTATATTTGTGAATAGGCAAAACATTTATCTCTTCCTCAGTCATTGAAGGAGTACTAGAAGCAGTATCAGAGTCCAGAGCACGCAAAGTGTCATAATCTGCCACAAAATAAAGGAAAAAGCAAATGAATATGCATATTTGAACAAAAATAAAGCTAAATAAGCTTTCATCTTCTTCTGGCATACATTTTAGGCATTGTCAACTTAAAAGAAAAAGCCAAAATACACATCCAAAAGTGAAACTCAAAAGCATACTACCTAGCTCATCAAATTCTCGGTCAAGAAGTGCGAGCTGAAGTCTAAGTCCCTGCAATCTTCCTCTAGTTGCAATTGCAATATATGGTGGCATGTGAAAGCGTAATTCGGCATGGCCGAGAAACCCAGAGGCTGCTGCAGCATGAGCCCTGGCATGTGCTTGAAGCTGTTGACAAGTTGCATACATCCTCAGACTTGTAGCCATCACGAAGACAGACAGTACTATCCAGAGCTGAAAAGGATATGGGTCAATGATTACTTTTTTAAATTAATGAAGAAGAGAGGTAAGATGAAAACTAGTAGCATATAGCATATATACATTAAATTATAAGTAATTACTTACCAAAAAATAATGTAACATCTGAGGGGAGTTTAATATCATGAATATCAAAATAACTGTCAATTAAGTATACGAGTAAGTCAAATATAGATTAAGATTTAACATATATGAAGCAGTAAAGCATTAGATACAGAAGATATTAGCTTACCTGTAATAAGAAAAGCTAGAGAATTGCTATTAACAGGCCGAGATGGATGAACCCGCTGAGGTTAAAAAAGAGCAACAAAAAATTAAAGTCTAATTATATACAAGCTGAGCTGTATGAGAAAAAGCTAGCACATTGTCCAAAGATTAACATCAAGACACAAAAATAAATATGAATTAGCATACCATTGAGGTTCTTTCAGGAACATATTCTGAAAATCCGGTTTCAATATCTCCCCTACTCCCTCGAAAAGCAAAACTCATGACTGCAAAGGAACTCTTTCGACTGGGAATTGACAACAACACAGCCTGCAAGTATTATTACCAAGATACACTTATCAATATAGCTTTGGCAATCTCTATAGCATCGACGCTTTTGATCGAAGGCGCATCCTAGTGTCAGACACCGACACATTGATTACAATTCAATTAATTCATTTTCTCAAACTATTATCGGCGTCGATGTGTTAGTGGTGTGTATGTGTCAGTATACGTGCTTCATAGTTGGCAATTAACATTATACAGAATCCCAAGTTATTGAACTGATTATGAAAGAATCAATAAGCACTCATCCATTCAAGGAACAAACAAAAGCATATATAAAAACAGAATTTCAGGCATGCATTTCTGAAGCTGCAAAACTTCAACAGATTAATGATTAATCACAGCAAAGATCATTTTCTTTTTTGAAGCACATCCAATATTTTAATAACTCATCTTGACTAATTTTCCAACAAATAGATCATCAACTTCATCAAGTAGAAAGCACATCCAACATTCCAAAAACAACACTTTGAAGCTAAATGGATCTATTTTGAAGATTACATTTTAGTAGAAAGCATATGCTTTTATTAATTGAAGCATAAAGGGCACTTCAATTCCATCAGATATGTAAATTAAAAATGCAAATTATAGAAAAAAAATCAAAATTAAAAACAGATGGAGCATAAATAAAAAGAGAAACAAATTACAAAATCAATTCCGTGCAAGTTCTCAAACTTTGAAAACACGGAATACCTGAAAAGTTTATAAAAATAGGAAAAACACAATAATCGTTGCAGCCACCAAAATTAAAACCCCAACATTACTTTTGATGTGATAATTTTAGAGACTAATACAATGCATTGCGCTTTTATATGAATAATTAACGCATAGGGTAATTTAACTTCCCTTTCGTTCAAGTTTCTCGACGGTTCTAGTTTTCTCAGCATCCAAAAAAACAGTGTACAGTACGAAAACACTAATAAAACGACGCTTTCACACTCCTCGTGAGAGTAATAAAAGAAGGGGGGAAAATTAGGGGGTTGAAAATACTGACACGAAAATTAGATTGTAGCTGAGAGTGGATGATAAGTGGTACGCTTGTACTAAAAGCGTTGGTTTGTTAGTTTCTACGTTGTTCGTGTGGTGTGATGATGCGGTGGGGTACAGTGACGGAATGGGAAATGTTATTTGTAAAGCAAAAATGATACTCTCACGACATACAAATAATATGAAAGTTTAATTGCATTTTTAATCATGTGTTTTACTCAATTAAGACTTTAGTACCTCAATTAAGACATTGGTACCAAAATTTGAGAGTTCCATAAGTGATATGATAGTAGAAGGTGATAAATAAGTTATTTGATGAGAAATGCGTGCGTGACTAGAATCTATATGAGAAGTTTTAGCCTTTTAATCTCATTTCGCATGTGTTATGTACCTATGACAATCTCTTAGGGAGGAGCTTGGATTATGAAGAACATCTATTGTAGGAATGTTTGGATTATGGATCATGATCCTACAAACTGAAATTGATGTGCTAAATATTAAAGTTGTATTGAGATTGTTAAAGTTATCGGGCTCTTAGATGTATAAGTATGTTTGGGCAACCTCACATTTGAGTTAGCTGAGTTAGCTGTTAGCACTGAGATCCGAGTTGGGTATTTCTCGTTAAAAAAAAATTGTTAGTGAAATACATGTAATTTTAATTAGTGGTGGATACGTATCAACAATTTTTTGAAAGTAACCTAAAATTTACCTTTTTCTTCTTTCGATACATGCTAAAACACACCCAAAAAATAGCATCACAGTATATATAAGGTTTTTTAATTCGAAAAAGTCTAGTTATGAAACCCATACACATTAAATGCGAAAAAGGGATTTTTCAAATTCATATGCCTTATTTACCATGTACTTCAAAGACCACACTACATGTAAGGTTGATACCTAAAAGAAGAGCAAAGTGAATAATACATCATTACAATACAATGTCAGGTTCACAACGTAATGTATCAAAATCAAATGTAGAAGGAAAGGGAGTGTTTTGCAGGCATGGATAAAACAGCATGTTATTCCATCTCATTCAGCCCAATTTCGAAGATTGAGAAAAAGAGGGTATACAATGAAATAGATGTTTATCACTTACCATTTCATTACACGCTTTGTTTTAATACTCAAACAACTAAAGATCGTTCCACTCAATTTCATTACATCTCATTTCTCCTCATTATATCAATTCAAACATAACCTTAAGGAATCCTCGACACTACCACCATATCAGGGATAGAGAGCACAACCATTAGACCAAAAACAGTGGAGAATACATATAACTTGACAAGGGAACTAAAAAAAAGACAGCCTTTATCTTATGACAGCTTGGTTCATGATCATGTTGCTATGAGTAGTAAAAGTGAAGAAATTCATGGAACATAGGATACAGCCTACAGACAAATTCTATCAAGCAAGATCCCAAAAAGCAAATCATAGTGGAACCAACAGCTAGCTCAAGTAGTAAGAATGAAAATCCTACATAAGGACACAACAAATTGAAATTCTGAGAACATTTAGACCTCTTATGACTGCCAAGCTTCAATAATAATTTAGAAAACAATTAGACCTCTTATTATTACCTTACCCAGCTTCCCAATAAATTTCAAGGGATTATACAGGGGAGAAAATAAGCTAAATTAAGTGACTTGTGTGTGTATTATACACTATCATCATTATATTCTCAAACCATCCATAGTGCAAGTTGAGAGAGGCATCCCAAAAAAACAATATTGAAAGAATTCTCATAAATAATAACATGTGACTAACATAGTATAATTATATAAAACAAATCAAATAATTAAGTTCACGGGAAATAAAAGCATTATTCTTCTATTCCCCTAATGTATGTCCAGTCAACTACCACAGCTGGTGCCAACCAGAACAACCTTTCTCAGTTCTCGAGTTTCAAAATTGCAGCTTTCAGTGACCAACAAACAAAAAAGCACAGCTTCTATTGAATTTGAATTTAAATCAAACCAAAAGAGTCCCCACAGAGATGTGAAAACCAAACTTGCTTCTATAGTTGCTAATTACATGCTATTTACAATATGAATCTCTAAAACCCAAGGTAAAAAAACAAAAAAATTGTATTTTTTTTTTTTGCAAAATTGCCATGTCAATTCCATTACATAATCAATCTTCCAAAACCAAAGTCCTCCTACGTCTCCTTGAATTTCTATTGAACATTGAATTCACTAAGCTACGGCTTCTACTAACAGAAACATTCTCAGAACCAGAATACGAAGACGATAACGAGGACGAAGGAGAACCAGACCTAGAACCGATTCTTCCAAAGAATGAGAAGAAATTACGAAAAGCTCTTCCAAATCCACGACTTTCCCTAACCCTATTGCTTCTAACCGTTCGAGAAATTCTTCTCGGAGCTCCGTTTGCGTTAAGTCCACCATCCATCTCCGTGTACACAACCGGAAAATGACTCTCACCCGCACTCCGTCCACCGGAAAATCTACCGACGGCGAATCCACCACCAGGCAACCTCCATATCGTTAACCCTATCGCTTCTTCGTCGATTTGACCGGAAACCCTAGTTTCCATAGGGTTAAGATCCGAAGGAAGCTCGTGGCGGCACACAGGGCACGAGTTCCGCACTGTTAACCATGGAAGAATACAATCGGAATGGTAAATATGCTTGCAGGGTAGTTCACGCGCTTCCACGCCCAGTTCAAACGCTTCTTTGCAAACTGCACAGTGCATTTCGCAACTGACTTGCGCCTCACAGATCTCAACCGTCGGCATCGACTCGATTGCCGCCTTTGAAGCCGGCGGATTCTCCGGCCGTCCAAAACCGTTCATTTCGATCTGCGAAAATTGCTCAAGCAACCGATCGAAACCAGATCCAAGCAAAAACTCTGAAACTGTCGGCGGCAGAGGGCGGAGACCTGAACCGTCGCCATCGTCGTAAAAGAGTTCGAAGGCGCTACCGCCGTCTTGATCGGGACCATCGTCACCGGTTCCACGAAGGACGATGACAGGGTTGAAAGGGGAACGACTTCCAGCGTCGCGGCGTCGGCGGCGGAACCCTTGCCTCCTTGAAGAGATGGTATCGTCGGATAAAGGACTGAGACGGTGGTGCGGCGATTCACCGGCTTGGATCTCTTCAACAAAACCGCCTTCGCAGTGAGGACATACGATGATGGTGTGATCTAAAAGGTTAATGAAGCGGGTGCAGCTGTAGCACCAGTACGACGCCGTTCCGGGTTGCGTATCTGAATTCATCATGTTGTTGTTCTTCTTCGATCTTGTAGAGAGATATTAAAAAAAAGAGAGAGAGAAAGTAATGTGAAAATGATAAGGGTTGCGTCAATTTAAGGGATTTTGAGAAGAAAGAGAGGAGCGTGTGTGAAACTGTGAAGAAATAAACGAGAAACGTTTGCGTGTTAGGCCACGCGTTTCTGGTTTACAAACAGGAACAAACAACGCAATTTCTCACTAATTACTATACTAATTTGTTAATTAAATATTACTTGAAATAGATACAAACAGAAATAAGTAAAACGGCTGTGGTGACCTACGGCTTGAAAAAATAAGTAGCTTTTATTTTTACAAAGAAAAAATAAGTATGGTTGAGTAGAGACATTATCCACTCTAAAAAAAGAGTAGAGACGTTAGCCTCATCCCAAAATAGTGTTGAGGGAGAACATGAATTTCCAAAAAAAAAATAGTATCTTTTGTTGAGTCATTTATGTCTACTTAAATATTAGTTTCATGGCAAAATCAAATCTAAAGAATGTGAATATGAGAATATTTTGATACCGCAATTTAGAGTTAATCACATTAATTATAATGAATAAAGAAAAATAAAAAGAATTAAAGTATTTAGATTAAATTATCTAATTAGATTTGTCTTTAAAGATTTAGTTTATTAATTAGACTATAGCTTTAACTGAGAGTAATTTTTACAAAATAAGGTATCATCTATTGTAAAATAAAAGATGAATTGAAGTAGAATAAAATTAATCTCCTGCTCATAAAAGAGTCAAATATAAAACTTTTGTAAATACTTGTAAGTATTCAATTAGTTTTAAAGTCTTCTTTACTTTGAATTGAATCATTGTCTCATCACCCTAAATTTCATCTATTTAAAAAAAAGAATTAAAAGTATTCTTTTGTCTCATAATAATTATCTCATTTGTCATTTTTTTTTCTATTAAATTATTTGTTATTTTACAATATTAATATTAATTACTTTTGATTAATAATATACTTTTATTTATTGCATATCAATTTATCACATTTTTCTACTAACTATAACTATTAACCATATTTTAATAAATAAAAATTATTTTACTATTAAAATAAAGACAATTAATTATTTTCTTAATAATTATGCACAACTCAAATGAAATATTTTAAATGAAATAGAATAAATATAACTATCAATATAAAAATATTTTATAAAAATAATCAATTATAACTTGTCACACATCAATCAATTGTATAAATTATTTTTTTTAATTTTTGTTTGATATGCAGATAAGTTGTAATTGATTTCAATTCAAAATAATTTGATAGGGATAATTATAACATATATCAGATAAAATATAAATAAATTATATTTTATAGTTTGATAGAAGGAGGCAGAAATATTAATTAATAATTGGATTGAGAAAATGCGAGGCACAAGTAAGGGTAAAGACCAAGTGAAGAGAGGATGGTACTATAAGATGTTGAGTGTTGACCGTGGAATGCGATGCAAAGAGTATAGACGCCGAATTTGATTTGAAGTTGAATGAGAAAATTTTGAAATAGTGTTTCCGGAATACAAATACTGTTGCTGTGAGCGGAGATAAGATTCTTTAAACGAGGAAAAAGAGAAGGAAGTATTTCGTCATTATACTCATCTACACGGCTCATCATGTGGCGGCGTTCTTGTTCATCTTTTGGTCTAAACAAACATCAACAACTTTCCCTTCTTAACACCATTGGGGTCCCACTGCCTCTCCATTTTTTATTTATGTAATTCAGCAATAAAAAATTTATTAAAGATATTGTTTTAGTTAAATTTTAAATTTAAATTCTTTTAAATAATTGATTCTTAAGTGAAATTTAACAGCACTCAAGTTTAGATATTTATTTATTTTTTTAATAATAATAAGAAAATTCATTTACATCGCTATTAAAATTTTATTTTATATGTGCACCAAAAATATTCATTTTATATTATCAATAACGTGTCACAGTTCTTCTTTAAAGGGAGTATAATTTATCCCCAAAAAAAAAGTGTAGAATATAAAGAATGAATGCCACTTTCAAATCTTTGTATTATATTGAAATAGTTATATTCGATAATTACATTCATCCAATCATATAATATTATATAAATATTTTTTAAAATTAACTGCCTAAATTAAAAATTATTATTATATAAATTATATGTAGAAATTTTGACTTTAATTTTTATAATTTTTTTTGTCGTCAAAATAAACATTATATTTGATTATATAATTTATGATTTTCATCTACGTAATATTGTCACTTTTTTATTTTTGATCCTTAAAAAAATGTTTTACATTAATTCTTTATAAATCAAAATTCATGTTGTTTTAATATATGATGCTAGTTTTCATCTAATTTGGATGATGCAACATGCTGACATTTTTGAATTTTGATATTATGCAACATTGAGTTGTCGTTTTATTAATTACAAAAAGAGTATAAAATATGCAATGTATTAGTACTATAGTATTGTATTTGATTTTTTCTCTTGAGCAAAGTTTAAGAGGCAAAACAATTAAACTAAATTTAAGTTTTTTTGAATTTAAAGACGTGTGATTTTTTTACACGTTGGTGGTTAATTTTATTAGTGGAGATGAAAAAATATTTGAAGGATGGATTGAACCTCTTTTAACTATGTCAACACAATTTTGGATAGAGTCTCTTTTAACTACGATAACTTAATAATATTTCATATATATAGTCCCACACATTTCAAAATCTATTTTTTTTCTCATGCTTCATATTGCTATTTTTTTAATGATCATTAGATGTGAAGAAAAAAAATGGGACGTGATTAATAGGATTTATAGTCTATTCTACAATAGATGTAAATAAGACCATACTTTTTATGTGTAACCAATACTTTTTAAAAATTTAATTAGTTAAAAAATTCAGATTACATGTCTAATCTATTTTATATGACAAATAATATGTTAAAAGCAGGTAATAACATATCTTGTCCAAAATATTGAAAAATAATATTATAATTATAATTCTATATAATTTCAGTTTAGTTGCTATCATTTTATATTAGAATTTTGACTATCGGACATAATTACTTATGATTATCTAGTTTTTGAATTATAATATACATTACTCGTTAATTCAACGAAATTATATTAGAATAAGTAAATCATCATTTTAGTTCGTAAAAAATATAAGACATTATTACTTTAATCTTCGACTTAGTTGAAAGTCCAAATTAATTTTCAAATCATCAAAACGCTAGTCAATTCAGTATTTGACTTCACAATAATAATTGACTAATTTGATAGCAAGTTATATCTTTTAATAATTTTTATAACAATAAATTATTTATTTCATAAACTATTTGAATTTTTTATTGAATTAATAATCAAATAACCAAAGGTAACAATATTCTACGATTTTAAGAACTAAAATGAGAAATTACTCTATTAATATATATCATTTATATACCTTCAGTCACACCGCCCGCCTCCGATTTCTGTGTCTCTCTAATGCATTTCGTCCTCCATTCGTCTCCCGCCTTCGCCTCCGACTTCAACCACGCCACGACGCCTCATTTGTCTCCTACACTATTACCACAAATCCACTTCGTTTTTATTTTTCGTTTCTTAGTTAGGTTTTGTTTTTCCGTTTCTTATTTAGGTTTAATTTTTGTCCCTTCCCTTACTTCTAAATTGTTGTCAAAATAATGTTTCATATTTTCTTTTGCTGGATATTGTTTCAGATTATTTTCAATTTGGTTTTTCTTATGCTTGCATTAAATATTTCTTTCATATATGTGTTGCTGTTCCAATTTTAGAATCTCAATGAATCCCTGTATTATTATCTTTTTTATTTATCAAAACCTCCATTACTCTTTCTAATCTATAAGAAAAAGAAAATGTACATATATTTCTTGAATATTTGGGGTTGTCGAAGTGCGGATTATTTTCTTATTTTTATCGTTTAGTGAGCATCTTGTATTTCATAAAAATTGGGGGCGATAAAATGTCTTCATTTGACAGAGGTTTATCATTTTCATGACATGATTGATATGCTTGTTGGATGTGGGTATGTCGAAGGAACCACTTTGATTGGATACAGAAATAATTTCAGACAAAGCAATAGGTAATGTTGTTGCAATCTTCATTCAGTTCAATGAGCAGATACAAACATTGTTCCGGTTAGTTTGGGTTGGTTTCTAGCTTATGAAACTAATTCTTGCAAATTCATGGATGTTATAGTCTATAAATAAGTTAAACAAGAGAGATTTTGAAAAAGTTGAGATACAGAAGTTCTTGGATGACCTTAAACTCAAGTTATAGAAACTACTTACAAATTTGCATCTGTTGTTGTTGGTCCTTTGTTACTAGTTCTACTCATATTTAAATATGTTTATAAATAAATAAAAACATTTAATGATGTGTTGAATTGTAGTTTTCTAGTTCTCTTGCTACTTCCATGGATATTATGTGTGTTTGACATAAAAAATCATGAAATAAACTTAATATTGGGTGTTTCAGGTCTATTTTGTGGTTTTGATTGTTTGGCATTTGGAAGGACTTTTTGTCTAAGAGCAAAATTTGTGGCAAGTTCCATGATCTTCTTTTAGTTCTACATTCCTTATTTGTTTCTTTTTTTCTTCAAATATATGCATAAAAGAAAGTAGAGCTACTTTGAAGGCACTGGACATTTCTATATAGATACAATGGTTAGTTAGCATTAGAAGGAGCTCTTGATTCTCTGTCTTGCATAATTTATTTGACTTCAAATATTTGAAACTCATTTCTAAGTATGGTTGTATTTTTTTGGCTTATTTACTGTCATAGGAGTGTTCCTGTAACATAGTTTTGGTTTGTTGCAAGATTTTGGTTGGATTCATAACAATCTTGTAATAATTCGTGTCTTAATAGCTTGTGGAGTTTTTCTTTATAGGATTAGTAAGAGAGATTTTGATAAAGGAATCATGACATCTTGAAAAGGTGCATTGAAATGCAACTCATGAGGCTACACAGTGGAGATTTTGAAAGGACTCAAATTTAGTTTTATGTTTTTCTGTCTTGTGTAGATGGTTTTTCAGTTCTTGCTTTGTTTTGATTGTGATTTTGTCTAGATAACCTATGTAATTTAATACTTACAATAAATAGTGTTTTTTTAGTGAAAAGACTAAAATAATAAATTTTTATTAAAAGTTGTGTATTTATTATATTTTGAAATAGTTAACTTTTTCAATAAATTATTGTTTTATTTAGAATTCTTAAACAATGTCCTTATAATGCTTATTAGTAAGACTCAAAATTATAAACGAGTCTTGATGCTTTGAAATGTCCTATAGTTTTTAAGATTTAGAAATAAAATGTTATTCCATGTAACATAACAATTGATACCATGCCAGTTAAATGGAAATTCCATTATAATAAAGTCATAAAAAAATACAATTTGCATACAAAATAATTGTATATAACATATAAAAAAAATTTAACGAGTAGCAAAAGTAGAATCCTACATAACAATATTGTACAGAAAAAAAATTAAATTAACGATAATATTTATTTCATTTAACTCATTTTCTAATTAATTTATTTGCACTATTAATTTTAAACACTTCTTAACCGTATAGAAATATTACAACTTTATTTGACTCATTAAGTAGTTAATTTATTTCATTAACAAATTAATTGTAAAATTTCAATAAGAGATAAAATTATATTGTAAAATATATAACAGAGTCCAAATTGTGTAGCTTATTAAGCCCAAAAACATAACTTGCAAAACACATGTTCAACTATTCTAGTTTTCAGGTATTATCAAACATAAAAATAAAACCACTTTGAAAAAAGATTAATAATTTGGTGGTTGGGGCCGCATATATAAGATGCAATCCTCCACCATCCTAAGCAAAAAAATATATAAGAAAAAGAAGAAGAAGAAATCTACTACTAAAAATTAAAATATGTTCTTTTATAGAGTGATATTTTGGATATGCGACCTAAGGAGTGTCCTAAAATATAGGATATATTAACACATAATTTGCAAAATCAAGGCAGACTGATTTTTTTTAAATGGATATTAAAAAAGATCCTACCCAAATTTTAATAAACTAAAAGGTTGAAAAATGAAATATTAAATTAATAGATGAAAAAGTTGAAAAACATGAGAAATTTGTGAAATGGGAATAGTCAAGAAATATTAATTTTAAGCTCAAATCACAAATGTATTCTCAATTTTTAAAATGATGAATTGTATCGAAAAATGTAATTATTACTAAAAAAACAAAAAGTCCTTTTTAAAATCAATAGTGAACCTTTTTCATAGCTCCTAGTTCCAATCTTACTATTATCTCCCAATGCTAGCATTCATTTGATTTACTACAAAGTTATATTCCAAATATACGGGGAAGTAAGTAAAACTAAAAACAAATAAAAAAATCGAAAGAAAGTGAATTCATTAACAAAACTTTTTGAAAAGTAAATTGCATTAATATTATTTATCCCCTCCAATGCTTATCGTTTTAATTACTTTATTGATTGATAGTATTGAATATTATTATTAGTAATCAATAAATTATAAATAAAAAGATAAAAACGAAATGCAAAGTACAATGTAACCACTTGTTTGGGGGAAAAAAAAATTACTATTTGACTATCTTATACGAGAGACAAATGAAAAAACAAAAACAAAATCCAAACAAACACATTTCTTTGGGTGTCGAAGAGACTAAGAAATGAATCATTAATCATAATTAAAGAGTTAAGAGAATTAACTATAATGTTTGCAAGGATATATGCACAAACATCTCCTTCATGAAAGAAAAAAAAGGATATTTACACAAGCATTTCTTTCACAAAGTATGTTTCAAAATAAAATTTCGATCATTTCTTATGTAATCTTTAATAATCTTCAACATATTAGCATAGCGGTGATATCACATATTTCCATAATCACCAAATGGACTACATGAAAAGAATCAAAATAACAAATGACTTTTGTAAAATTTGTTTGCCATCACAACTTTATACCAATTAAAAGAGCTTGAACATATAACACGTTCGATCAACCAACACTCCCATAAAAACCAAAATGAAAATTTTCTGCATGATTTCTCACTAAGCCGCCAAATCCCGATTGCCCTGGATTAGTCAATGCATTACATATTTCATGAATAGGTTGATAAGTAGGAAGGGAATGTTTTCCAAATGCGTCAAGAGTTACTTGCAATTGAGTAAATATAGATATTATGAGTGAGACTTTATATGGATGAATATCTTTAAAAATATATTTATTACGAGAAATTCAAATATTTCACATAATCAAAGGAGCAAAAATTTCAAAAATAGATACTAAAATAACAACCAATATCGATATATTCTCCGAGTCAACACGTTGACAAAGATTTGGAGCTTGATGAAGTCTATAAATTATCCAAAGATTAGTAGTTCGAAGACAAAAAAATAAATAATAAAAAATAAAATTTTCCTCGGTAATACAAAATAAACAGGTCAGAAGAATATTAATACCTCTGTGAACAAGAATAGTTCTAATAGCTAAAGAAATTTGAAAAGTTTGCCATATAAAAAATTGAAATACTAAACTCCATGTGTTCAACGTGATCTCCAAATAATATTTCTTAATTGGATAGGACAGGTCAGAAGAATATTAATACCTCTGTGAACAAGAATAGTTCTAATAGCTAAAGAAATTTGAAAAGTTTGCCATATAAAAAATTGAAATACTAAACTCCATGTGTTCAACGTGATCTCCAAATAATATTTCTTAATTGGATAGGCTCCATCCACCTTCCATTCAAAGAAACAGAAAATTTAAAATGCTTTTATCTTTTATAGATTTTTATGTTCTCTAATTTAAAATTGATACATTAAGTCAACTAATCTCCAAGAAAAAAACAGAGATATCAATATCAATGAACCCATAGAAGCATGAGAGATTCCACATCAACAAGTCTAGGGACTCACAATATATACCAGCAACTCAAAATACTAACAAAATAAAGAAGAAAAAAAAAAACAAAAGGAGAAAGAGTCTGTCTTGAATAGATACACACGTAAAACACCCATCTTCCTTTTGAGTCTTCAAACCATACCACACAAGAGAGCCTGTCAACAATCAGAGAAGGACATAATCTACGCAATCGAACAAACAAAAAATAGGTTAAAATAGCAATTTTAGTTCTACCATTTTAAATCCGACAATTCTAGTCTATTTTGATTTTTTTAACTAAAAAATAGTAATAAAACATATTTTAGTCTATTTTGATTTTTTTAATTAAAAAATAGTAATAAAACATATTCTATGTATCCTAACATATGATAAGCTAATATAAAATAACTAGCATATTATATGATAAGCTAATATAAAATAACTAACATGTTGGAATAAAACCCTATAAAACCTTTAGTTTTACCTTTTGAAATTATTTATATTTGTAATTTAATTGATGATATATGAATAATTAATACATCTAGATAGATCACATATCATGTCATTTAAAATATGTCAGATCATCATTTTTAAGTTAAAAAATGTGAAAGAGATACCAAAACAGTCGAATTTTAAAATAGAGAGACTAATTTTATAAATTAGAGAAAATAAAGAAACAAAATTATAATTAAGCCAAAAAATTCCAAATGAAAGTGGTAGAGTAATGTTAGGATACTAGTAGATTGAAAAGGGAGAAATAAGATAAAATAAAAAGACACGAGGGTTAAATTTCTGGAAATTTGTACTACCGGAAATTTTGCAAAACGAAATTTCCGATAGTTAAATTTTCACACCGGATTTTTCTGAAAAAAAATTAACGTATCGAAAATTTAGTTGAAAGGTAGATTTTAGAGTAAACTTTTTTAACCGTGAATGGAATGAAATTCAAATAGACAATTTTAAGTTTTTATTGTTTTAGAGGTATAAATCAAAGTGTGGAAAGTATAAAATCCAATTTTCAGAGTATAGTAATACAAAGTATATAAAAAAGCGTAATACGTAGTAAAAGAAGTTAGGCCCAAAAGCCCT
Source organism: Cicer cuneatum (assembly GCA_037974295.1). NCBI lineage: Eukaryota > Viridiplantae > Streptophyta > Magnoliopsida > Fabales > Fabaceae > Cicer > Cicer cuneatum. Next base: position 77,086,238 of record JBBPBO010000005.1, read on the forward strand.
TTGTCTTACTGAATTGGGCGTTGTGCCGAAAATGTGTGCATCTTTCGTTCACCTTATTGAGAGAAAATAGAGTATGTTTTGAGGATAAATTCCAAATGAGAACAGAACTGTGAGTTGGTACTGGGTAGTTCTCTCATCTTGTATGTGATTTTATTTATTTTTAGATTAAATGTATTTTTAATCTTTATAAATTTAAATTTTTTCAATTTTTATTTTTATAAAATAAAAATACAATTTTTAATTCCTACAAAATTATCATGCATGTAATTTTAGTTTCAACTATTAAATAAACATATATTTTTGAATGCATTTTTATAAGAATACTAATAAGAGATCCGTGCATTATGATATGTTCTTTTAAATAGTTGATTTAATTCGATAATTACATAAGGATATTTTTTCCTTTAACTGCTTTACACAAATATTAAAATAAATTATAATATTATATTATTAACCATTTATAATGGATATAATCAAAATACGGTACGTTGAAGCATGCACAATCAAATTTTAATTCAATAAAGGCAAATGTCAAGTTAAACTTAAAAAGAAAAGTTGGTCAACAGTACATAGATAATTGAAATTATGATTGTTAATGAAATTATAAACTCATGGTACGATAAATTTTTTTACGAAAGTCGTATGTCATATGCACAAGTGATTTTATATTTATTTTAAAAAAACACGAACCAAATTATTTTGATTAATTATCAAAAATTTAAAATGAATTTGATTTCTCGGTAAGAAGTCATTGTGTAAAATATAAAAATGAATAACAAAAATAATTATTTCCTTATCTTTGTTATGAGATGTAAAGAGTAAAATACATTAACAATATTTAACTAATTGTGATCTTAAGACCCAAAAAATATTAATCGTGATCGTTGTTGTATATTCAAATAGAGTAACGTCAAAAAACATTTACACCCAATTTTATATCAGTCTCTTGATTTAGTGGGTAGCACCATCCGAACAAAAATAGTAAATTTTAATTAATTAATTATGACAAACAATTGTCTCGTGTACATTTTTTTTTTATAGTTAGTATATTATAATTGTACTCATTTTTATATATAAGATATTAAAAAAAAACACTAATTTTAACTAGTTCTTTAATGACAAACATTTGTCCCGAATATGATTTTAACACTAAATATGTTTCCTTTGTTTCGTGTTTTTTTAGATTAATCAGCGACAAAAATTTGTCTTATTTTATTTTATGTATTAATGACATATATTTGTCACATGTTTTTTTTTAATAAATTGATCAATGACAAATATATGTCATGTATTTTTTTTATATATATCGATGGGAAATATTGGTCATTTAATTTTTTTTTATATTTATCGTTGACAGATATTTATTATGGATATTTTTAATATTTATCGATAACAAATGTTTTCCCATATATTTTTAATATATTTAATCGATAATAAATTTTTGTCTCTTGTTTTTATTTATTTATCCGTGATAAGTATTTTACCCATGTGGTTTTTATGTATCAATGACAAATAACTGTTCCGTGTTATTTTTTCATATTTATCGGTAACAAATGTGTACTTTTTTTTACGTATCAATAACATATTTTTTTATATTTATCAGTGATAAATATTTGTTCTGTGTTTCTAATATTTTTTAGTGATAAATATTTAATTTTAATATTAATCTGTGATAAATATTTGTTTTGTGTATCGATGGAAAATGTTTGTCTCAGAGCTGACCTCAAACCACTACCAAAAATTTGCAACAACATAAGCCAACACTCAATCCTACCCCATTGTGGCAGTCATGAATTCGTTTAGGACAATGACGCATTGGTTATCTATCATCTCCTCCACACCAAAAAGTTGAACCTACCTCACCTCATAATCCAAAATATGATTGCTGCTGTCAATAAATATTACAAGCGCAATATTGTTCCGTATGGAATGGTCTTGACCAAAATCTTTAGATACTTTAATATCCCCTTGGCAACTGAAGCTTTCAACATCAAATTATCAAAGTTCTCGTTTAAAAACATTTCTCATATGAAGCGCGAACAAGTGGCTCCCAACCCAATAGAGTTCCCTTCCATCTCCGCTAAAAGAAAATGATCCTTTTGTAAACCTGTTCATACAAAACCTATCATCCATTCAGAACACCCTCCACATAATACAACCAACACCCTACTCTCTACTCCTCCAAGCTCATTTCCAACTGCCATTCCCTCTACCATCCCTGCTACTCATCACTAACTACCAACATCTCCACTCCAGAATCCTCAGTACAATCCTATCCACCAACACAACTTATCCATCATGTCTCCGTCTTTTTTGTCCCCTCAGAAAACAGATTCATCTCTATTTAGAATAAGTAAATTTTTAAATTTTCCAGACATAGATACTCCTAGCACGTATGTTGTTCCAAAACAATTTTCTGCATGTACCCTTCAAACTATCAGTTCAAACTTCGCCACATTATCTACCTTCTGTACTGCTCCTAATTTGTCTCATGCTTCAGCTGAGAACGATGAACAATGTCCCTCAAAGAAGTCCAATATTGCGAAGAATGCATCAAACTCAGGTAAAATCTTTGATGCTCACCAAATAATTCTTAATCGATAAATCCATCAAGACAAAGAGAACACACTCTTGCGAACCTGGATTACCACTCAGTTGGCACCAAAATTAGGCCTTGAACCACCTGTGCATCTTCCTCCTCCTACATCTTCGGACCTCCCTAAGCAATCCTCCTCATCCCCATCATTGTCTCTCTAATCCCTTCTATGCTAGCCTTCCTTCACTTTTTGATTAGACAAAGGGGGAGAGTTTGTTTATTTGATCATTAATTTCTCTTGTGTTAAAAGTGCTGCTAATCTGTAATATTTATGAACGTGCTTCTGCTTCTCTATATGCTATGACTTGATATTTTTAATCTTGGTATATATGCTTTTCATATGTGATATGAATCCTGAGATTTATTTAATATTTCTAGTATGGATTCTTCTCTGAAATATGGTTTATATCTGCTATATTTGTCAAAAATCTGCGAAGTCAAAAACATGTATTTTTAGTATAGATTGAGGGGGAGCAATCTCAAAATATTTGGAACCAAAATTAAAGACAAATTAACATGTTTCGTCATCATCAAAAAGGGGGAGATTGTTGAGGCAAAAATCTCAATTTAAATGTTTTGATGATGAACAAAATCAAGTTAATTTAATCTGTAAATTATGATTTTAAAAATCATTAGCATTTAACATGTGTTCTTGAGTGTTTTAAATCTTAGATAGGTTTCAAACGCGATGAGATAAGAGCATAAGAAGATTAGAATGAAAACTGCACTGACAGTAACAAAACAACATGAACCAAGAATAATTTGTCTCTGTTTTACTTAAACTAAGAACGATCTTGAATCTTCAAAAACAAATCCTTCTAAAAACAAAACGTGTTTAGACTACTATAGGCCAAGAGACACATAACAAATCATAAGCAACTAACAGAAACTAAATATGCAAAGAAGTTGTGATTAGAATCAGCAAATATGATTTCAACATCAAAGCAACAAAAAAAAAATTGTAAGCTTAATTTTTTAAGAAGTGGTGAGCTATTTTAAGCAAGGACAAGCCTAAACAAATGAGGTATTACATCACTAAAAGTATGCAAAGAAGACTAGACAACATAACATAATTGAAAATTGACAAAAACCAAAAAATTACCAAAAATAGGAAACGAATGATGTTCTGAAGAATAGCACAAACTCTTTCTTATTTGTGCCACATGCCTATTTACTTATAGACTTTACAACATGTTTCCAAACGGCTATATGAGCTGGCATAGCCCTTCAAAATGCCTATAAAAGGAACTCCAAGATAAGGGAAATATCATCAGCTCAAAGTGCAATCAATCATTCATTAAAAGCATTATTCTTGAGAATCATAAGGTCAAAACATCAAGCTAGGCTTCAGTTTTCTTTCATTAGATTCAAATATCAATTCCTCGAATCTGATTGCTTGGAACAGAAAACTCAAACAAGTGTTGAGTAACAGTTGATCAAATCAAACTCATCTCAAATTACTTTTGGAACTCAACACTATAGAGTTAGAGATAGTGTAATGAGAGTTGTAAAATCCTTGTGTGTTTGAAAAGAAGAAGTGTAAAAACTCTTCTAAGAATTGAAGAGTAATCAGTGAAACATCTTTCAAGGTGAAAGATAAACTTTGTAATAGATCAAGGTTGATCTTAAAACATTTGTGGGAAAAACAGGAACAATCTTGTTTTGACCGTATTAATGAAAAAGCTCACAAGATTGTGAGGACTGAACGTAGCCCACTTTGGGTGAACCAGGATATATCGCTGCGTGAATTCTCTTTCTTATCTTCATTTTAATTATCACTTGCACATCAGTAATGACTTATTAAAGTTTTTATTTATTCTAACAAAAAACATTTTGCTCTTGTTATTTATCAAACCAAGATCAATCTTGAGTTTTAAAGTTCATTGCAAAAAAATTTAAAATCACAATTCAAACCCCCATTTCTTGTGATCAACATTGTCACTTCAATTAGGTCTACGATAAACCATGTAAAGTGATATGAGTTATGTAGATAGGATTCATCTCTCTGACGTAATAGGAGTTTTGTTTTGGGCCAATCGATAAAGTGATATGTGAAATGTACATGGTCACGTCAAAATGAATCAATATAACATATTGGGTAGATTGCACGTATACTCGGGAATCAATAAACAAATTATTTGACCTAACAAGGATGACGTTTTTTCTGTATTGTGTTCAATTAAGTAATTTGAATAAAAGGACAGTTACTGCATAGTAAATATTGATCATAATAAATATTGATCACAATAAGGTTTAAATCGTATCACTAATTTTCTCATTAATTGGCTAGTAATATGTTATTGCTAGATACCATTAATTGTTTATAATATTTAATATTCATTTAATATTTTATATTATTGTCAAGATCTACTATGGCACTAATATGATATATTGTGTCTTCTCTTAATCTAATCCCCTAATCTTAGTATTATTCTTAGTTTATCCGTTAGCTAGAACTGACACATTTCGAGGCAACTGTTCACGTTGAGTGAGTAGATGCACTACCATATCGTGGTGTTGGTGATTTCTTCTCATTGACGCTTCAAGAGGTAAATGCATAAAGCTCATGTGAAATATTGTGTGTATGTAATTCATGACAATAATTAATTTTCGCTCTTGATGATAATTTTAAAATTGTTTAAAAATGCATCTCTTGATTTCCCAACAATAAGCATCACACAGGCTAAAAGGGAGTATCTTTGGTTAAATGACTTTTCTTATATATTTTCTCTCTTGTGAATCGCTTTACTTGATTATGCAAGAAACATATACCTTGGCATTATAAAGCAAATACCAGGAGTGAGACTTAAATTGAAGCTCTAAGGACATTTAACATTACATAGAAGATGAAGATGGATGATGAATTTGTGTAGGAAGTTAACACTACTCTCCGTACGGAACAAATGCTATTAACACTACTTTAGCTTTTGAATGGAGATGTTAGTGGTCACATTAAAGTTTAGTCACTAAGAGCATATGGCATATTAAATAGTAGCATAGGCTATTTAATTCTTATTTCTTAATTTTTACAATAAATCGCAACGAACACTTAAGATTTGTCTTAGGACATGACATTAAACATATCCCTGGAACCAATTTTGTTGATTGGTAATATTGGCTATTTATGTTAGTCTTATGTGACCAACTTGATAAGATCATTTGCACGTTTTAATAGTTACTCATATAAACATTTAAACTCTTTCTAATTTTGAATAGCAGCTGTCAATATTTTGGGGCTAATTTTGTAATTTTAATATATATTATATACATAAGGTAAATATTTAATATTTACTATATTTAAAAAAATCTATATATTAAATATTTAATATATTTTTGTTTTTGGTGAAGGTAAATATTTAATATATAAAAATTTATACTAATAACTAATTTATTTATACTATATCAAAAAAAGGCAACGAATTCTCTTATGTGTAATTTACGCCAGAAAGTTAAGTATAAGATCCTACTATTCAAAGAAAAAAAGAAAAAAAAACATATAAATTTTTTTCTAGGGTGACCAATCACATGTCACTGATTTTCTAAGATTAGTAATAGTACAAGTGGTAGCTTCGGAATGATTTTTCCCTCATTTGATAATAAATGCATTAATTATTATTTTAAACAAAAATTATATAAATATAATCCGTGACCACCAAGAATTGTTTTTTTTTTACGAACAAGATTGTCCATCTTCACTTAAAATAAAAGGAGCGCCTCTCTTAAAATGGCATTAGATTATTTACAAATTGGAACCGAGTTAGAAAAAAAAATGCAATTAGCATTTATTTTTAAAATTTTTGGGGTTGTATAATCTACTTATTATTATTATTTTATTAATAATTTTATCATTTATATTTTTTTATTGTCGTAATTCATATATTTATACTAATCTCTTGTGTCATATTTAACGGTAAATATTTGTTAGATATTAAAGTGAAGTTTAGTTTATGAAGTTTTTACTACTTTGTTTGTTATAGTTGGAGAAGGAATTAGAAAAGAATTCAATAAAAATTTCAAGTCAAGTTTTTATTAGCTCATTTTGTAGCTAAACATAACATGTTATTAGTAAAAATCTGGAGTGGCCTAATTGTCAATTCTCATCACACTCTCCCTTACTTAAAATCCAATTGTTAGAAAGGTAAAAAAGAATGAAATAAATAAATAATGAAATAAAGAGCGAGGCCTGAGTGTAAAAGCAGAGGAAAAGAGACAAAGAAGGAAGAAATTCTATTGAATTTCTTTTATATTCTCTTTTTATTCAAAATTCTTCATTATACTCTATATTGAAATTTATATATCAAAATATTTTTTTTTTATTTTCAGGAGATCGCAAGGTGGGGATGCGACTATCTATTGCTATTTTAATTTTTTTTATAATAAATGATTAATTTTTAATTTAATAAATAAACAATAGTAAAAACAATTAAAAAATAAATTATATTAATAAAATCAAGTAAAATACATTTAACAAAAAAAATACAAAGTTAGTGCGGTTGAGGAGATGTAGCAAAAAAATTATTCAGGTAGTCGCATCCCTGCCTTGCAATCTCTTTAAGGTATATAAATTTCAATGTATGGTATAATGGAGAATTTTGAATAAAAAAAGGTATAAAAGTAAAATATCCAAGAAACTCATCTTACTAATACATGCAAATCCCCCTTCTTTGATGAATCACTCATCAATTAGTAAACTTAGTAAAGAAAAAACAATTCCATCCTCCTCCTATTTAATGTGAGATAGAAGAAGAAAAGGTTGAAGAAATTGAGAAATGGTGGCAATAGGAGAATTTTGATGGGTATAAAGTTAGGGTTTCACTCCTTGAAGAAAAATCTTGAGTGAAAGTTTGGGTCTCTAATCCTTGTTTGATGTAACATAGAAAACTCTCTTAAAACCTATCTTAGGTGTGCTTAGAGATCTTGATTGCATGTTGCTAATAACTGTTCATGATTTGCATGTTTGGGTATTGAGATAATGCTATTTGATTTAGTATTATTGAGTATTAAGAATGCATGTTAGGTATTTGTATTAATTACTATGAAGAGTTATTTTATTATGATTGTTGAGTGTTGTGGTTGGGTTGGTGATGAGATAATAATTGTTTAGTATTGGTAAGTGATTGGTTTTATGCATAAATTTTGAATGTATTTTACTTAGTTGAACATATGAACTTAAGAATATAAAGTTTGAAATGAAAATAGTATAATGTTATCTATGAATCCGTATAGGTATACCTTTGGTATTTTGTTCATAACATTCTCCATAGATAGTGTTTTGAGTTGATTTATGTTTCATTAGAAACTAAACTCAATTACTCTCGATATAGACACTGGTTTCACTAATTTTTATTGATAATTGAAAGAGAAAATTTAGTTGCAAGTTGGAAAACAATTTGTTGTTCCGTTTTTGTATTTGTGTACCTTATTTTATCAATATGTGTTAATTGAATGTCTATTATGTAAAATAAAAATTATATTTATAAACTAGACATTTTAAGCTTTACAAAATGTTATCGTTTATTCGAATAAACATCGTTTGATATTTTAATTAAATTGTCAAAGTTATAGTGTTTTTTGTAGAAAAATATTATGAAGTTATTGAGTTAAAATGGATATAACAGGAGCAATAGAAAATCAGTTTTGAGTGAAATCAATTAATTTCTATTATTGTAAATTTTCATAAGTTTATATTAATTTTTCATGATTTCGTAAAGTAGATTGTTCTGTTTTATAAGTTATTCTGCATTAGTCATCTTAAAATATCTATATTTTGAGTTAAGAAACTCACTTTTGAGTTAGTTGGGTCTGAAAGAAGACATATAGTCATTTTATCATGTTAAAATTTATGATTTTACAAAATGTAGAAATGATTCAGTAGTATTGTAAACACAACTGTTTTGTCATAAGATTATTGTGTAATGTTGTAGACTTTAGAATACCGTAACTTGAGTTATATATATATCAGTTTCGAATGAAACCAATTGCGTTTAAAAGTTTAAATATAACATTCTTTTCATGGAAGTTTGATGCTAATATATTGTGTGTGTGTGTGTATGGTTCTATCTGTCTATATACGACGGGAGCGAGAGTAAATGGGATAACACTTACGAATTTAATTATGTCTAATCTTACCAAAATAGATTATTCAAGTAGATGACATTTAGTGAAACTAATGTAGTATTTAGACTTATTTGTTATGTAGAGTTTAAGTCATTAGATAACTCATGTCTAATGACTTAAATTGTTTGAAAGATTTGTGGCTAGAGATAAAAAATGTATTTGAGTATAACTTACGAATGAATAATATTTTATTAAATTGAGGTATAGATTGTCGAGAGGATTTTACATGCTTAGTAATTAGCACACCGACAATACTGAAAAACATCTATAATCATTTTTTATTAAAGTGTTATTGAGTTTTATGCTCACTATGTTGAAGATGATGTTTTTTTAGGTAACGGGTAAACATTAAAAGTTTCAGGAGTATCTGAATTGCTTGCTAGTCTTTCAACATCATGAGTTGGAGCTGAATCACGTATTAAGTCTAGATTAGAGTTATAGTTAAATTAAGTCTCACTTAAAAGTTGTTTTAAAGTTTGTAAAAAATTTAGTATTATAAATTATTTCAAGAATTTACAAATATTTATTTATAAACTTTTAAATATTTTTGAATTGAAAATTTTAGTTTGATTTGTATTGTGTACAATTTTTTTCTTCAAAATTCATAGTTACACGTTCAAAAACACAATTATATATCAAAACTCAAGTTGAATTTAATAAAATACAAAAAAATTATTTTTGAAAAATAGAAGATAAAATAGATAATTTATACAAAATATATAGTGGTAAAAATTTAAATGTGGGGTATAAGGTATATAGTTTTTTAATATATGTTTACGGCTACAAAAAATTTCACTGCCAATGATTATTTATTATATAAATTGAAAAAATCCATCCTAAATGCAGCGTCGGTAACTTATTTAACAGAGAAAAGACATCTTCCAAACAAAATAGTTTATAATATTATTAGTTATGTAACAAATTTATTAACAATTATTTGTTAGCTCAAATAATAAAGTGTAGGATATAAATTCTTTTGTCAGTGGTTCAAATCCAATCTAAGCTATTATTTTTTTTTTGTTTATTTTATAATTTTAAGAATATTCATTAAAATAATTTTAATAAACAATTAAAAATACTTTTATTGTATTTTATTTAATTTATATATATATTGTTAGTGTATAAATAATTTTTACACTGTAAATCAATTACAACCGTCAGATTATTAAAAATATTTGACTTTTAATAAAATATTGTTTCTTATAAAATCTTATTTTTAACATACATGTGTAACAAAAAAGTTTTTAATTCATTTTGTTAAACTTTTAACGTTTGTTATTATTTTGTATTTAATTATTTTATTTACATGACATTTAAAAAAACCTTCAAAAACCGAAAATAAATCCATTTTTAAGGTTTATCTTAGACTTTCAAATATGTAACAAAAAATAAACCCATTTTAAGGTTTATCTCAGACTTTCAAATATGTTTTGATGGACCTGTGAAAATAATCATTTATAACATACTTTTCTTTATAGATAAATAAGCTTACTTTTAAAGTGTTGCATACTAGACATTGCCTCATTTGAAGTTGGATTTAATAATTTTTTGTCCTTATAAATATATTATATTTTATTTTTAGTCTTTTTAAAAAATTTCTTTAAACAATGATCCTTTAAATATTTTTTAACAACATTATTTGTCTATACTTTTAACTCAACTCATGTGTATTATTTGAATTTTTGAATATTTTTTTAAAAATATGTTTAGAACACTATAAAAATATCCCCTACAAAAATTTAATTTTTTTTAACAAAAGATGAATTAAATATGAATTTTTAAGCGCTAAAAGCTTAATAAAATCATATTTAATTCATCTTTTGTTAAAAAATTCTAAATTTTGATATGAGATATTTTTATAATGTTCTAAATATATATGACAAAAAACATTCAAAAATTTAAATAATACACATAAATTGATTTAAAAATAAGAACTAAACTTGTCGATGAAAAATATTTGAGAAATTATTGTTCAAATTTTTTTTTAAATAACTATAAACGGAATACATTATTATATATTTATAACAGTTAAAAATTTATTTAACCATTTAATGTCTCTATCTAAGCCTAACAATAAAAAGTCTACACGATTTTATGTCTCTATAGGAGTATGGACCATTCATGCATGCAACTCAAACTTAATTAGTACATGATAGAAGCATTGCATGCAAACTTGTGATTAGCACTAACACGTTTATCATTTATTATTAGTAATAAATCACTGATGTTACAATTAATTAAATTTCAACGACGTAGTCATGTATTTATGCAATTCACAATTTCGACCATCGATCTTGATTGAATATATAATTATATAATGAGATATTTTCTCTTGAACTTAAATATAAATATAATTTGTTAAATATAAATAAAATTAAGTTACAAAATTGATATATTTGATTCAAAATTTAAAATAATTATATTAATTTTATTGATATAATTTTATTTATATTTAGAATTAGAGAGTGTATATTTATTACCCTAAACTTATTTTTTTTCAATAAAATAAAAATATGTAATATGAAAGCCAAAATAACCGGATGTTTGATGTCTACTTTTATTTTTGATAGGGCTGTTGTGATTTTTTCTTCTTTGTAGGTGACCCTATTTATTATCATTTAACCGTGTCAATAAATGGTGACTCTCATTATCAAATTACTCTTTCCTTCTCAAATTATATATCATTTTAATAAAATATATTTGTCTCAAATTCTGTACCATTTTATGATATTAATAAATCATTAATGTTTGTTTTCCAATTATGTTATTTCTTATTCTATCCTTTTCCAATTTATTTTTTATATTATTAATGAATAATCTACACTATAAACAAATGTTTTGCAAATCGACGTATAGTACATATGATATAATATTAGATTACATAATATTTAATGATTTTTTATTGAATGTTCACGTTACGTCGTGGGATGTTGACAAAAAAAATACAAAAACAATTATAATTACGAAAAAATTATTATTATAATTAAAAACATATTGAGACTAAATAGTTATAATTAGTATTAATAACAGATCTGTCAAAAAAAAAATATTATAATCGATTGTTATGACTTAAAACATGTTATCAACTATACAATATATTGTTGGAACCAAGTTGGTTCTAAGACTTAGGATTTTGATATTTACAAAAGCACTCAATGTAAACTTATTTTGTATCTTGAATTATTAAATTAAATACAACCAGAATATGAAGAAATCAGAAGCAGAAGATCGAAGGAAAATGAATTCTGGAATTTTCAGATGTTCCAGAATGTCAAAACATCACCAGAAGATATCTTTGCAGGCCTATATGAGAAGGAGGAAAAATCAGAAGGAAACATGGATCATACCATTGGAAAGCCTGCTAGAAGGAGAGTTGATCAAGACAAACAGGAATCAAATATCAATTTTATTCTAGAAGGTATTCTGATCAGAAGATGGCCTGGCAGTGAAAAATTACATAGGCCAGACTTGTTCTAGACTTGACCAGAAGGTATGTTTATGAGTCCAGAACAAGAGGATCAATCCAGATTTGGCCCAGACCATAAGATGGCATGATTCAGGGCATGGAACTAAGTCCAGAACAAAAGAAATGAGTTCCAGAATCAACCCAGACCTGGTCGAAAATCAAAGGTAAAATGTCCAGACTGAAATATTTTTTGATCAAGTTTATTTCAATTTGTTCCAGATCAAATTCCAGAATCTGTCCAGATCAGAGTAAAAATATCCAGATCAATGGTTCAGAAATAATTTTTTGAGTCCAGTGATGGTCCAGATCAGAAAATCAGACCATGGCCCAGTGTTGGCTGAAATCAGAGGGACAAAATGTGCAAGTCCAGAAATGGCCGAGTCCAGAAGAATTCAGCATATTAGGCACGCATCCAGGTTGGCCGAAATCAGAAGATTAGAGGGTCAGGAAGTGTGGTCCAGGGATGACCGAATTCAGAGGATCACAGCATATCATTTGGCTTGGACCAGATGTGGACTAGCGTTCAAAATTCTGATGGTCCAGAATTGATCAACGATGGAGATTGCAAGTTATTTTAATTAAAGTGTTAAAAGATTGGTTATAAAAATAAAGTGGAGTAGCATGGAATTCAGGAGCTGTGGCGGGAAGCAATGAAAGGATTTGATTGGCCAGTTATTTTGAAAGAAAATCTGAAGATATGTTTTTTATTTAAATAAAGCCCAATTGGTCAAGTTATTTTTGGAAGAGAATCCAACAAGATTCAGCTCGAATTTGATCATGGAAGAAACCCTAATTTTCATCTATAAAAGGAGGTTTAAGGCAGAATGCTCAGCATCGAAAATCAAAAAGGGTCATACACTTAAAAAGCAAACACTCTCAAATTTTCATATAAGTCAATTGTTGAGTCTCAGTTTTTAAAGCAAGTACTCTTGTTGTTTTCGTTCCACTGTGTCAACTCTAAGTTTTTGAAGTAAAGTCTACAAGCTGAGGGAGTCAGTAGGGGTAGCAAGTACTTAGCAATTAGATTCATAGTGGTGTGGTGTCTTCTACAATCTGGGGTTGTCATATTGGCTGAAGACATGTGTTTTCCTCAAGAAATCTAGGATTGTTAGACTATTTAGAAGACTGACTTGGAGGGTCAGTAGCAAGGTTGTAATTGAAGTTTGAATTAGTGAAATCCTTCAAGGCGAAGGGACTGGACGTAGCCTCGTTAACGGTGAACCAGGATAAAATCTGTGAGTTTTTATTTTTATTTTTATCCGTTGCTAACTCTGTTTTAATTATACATAAAGTTTTGTTTTGAAAGTATTAAAACAGGAAAAATATTCAAGTTAAGTCAAACACAATTCAACCCCCCTTCTCGTGTTTGCACCTTCATATATGATTTGGTATTAGTAAAAAAAATTATAACTGATTTGGTATTATAAAGTATTATAACCGATTTTCTATCTTTTCAATATAAAAATTATAATTTGAATACTTTCTAACAACATGAATATTTTATGTGTTCTAGAAAAAGGAATGTTGTTAATGTGTATTAAAACACGTAAACAAAATTAATTTATTTTGGACAAGTGCGATCAATTGCACCAAATAAAATCAAGTTATTAGTTATTATCATTTGATTATAGAGAAAAAAAAAACGTTGAAGCAAAATTAACATTTACGTTTCAAAAAAAGTATTGGTATATATAATTACAAATAATTAACAACTTTTTTTCATATAATTTTTTTTAAAAAAAATTGTAGAAGCAAAGTTAACATCTATGTTTCAAAAAAAGTATTAATATATATATATATATAATGACAAATTATTAACAAGATATTTCATACAAATTTATTTCTTTTATAATTTTTTCATTCAGTAAATCTTTTATTTCTTTTAGAATTTTTTTCATTAAGATTTTTTTTTCTTCTACATGATACCTTCTCTTTTTTTATTTTCTTTGAACATTTATTTTTTCTTTTTTGAAACTTTAATCCTCCTTCTCTTTTTTTATTTTCTTTGAACATTTATTTTTTCTTTTTTGAAACTTTAATCCTTCTTTTAATTTTTATATTCGATTCATATTTTTAATTTTTCAGGTTGGTTGAGCATATCATAACGTTAGCGTCCTCATCAAATTCCATACTAGATATTTATATATATGAGGTTTTTTTGTTTATTTTACTTCTATTTTATTTTTATAAAAATATAAAGCAATTTAATTATATTTGTTGCATTTCATTGGCGTTTTTCTTTTAATTCTTTCAATATACTCATTTTATAGATTTTATTTAAGTAAATACTTATATTAAAATTCAAAATATATGATACAATATTTTGTACTATAAAGTTATGAAATTATTCCTTCTTTTTATTTTCTAATTTATTTATTTATTTTATGTTTTTTCTTCCTTGTGTGGACAGTGCGGTAAAAATACAAATTTATTTAATAATCTGGTGAATACAATTAGAAATTTAGATCAATAAAAATATGGGAACTAACTAGAGATATGGTTACACTTGCTAAAGTAGAAAGTTAAAAAATAAACATACACACATCAAGTCAAAATGATGACTTTGAAGACTTTTCAAGTGTCTTTTAAAATGATAATAACTCTTATGTGGACACATACATTTGAACACATTTTGATAAAAAAAACATTTGAACACACACACAAAAATATATATTATTTAACTATTATTTTTTCTACTTTTTCATTTTATTGTGAGTGTATCCAAATAATAATTACTCTCAAAATGAAAATCATTTTCATATTTACAACAATCAAACAAGAAATAAGTTTTATAGGCATGAAATCAATATAGCAACTAGTAATTTCAAACTCATATCTATTACAAAACAAAATTTAAATTCCACAAAACAAAGTATTACCGGATTTTTTAATATAAATCATACGAGAAATAATTGTTTTTTTAATATTATCAACATAAAAAGTAAAGAAACCGTAGGAACGTACAATTGATACACAAGATAAATATTTATCACTAAATAACTGTCATTAAATAATTATTTAAAATTAATATATTTTTTAAATATCATCGGCATAAAAATGAATACAATTTGCAATTAATTATTTAGAATTGTTTGAATTGAACAATTTTGCATGAGTAGATGGATGTGCAGTGAATGTCATACTTGATTGATTAGATTTATTGGATTTGTGGATTTTTTCCTATGATCAAATAGGAAGGTACTTGGTGGTTCGGTTATGGGCTATTGTGTTTTTAAAATGGGCAATCACCAAATATAAGCATAATAGCTCATGTGATCCCTTAATATTTTAGTCATTTATCTTTTTTGTCTTTTTTCGATTTTAATATTTTATGTTTTTAAAAAATTACAATTTTACTCTTTAAGTTGGTTTTCGTCAAGGCAACATTAACAAATTCTCTGCTCCGTTTTCTTCTCTTTCACATTTCGAAAACAATTGTTTGGTCTTCTCCTCTCCCACCCATGAAAAATCATATTCACGGTTCACAAAACTCGAAATCAATGACCGACTCATGTTCAAATGGGTCAAATTTACAGTCCTACAACTATAGTTCTTTCGTTTCCAATAGAATTCGTGAAATTCCAAATTGTGCTTGTGATCTGAAACCCGTGATGCGCACAGTGACAATATGGGATCCGAACAAAGGAATAAAAATTTGGAGTTGTAGGAATTTTGTGGTAAGCATCAAACAACATATGCAAGAATCAACTCATTCATAAATCAAACACATGCAAATAATAAATACCATAAGGACCCAACTAAATCCTAAAACAAATCGGAATCGCGGGTTTACAATAAGGACGCCAATAAACATCAGAATCAATAAACACATTACTTTTCTTCTCCTGTCAATGTGGGTTTACGATTTCTTGAAGCTTGATTCTGACAGTGTGTCATTTAATTCATTCTTGTTATCGTTCAAATGAATTTTTATGGGTGAGAGAAGAAAACCAGAAGACCAAACAATGATTTTCGAAATGTGAAAGAAAAGAAAACGGAGTAGGAAATTTTTTAACGTTGCATAAAACAATTTTAAAAAATATTTAAAAAATTGAATAAATTTATTTAAATGATAACATTTCCCGTGATTGACACGAACTACACAACAGTACTCTCATAAAATAATTCATAATTTTTGTTTTTCATAACTACAATTTTTTTTAATTTGTATAAAATTTACACAGTGACATAATTTGGAGCAGAGAGAATAAATTACTAGTAAAATTATTTATATCCTTGAAAGTCAATAAACTGTTTGCTTAGCATTGAATTTATGAATAAATTGCTATATGAAGTAGGAATGGTTTCAAAGCGGGTCAAGCCCAAGAAAAATAAACCACACCTACAACTTTTGACAAATTTGGCATGTCTAATAGCAGAAGTAACATACTGTATACCAGTTTGAGTAATAAAAAGGGAAGGAACAGAACCTAGGAATAAAGTGTGGAGGAAATTGAAAAAACAAACATTAATCATGATTCACAACACAAACAAAACATAACAGAAGTGAAGAGAGAAAAGAATGGTAGTTACTGTTGCGAAATTTTACTGTTCTTTGCCAATTTTACTGATCTAGCGAATCTATTCCACCGACGTGTCAGTCGGTCGCAGATACTTGTTGTGAAAACACTTAAAACGAGGATTCTCTCTCTCTCTATATGGCAATGGCATTAGTCGGTTATCACTTGGTCAATTACCCTAAGGTTTAGGAAATACATAAAACAATTATTATTAAAATAATAATATTCTGGAAAAACTCTCCAAACCTAAAAACAAAGAAAATAAATTATATTTTGGGTTGGGTTTTTTTTTGCTACTATCATCGTTAATTCACTAGTGTATTTAATCCTCCTTTCTCGACATGGAACAAAACCCTAAAGGGTTCTTGCGATAACCAATAGCCGCCAGATTAATTCCCAACGTACTTTCTCTCTTTCTGTTTTTTAATTTTTTCATCATCTTAACCTCACTTTTCTCTCTTCTGTTGCCATAGTTTATAACTCTAATTTTGTCGTCCATGGTTATGTCACAAATGAAACTTGGAGTGAATTTCACTATCATGTTGTATGTTTGATTCCTTGATAGTTCTGTTTCAGCTTAATAAATTAGTTATAAAGCTTAAACTTTTTTCTGTTTCTAGTAACTGAAAGTGTTATTTTTTTTTTTGAAGGTGCAAAATATGGGTATGACTGTTTAGCCTTTGTGATGAGAAAAGTTTGATTTTTTTTTAGAGTTTTTGGATTAGGGTTTGATATCCAGTGGTGGGGTAGTGATCAAATTGAGATTTTGGAAGAATGTTGTCTGAGTTGGGAAGAAGACCGATGCTTGGCAATAACGAGGGTTGTTTTGGTGATGAATTGGAGAAGGAAATAGGTATGTTGCTTCGCGAACAGCATAGACAAGAAGGCGATGATCGCGAACGTGAGCTTAATATATTTAGAAGTGGATCAGCTCCTCCAACTGTGGAGGGTTCTTTGAATGCAGTTGGAGGGTTGTTTGGTGCTGGTGGTGCCACCGGTTATTCGGATTTTCCGGGGACTAAAGATGCGAATGGAATTGTTTCTGAGGATGAGCTTAGGTCTGATCCAGCTTATCTTTCATACTATTATTCCAATGTGAATTTGAATCCTAGGCTTCCACCTCCTTTGTTGTCAAAGGAGGATTGGAGGTTTCAACAAAGACTTAAAGGTGGAACTTCAGTTGTTGGTGGAATTGGTGATAGGAGGAAAGGAAACATGACTGATGATAATGGTGGTAGATCAATGTTTTCGACGCCACCAGGTTTTAACTTTAGGAAACAAGACAGGAGTGAGGTGGATAATGAAAAAACAAGAGGTTCTGCTGAATGGGGTGGTGATGGGCTTATTGGTTTGCCTGGATTGGGGCTTAGAAACAAACAAAAGAGCCTTGCAGAAATTTTTGAGGTAGTTTGGCTTCTCTTGTTTGTTATCTGTTTATATCTAGTTTGCTATCTGTTGACTCATTGACTCTTTTTTTTTTTACTTTTATAATAACTCAGTTTGTTTTTATTAGTTGTTAAGGTTGGTTGATAACAGATTTAGTTAGGTTTTCAGCTATTTTTCTGTTGGACATAAAAATGGGTACTTTTAACTTTTGCTATTTAATGATGTATTGGATAATCGAATTCAATAATTCTGTCTGCATTCTACAGTTCATTTTTATCACTTTCTCTGCTGTCATCTTGTTATACTTAACATGGTATCAGGGGACAATCTTCTATACTGCAATCTCTTATTTTTACCATGTCCACTCTTTGCTGCATTTGATTCTTTTAATCTTCTGGATTTTGGTGTTTTTGTTATCTGTTTCATCCTTGACCCTTAATAACAGACTGGGTTATGAGATGGAAGGTATGGTTAATTGGTTCATATGATGTGAGGTTGCATATGCTCTTTGCTCATTTTTATTGTGCACTAAATATTGATTATGGTGTTTTTATGTGTGGTCTCGTTCAAAAGTTTTAATTAATGATTGCAAATCTTTTGATTAATGGAATGCTAACTGACAACATGCATCTGTGGCTTTTGGCTTCTATACCGTTATTTCTAGCTCATTGTGATGGAAATAACAGCATAGCATTAAATGAGTTAGACATAATCTTTTTTATTTTTCATATACTTCTCTACTATTGTTCCTTATGATTGATTGTCCTGTGATTGATTATTTACCTACATCTTGTTGATTTGTTTGTTGCATTCAGCATAAAATATCTTGGCTGGCACACTTTTTTTAACTGAAATTTTGTACACTATAAAATTTCAAACCTATGTACTTTTTTAACTTTTAGTGATTGACTTGGCTTGTGGTGTTTACACTTACGTTCAGCAGTTTTTGATGAATTTTATATGGCACATTTTATACCTCTCAGTGTTGAAGCAGAGCTTATGATGATATTGACCTATCAGGCAATGTTTTCTTTTGGCCACATCTACCAGTTCCTCATATATTCAGATTATTCTTTGTTTCTGTTTGCATTTTGAAAGTTTTTAATGTAATGCACTAGCGGAAAGACAGCCACTGCTGAGCCTGTCTGTCTGATGTTTGATTTAAAACCTGTTAATCATTCAAAATCTTTTCTTATCTAAATTTTAAGTTCCACTCCATTGCCGTTGTGTAAATTTGAGTTTTCCCTTACGTTTGGAAATTGGTATGTGTATGTTGACCTTTGGATGCAAGGACACAAATGTAAATCTAAATTTTCAGTTACACTATTATCTAAATTTAAATTTTCAGTTATGTTCGTCACCAATATCTATATGTACCCTTGGAGGCAAGGGCAAAATTTGTAAAGATTATGTCTCCATTGAATTTTGTATCCTTTTTCTTCTATCCATGGTTTATGACCAGTAATTTTGCAGGATGATATGGGACGTAACACCTCTGTCACAGGCCATCCTTCTCGTCCAGCAAGTCGTAATGCATTTGATGAAAATGTCGATATCGTAAGTACAACTACTGAAGCTGAGTTGGCTCATGTGCGCCATGATCCAACAGGATCCAATGTTCAAGGATCATCTGCAACTCAAAATATTGGTCTACCAGCTTCCTACTCTTATGCTGCCGTACTAGGATCATCCATGTCTAGAAGCACTACACCCGATCCACTACATGTTACTAGGGCTCCTAGTCCATGCCTCACACCTATTGGTGGAGGGAGAGGCGTTGCTTCCGACAAGAGAGGCATTGTCAGTCCAGATGCATTTAACAGTGTTTCATCTGGCATGAATGAGTCAGCTGATCTTGTGGCTGCATTATCAGGGATGAACTTGTCATCAGATGATATGTTAGATGGTAAAAATCATTTGCAATCCCAAGTTGAATCAGACGTAGATAATCATCAGAGATACCTTTTTGGTATCCAGAGTGGTCAAGATCACAGCAAGCAACAATCATATCTAAAGAAATCTGAATCAGGGTATTTGCAGAGTTCAGCAAGCAGGAACAGTAGGAGTGGGTCAGACCTCAATAATCTAACTCTGCATCGACAGGTTGAGCTACAAAACTCTACCTCTCCTTCCAACAACTCGTATTTCAAGGGATCACCTACCTCCCATTATAGTGGAGGAGGTAATTTTTCGAATTCATCGTTTCCTAACTATGGCATAAGTGGTGGGTATGCTGGAAATCCAGCACTGACATCCTTGATGAGTAATCAATACGGCACAAGTAATCTGCCACCGCTTTTTGAAAATGTTGCTGCGGCGTCGGCAATGGCATCCCCTAGAATGGACTCGAGAATTCTTGGAGGTGGTTTGGCTTCTGGAGCTGGTTCTCCTTCTGATATACATAGCCTTGGTGGAATTGGAAATCAAATTGCAGGTGGTGCTCTTCAGGCTCCGTTTGTTGATCCGATGTATCTTCAGTACGTGAGGACATCTGAATACGCTGCAGCACAACTTGCTGCTCTTAACAACCCCTCTGTGGATCAGAACTACCTGGATAATTCGTACATGAATTTACTTGAGCTTCAGAAAGCTTATCTTGGGTCTGTTCTCTCGCCTCAAAAGTCGCAATACAATGTACCAATGGGCGGTAAATCAGGAAACAGCAATCACCACAGTTTTTACGGAAATCCGGCATATGGTGTTGGGTTGTCTTATCCAGGAAGTCCAATGGCAAACTCTGGTTCTCCCGTTGGATCCGGAAGTCCTATTAGGCACAATGATCTGAACATGCGTTTTGCTTCTGGAATGAGGAACTTAGCTGGAGTCATGGGACCTTGGCATGTAGATACCGGGAACATGGATGAAAGCTTTGCTTCTTCGCTGTTGGAAGAGTTTAAAAGCAATAAAGCCAAGTGTTTTGAGCTCGCTGAAATTGCTGGTCATGTTGTTGAGTTCAGGTATATTTGTTGCCTGCTGGTCTTTTGATATTTTTTTTTCCTGCCACCATGAAAATTAAATTGTATTTATTTACTATTGTTGGCAGCGCGGATCAATACGGAAGCCGATTTATTCAACAGAAGCTTGAGACAGCAACTATAGAAGAAAAAAATATGGTTTATCAGGAAATCATGCCACATGCTCTTGCTTTGATGACTGATGTCTTTGGGAATTATGTGGTTCAAAAGGTAAAAAATTATTACAATCTCAGTTCATCATTCTCTTTCACGGATGTTGTTTTGAGCAATAGTTGATATCTTGTGCAGTTTTTTGAGCATGGACTTGATTCACAGAGAAGAGAATTAGCCAACAAGCTTATTGGTCATGTTCTGACACTTAGCCTTCAAATGTATGGTTGCCGGGTCATCCAGAAGGTATTGATGATTTAGGTTGGCAATTATTGATATATTTATGTCTTGCTATGTGTTATTTTCTTGAATATCTGATCAGTATTCCTCGGTTCTTTCACTAGGCCATTGAAGTTGTTGATCTGGATCAGAAAATAGAGATGGTTCAAGAGCTTGACGGCAACATAATGCGCTGTGTACGTGATCAGAATGGCAATCATGTCATTCAGAAATGTATTGAATGTGTGCCTGAAGATGCAATCGACTTTATTATTTCAACATTTTTTGATCAAGTTGTGATACTCTCAACTCATCCATATGGTTGTCGTGTGATACAGGTAAGGTTTCTGAACTGCTTATGTTTACTCTTATCATTAAGAATCTTAAAATCATTTGTCCCATAACAAACCTTTACATGGCAGAGAGTACTGGAGCATTGCGAAAACCCTACAACACAGCAAAAGGTTATGGATGAGATTTTAGGAGCTGTTAGCATGTTAGCTCAGGATCAGTATGGAAACTACGTCGTTCAGGTTTTAAACTTTTCTGAATACTTTAGCTTATTCTTGTTGCTTGTTGCCACAATTGTCGAAATATGTTTAAACGATTCTCATATTTTGTTTACTTTTAATAATTCTTTATTTTTAAAAATCCGCTGCTTTATATTGTAACATACTGTTAACATGCCATCCGAGGTTGGTTCTTCACATATGACATGGGTTTTAGGTCTCTACTCCGACCAATATGACGTCCACCTTCAGAACATGACAGTGTTTGCTATCACTTTCTTTGATATACAATAATATAGTATGCCATTTAAATATGCGAGTTGATTTCTTGTTTTGTTTCGTTTTCTGCTTAATAACAGCATGTACTGGAACATGGGAAGCCTCATGAGCGTTCTACTATAATAAAGGAATTAGCAGGGAAGATAGTTCAAATGAGTCAACAAAAGTTTGCCTCCAATGTTGTGGAGAAATGCTTGACCTTCAGTGGTCCTTCAGAACGTCAAATACTAGTTAATGAGATGCTTGGAACCACAGATGAAAATGAGCCTCTTCAGGTATTTTCAACTATCTCTTTCTAATATGTTTCCACCCCTCTTCCTTATTTGAGATAAATTGGAAGGCGATGCCAATATACATTTTTAGATCCATTAAGATTGTTAGTACCGTCATGAATTAATCTCATTATTTCCAATTCTATTGCATGAGCTGGACGCACAACATCTTTTTGACTTCATTAAAACATGTGTCTAGTTCGAGTAGTAAGAGACTCAAGACACATTAAACAAATGGTCAAGTCCTCAAGGGTTCAAACCTTGTTTCCTTTGTAGGGAGAAAACCTTGTTTGGAGAAGAGAATTCACCTTGTGTGTTCAATCAGTTTTTCAACACATATTAGTCATTGCTAAATGGCAGAAGTTATTTTGTGAATTTCCAATCACAATGTTGTGAATGTTTTAGTTAGTTAACTCTACAAGTTGTAATGCTAAAATCATATTCCACTTATATGCAGGCGATGATGAAAGATCAGTTTGCAAATTACGTTGTCCAAAAGGTGCTGGAAACATGTGACGACCATCAACGCGAGCTGATTCTTTCACGAATCAAGGTTCATTTGAATGCATTAAAAAAGTACACCTACGGAAAGCATATTGTCTCACGTGTAGAGAAACTCGTTGCTGCTGGAGGTACCTAGCACTTTCTATTCTTATTACTCTCATTGTAATCACATGTTTATAGTTTGTTAACTGTTTATATGAATTTGTTGCAGAAAGAAGAATTGCTGCTCAGACTCCTCAACCCGCCTAAGTAACATAGAGAAATAATGTTTGTTTGTACAGCTAGCTAACAGAGCCTAATGCGTGCTTCTTCATCAAAGAGTCTATGTTTCTTATTTCTATGAAATAGGTGATTGGAAATAAAGTTGTTAATTGTACTGCGAAAACTGTACATTTGTAGCCTTCTAAGTTAATACATAGAATTCAAGCAAGATGATGAGGTTCAGATGTTTATGATTGATGATGATGAGTATAGAAGCCTTTTTTACGGTGTAAAGAGTTATGAAATGGTGAGGTAGTTTGCAACGTTACGCACTGTACAAAATCATGCCATGTGGAGAAATGTTCTTGTTTAGGAGAGGACATGTTTTTTCTTTTATTCGTTGTGTACGGTTATTTAGACCTTTTGTCATTTTTTATTAAGAGTATAAATTTTCTTGGAGGTTTATTTGATTATTTTCCCTTTTTTCTCATGACAATGATTGTGGTCTCTCCTTTCACATCGAGTGTTACTTTTGTTTTATAACTTAGGAACAGAAATACATTTGATGCTCTGTCCATGCTTATTAATTAATAAAAAATTTCACTTTTGTTTTTTTTATTTTCCTGTTTCAAAAGTTTTTTTTTTTTGACAAATTTTAAAAGTTTTGTTTAAGAAATCAAACAGGTAAATTAAATATATGCAACGTATCTGAAGCATCTTCATTCCTCACCCTGTGCACCGATCACTTTGTGTTTTGGGTACATATGTTCATATAACATCGCATTAGTTGTTCTAACGTCATATATCTGAACTTTTTCATTTAATTCAGTTGTATTTTTCATGAACATCTAATAAACAACGTTATCTACTCGTTTTGTTTATTTTACATTTGCAAATCGATAAGTTTAAAAATTGGCATATCAGAAGGTAGAAGCCAAGTTGGGTGTATAATATAAATATTTGTCGTGATGCATAGTTGCACACGTACAGGCCACTATTTTACAGAAAAGTCAGCACATTAAACTATTCCATTTATTAATAAATCTCGAACAATCATTGAAATAGATGATAGGCTAATGTATGTTTTTGTCATTATGTTTTTTTAATATATTTTACTATTGTTATTTAATAATTATTTTAGATTTTACTTAAAGACGATTTATCTCTTCATAGTCTAAAGAACTTAGAGAATTCAGTTACTCATATTCATGTAAATTATATACATAGAAAATATGATATTTTTTTTTTATGAAATAGAAAAAATGAATTTTCGTCAACAATCTTTTAATGATGATTAAGTCTTGGATAATATCAAAGTTGTTTTGTGGTGTTGGCTCAAATTTAGAAGTTAAGGATTCTATTATGATTTTGTTTTGTGTGTTTATATCTTTTAGTATATTCCAACTATTAAGTGTCTTTTATATTGGTTTGAAGCTTCTTTTTTGTAGGAGAGGTTGTCATATTTGTAATACTCTTGTATTTTATATTCTTAGCACATCTTGTGCTTAAAATATTTTTTTAATTTAATTATTTTGGTCTTTTAAAGAAAAACTTATATGTCTCCACTATGTTCTTAGCATCTTTTCCATGTCATGAAATAAATAAAGGGTTTTTCTTCAAAACCATATATGATGCTCTCAAAATAATGACATCGCTTGGCGCTCCTTTCGCACACTAACTTGCACAAATTAAAACACTAGCGTTTGGTGAGTTCAATCATGTCGCCAAGTAAAATAAAATAGAAGTTAGATATCACTCTCTATCTCCTAGCAAGCTAACTCATATTATCATGCGAAACGAAACAGAAACATAAATTTTACTTAATTCGAGATCTAATCTAATACAACTTTTTGAAGAATATATCATTGTATTTTAATTTTATTTTATAATAATATTTTTAAATATATAAAAAATTAACGTATTTCAATATTATATTTAAATTATAGAAAATTTTAACTAATCTAGATTTAATATATAGTACAAAAATTAATATAATAATAATAACTAAAATTATTTGAGACAAACAAAAAATTATTCATATTTAATTAAGTAGTATCAGTGTAATATTCAGAAACTAAAAGCACACGAACTCATAACTTTTAATTCTCTCTTTTCTACCAAACAAAAATATCCCATATCTGTCCACTTTCTCTCTTTCCCATTTCTATTATACCAAACAGACATGCAACATGCAAAATGTACATAGTGGAGGAGACTGGAGAGCGATCGAGAAAGATATTTAGAGACAGACGAATCAAAAATATCTAGCTAAGTAGTCCACGCTGGCATCGCCACTTGTTCCATCTCCAATAACAATATTGCACTTTTTCTCCACTTTATTCACTATTTCGTCCAAATTATTAAATAAATAATCATAATTTTTCACACAGACTCAAACAAAGCAAAATAATAATAATTAAAAAAAAAAAAACCCAGTTGAGAGTTCCTTCCTAACCTTGATTATTATCTCTTCCTTCTTTCCCCCTTTTTTTCTCACTTTTTTTTCTCCGAATCTAAAAAAAATATCTTACATTTATTATTATTCTCTTTCCATCTCTCATATTGACGAGCTCTATCAATTAAATTTAATTAAATCCAATCCCTTATTTATTTTTCTGGATCGAAATCCAATCACAGAGTTTGTTTGGTTGTTATTATCACTATCTAATTTGTTGAAACCGTTAGAAGAAGTGAATGGGGGAAGAGGTGAGAACAGATGAAGAGCGTGTAACAGAGTGGGAAAGGGGTTTACCCAACGTTCACGATCTCACTCCACTTTCAATGGCGCTGATTCCACCTGAACTTGCTTCCGCCTTCAGCATCTCCCCGGAGCCCCACCGCACTCTCTTCGACGTCAACCGCGCTTCCCGCAACACACTCTCCATCCTCCGCGCCAGCGGAGGAAACCACCATCAAACAATCTCTTCCAACAACGAAGACCCCGACGAAGAAGAAGATGAAGAAATCGAAGATGGCTCTGGCTCGGATTCCCGAAAACATCGAAAGATCGATTCCGCCACAGAAGAAGCCGATTCATCCGTCCGAACAGAAACGACGCTAAAACGGCCGCGTTTAGTGTGGACCCCACAGCTTCACAAACGATTCGTGGACGTGGTAGCTCACCTCGGGATTAAAAACGCGGTTCCTAAAACGATTATGCAGTTAATGAACGTGGAAGGGTTAACACGCGAGAATGTTGCGAGTCATCTTCAAAAGTATCGTCTCTACTTGAAGAGGATGCAGGGTCTTTCAAACGATGCTCCTTCTTCTTCTGATCATCTTTTTGCTTCCACACCTGTTCCTCATAGTCTGCATGATTCTGCTAATGCCAATGGGAACTCGCATTCACATCATTCTTCTGTTCCTATTCCAATGCCTTATCCACCTCCTCCTTCTGTGATGTCGATGCCTCTTATTGGTATGCCACATCATGGTCATGGTCATGGTCACATGGGCATTCCATTACCTCCTCCTTCTGCTGCTTCTTCTTATCGGTCTCATCCTTTTAATATGATGCATCATAGGGATTGGCCTCCTCATCCTCACTCTCACCCTCACCCTCATCTCTCTCCTAATGATAGTAATAAATAAAGGAAAAGGGATTTTCTCTTCTCTTCAGGTCAGCAATTGTGCTTCAAAACAAATTGTTTACTCTTTTTATTTTAATAAATTTATTTACTTAGATTCATTGAGGTTATGGCTTTTTCAACTGTACTATGGTTTTAGTAACTTGTGAAGTACTAACGCAATACTTAACACGACATTGGCATTAATATGCAAACCAGTCATAATAATTGTATGTAATTACATGCGTTAGTGTCGTGTGTCTGGCGTTGATATGTAAACACTAGTGATAATAATTGAATGTGTTTAGCACACCGGACATATCTTTGATTTAAAGTGTCAGTGATGTGTAGTTACTCAATTCACTCTTACACCCACCTAGTATTTAATTGCTGATTATGGTAGTAGACTAGACTGTGTTGTGCATTCAATTGAAAGAGAGTTAGTTAATGCTCTTTTTTAAGTATGGGTTGTTAATTATGTGGGGAGTAAGAATAGCAATGAGCTTTTGTTTATTTCTTCTGTTTTTGAGTGAATTACATTGAGGTACTGGATGATTATTTATGAGATCAATTTAATACAAATGATTGGTGGGTCACTTTAATGCTGTCGTTACCTGTTTCATTGTGTTGTCATTCTCATATGGTAAAATTGTATAACATGGTCACTGATATGATGTGCATATTCAGTTTCTGTTTTTTTTTTCTTTTCTGAAAAAATGTATGCGTTGTGATCCAAGAGGAAATTTGATCTTTGTTTATAGTGTTATTTTTTAGGGTTGTCTTTGTTGTATAATGTTATTGTTGTTTATAGTGTGATTTGTGTTACTTCCGTTTTGGTTTTTGGGGGCTAGGAATGTATTTCTTCATTTGGATCTATCTCATCATTGCCCAGATTAATTCACTTTCTCATTTCTTCTCGCTTACTGATTGTATATTTAATAGGCAAGTAGTAATTTTATGCATTTTCTATGTGATGCTTCTTTTGTAGATACCAATGTTTGATTGTTGGTTGTAACTTAAAAATGTCTGGGAAGTAGTTGCATTTATCATTCTCTTCCTCCCACATACACATTCTTGAGGAAGTATATGAAGAATTTATGGAGCTAAATTACAGTCTGGATCAGAAGCATGTACCGTGTCCGCAGGTTTACAAACTTCTTTGCACGCATATCTAATTCCTATTACATAAATGTAGGTGGTGATTGTGAATTATGGCATGTTTCTTCTGGTCTACCGAAACAGACAGCTGATTCTAAAGTAAATTTTAAACTAGTTCTCTGATTCATAAATAGTTAAGTGCTATTATACTGTGTAATGTGTACTCGATAAAATGTTAACCCTCCTTTTCATAACCATTGCAACATTGAATAAAAGAGAGACTTAAAACCAGTTAGCAACCATTTGTAACATGTTCTGTGGCATTAGTTGCATCTGCTATATCTTAATTTTCTTGATTATTATTTTAATTGACAAGATGTTCCATTTTATTAAATTGGGGGCTATAGATTCTCATGTTAGAATGATACAATGAGAGTGCAAAGGGGATTTGTATTTTTGTGTTGACAATTCTTGTTTTACTTGTGTGACAAATCATTTTTCTGGGTTTTATTTCCCTCGATGGTCATGAGTAGACGTTAGCCAGAAACATAGTGTACATTTTGATGAAAAGAACTAGGAGTTTGAAGAAGATCGATCTTTGCAGTTTGTAAATTTTGCTTATTTGTTTTTATAGCGGTAACCTATTACACTTTATTTGTACTTTTATGAAGCCTTTCTTGTGGATAAGGCTTGTTTAAGTTTGTAGATTTCTTAATCTGCTTTGCTATTTGAATTTCTTAAACGACAATTAAAAAAAAGGTAGCTAAAAGATTCAAAGCAGAACTTGGTTGGAACTTCGAGGTCCATTAAAGCAAACTTGAATGGAGTAAAAGAAAAGGCACCTATGCCATCATTCACTTTTTAAATAAATAAAAGAATCGTGGAGGTCATGGAATCTATCACAAAGGCGCAAATGCCTTTAGTGGATTAGGTTTCTTGGATTAAAATGTGTTCTGGAGTTTTTTTTATACCGACAAAATCTTAAAAGTATATTATGAAAGGAATAGATAAATTAGTCTTAAAATTGTAAATATTGATCAAATAGTATTGTAATTTTACGAATCTGTAAATATTGATCATTTTATTAACTTCTGTTTCTAGAGTTCATTAAACAATATGTTAAATATGTAATATTTTAGATGCATTCCATGTCATTGGAAACATGTGGTTATGTGAACTTTGCAGCTGTCATCTTATCCAAACACGTAAAATGATTTTTACCTCAAACTTTAGATGAAATTTAGTCCATGTGACAATTGATGTAGGTCTAACTTGAAAGCTTTTGACTAATGTGTTAAAATTCACGGATGTATTTCCTATTTATAGAATTCAAAGAGTATTTTGATCAAAGCTAAATTTTGAGTATCAATTTCTTATTCACACATAATTAAATTGACTGTGAGTAGTTTACATTCGAAATGATAAAGTTTTGTTTAGTAAACAAAGTAACAGTAAAGTTTTCTGATAAATGAAATATTCAATCTGTTCTAACAAAAGTTTATGCTTCACCTCATTGCGAGTATGTGACGTGCAATCGAATGAGCAGTACCATGTGCTGCCTTTGTTTTTGGCTCATACCATGTGCTGCCTAAGCTGCATTTGGAGTGTTTTTCTAAAATGTGAGTTTGTAGTATTTTTTTAATTTTTTTTGCAACGGATGAATACGGAGTATTTGATTCTGTTGGAACTGGTTAGTACACAATTCAAATGGAAAACTGAATTTTTTTATTGAATTTAAACAGAATGTGAGTTTACAATTCTGTTTGGGCAGAATTGATAAACTTGTTACAGAATTATCCACTCCAAGAATTTGAGAGCTTGGTCTCTCCCTTCCCAATAACCACTCAGAAATTTCTTGTCTTCCTTTTTCTAATTTTCCTACTTTTATTTGCATCGTAACTGCTCTAGAGCAGTAGTTACTGTCTGATTTACAACTTAAACTGACACAATAACTGTCTACATAACAAATAATTGCCATACAAATTCACTTCCCACTTAAAATTCTAACTCTTGACCCTCATCTTATAATATTTAGTTATAAGAGGCCTAACAACACTCCCTCCAAAAAGAGTCACCTTGTCCTCAAGGCGAAAAGAAGGGAATTGCTCCATAATGGTCTCAACAGGTTCCCATGTTGCTTCAAAATCTAGTAGGTCCTTCAACTGAATCAACACTTCTGCTATGCCACTAGGAGCATTGCAGACATCTTGTACAGCGACTAGAGTAACTTGCAATTCTAGTTCCTCTGAGAGCATAGGTGGCAAAGGTTGAGGGGTAGCTGAAGAAGAGATGATCTTCTTAAGTAGGGACACATGAAACACGAGATGTATCTTACTCTCTGGTGGAAGAGCTAACTCAAATGCAACTGCTCTAATCTGCTTTGAAATGTGATATTGTCCGTAAAAACGAGGACTTAATTTCTCATTTCTCTTCTAAACCAAGGACTGCAATCTGTAGGGCTGTAATTTCAAATAAACTCAATCTCCAACTACTAGTGAAATAGGATGCTTGGACTGATCAACGTACTTTTTCATCTGATTCTGAGCTGTGACCAAATTGCTTCTTAGAGCATGCAACATTTGGTCCCTATCTTGTGTCATAATGTTAACTTCTTCAACAACCGAAGGAATAGTAGTCCCTTTTAGGAGATGAGGTGGGTCTCGACCATATAGTGCCTTAAAGGGGGTTAATTTTAGAGAGCTGTGATAATTGGTATTAAACCAAAATTCTGCCCAACTTAGCCACTTTGGCCATTGTTTGGGCTTAGTGCCTGTGAGGCATCTCAAATATGTTTCCAAACACCTATTGACTACTTCGATTTGTCCATCTGTTTCAGGATGGTAAGAAGAACTAAATTTGAGTCTCGTACCCGCCATTTTGAACAACTCCAACCAAAAATGGCTCAGGAAAATCTTATCTCTGTCAAACACAATAGTAGAGTAACTTTACTACCTCTTGAAGGAAAATTTCAGCAACATCTTTTGTAGTGAAAGGATGGATAAGTGCTAGAAAATGAGCATATTTAGTCAATATATCCACCACTACGAGAATGACATTTTTACCTTGAACCTTAGGTAATCCTTCAATGAAATTCATAGATATATCAGCTCAAACCTGACTGGGTATAGGTAGTGGTTGAAGAAGGCCTGCAGGAGACAAAGCTTGATGCTTGTTCAGTTGACACACCTCACAATTAGCCACATGCTGCTGGATATCTTTTCTCCGGCCCTCCCAATACACAACCTAGAAATTCTTTTATAGGTTCTGAAAAAGCCAGAGTGTCCCCCCACTGCTGAGTTGTGAAATTCTTGTAGCAAAATGGGAATCCTTGAAGATCCTTTCGGTAGTACCAATCTCCCTTTATATAGCAATTTTTTATTTTGAAATGTATAGCCTAGATGAGCATTATGATCTTGGATTAGATCATGTATCAATTTTTGTAACTTAGGATCTCGATAAGTTTCCGACTCCCAATATTCCACCTCTTCAAAGTGAACTGAAGACAAAGCTGCAAATGTCATATTTCTAGAAAGTGCATCAGCTACGCCATTTTCTTTTCCAGACCTATAATGGATTTCAAAGTCCAGTCCCATGAGTTTTGAAGTCCACCTGAAATATTCTTCACCCATTACTCGTTGTTCTGTTAGAAATTTGAAGTTTTTTTGATCGGTGATGACAAAATGCCTCCCTAGCAGGTAATTGTTGAGGAAAAAACCTTTTTGATATATGTTTTAATGACAACAAACCTTTTAAATTAAATGATTAAGTTTTATGAATGGTGTCTACTAATGATTTCACTTAAGTTTGTTTAAGGAACATAAATGCATAAGTGAACAAAGCAAGAATCAAAGAAAACAGCAGCAGAAAACATTTTCCACATATTCTGGAAAACGGAGAATATTAGCCAGTCCATGACAGCCTAAAAACCTAACTTTCTCCATCACTTAATCGAAGTTGTTGGCTCTGGAAGTTACATGGATATGATCACTACATGACAGAGAACACATAGGATCAATTCAAATCAAAAGGACATTCGAATTGAGAAAGATAAAGACTCTCAAACAAGCCTGTCCAGACTGTTCTGGAAACAGTAATTATCAGACTCCAGAAGATACCTCATGAAGTAAATTACCAGAAGATACATTATGGAAATTACCAGAGGATACATTATGGAATTTAACAGAGGATACATTCTGGAAATAACCAGAGGATAAATTCTGGAAATACCAGGGGATAAACCAGGAAGTCGAAAAACATCATAAGGTAACTTTGGAGGCCCAGAACAAACGAAAACAATATCAGAAGAATATCTGATAAACACCAGAGGGAAGCCTGCCATAAGAACAATTGCTTCATACCATAAGAATTCAAATATCAAAAGCAATCAAGAAGTTATGCTGATCAGAACATAGCCTGGCAGTGAAATATCAAAACTGTCCAGACTTGATCCAGAATGAATCAGAGGATATGTTTGTTGGCCCAGATCAGAAGGAAGAAATATCAGATGAAAACCTGGACCATACCAGGATGAAGACTGCCATGAGGAGAGTTGTTCCAGCTCAGAAGTAATCAAATGTAATAAGTATTACAGAAGATAATCTGACCAGAACATAGCATGACAATCAAATTTTACTTCATCCAGGAAACGATATCAGAGGATATCTCCAGAAAAGATCAGGAAGACATCCAGAATGATCAAAACTGAACCTCCAGATTGATTATCAATCTCCAAAAAGTTCAAATACTAGGACTCCAGATTGATTATCAATCTCCAGAATTTTCATTAACATTCTGCAGAAGTTCATCATCATTCTCCAAGCTGTTTTGAGATAATCAAAAACTCCAGCTCTGCTGTCAAGATTGATAAACAATCTTAACAATATACAATGCATCAAGACAGTTTCCAGTATGTTCAGAAATCAGTCCAGATTGATTATCAATCTCCAGGATATCCAAAAGCTAAAGCTCCAGATAGATCATCAATCTCCAGCAACTACAGTTTTCTGCAACAACATTCTGTGATCATTTTCAATCTATTTTAAATGATCCAAAGCTCCAGTTCAGACCAGCAATATTATCACTTATCAAAAGTGTTAAAGGATCAGTAAATCACTCAAGTAAATTTGATCCAAAACGCAAAACACAGCCCAGTCTGAACAGAAAATAAAAATAGTCAAAAGTTTGATTATTTTTATTTAGAAATAATGCTTTTGGTCAAGCCTGACAAGAGCACTCCAACGACTCTATTTTTAAATGCTCTCACGCCTATAAAAGGAAGGCAAAAGTTTAGAAAGAAACACAGCTTCAAGTACAGAGAAAAACATCACTCACATACATCTTCATACTTGAAAGCTTTTCAATCATAAACAAAAGATTCAGTTATGTTTTTCCTCTTCATATCAGAATCATCTACTGAATTCTTTTGTCAAGAATCTAATCTCAAACACGAGTTGAGCATACTCAGATTCTGTCCAAAAATCAAAGACATTCAAGTGCCAAGATATATCATCAATCACTCACATACATACTTGAAAATCTCTCATCACTTACAAGAATCGGTTTGATTAAATTCGTTTTACTCTGATACATTTATACTGAGTTCTTTTGTAAAGAATCGAATCTCAAACAAGAGTTGAGACATCTCAAATTCTATCAAAACAATCATTATTATTGTAAAACTCAAACTATAAGAGTTTAATATAGTTTGAGGTAGATTGTAAGAAATCCTATTAAGGTTGATAGGTGATTTGATTAATCTCTTTCTGGGTGGAATTAGATTAAGTTCTGTAAACAAAGACCAAGGTTGATCTAAGCTAGGTGCTGTAAAACCAAGAAGGTTCTTGTTTTAAACACTTAGTGGAAAATCTCACAGTGGTGAGGACTGGACGTAGCCCGGGTTAGGTGAACCAGGATATATCTGTGTGTGATATCTCTTCCCTTATCCTATTTACTTTCAGTCTGTTAATTATCAAGTTAGATAGATAAACTGAGCTGTTGATTTCAACTAACCAAGAACGTTCTCTATTTTCTGGTGAAAACCAAGAACGTTCTCTATTTTCTGGTGAAAACCAAGAACGTTCTCTGTTTTCTGTTTTCACAACCAAGATCAATCTTGAGTTATTTTCTTAAGTTTTTAACAGAAATTTTAAAAGGGCGGATTTACAATTCAAACCCCCTTCCTTGTAAATCGATATTGCTACTTCAATTGGCATCAGAGCTTGGTCTCTAAAGATTAAGCACCTAAAAAGTGTTAGAGGAGAAGATTCAGGAAGAAGAAGTAATGTCAGAAATCAACATGTGCTTAAAGGAAAACTTAGAAAATAATGAGGTAACCATCTATGATCTCTGTCCTTTATGTGAAGAAATGGAAAAAGAATTTGATAATCTTTTATGTGATTCAAATCTTCTTGCTCGAAAATATGGTTTATTAAAAGAACAACTCCGTAAAGAAAAAGAAGAAAAAGAGAAAGCCCAAGCTATGAATGACGAACTCAGAAAGGTCATTCAAAGTTTGCAGCAAACTCATTTAAAAACGGTTGAGCAACAAAAGAGTCTCAATGAAATAACCATAAAAAATCATTTTCCAAAATGTTCTGAAACTAAAGAAGAAAGGATATTTGACAAAGATGATTTATGTTTCAAAACTTCTCAAAAAGAAAAGATTTATGAAAACCTTTTTGTTCCTAAAAGAAAAGAGGAGAAATGCAAAACCAAGTGTTCATATTGCAGTAAATTTGGACATCTGGAATTTGTATGTTATTTTAAGAAAAGAGATGAAAAAATCAAGAACAAAAGGATTTTTAAAAGGAAAGAGTGTTCTGCAAATAAAGTTGAACCAGTTTTGAAAAATCTGCAGAAAGGAGAACGTTCTCCAAGTTGTTCTCAAAACGGAGAACGTTCTGGAACAAAAGTTGAACTTTCTCCAAAAAGTTTGAAAAAAGGAGAACGTTCTGGAATTTCATCAAAATCAATTTCAAAGACTTTTAAAACTCAGATTTTCAAACCTTCTTCAAGACCAACAACAAAGTGTTCCTGTTGTTCCAAGAATGGCCACTTCGAGTCAAATTGCTATTTTAAAAAGAGATCAAGTTTTAAAAAATCTTCTAAAAGAAGATATACTAACCATCAAGGACCCAAACAAATATGGGTACCAAAGTCATTACTAACTTGTGATGCAGGAACACCATCCAACAATCAAGAAAGAACATTGATACATGGACAAGGCATGCTCAATACACATGAATGGAAAAATATGGTGCCTCCTCTCATTACAAAAATTTGGAGTGTCTATAACCTTTGGAAACACTAACAAATCAAAGGTACATGTATCATTAGTTGAAATAATTTTGCATAGATTAAGGATGTTGGATATGTGAAAGATAACTTTGTAAAATTGGTTTTAAAGTTATTTTTTAAACACCACATAGTTGAGGTAAAACAAACATCCTCATGATTCATTTTAAAGAAAAATCCTTATGTTTTATACTTAGATGAATTTCCAACCAAATCATGCTTTTAAGACTTTTGAAAAAGAATTGTCATTTCTATAAGAAATGATCAAAGGAAATTTAATATTATTCTTCAAATAAATCTTTGATGAAAATGATATTTCACATGATTTGTTTGTCAAAGAACTTTCAAACAATATCAAGTTACAAGAAATTAGTTACAAGAAATGATAGAACAATTTTAAATAAATCAAGTGGTGAAAAATAATTTTGGAGAGAAGCCACAAAAATTGTTTATCATATTCTTAATCTTGGCTTTAGTAGAAAATATCTTTGACGTGCCTTCATATCATTTTTTTAAAGCAAAACATATCATACTTTGAATGTCATTACTATGTTTCACA
The DNA here is from genome assembly GCA_037974295.1 of Cicer cuneatum. Lineage (NCBI taxonomy): Eukaryota > Viridiplantae > Streptophyta > Magnoliopsida > Fabales > Fabaceae > Cicer > Cicer cuneatum. The sequence goes on from JBBPBO010000005.1 coordinate 77,121,948, forward strand.
TAATAAAGAAAGTATGAGCAATTTGTTTTAAAATGCCATCAAAGTGTATTTATTGAATACTCTACATTCTATAAATATTATAGAATATAAAATCTCAAGGCCCAAACTATAGATGAAATCAGTATGCATATTTTGTTTGATGAATTTGATAATTTGGATATGGGTAAGAAAAATGAGGAAGAAGAAGAACAACAACTTGGTATGCAGCAACAAAATGAACTGCAGGAAACCGAGATTGATAAACAGTCTCCGTTTCAGTCTCCACCTAAAAGTTGGAGAACGATATGTGATCATCCTTAAACTCAAATAATTGGTGATACAACTGATGGAGTTAGAACAAGAATACTATTCAAGGATGCTGTCAACAATAACATGGCAATGATCTCCCAAGTTGAACCAAAATCAAATTACAAAAGTCATAGTTGATCAATATTGGATTGAAGCAATGAAGGAAGAACTTCTTCAATTTGACAACTGGACTCTTGTTCTAGATCCACAAGATCAATCTGTCATTGGAACAAGATGGGTATTCAGAAACAAGCTAGATGAAGAAGAATATAAGATAATGATCAATTTAAGCAAAAAAAGTTCATACCAGAACATTCTCCACATGAGCATAACGTTCTCCACAAGAGCATAATGTTCTTGACAGTAAATATATTTCATCCAATCAAAACTAATGTTGCACATCATGATGATATGGTTGAAGAACATCAACAATGAGCTTGAACCATTTGCTCATATACCTACCTCACTATTAACCTTTCCTCCAAAACATCTCCTCATGATCAAATTATTAGAAGAACTAATTGGGAGGAATTTGTTACTGGTACCAAAGTTGCTGCTACTGCTGGAGATGCAACTACAGTGGTTAACATGCCTCTGAACAACAAAAATTCAAGCTCTACTAAAGAATAAGTATAATGACTCATTCAAAACATCCAAACGTCTCTTAGGCTGAAATGAGTGGCTCTGCCATCAAGCATTCCAAGCTTTAAAAAATCAAGCAGCAAGGGGTTGTATACGGCATAGACTTAATTATGGAGCAATCATCCTATTGGATGAACGCTTGTGCGAATAAAGGATTAAAGCATTAATTTCAAAATGGTTAAAGATACTCTTGAGAGTGTATGACAGTTTTGATTCATCAATTGGAAGAACTCTCTCAACAACAAAAGATAAATTGTCCCACTTTGACCATCAATCAAGATGAATGAAAGAGAATGAAGAGAAGCTCCAAAATATTCAAAGATCTCTTGTCATTGAACTAGACCACTAAAAAAGGTACACATCAATCCAAAATTCTTATGCTATTTGCATCATGATAAGAATGAATATTTTTTTTATATCATGTGATTGATTGGGTGTTCTTAAAATTAAAAATGCATGTTATTAAAAGTTTTAAATTGATTACATTACTTGTATGTGCATATGCCTATTTTCTATTCTAAATTCAACATGTTTTCACTCTTTGTTCATACACTTTTTATGATAAACAAGTATGCTTGAATATATGCCTTATTGTTTATTTGTGTGTTTGCAAAAAACTTTGTGAAAAACATTTTTTTAATGTGAGCAAATCCTTTGGCATATTTTTTTTATCCATTTAAAAATTAGTTTTTGAAAAATACAAAAATTCTTAGAATAAGAATGTTTTGTAAAGAGAGAAATTATATTTGATCCATCTTATTTCGCTTCCTTGTATGCGCTCATTCTCTCTAGTTTTAAAAATGAATAAATGAATCTATTTCTAACAATAAAGCTTGATCATATTCAAATTGAAAGGTGATCTTTTGTGAAAGAGGACAAAAAGCAAAGTGACATTTTCCTTGTTTTATGGAACTTTGAATTATTTAAAAAATTAATTCAAGGGGAGTTTTTAGAAAATATTATTTTTCTTAAAACTAAAGTTTACTCATTGTTTTCTTTCTAAAAAATGAGAAGAATATATATTCATTAATTATTTTTCAAAGTGCGTTAAAATGCTTGCATACAATTATGTCATATTGTTGTTGTTATCATTATCCATATCTTGATTGCAATATTGACTACAATGATATGATCATCATATATGCTATGTTCTTTAATGCTAAATGCAAACTTGACTAGTTTGATATATGAATGCATTGGTCAACCACATGATTTCTATGTGTAGTACACTCATGCTATTACTCCATTTTTTTACTTCTATGTCTATTCCCCAACCTTTTTGATAGATGTCAAAAGGGGGAGAGAAATATAAATATATGATGGATATAAAATGATAGAAGTTAATGAAGAATGTTAAGAATTAACCTCTTGCATATGTTTAGGGGGAGTTTAATTAGAATAATAAGAATTAAACTCTTGCATGTGTTTAGGGGGAGTTTAATTACATATTTAAGAACATTCTTGCATTTTATTTATATCCATCCATAAAACTTATAATTTATTCAAAAGGTTTGTCATCATCAAAAAGGGGGAGATTGTTGAGGAAAAAACCTTTTTGATATATGTTTTAATGGCAACAAACCTTTTAAATTAAATGATTAAGTTTTATGAATGGTGTCTACTAATGATTTCACTTAAGTTTGTTTAAGGAACATAAATGCATAAGTGAACAAAGCAAGAATCAAAGAAAACAGCATCAGAAAACATTCTCCACATATTCTGGAAAACGGAGAATGTTCGCCAGTCCATGACAGCCTAAAAACCTAACTTTCTCCATCACTTAATCGAAGTTGTTGGCTCTGGAAGTTACATGGATATGATCACTACATGGAAGAGAACACATAGGATCAATTCAAATCAAGAGGACATTCGAATTGAGAAAGATAAAGACTCTCAAACAAGCCTGTCCAGACTGTTCTGGAAACAGTAATTATCAGACTTCAGAAGATACCTCATGAAGTAAATTACCAGAAGATACAGTCTGGAAATTACCAGAGGATACATTATGGAATTTAACAGAGGATACATTCTGGAAATAACTAGAGGATAACTTCTGGAAATACCAGGGGATAAACCAGGAAGTCGAAAAACATCATCAGAAGGTAACTTTGGAGGCCCAGACAAACGAAAACAATATCAGAAGAATATCTGATAAACACCAGAGGGAAGCCTGCCATAAGAACAATTGCTTCATACCATAAGAATTCAAATATCAAAAGCAATCAAGAAGTTATGCTGATCAAAACATAGCCTGACAGTGAAATATCAAAACTGTCCAGACTTGATCCAGAATGAATCAGAGGATATGTTTGCTGGCCCAGATCAGAAGGAAGAAATATCAGATGAAAACCTGGACCATACCAGGAAGAAGACTGCCATGAGGAGAGTTGTTCCAGCTCAAAAGTAATCAAATGTAATAAGTATTACAGAAGATAATCTGACTAGAACATAGCATGACAGTCAAATTTTACTTCATCCAGAAAACGATATCAGAGGATATCTCCAGAAAAGATCAGGAAGACATCCAGAATGATCAAAACTGAACCTCCAGATTGATTATCAATCTCCAGAAAGTTCAAATACTAGGACTCCATATTGATTATCAATCTCCAGAATTTTCATTAACATTCTGCAGAAGTTCATCATCATTCTCCAAGCTGTTTTGACATAATCAAAAACTCCAGCTCTGCTGTCAAGATTGATAAACAATCTTAACAATATACAATGCATCAAGACAGCTTCCAGTATGTTCAGAAATCAGTCCAGATTGATTATCAATCTCCAGGATATCCAAAAGCTAAAGCTCCAGATAGATCATCAATCTCCAGCAACTACAGTTTTTTGCAACAACATTCTGTGATCATTTTCAATCTGTTTTAAATGATCCAAAGCTCCAGTTCAAACCAGCAATATTATCACTTATCAAAAGTGTTAAAGGATCAGTAAATCACTCAAGTAAATTTGATCCAAAATGCAACACACAGCCCAGTCTGAACAGAAAATAAAAATAGTCAAAAGTTTGATTATTTTTATTTAGAAATAATGCTTTTGGTCAAGCCTGACAAGAGCACTCCAACGGCTCTATTTTTAAATGCTCTCACGCCTATAAAAGGAAGGCAAAAGTTTAGAAAGAAACACAGCTTCAAGTACAGAGAAAAATATCACTCACATACATCTTCATACTTGAAAGCTTCTCAATCATAAACAAAAGATTCAGTTCTGTTTTTCCTCTTCATATCAGAATCATCTACTGAATTCTTTTGTCAAGAATCTAATCTCAAACACGAGTTGAGCATACTCAGATTCTGTCCAAAAATCAAAGACATTCAAGTGCCAAGATATATCATCAATCACTCACATATATACTTGAAAATCTCTCATCACTTACAAGAATCGGTTTGATTAAATTCGTTTTACTCTGATACATTTATACTAAGTTCTTTGTAAAGAATCGAATCTCAAACAAGAGTTGAGACATCTCAGATTCTATCAAAACAATCATTATTATTGTAAAACTCAAACTATAAGAGTTTAATATAGTTTGAGGTAGATTGTAAGAAATCCTATCAAGGTTGATAGGTGATTTGATTAATCTCTTTCTGGGTGGAATTAGATTAAGTTCTGTAAACAAAGATCAAGGTTGATCTAAGCTAGGTGCTGTAAAACCAAGAAGGTTCTTGTTTTAAACACTTAGTGGAAAATCTCACAGTGGTGAGGACTGGACGTAGCCCGGGTTAGGTGAACCAGGATATATTTGTGTGTGATATCTCTTCCCTTATCCCTATTTACTTTCAGTCTGTTAATTATCAAGTTAGATAGATAAACTGAACTGTTGATTTCAACTAACCAAGAACGTTCTCTGTTTTCTGGTGAAAACCAAGAACGTTCTCTGTTCTCTGTTTTCTGTTTTCACAACCAAGATCAATCTTGAGTTATTTTCTTAAGTTTTTAACAGAAATTTTAAAAGGGCGGATTTACAATTCAAACCCCCTTCCTTGTAAATCGATATTGCTACTTCAGTAATGTCGCCACTATTGATCAACCATCACAATAGCCATCAACTCTCTTTCATAAACTGACTTAGATTATGCTCTATCGGATAATGTTTGGCTAAGAAAAGCCATTGGTCTCCCCTCCTGCAATAAAAGTGCACCTAAGCCCTTGTTAGATGCATCGGTTTCTATGGTAAAAGTTTTAGTAGAATCTGGAACAGTTAGTGTTGGTAATTCTGCCACCAATCTCTTGAGTTGTTCCAAGGCAGCTTGGGCTTCACTATTCCATTGGAAATTTTCTTTCTTCAAAAGTTGGGTCAAGGGCCTAGCTATCTTTCCATAATCTCTGACAAATCTTCGATAATACCCTGTCAGTCCCAAAAATCCTCTTAAGGCCTTGATGTCCTTGGGTGTTGGCCAATCTAGCATAGCTTCAATCTTCTTTGGATCTGTTGCAACTCCACCAGCTGAGATGATATGATCCAAATACTCTAATTGAGTCTGCCCAAAAGTGCATTTTTTCTTGTTGGCAAATAATTGATTCTATTTCAACAAAGCTAGGACAACCCTTAAATGTCTTTGGTGCTCTTGTTCAGCTGTATTGTAAACCAAGATGTCATCGAAGAAAACCAACATAAACTTTCTCAAGTACAGCCTTAACACTTCATTCATAAGGGATTGAAAAGTAGAAGGAGCATTCGTAAGTCCAAAAGGCATGACAATAAACTCATAATGCCCCTTATGAATTCTAAAAGCTGTTTTTGGAATGTCTTTTACCCGCATCCTAATTTGATGATACCCCGATTTCAGGTCCAATTTTGAAAAGATCATTGCGTCTCCCAATTCATCAAGCAACTCGTCAATAATAGGAATAGGGAACTTATCTGGTATGGTTATCTTATTCAAAGCCCTGTAATCTACACAAAAACGCCACCCACCATCTTTTTTTTTTCACTAAAATGATTGGGCTAGAATAGGGGCTCACACTCGGTTAAATTATACCAAAATTTAACAAATCATCTACTAATTTTTCTATTTCATTTTTTTGATAGTGAGGGTACCTATAAGGCCGTATACTGGGAATATTGGCACCTTCCTTCAAGATAATAGCATGGTCTTTCCTTCTAGTAAGGGGTAGCCCTTGAGGTTCTTGAAAAACATCACCATAATCTTCTAAAATAGTTGTTGTCCATTCTGGATTGTCATTTGTAACTTCAATTTTGGCTTGTAGTTGATGGTATTCCACTAAGAATCATTGGCCTTGATAATTTAACGCTTTCAAAAGGGACTTTAGAGATGCTACAACTTTAGTTAAATCGAGGTCCCTTTTCAAAGTGTGATAACCATTTCCAATAGGAATTCTAAGTGTCAACTCACGGAAATTGGCTCTAATTTCTCCCAGGCCAACCAACCATTCCACCCCCAACACTACATCCACTCCTCCAAGATCAAAGACATAAAAATCTTGTTGCACTTTGAGTCCTTGTATCACCAATTCTAATTGAGGACACACTCCTTCACAATCAAGTTTTCTCTCATCTCCTACTTCCACCGTGTATATGGAGGTTGCAAACATTTGCAAATTATGTTCCTTCACAAAAGTGGTTGAAATGAAATTATATGAAGCTCCACAATCTACAAGGACCATAACATGTTCCTTGCCAATCATTCCCCATAACTTAATGGTTTTCTTCGAAGTGAGACCAACAATGCTACACATAGACATTTGAGGTCTTTCAATTCTTCCTCCACTTCCACTAGATTCGGTTTTTGCAATTCACAGTTCTCATCTTCCTCACCCAAAACCAGCATGTGCAACTGTTTGTTAACACACATATGACCTGGACTAAACCTCTCATCACAGCGAAAACATAATCCCTTCCGTGATTTCTATTGCATTTCAGCCTCGGTTAACCTTCTGAATCCTCTGCCTCTGAAAGTTCCAGCGGGCTTTTCAACACTTCCTTCCCCAGAAGAACTTCCAACTCCTGACATTGTAGTTTGCGTTTGTTGCTTTACCCCTGGTTCCCATGTCACCGTTCTAGTATTATTGAAAGTTCTCATTTGTTTACCCCCAGAAAACGCATAATTGCTCCCCTTGTTGATTAAATTGTTCTTCTCATCAACTCTCTGAGTGAAGTCCATTAATTCCGCAAGAGTCTCCACTAGGTGTAATTTTAATTCTGCCCTTATCACTTCCTTAAGTCCATTCAAAAAAATTCCTTTCAAATATGTTGGTTCACACATTTGAAAGGGCCTGCGTATAGTTCAAACTTTTCTCGATACTCTTCGACTGACCCTATTTGTTTGAGACTTAGTAACAATTCAAAAGGGCTTTCAATCGTAGATGGTTGGAAACGCTTAATCACAGGGGCACGAAAATCATCCCAAGTAGGATGTTGAGCAGAAAATTCCCACCATTGGTACCATGTCAAAGCCTTTCCCTCCATAGCCACCATTACCGCTTGCAACTTCTCTGCCTCAAACATTCCTTTCAAATCAAAGTATCTTTCCACCTTAGTCGTCCATCCATACGCATCTTCACCATTAAAGATGAGTATTTCTAATTTCCTCCACCTTTCGACCCTGTTTCGCGAGTCTAGGGAATTTTCTGGCCTCTCTCCACACAACACAGTGCGACTCCCATCGCTGGAATCATCTTCCTGCCTCGCATGAATTAGCCTGACAGCATCAGCCAAGTCATTCAATTGGCGCCTGGCTTCCAACCGCTCCACCCTTTCTTGTTCCATATGTTTTTCCCACGTTTCACGCAAAGCCAGCAACCCTTCAAACCCTCGTTCCAGAACTTCCATACGTGCTTCCATACTGCGTGCTTCCATATTGCGCGTAAATACCATGAATTTCTCCTGAATTTTTGTTGCTTTGATACCAATGTTGGAACTAGTTAGTAAATAATTGAAATGGGAAACTCAATTCTTTATTGAATTTAAACAAAATGTGAGTTTACAATTCTGTTTGGGCAGAATTGATAAATTTGTTACAAAATTATCCACTCCAAGAATTTGAGAGCTTGGTCTCTCCCTTCCCAATAACACTCAGAAATTTCCTGCATTCCTCTTTCTAATTTTCCTACTTTTATTTGCATCGTAACTGCTCTAAAGCAGTAGTTACTGCCTGATTTACAACTTAAACTGACACAATAACTGTCTACATAACAAATAACTGCCATACAAATTTAGTTCCCACTTAAAATTCTAACTCTTGACCCTCTTCTTATAATATTTAGTTATAAGAGGTCTAACAGATTCTTATAATACAACAACGGGCCAACCCTCATAATACAAGAACACGCGATTAGATATTCTTTAGATTGAAATTGTGCATTGAGAACGAGGATTGAACTGTTGTTTGCCTGTCTGATCAAGGAAGCAATACAACCAAAATTGTTTCATTAGGTTTTGCAATCCAATTCTTTTTGAGGAAATATAACCCGTGGCCCTACCTACAGAAATGTAGCAAATTGCAAAGGAACCACCAGCATAAACAATAATTCATCTACCTATAATACAATATTTATTCTACATTATCTATCCAACTCAACCCTTGAAGTTTTCTAAGTTTTCCTTTCTTTATCCTTTTCTTGATTCGCTCAACCTTTCCCCATTTACCAGCATCTGCATACAAACTCGACAACAGAAGATGGTTCGCAGCACTCTCGGGTTCTAACTCCAACAAATGCTTAGCAGCCACTTCTGCAAGCTCCACATGCCCATGATTTCTACAAGCAGCCAACAATGCACCCCACACAAACAAATCAGGTTCAATAGGCATTGTCTTGATTATGCCATACGCTTCCTCAAGTTTCCCTGCTCGACCTAAAAGATCCACCATGCATGCATAATGCTCCAGTCGTGGCTCAATGCAGTATTTCTCTTGCATAATCTTGAACAGCCTCTGTCCAAGTTCAATATCTCCAACATGGCTACAAGCTGTGAGAGTTGCCGTGAAAGTTAAATGGTCCGGCTTTACTTCCTCTTCCATCTCCATCCGATAGAAGAGCTCAATAGCTTCTTTGCAATACCCATGATTCGCATAACCAAAAATCATAGAGTTCATTGTTACCGTGTTCTTCTCCGGTATCTTATAAAACAGTGTCCTTGCTTCAGAAATAAATCCACATTTTGCATACATGTCAACCAAAGCACTCCTTACATATACATCATCCTCCACACCAATCACCAAAGCATAGCCATGAATTTCTTTCCCAAACCTCACTCTTGCTGCAGTAGCACAAGCTGGCAGAAGGGCACTGATAGTAGCCGAAGTAGGACAAAACCCATGACCCAACATTTGCTTAAACGTATCAAAAGCTTCGTCATTACGAAAGTTCTGCACAAAACCAGAAATAACAGAAGTCCATGACACCACATCAGGCTCAACACCATCTTCAATCATCAACCTGAATATTTCAGAAACCATTGCTCGGTCACATCTCTGTGCAAACCCAGATATCAAAGCGTTCCAAGTCACCACATTTGGGTTCACACCCATCAATTTCATATTTTTCACCAGACCCAATGCCTTATTCGGAAGTCCTTGTTGAGCATACCCAGAAACAACAGCATTTAACGCCACCAAATCCTTCATAGCCATTCCATCAAACACCTTACGTGCATCCTCAACTTTACCACACTTGGAGTACAGAACAATCAACGCACTCGAAACAAAAGCATCAATCTCAAACGAAGACTTCAAAATCAAGCAATGTATTTTCTCTCCGGAGATTCGGTCACCGACGTGGCCGCAGGCTTTGAGAACACTAGGAATCACAAAGACGTTATTGGGTTTCAATCCATGGAGAGTTTGCATCTCGGAGAACACGGATAGAGCGTGATAATAGAATCCGCAGCGAGCGCATGTACCGATGAGGGCAGTCCAACGGCGAACATTTGTTTGGGGAATTTTGTCTAACAGTTTTCGTGCAAGGGAGAGTTGGCCACAGCTTGCGTATAGAGCTACAAGATTGGATGCGACAACGTTGAAACGCGCGTAGCCATTGGTGGTTAAGTGCGCGTGAAGCTTCTTCCCTTGCTGCAATGATCTATCACGAGCGTATGTTTCGATGAGTTCAGCGTATGCCATTGGTGGTTCAGGTTCTGAACGAAGGAGTCGATGGTTGAGGATAGCATTTTTGGCGGGAAATTTTAAGAATGTTGTGATTCTTACAAGTGCCTGCATAGCAAGCACTAAGCCAGTAACTGTGCAATACGAGCGTCGAATTAACAGCGGTTAAAAATAAAAAGAATTAACTATATAGCTAAATGCATTGTGTTGGTTGGTTGGTTGTTTGTGATGTCTCCAACAACGGGCCATGTGGTGGTTGTAGTGCTACCAACAACCACAATATCCAACTTCTGTTTATTTTATTTCTTCTTCACACTGTTACCGGTTGGGATTCAATGCATTTCTTCTAGTCTTCTACTTTAAGTTCCCACGATACTCAGAAAGGATGAACCACCCAAGAATTATAGGAGATTAAGGTTTACAGCTTGAGCTTGCTTTAAGATTCAAAATGAGATTGATAATTTTTTTGGTTTGGGGCTTAAAAAATTGTGTTAGATAGAATTTGAACTAAAATTAAGAATTTGAATTCAATCGCTTAATTAAATGATATTGATATTAACCACTTGATCTTTATCATTCGGTTAAATAAAATTGATATGCAATTTTTAACACTTTACATTCTTTTCAATGAATAGAACTTAACTGCCACCGAGGAAAGCTTATGTAACCTGTAATACCCCAGGCAAACATGGTGTTCGCTGTAAGAATTTATCAGATGCAAAGTAGAATAATAATTATGTTTTATTTTTTTTAAGAGAAAAAAGGTACTTAATACTGTTTATGCAATTGAGGTCTTTCTGATTCGATTGAAATCAACCAAATAATTGGACTAAAGTATTTGTTAATAAACTTCAATTAGAGTCAAATAGATTAAGTTTATCGGAGATATTTTCCTCCCAACAAATTTCAAATTATCAAGGCACATTTTCTATGACAATTAGAAATTAAGACAAGAAATTTAGGGCGAAGTAGTAGACAAATGGTACGAAAACAGAAGAACAAGTGCAAATTTTTCATCAACTACACGGAATTTGATAGACAAAAAATACCAAAACAATTATTGCTAATACTCCAACAATCATCACAACCGAAAAAATTAACGAAGTACATTACAAATCACTACGTTTCCATCCGTACTCATAAATTAGACATTGATCATAAGCCGCCGAAATTATCAATAGTAGACAGCAAGATAATCTATAAGATTAATATTTTCATTGAACCCTACACCGACTTTGAGAGTAACCTACAGAAAACCAAGCTTGGTACCAGCTTAGAGTTCACTTAAACCAAATTCTACAAGATTCAAGCACCTATAGCCGAAAGAATTCTTCCACAAACGAAAAAGAACCGAACATACACTACTACGACTCATATGCACCTCAAAATCTTTCTCCGAAACGGAAAAATATTGCACCTGTTCCTGAGTTATGATCAACGGCATATTCTGCTCTCACTAAACCAAGCTTCATACCAACACCATAAGAGGACCCCTGACCCATTCTCCTATAGACTTCTGTTGGATTTCCTTTGACATCTTTTGAACTTCCTAGATCAGTGCCGTGTTCTGCAAAGGCGTACACGTGTGTACCTTTGACAGGTACACGTACCTCAGCTGCCAGCTGCAGGAAGAACAAGAAACCAGATAGTTGTTTACTGGATAATGTATAGATTGGAAGAATTAAAAACTATTGTATCTCCATAGACAATCATAAGATGTACACTGCTATTAATACCTCTAGGATGTTTCTGGCCGCTCCAATCTCACCCATGTTGTAACCCCTAACAGAGTAGGGACCCCCAAGAGTAAAAGCATCATAACTTGGAAGGTCACCTACGCAGCCACCATAGTGGCCATGAAGGACAAGCACTGGCGGTGGTGGTTTACCAGCACCTTCCTCAACAGACTTCAGTTGGAAAAACTGTGTCACAGTTAATTGGTGACGGTTAAAGAATGGGAAATTGCTGCCAACGCCAAGTCCTTGATCTACCTGCAGTTTGTATAGAGATAACTTTATCGACACAGAACATAGCATAGCAAACTTCAAGATCATAAATTCATGAAATGCAATCTCTTGTGTCCTCAAAGTTACAGTAATATAGTGTTTTCTTAGAGGAAATAAAGACGAGGAATGATTTTTATGAATTTTTTGTTTGGTTCAACAATTTGGAAGGAAGGGGGGATGGAAGGGAGCAAAACCCATCCTTCTGAATTTTGGCTCCTCTTCAAATCGGGGATTTGAAGGAAAAGACGAATTCAAAATATTTTAAATGCATGGACTTAAATCCTTCCCCTCCCATCCCTTGCCTCCCCTCTATTCAAATCTCTCACCGTCCTTCTCAACCCCTCTTTTGAACCAAACATTGTGTAAGGTTGATCAGTTCCTGAGCTAGATAAACAAAATTAGGTGCAAACAACCACTATAAAAATCCACATCCAGATGCAATTCCAGTCAATAGTTTCAAAGACCCACAAAAACTGAGACGCTAGTTTCAAATAGAAGTCTGTCGCTAGAAGAACTAGGCTTTCATTGAACAGGACTAGATGTAGGTTACAAACCGGAATTAGAAGCCTCCGAGCTCATCCCCACAAAACTAACTAGTAAGGTAAGGATTGCCCAAATCTTATAAGCCCTACCTAGGCCATATAACTAGCCGGTGTGAGACTATCAAGTGTGAGACTATCAACATACCCACTCACACTCAGGACTAGGCATCTAAAGCATGGACTAATGAGGGTGGCATAACAGGGCCATGTGAGAAAATTTGTGCCACTCTGAAAAAATTTCATCCATGATTAGTCACCATTTGGTGGTTTTGGTGAAAATTTTCATCAATATCTAGTCACTGAAATCACCAAATGGAGACTAAACATAGATGAAAATGTTGTAGAGACTAAACTTGATAATATGATATTTTGTTAGGGTCTAAAATTATGTTTCACTCTAAAAAATTATAACATATATATGATCTAAAGGATTTTGAACATATTGGTATCTCCATAAAATAATGAGGCTCGGTTCGAAACCTACTTGATGCATCCCTTTGTTTTCTCTTCCCCATCGAAAGTCTAGGTTTAATTTCTAACCAAAACAGGAAATGCAGCAAGTATCTACCAAATATGGTTCTCTTATTTGAAAGAAAATGAATTTTTTGGACAACATCAACAGCAACGATTATAGGATGAAATAGTCACCTGGAACATGTTCCTACTTCCAACAATAGCTCCATTTACAAACCTTGTGTTATCCCGCGTAATATTTGCCTGTAAAAACGCCATCCTATCGATACCAGTACCACTTAGGGTGGTTGGAGGTCCATCTGCACTAATTCCTCCATTAGGCAAAACTCTTTGACCATTGGAACAGATATTATTGGTTTCATCGCGTGTTATTATCTCTTCCATTACTAATCCATAAGTGAATTTACTCTGACGAGAAAAATTCTGCATGGAAAAAAAGAAATGCAAGTTAAAAAGAAAACTACCAAGCCCAAATAGCCAACTCAAGATTAACCTAAAATAACCAGTAACATTACCTCAGTGATATTGGTTTTTACACCAGCACGGTCAACCCATATTGAAGGCACTTCATCCACCCCTGGCCCCCCAGTGAACACTGGACTCAGCTTCCGGCTATTGAAGCAGCTTACACGGAGAGTTCGGTTGCGTGGATTATCTACACCATCCAAATATGGATGTGCATACTCCATTTTAAATGCAAGATCATCCTACAGCAGTGCATAATGCGCATTTAACTAAATATCAATGCCTATGCCTACATGTATAAGAAACTAAAGTACTCCTATAATAAATGGGAGAAAAAACTCAATGGACTAGTAGTATAAGAGTACCTGAGGATTCAAGAAGTTGCTAGTTGTCACTGAACCAGTAAGAGATCTATTCAATCCTTGCAGATTCCGATGTTCAAAAGTAATAGTACCTCCCGGCTGCAGCGAAGCCTGTACAAACATTAAACAGAAAACAAACACATAAATGGAGCAAACAAAAATCAACATTCAACAAACAAAATCAACATTCGGTTTGCCGCAAATACCAAAGTTGGACGCCCTCCTCGCCCAGGAACAATACTCCACTCGGTACTAACTTCAGCCGACTTCTGCTCCAGCTCTTTGACCTTAATTTCAACAATTATACTTCCCTCATTGTTCTCATCGGGCCGCGGATTCACCTCAATGTTGGAAAACAAAGCAAGGGAATTTATGTTCCTCAAAGCTTGCTTCCCAGCTTCAATGTTAAAAGTATGACCCGGTAGAAGCTGTTATCATGTCAATCCAACACAAACAAACATTCACATTCACATTCACCAAGTGACCAATAATAAACCATAGCCGAACAAGCACATATTAGAAACATACAATTACAAACCTGAGTAGGAAGTTCTCTTTTAACAACAGGGACTTCAGTATTCCCTTCAACAACATTACCAAGTTTATCCAAAAACTGAATAGACAACTGAGTAATATCCCCTTCAACAACCTCACAAACAACCTCACGTGTATTAAGGTTACCAAAATTAACAACCTGAGCACAAGCATAACCTTCATCATGATACCACTTCTGAACACGGTCCCTTATCTTCTGCAACAACCTAGCACTAACCCTACCTTGTTTAGTCAACAGATCCTTAATCTCCTTATAAACCGTAGGAGTCAAAAGACATGGTCTGGAAGTATCAATTCTCCTCTTATATTCCCTCTCCTGTCTCCTAAAAAATTCAAGCTTCTCCTTTTCACTCATATCAGGGTCCATCTCAACCGGTTTAGATTGACCCAATAAACCCACATTGATACATCTGAACCGGTCTGCTTTCTCCCACATACTCTCGGCAAACGAAATCGTCATCGATATTGACCCATCTGCATTGGTTTTCCCTTCCATGTCAACCTTCTCGAACATTCCACAAGAAGCTAAGCTTTCTAGCTCCTTCTGAAGCTGAGCTCTAGTGTAAACTCCACCAGGTTTAAGAGACACCATGTCTAGAAACGAATCTTCGGTTCCGATTTTCGCCTTCGAGTTCCGATCGAGGAACGTAATTTCTGAGATTTTGTATTTCTTAAACCCACTCAATTTGTTAGGTAGAACAGTGATGTTCGCCGGAAGTTCGTGTGAATCCCAATCTTGTGATTTAGATTCGTCGGCGATGGCTCTTGATGGAGAGAGAATTCTTGACCAGAAGGATCCTTCGTCGCCGTTAAACCAGTTACCTCCGGAGGAGGATCCACCTCCACCTCCACCTCCACCAACACCTCCGTTGGCATTGCCACCGGAGAAATCAGGGATGAGGAAATGGAGAGAGTCAGTGAGGAAAAGAGCGGAGGCGGCAGAGGAGACAGCGACGGTGGTGGAGAGGGTTTTGAAAAGGGATGATGAGTTGGAGGAATCAGTGTGGTCGTCGGAGGAAGAGAGATGACATTTGAAGGAAGAAGGACGAGAGATATGATTATTGCGGCGACGAGGGGGAGGGGGTGGGGGTGATAGGGTAGGGGTTAAGCGATTGGAAGTAATAAAGGAAGAAGACATTGCTTTAGATGAGGTCTCTGTATTGTGAAACAAACAAGAGATACACCACACTGGGATTTTGTTCTATGCTTTTTAGCTTTTTATTTTTACAATTTACAATTTACATTTAAGTACATTATTACATGTCCTAATATTACCAAGTGCGTCTTTCTTCTTTATTGTTGCTCTCGCCGTTTTCGACTACTAACCTTAGTATTAAACGCTATTTATAAATTTTATTGCAACAAAAATTATTATAATTTTTCTCCATTATTACAATTTTATTTTAGTTTTAAAATTTTTTATACATTAATTATATATAATTTTACGAGATATAAATTAATTTTTTGTCTTTTACTATAAATTATACACAACTACAAAATAATATTGATATTTATCTCGAATGATTATTAGTTTAAAAAATTAAACGAGTCAAAAATTTTATAAAAAATTAAAGTGAGTCAAAAATATTATAAAAATTAAATGCTAGTAAGTAAATTTTATAATATTATAAACATTTATGAATGATTGTAATAAGATATCTTCAAATGTTTTTATTTTACCCAAGATATCTTCAAATATTAAATAGGCGATAACTTCAATGTTTTTTTGGGTTACTAGTATTTGGTAGAAAAGGGCACCTAGCATTATTTTAAAATAATTTCTTACAAATACTATTGGTCTAAGGCAAGTGATTGAACTGCTGTGTCTGATAATAGGAAATTTTGGGATATTTAGTTTTATCAGTTCAAAGGTAAGGACATCAGCATAAACATATTTTAGTCAAAATAAATAAATAAACATATTATGTCTCCAACAAAATAAAGTTTTTACTCATAAAAAAAGTCACATATTATAATTAAGTCATAATTCAACTAACAAATGTCATTATTGTTAATTTATATATAATGTCTTGAATTCAAAATGTCATAGTTGTATAAATTAATATGTTGATATTTATTATGTCTTTTAAGACAAAAAAATCACATATTTTACTGTTTTAAAAACTAATACAACTATTTTTTAAGAAGTCAAAATAAAAATATTAAAATCAATTATTCAAAATACAATGTGGACCAAAAACAACCCAAACAAACCATCAATAAAAACTCACCATTAGTTAATAGCATCACCCAACAAGCCCGCAAAAAAGAGGCAAATCAAAAAAGTGATTATAATTAGAGTCGGACGGAGAATAAGACTACTAAATCAACTGCCTTAAACCTCTAAAAAAACAAATTTTTTACTTTATCAGAAGGTTTAACAAAAATTAACTTAATAAAAAGACTTCATATTTTAATATTTTTAAAATTAAAATACATAAATTTTTTCTAAATTTAATATTGTATCAACAATATTAAATCAATTGAAGAAAAAAAATATTACATGACATCAATTATATTAATTTAGTGATATCATACTAAAATTTAGAAAAATTATTCTAGACATCGTATAAACGGTCCACCAATTGACCATAAGTAACATTAGTTTGTTTAAAAAACTACATCATTTTTTTATCTTAAAAAAAATAATAAATTCTACTATAATTAATTTACGGGGCATTTATCAGTTGAATTATACTTAAAGAAAAACTACGTCATTCTATGTGATCTAAATTATGCCTAACTGGATATTATTTTTCATATCATTTTGTTACCCTCATTTTGTACATTTCTCTTATATCCCCTCACAAGTTCATCACTTTTTTTTATCACATTCATATTTAAATAGTATTTTTAAATGTGAATCTAAAAATAAATGAGTGTGAAGTGAAACACTCATTTTCCTCTATATTATGCTTAAATCCAAATTAATCTTTTTATTTATGTCAATAATTCCTATTTATGCGTGTCATTTAAGTTTTATTTGTTTTCCCTTCACGGTATTTAAACTACTTAATTGCTTGATCAATGTACATTAAAATGGAAGGTTTTGAACAATTTTATCATCTTGACGAGATCAAATTACTAATTGAGGGAATTACTTGTTTTTGAGGTTTAAGTAGAAACCAAAATAGTTAGTATACACGTGTAGAAAAGGAGACCATAAATATAAAACTCAATATTGGTGTTCTTGATCATTGTGTAGTGCAAGAATTCCGCAAGCAATTACACGAGCACGGTTCATTTTGTGTTACATTTCTGCCTCTTATTATTTTTGTCCAAAGGAGAAACAAATATAAAAGCAGCTTTATTCAATGATTGACACAACTGATTGTGCTATTCAGAAAAAATGGCTCAACTTGAACGCCCACATAAATATATTGATGCTTCAAAAAATCCTGCATCCATCCAAACTATGGAACAACTCCTGCGAGGTAATAAAATCCTTCATTACAATCAATGTTATTATAACAATTAACACTTCACATTTTTCACTTTTTAAAAAAGTTATAACCATGCAGGATAGTGTTCTCTATGTAAAGTAACTAAGACTTTTCTCTATGTTTGGACACATTGCCACAATGTGATAACAAACTCGCACGGCGGCACTAACATCTCTAGTGTGATTTCCTTCGAATACTTTGACGGAGAGTAGAAATAATTTTTTTTTTTAAAAGAGATAGTAAATATCGTCATAAACTCACAAAATTTTGAGATATTAAGTTTAAATTCGGAACACGGCATTCAACTTAACCATTGAATGAGTGAAGTTACATGGAAATGTAAAGACCAAAAAACTTATGTCACCGTATTTTGAACAATTTGTGTCCGAAACTAATACCTAACACTTGAGATTTATGATGATCCGACTACATTTATTCACGCTTCAAATGCTTAGTTTTGGACATGAGGGGGAATGTATTAAGATCCTTATTATTCTACCACATTTCATACGGTAGAAAGTATATGAATTTCCTTGCAGAAAGAAGTTGTGACAGATAAATAAAAATAGAAAAATGGTATAAAATGAGAACAAATCTGAGAAGATTGGAAATATTTTGGGTTATGGTTTGAACATTAAATGCATACAAAAATCATATTCTCATTTCAAGTTTATGTTTTGACATATAGCAGGAGAAGCCTCAAAGCCAAAGCTGTCACCTTGCAACTCCTCCTCTTCCTCAACCTGTTCTTCACCATCCTCCCCTTTCTTCCACAGGTTGAGGCACCATGACTCAGAAGAAGACCATGGCCAGAATCAGAAGAAATCAGTTCTCGCCAAAGTGAAGGAGAAGGCCAAGAAGTTACGCCATAGCCTCAGCAAGAAGAAATACGAGGACGGAAACGCTACTAGTCCCTCTTCGGGTGTTGGACTAGAAGGTGATGGCCTAGAAGAAGATGCTGAATATTATGGAGCTCCAAGTAATAAAAAAAGCATATATAATTGTCATGTCTTCCATTTTATTCATATATATTGCAGTATGGTGCTGCAACAGTAAGTACCATTAGATTTAGAGAGAGAAACTTTACCCCGTTAAATCTAATGGTACCTACAGTTGCAGCCATACTGCTGCGGTAGAGGATCTAGGTCTATAATTGTCTAAAATTAATATTTCAGTGTATGAATCCGAGAAAGTCTCTGAAGGATACACAGAAAATGAAAGGCCACATCCAAGAATGAGTCCAATAAGCCCACAGAAGCATGTTCTGTCAATCAATGATAGACTTGGATTAGAACAAGTTAGAGAAAAGACACTAAGTCGTTCGTTGTCCAAGAAAGCAACACAACCAGCTGCAACTACATTTTCTGGTCCAAACAAGATATCGACCAAAACTGCTGCCGAGAAGAATTTGGCACCAGCTTATGCTGAAGGATCAGAAACAGCTAACTATACAACCTCAAAATTTCAAGGTCTCTCGGTTTCCAAACCTGGAGAGCATCACAATTCGTCACCAACAGGTGCAACAAATCATAAAGCATCATTGTCTGTCTGTGCTTCACGTACACCTTCAGCTAAGATGCCCTCCCAAATATGTCCAAACACCCCTCAAACTTCATCAACTCCAATGGTGAGTCCACCTCCTTCACCACCCTTGTCTGCTCCACCGGGTGCGACCAATAACAGCCCTACCTCACAGATATGGGATAAGGGTGTTTCTATGAAGGAATACTTGATGAACAAACTTGAGCCAGGTGAAGATGAAAAAGCTCTTTCACGTGTGATATCTGAAGCAATGAGTCCTAGGAGAACTCCTGGTGATGTAGGCGTGATAGAGAAGGTGAGAGAAGCTGTAACATCTTTGCTTCGAACTGAGGTACCAACAAAACATGCAGATACAAAAGCAACAACAAAACTTGCAGACACAAACCCCACCACTACTGCTCACACGCCCTCCCAAGTCTCAGCCTCTACCAGCACTACTCGCGCTTCATCTCAAGTCCCTGTATCTTTCAACCCTCAAGAAGGTAATTTACCAGGTCATCAATCTTTGGCCTTGATATGTATTTCATGTATTATCTGATTTTTTTCCCTATACATTATTTTTGTCTCTACATAAGTCAATGTTTCATTTCATCATTCTAAATATGCAGTGGCTCAGGAAGAAAACCATGGCAGGATTCTTCAGGCAAATTGAAAGCACCCATGATATGTTTGCTGCATATTTTTATATGTATTCAATTTCTGTTCAACCTTGTTGTATATGTTGTACCTTATAATTAGGCTGGAAAGATAGTTTCCCTTATATTTGTAAAATTTAATTGTATGTAATAAGTTGTGTATTTTAGGTGTAACGACCTAACAGATACATTGTATATTTCTATAACATTGCATATACTTACATTGTTTTGCCTCAGAATATTTGGTAATTGCAAAAACAAAAAATAAGGCAAGGTCCTCCATCAGTATGGTAATCCCCCTTGGCAATCGAATCACGAAAACTAAAATCATAATTTAGCACCCTTACATGATTTGAGTACCTTGGTTAGAGATTACAATATCATCATCTTATTGCAAATATTACCATGCATATCAAATCAAACTATAATGCACTCACATCAAAAGGTGCTAGTTTCTGCTGTCACTTCAAGAATTTGGATTCAATTTCTTCTAAGCTCAAGCCTTTTGTCTCCGGGACAGAAAATACAATGAACAGAAGTGACAGTAAAGAAATGGCTGCAAAAAGGAGAAAAAGGTTCTCTGCTCCTAGATACTCCTGTAATGGAATTCAACACAGATTATAAACTCACACAGCAATCAGACAATTTAAAATGATAAAATTACCTATCTAAGAAAATAAAACTGGAAGTAAAGAATCTAAAACCTTTAATGGCGAGAATGCAAAGGTAACAACAGCATTTGCAGCAAAGTTGGTAAGAACAGCCATACTAATCCCCCGTCCTCTGGTTCGAAGTGGGAAGATTTCTGATACCATAAGCCAACTTATTGGCCCGAATGATATCTGCAATTCAAATGCAATTTGACATAAATCTGTCCAAATTCTATGGCCAAGATTAATAAGTAACATACCACTGAAGAGGACTTTCATCCTGGTTGAATATAACGAGAAAAAGTTGCACAGACAATTATCAGAAAATCTTTACCTGGTAACATCCAACGTAAAGAAGTAAAGCTGCAACAGCAACAATTGGTAACCCTCCGAGAAACTTATAATAAGCGGAAAGCAGAACTAAAGATATGGCCTACAGAAATAAAAGAAAAGTGAATAACCATTGCATTTGACAAGTTGCAGTTGAAGTACTATAAGAATCTGTTAGTTCAAATGCTGTAGGATTCCTACAATGCCACTGACACCTCCAATCAGCAAAGGTCTTCTCCCCAAATCATCTACTTTCAGGACAGCAATCCATGTCATTGCTAACTACAGGTTGATCAATCACAAAAACAATATCGTCAGTGTAAAAAAACAGTTGCTCATCCTATAAGTGGAAAATCTAAATCAGTATACCTTGAATAAGCCAATAACAACTGAAACTTTAGCCGCATCAGATGCAGCAGAAAATCCAGCACTCTAGATATATAACATATATAATCTACAGTGAGCAAGATGGAAATAAGAAAGTTTCATTGAAAGTAAAGTGAAAATGTATTTAACAATTTAGTACCTGAAGAATTGGACCCGCGTAATACAGAACACTAGGTTGACCTGTTATCTATTGTAACAAGGTGTTTAATCAGACAAACTGCAGAAATAGTTCTCCATATTTTCTTCAATTATAACGTGAGTAAAGCGGAAGTATGCAAACACAATTATGATGATAATTATGAAATAACTCATTGCACTGAAATGGAACAACCTGTTGAAATAATACTAGCCCTCCACCAATTACAAACGCTTTCAGATTTGGACCCTGAAACACCTCTAAGAAATTCCCCTCGGATTCCTGATCTTCATAGGCAGACTTCAACGAGACAACAGTCTCTTCTATCTGCCTCTCAGATTCTCTGTCACCAGGTGGCCGGCCCCTTAATTTGCTCAAAGAAACAATTGCCTTTTCCTTCAAATCTTGAAAAGAACCTTTTCCTTGTACTGCTTTGAGAAGCAACCACCGTGGAGATGGAGGGAGAGTCCACATTCCAAGCCCCATTAACATAGCAAGCGGAGCACTAAATCCATACATGAACCGCCATCCCCCAACTGAACTAATCTGAAAGCTTCCCACAAAATAACCCAACTGCGCGATTGTTCAATCCCCGACTCAGTAAACTCTTTAGTTGATAAAAAAAATATACATAAAAGGCAATAATGTAATACCAGAATCCCCAGGACAATGAAGAGTTCTTTTAATGATACTAGAGTCCCGCGGATTTGTGATGGACAAGTTTCTGCAATGTATAAAGGAGCTCCATGCATGGCCTGTATGTAATTCATTTCGCTTGTAAGATGGTGCATAAATAATCTATATTACCAAAATTATATAATGGTTTAAAGTAGCCTACCAGACCTATACCAAGTCCATAAAGAAGCCTTCCTACTAAGAGCACACCAAGTTCTGGTGCAGAGGCAGTGATTGCACTACCAAGTAGATACAACACGGCTGCACCAATGAGTTGTCGCTTCCTCCCTAGTGTTTCAGCCAAATTAATATATTCAAAATAAATAATAATAATAATAATAATAATAATAATAATAATAATAATAATAATCATCTAAAGAAGTTCAGTTTCTGCCTTTCTGGATAATTTAAGTAAGAAAGGCATTTACCAATGTAATCGGCAATGGCAAATGCAAGAAGTGATCCAAGAAGAGCCCCATATAGGGAACCACTGACCTATGTTTGACATTAAGAGTTAGATTTTAATGTGTAAAGTTGATCATAAATTATCCATTAATTGCAAGATGTTTTCCAATTATGACACAGAGATCATACCACAAGACCAAGCTGAATGGCAGAAAGATTGAACCAAGTGATACCGCTAAGCTCAGGTGACTGTGAATTAAAAATAGAAAACAATATGAAAAACCATTTATTTATGTTACTGCACTAACAACAGAAAAAAATACAATTGACAAACACTGACTGAATTATTTTTTTTACCTGCAGTGAAATTGCAGCACCGGATGTGGCACCAATATCATAACCAAATAACAAGCCTCCCAATGCAGGGAATACAAACCTAAATATTGAAACAACATACCGAATTAAGTGGACCAGGAGCTGATACATTTCAAAATTTTCGACGCTTGATCACTAGGAACGGTGTTTTCTGACTATGAAAGAAAATAAATTTAGCACAGTCAATAAAACATAATTCCCGTTCCCCTCACTCTAGAAGAAAATATATTAATTCCAAAATAACAATGTGTTTGCTTTTGGTCTATAGTTAAATATGTTAAGATCCCACTACAAGAAAGTATATGGTCAAGGTACTCCTTATAATGATTTGAACAGTTTGAGCTAGCTTATGGGTTACTTTAGGCCCAGTAATTCTCAATTCAAGATGATGTTCCCGATCAACCATTTCTAATAACCTCATACACTAAATGTTATGAAATCAAACCCAAGCTTAATTAAAATTCAGCCAAGAATCTAACTCTTGCCTACTTAAGTTTACACTTGTGCACATGTAATGGAACCAACCCTAATCTCAATTGAAATTCAGTCAAGTATGTTACTCTTGCCAACTTAAACTTACCATTCTCTTTCACATTTCCTATTAAAGCTTTGTACTTAACCTATGTAAGTCTTAATTATTCATGTAAGTAGTTATCCTCATTGTCTGTGAAGCAAGAGCAAGTAGCACAAATTACCCGACACATCAAATCAAAGGCGTGTCGGAGTGTCAAACACACGAGACACCGACACTTGTGATTGCATACAATCACTTCTATTTTCTCAAATTATTATGAATGGTGTCCACCTGTTGGTGTGAGTGTTGTGTCTGGTGTCAAAGCCTACACACCACACCTCTCTTATTGGAAGCCTTATAATGAAAGGGTAGTTTCAGAAACGTACGGAAGAATCACAGAAGACCAAGAAAATTCTTCTTTGTTAGTTGCATCTGAAACAACCGACTCAGAATTGTTCCCAGCAGAATACTCCTTCTGCTGCGCTTGAACCTGCCCAGAAGATGAATAGACCAAATTAGACTAATAAAAAGAGTGAAACTTTGATGAGTTTTTCAGTTTCTGGGTGCTTACGTGGAATCTTCTGCGATTATGAACAGAGTGAGAGGTGAGAAGCGGATAAGTGACACGTGTTGGTGCCAAATGGTTGTTAATGGAAGAAATGATGATGCGAGGAGAAAACGGGGCTTTTGACCTATTTACCCTTTGATGGTGAAGTGAGTTGAACAGGGGAAGCTTGAAATTGAAGAGAGTAGTAGTTGATGATGCCATTTGAATTGAGGAAGCAAGAATGAATAAGAGAGTGTGTGTTGGTGGAATCAAGAGTGAGGAATCATCGTAGTTTGTGATGCACGAATGAAAAAGAAGAAACAATTGATTTTTGTCAAAAATGTTTCTTCTTTTTAACCATAGTTTTGTCAAAATGTTACTACCAAACATCAACTTTCTCCCAGTAAAAAAGAAGAAGAGGAGAAAAGAAACTTTGTAATTTCCTTGAGTTTAACGACGGCAGAGTATAGAGTATATTGTGGAAAAAAATT
This sequence comes from Cicer cuneatum, assembly GCA_037974295.1. Lineage (NCBI taxonomy): Eukaryota > Viridiplantae > Streptophyta > Magnoliopsida > Fabales > Fabaceae > Cicer > Cicer cuneatum. Next base: position 77,146,489 of record JBBPBO010000005.1, read on the forward strand.
ACTATATCATATCAAAAAATAAAAATATTACTATAGCTTTTGTTTATATGGAAAAAAATTACTATATTTTTACACTATCCCCAACTAATATTTCAGTGTGTTATGTCAAAGAGTAAATGTAGCATGGTATGCTCGAAGAGTCAAAAACAAGTTTTGGGTGCATCATTGTAGAGCTCTCAAAATGGAGAGTACATGACATGAAAGTTCATTTAAATATCTACTATCCATTGAAAATAAAAGAAAAATGAAATAAAGAGATAAATTTACAGGGTTTCCGCGGTTTGCCATGCTTTTATTATATTTGACCTTTGATGATTTTTCATTTGTCATTAAATTGTCGTGATTTATGATCAATTTTTAGTCTAAAATCACCGTCTATTAATATTTTTTTATCTAAAAAAGTGATTTGTAAGCAAATTTAATTTTTTATTTGTGTTTTTTGTGGTTTTGTCGTCTTACTGTGGTATTGTGTTTATTCATCGTTTTGATACGGAGTTTTGATTTTTTGTCTTATTGCGATGTTATTTAGTTCAAATTGACATATTAGCTTTGATCAAGGGTTCCAATTCAGTTGATGACTTTAGTGTCATCAACGCTACAAGTCTCAGAGGCATGACTTTTACGGACACTTCAATTTTGTCATGTTTTGTAGATATTGTATTGTTTTATGCTATTAATGTCGGTGTTGTGAGTTTGTTCGCAATTGCATCTTTTTCATTTTTAACAATTTTTGAATTGTAATGTTCTTGATCGATATAATTCTATTAATTTTAATGAATGAATATCGTTCTTTAATAAATAAAAAATGAAGATTTAAAAATATGAGGAAATTCACTTTGGTTCGAGATCAATGGATTGATGAATTATCCCGCATTTTAGTATGGGTTGGATAGTAATATAAAAAAATAAAAAAGCTAAACAACAATAAATGGATCTTTTTAGTTAGTCCAATTAGCTCAAAATAAAAATTGAGTTGAACTAGACTTTAATTTAGGATTTTTGTGTGTATTTTGAAGAAAAAAAAATATTTATCTTCTCCTCTCATATATTTTCAAAAGTTTCTAAATTTTTTTTTTCAATTTTAACCCTCTTTAAATTAACTAATCCAAATGAGATTTGTTCGAATTAATCAATGATGTAAATACAAACTTGAAATTTTTCGTAATGTTTTACAATTTCTAATTTGTTTGAAAGCGAAAAAAATCCTTAAATTAACTTTATGTCTCCTTAGTAGCCAATTCAAAAGCGTAAAAATCCTTAAACCTTCTAAGTTAGTATTTACACTTCTATGTTCAATGCGGACAAACCTTGTTTGGATTGTTTAATCCATATAAGGTTAAAATCAAGAAAAAAAATGAATTGTGAGGGTCTTTTGAGAATATATAGAGGTGGGAAGCAAAACTCTCAAGAAAAATATGATTAGTAAAAGCTTAAACAATTATTTTTTAATTTAAAAATTATAAATAAAATAATATCTAAATATATTAACATAATAAAAAGAGAAACTCTCGCTAAAACTTCTATCTTTTTTTTTTTTTTAAATTAAGGTAAAAGAATGACACATCAGTATAAATTTAAAGTAGATAAGACTTTAAAATTCATTGAGTATTTACAAATGTATTAACATTTATATCTCTTATAACACTAATAGGATTAGACACGCAATATGTCATATCTAACATGTGTCTTTTTTACTATTAGATCCAATCATTAGAGAACATTAGAATTTAAGTAGAGGTGGTTGGTCCTAAAAAATTGATTAAATAAATCGTATATAAGATTAATAGCTTATATATTTGACTTGATGCTGTAAGATTTTAATTTGAAACATAACTTAATTGTTGATAATTTGGGTCATTAACTCGTTATTATCTACGATGGCCCAAAATCTCCAACAGAAACAACTTAGATTAACCAAGAACTGTAATAATTTGTGTAGATTAATAGTTTAGATTCTATTCGTGGAGTAAAATGAAATTCAACAATAAAAATAAATATAAAAGTAGTGATATAATGTAGGACAAAACTTAAATGCAGTTACTTATATCCTGTTTTTACTATCGACCAATAAAAATAGAAATGTTAAACATGTTGTCTTCCCCAACCCTTAATTTTATGAAGAAGAAGAAGAAAAAAGGGAAACGCCATGCTATAACCATCACTAATTCTAAAACATAGTGGGTTGGAATAATAACGGTGTTTATACAAATGTTAGTTTATTTTGAAGATTTAAATTAAATAATCCTCAAATTTTAGTTGGAGAACAGTAAAAACTGCATATGTAGAACTATATGTAAGTATTGCCCAATAATTTATATACTTTTATGAAGATGTATTCAACTAATTTAATTAAATAACAGTTATTTAGAGTTTAATTTTTATACAGTAGAAGTAAAAGTAAAAACATTTTTTTGAATTTCATTTATTTTTTAAGTTAATAATTTATTTTTGAACCCATTAAATAATATAGAAAATAATTATTAAATACATGTGCAAGATATTTTTTTTTGTCGGAAGAAATGTAAATATTTGTATGCCTAATGACAATTATTAAATTCATAATTAAATTAAAGAGTTTCATTACTAAGGAATATATTTCCGCCTTGCCGACATACTAAAGTGTAATACAGCGTCATAAGCAATAAAATTTAAAATAAATATATATATATATATACCCTGTGAAATCTTTTTTAAAAAACATTGCTTGAATAAACATTATATAGATTTTCAAATAAGAAAACTTCTAAACATGTCCAAAAAATTTGCAACAAATTTTTTGCAAAAATAATTACCTAGGTAATCATGTAAAATTGTCCATAATAACAGAATTAATTAAAATAACTCATATTATTGATATGATGATATCGTTAGTATAAATTTAGTCAATAAGACAATTACGATAAACAATTGTTGCATATGTTTCGATATACAAGAGTAGGTACATAATTGTTAGTAGAGTGAGACACACTTCCACATTCTCCTCCTTGATTATTCTCCAAGGAAAGGAAAATTCTTTAACAATATATAACAATAAACCGAATAATAATAAATAATAAATTTAAAAACCAAAGATGCGCAAATAAGTGGTTTCGAGACAAGTAATAATCCTACAAAAGCTATGAACCAACAAAAAACTCAAACCCACTTTTCCGTTTGTTTTGGAAACTTAATCTCCACCATTCCTTTTAAATCCTTGCAAGTTGTAACTACATAAGCATATGAATGTGTCTATATGAAAAACGATTGAAAATCTTATCTTATTTATACCTTATTATCCAATTTTCTAAGAAAGATTAAATCAATACATAGAGCTTCTTGCAAAGTGCAAATCATTTTTAAGAAATGGAGAACAAAACAATCTTGATAAATATGAGAACAAAAGGATGCTCCACAAGGCTAAAGAAACATGCCCCATCGTTTATTGAGATTAGTACGACCCACTAATCCTTTTGCTCCTTCTATAGATGCTTCAAATGCAATTCCTTTATTATCTCCACTTATCTTATATCCACAAACAGAAACTACTATACAAACTCAAATGTTACAAAATAATGGCAACGATGGTAATGACATTAACAATGAGGCTATGAGTAGTTCACATTCATCCTTCATGCAAAGCAATGTATGGAACATCCAGCTATGGCCCCATTTTCGGAGTCTTCATCTTTATGTAATTTCTTACAAAAACATTGTGTTATTGTGAATAATACTCAATGAAATGGACCAGCTCAAACATTTCTTTATGCTCTTATTATGTATATGATATTGTGGTTATTAGCTGGTTTTAGTAGTGAAATATTTCTACGTGAGATATGGGTTAATTATACTCTTATTGGCCATTTGTTTTTAGTGAATTAATCAATTAATTGCAAATATCTTCAATTTTATTGTTAAGTTTTAATTATAGTTATAAATTGTATTCTGTATTCCATTTAAAATATGATATGGTGTACAAGGTTTTTGAGAAACGCAATTTACACCCACCTAAAATTAAAAATTATTATTGATTATTTTAAACTACTTTTATATAACAAAAAATATCATAAAACCGTATAATACTTTTCCTCTATTCTATAAGACTTATCGATCCGTTCGAGTAATGTTTAATTGTTGAACATTTTTAAGAACCTCTAAGAGCACATCATTGCTAACGTACAATACATATTGATTATTTTGTATAAAAAAAAAAACAAATTAGAAATTATAAAAGTGCATTTGTATTAATTAATCCATATATATTAGTAGAATCTAGGACATAAGGTATTGGCATGTGAATGAAAGTGTCTATAGAAAAACAAAATGATGAAATCTGGAGAGTAGTAACAATAAACAAGAATTATCTAACTGAAACTTGTGAAATAAAAAATTACAAGATTGTCCATTATTAAGAATTATTTAAAAGTAAAATCTTGGTTTTATTGTCCAAATCGAAAAGGTGCATATTCCTCATTATTCCATTAATACTAGGAGGCTATAATTCCTGCTGAAATGATGCATATCTCATATGCCCTCACCTATATGTCATTAAAATCCCGCAGTCCCTCATTATGCCATTAATACATGGCGACCGTAACTTGTGTTGAAATGATACATATAGACCCTCTTCAATATGTGCATTAAGGCATTGAAATCCAATAATCCAACAACATTATGTAAGTCTCCCCATTTTTATGGATCCGTCTCATTACCCATTATATCCTTCCAAAATTATTATCAAATAACCACTTTACAATATCCTTGAACAAATACCATCTACAATCAGTGTGGCTATAATTTTTTTAATATCATGTTTCACTATCATTTTTACCATTGCAACCATTCGTTCACTTTTCTTTTTCACTACTTCAAATCTAATATATATATATATATATATATATAATTTGTATTTGTATTTTTGAAGTACTCCATGATGATTCTCATTTAACTAATATAAAAAAGGAGATTAGGCGGCAAGTGTTATAGAACCTAGGAGATGGAATTCAACCCATCTCTACATGTTACACACTATTTAGTTTTATAATTTTTTAATCGTTTTATTTCATTATTTCGGTTATACATACTCAATTTGCAAAATCATTTATTTGAATTTTTAGACAAAAACACGATTACCGAAATTATTTATTAGAGACTTTGACATTAATGTATTAAGATATTATTTTTTTATAGATCCAAAGATAATGAGCTTGAGGTGATTGAAAAAAAGGATGGTGAAATTTACTTTGTCGACGAACGGTACTCAATGTATGATTTTTACAATCTTAGATTTGGTGGTTGGGTAACTATAGTTCATACAAGTCCCAATAGCGTCGCCATTAATTTGAGGGATATATTTGGATCTGAAGTTGAATATCCAAAATATGATCTTTCAATGTGCTTCAAACTAAAACGTAATATTGTTAACGGGAAAGTTTCTGCTGTTATAGACGATCTATATGATGATCTACCAGAAATCCAAACATTTTTACAAAGATTTAATCGGGCTCTATTAAAACCTTGACAATTTCTAATATCGTTTCCTGTAACTTGAATTATCTTAATCTAGTTTTTCATATTTATTTTTCATGTCAACAATTGCTATCTTTTTATTTATGTTCGCGACCATTAAACACATTTTTTTAATTTGTGTTTAATTATGGTCACAATCAGGTCATGCATGTTAAAATTGAATATTTAAGAAAATAACAGCAAATGTAAAAAGAAATTAAGAGAAGTTAATGTAATGCAAGTATGAGTTTTATTAAATTTGAAAAATTATGATTACAATGGTGATCTTTATTTATAGGTAAAGATCACTTATAACAAAATCTAAACTGCAACTAACAAACTCTAAATTGAATCTAACTAACTCTAACAAATTCTATCAGAATATTCTAGTGGCTCTAGTTAGTTAGAGCATCAAGCTATTTTGTTTTTAGATTTGTGCAGTCTATATTTTATAATATACCCCTTTAGAATTTGAGGGTGGTTTTACTAAGGTGCGTTTGTCAAACACTCTGAGTTTGTCACCGACAGTTACAAACTTGGTGACAGGAAGAGGTTTTGCTAATGCATTTGTCCATTGGTCATGAGCTGGAACATGAGAGACAATGAGACTTTTGTTCAACACTTTTTCTCTAACAACGAAGATGTCAAGTTCCATGTGTTTGGTTTGATTCTCGAGAGTTGGATTATGTGCAAGAGAGATTATGCTTAAGTTATCACATAGGAGTTGAGGAATTTAAACTTGCAATGAAGCTCGGTTAACAATGATTGTATCCAAAGAATTTCTGCTGCAAGCTGTGTCAAGCTTCTGTTGTTGATCGTGCTACTAGAGGTTGCTTCTTTGACCACCATGAGATGAGGTTAGGACCAAGATACACACAGGCCCCTAAGATGGACCTGCAATCATCAAGATTTTTTGCCCAGTCTGCATCACAAAAGCCTATTAAAGACAAAGGTTGATGAACAGGTGATAGCTGAACCAGAAGACCATGATGCAGGGTGCCACTTAGATAACACAATTATTTTAACTGTCTGATAACTCTTCATCATATGCATATTTGTCATTGCTTTTAGTCTTCTTTATAGGAAATCATTAGTTAATTTAAGGAGTTATTTAATATATTTTGTTGATTTTAGTTTTTAGATTTAACAACATGTTTATGTTTGTATTTCCTTTATTAAGTAGATATTTTTTATGGTTTTATGTTATTTCCTTATTTTCCGTGCAGTGCTGAATTTTGGTGAGAAATCAACATGACCTACATGGAGTATTTCTACCATATCTGGAGTTGTAGATGTCCAATTGGAGTCAAACCAAGTGAAAATGAAAGCTAAGATCCATAGCTACAACTTTCATGAAGACACCAGAACCAAATTTGGACTCAAAATAGTAGAAATATGCAGTATACGTCAGACAGAAGATGTTGTGCGCTTGAAGCGCACCAGCTGCGCTCGAAGCGCATTTTGGCACCACTGCTTCTGTTTTAATGCACCTGAAGCGCAAGTCTTGCGCCTGGGGCGCGTGGCACGCTGAAGAATGCATAAAACCGAGTCTTTCTGAATTTTGAGGGATCTTTTTGTCAATTGAGAAGCTCAGAGACTTGTACCATATCAGAGACGCTCAGAGACGGCTGTTCTACACCATTGAAGGAGTTTTATCAAGAATCATTCATGAATCCTTCTTGTAATTCTACTTTAATCTCTATCTCTTTAATCTCTGTAATGAGTAACTAAGCCCTATTTGTTAGGGATGAGTGGAACAAGATGAAAGCTTTATTTGTTTGAATTGACTCCTGGTTATATGAATAAATTTATTGAATTATTTTTATCATCTCTGTGCTTAATGCTTTTTATTGTCGGATCAACTTTAAAATGTTCTATGATTCGTAATTTGAAGCGGAAGTGGACTTTACGAATGCTTGAGATGATAAATTCATGAGATTGTAGTCTAGAGATAGATGCAGGTCATGAAACCAATTGAATTAGTTGCAGAGACAACAGTTTAAAAAGAGAATTTTTGTACTGTAAAGCTTAATCCTAATTTTAAACCCACTAAGGAATTAGGGGTTATTTTGGAATTAAAGGTTCTGTCACTAAGACATTAGGGCAAGAATACTAAAGAGAATTCAGTAATAATTCAATAAAGGAATTCAGTAACTAGGATCAAATTAGAAACCAAGGTTGGACTCAAAGTGAAACTCATCCCTGGCATTTTTCTCATCATAAAAGTTCAATTTCATTACTATTGTTATTTTAAATATTACCTAAATCAATTCAGAAACTTTTTGTTCAATTTCAGTAATTAAAGATAATTCGATAGTAAAACGCAATCCTTGAGTTCGACACTCGGTATTACCGTTTTTAATTATTACTTGCAACGATTCAGTACACTTGCTGAAACGATATCACTTCCTTCTAGTGATCTTCAAGGGATTGAGACATAAATTGACATACTTTATTAACAGAGAATGATATTTTTGGTCTAGTGAGGGTTGCATACTACAATGTTCCCACAATACAGCGAAATTGAGTTGGGCACATGGGCAGAGCCAAATCTGGAGAGTTTACTGTTGAACACCATTGGCGTTGGCATTCCCTTTGTATTCCCCATATGTACCTTGGCCAGTAAGTCACGTATATATTTGGATTGAGAAATAAGCAAAGAGACATTGGGTAAGTGAGTCACCTCAACTCCAAGGAAATAGTCCAAGGTTCTCAGTTGTTTAAGTGCAAATTCAGAGTTCAACTTTTTAATAATATGTTGAATCTGATTTAGGGAACTCCCAATAAGGATGATATCATCAACATAAACAAGAGCCATTAATGTAAATGAGGTGGAGTGTAGAATGAAGAGGTTGGGGTCACATTTACTAGCAGTGAAGCTATACTAAATGAGGACTCTTTTGAGTTTGTCAAACCAGGCCCTTGGGGCCTGTTTTAGTCCATACAAGGCTTTGTTGAGCTTACATACCAAGCTTTTGTCTTGAGACTCAAAACCTGGAGGTTGCACGATATATACTTCTTCTTCTAAAACACCCTTTAAAAAGGTATTATTCACATCAATATGTTGAATAGGCCAGTTGTTGGTGAAGGTGCAAACACGAGAAGAGGGGGTTGAATTGTGTTTGACTTAACTTGAAACTTTTCTTGTTTTAATACTTTCAAACCAAAACTTGATGTATAATTAAAACAGAGTTAGCAGCAGATAAAAATAAAAATAAAAACTCTCAGATTTTATATTGGTTCACCGTTAACGAGGCTACGTCCAGTCCCTTCGCCTTGAAGGATTTCACTAATTCAATCTTGAATTACAACCTTGCTACTGACCCTCCAAGTCAGTCTTCTCAAATAGTCTAACAATCCTAGACTTCTTTGAGGAAAAACAACTCCTGTTCTTCAGCCAATCTGACACCCCAGATTGTAGAAGAAATCACAACACTATGAATCTAATTGCCAAGTAACCTGCTACCTCTACTGACTCCCACAGCTTGTAGACTCTACTTCAACAACTTAGATTTAACACAGTGGAACGAAAACAACAAGAGTACTTGCTTTAAAAACTGAGACTCAACAATTGGCTTATATGAAAATTTGAGAGTGTTTGCTTTTGAAGTGTATGACCCTTTTGTGATTTTCGATGATGAGTAATTTTCCTTGAGCCTCCTTTTATATATGCTGATTAGGGCCTCTTCCAATGCTTAAATTCGAACTAAATATTGTTGGATTCTCTGTAAAAATATCTTGACCAATTGGGCTTTATTTAAATAAAAATCATATCTTTTTAAGCCTTAGATTTGTTTCATATCTTAACTGGCCAATCAAATCTGTGCATTGCTTCCCGCCACAGCTCCTAACTTCCATGCTACTCCAATTTAATTTATAACAAATCTTTTATAATATTTTGATAAAAACATCATGAGATCTTCACCATTAATTCCCATGATCAAATCTGCACCATTGGATCTTCATGCGATAGTCCACAGCTGGACCAGCTTGATTGCTATGCTATTGTCCTCTGAATTCGGCCATTCCTGGACCATACTTCCTAACCCTCTGATCTTTTGATTTCGGCCTTCCCTGGACACGCACTTGATATGCTAAAATCCTCTGAATTCGGCCTTTGCTGGACTTCACATCCTGTCCCTATGATTTCGGCCATTGCTGGGCCATGGTCTAATTTTCTGATCTTTATCATCACTGGACCAAATAATTATTTCTGAACCATTGATCTGGAAGTTTTTACTTTGATCTGGATGGATTCTGGAATTTGGTTTGGAACAAACTGAAATTAACTTGAACAAAAAATATTTCAGTCTGAACATTTTACCTTTGATTTTGGATCAGGTCTGGGTCGATTATAGAATTCATTTCTTTTGATCTGGACTTAGTTCCATGCCCTGAATCATGCTATATTATGGTCTGGGCCAATTCTGAATTGATCATCTTGTTCTGGACCCATAAGCATACCTTCTGGTCAAGTCTGGAACAATTCTGGGCAGTTCAATTTTTCACTGCCAGGCCATCTTCTAGTCAGAATAACTTCTGGAATAAAATTGATATTTGATTCCTGTTTGTCTGGAACAACTCTCCTTCTGGCAGGCTTTCCAATGGTATGATCCATGTTTCATTCTGATTTTTATTCCTTCTGATCTGGGCCATCAAAGATATCTTCTGGTCATCTTTTGACATTCTTGGAGTATCTTCTAGTCATTCCAGAATTCATTTTTCTGGAATCCTTTGATCACTGCTTCTGATTCCTTCAGTTTCTGGCGCATTTAACTTAATAATTCAAAGTACAAAATAAGTTTACATAGAGTACATTTGTAAGCATCAAAATCCTAAGTACTTAGAATCAACTTGGTTCCAACAATCTCCCCCTTTTTGATGATGACAAAACCTTAACTTATTTTGCTAACTTGTAATTCGAAAACTTTGAATTTCTCCCCCTCAGACCAATCTCTCCCCCTAAGTCTGATACTCTCCTTTTCAACTCCTTCTTTGTTCTCTCTTTCTTTTCTTCTCTTCTCCTCTCCTTTTCAACTCCTTCTCTTTATTCTCTTTTTCTTTTTCTCTCTTCACATTTCCTCTCCTTTCCAACTCCTTCTTTTCTCACTCTTTCTTTTCTTCTCTTCTCCTCTCCTTTTCAACTCCTTCTCTTTATTCTCTCTTTCTTTTACTCTCTTCACATTTCCTCTCCTTTTCAACTCCTTCTTTTCTCATCTCTTTCTTTTTCACTCTTCTTTCTTTTTATCTCTCCTTTTCTACTTATTTATCCTTTTTCTCTCTTTCTCCCCCTTTTTGTCATCAGCCAAAAAGTGGTCCTACTATTTTTTTATTTTTTTATTTTTTCTTTACAAAGTACAGAAATTAAAAACTGAAAATAAAAGATAGAAAATAAATTAACAAGAAATTTAAAAACTCCTAAGATGACTACTTGAGCTAGTTAGATATGGAGGTCATGCTGAGATGCTTTTTAATGAACTCGAACCTATCTTCTAGAAATGCCTTGGTGAAGATATCAGCCCATTGATGATCAGTGTCCACAAACTGGATGCTCAAAGTTCCTTTTTGAACATGGTACCTAATGAAATGGTGTTTTATTTCAATGTGTTTGGCTTTTGAGTGTAAGATAGGGTTCTTGGTTAGGTTTATGGCTAAAGTGTTATCACAGAACAAAGTGCAGTTGCCACTTATACTTTTCCTTTCCAGCTTGTCTCCAGCATAGTTAGAATCACAAAAACCTCTGTATGTTTTTTGGTCTACCTTTTGGCTTGATGAATCTGAATTCCCAGGAAGAACTTAAGTTCTCCCATCATGCTCATTTGGAACTCCTTCTGCATTAGGTCAAAAAACTCTTTGCACAAGATGCCATTAGTTGATCCAAATATGATATCATAAACTTAAATAATGAGAATATCAATTTTAAAGGATTTCCTAAATAGAGTATTATCAATCTGGCCTCTATTAAATTCATTCTTAAGCAGAAAGTTACTAAGTCTGTCATACCATGCCCTTTGGTGCTTGTTTTAAACCATATAAATACTTTTTAAGTTTAAAAACATGGTCTGGAAAATCAGAATTTTCAAATCCAGGGGGCTGTTTGACATAGACTTCCTCACTTATATAGCCATTTAAGAATGCACATTTAACATCCATTTGATACAGCATTATATCATGATTAGCAGCAAATGATAAGAGAATTTTAATTGCTTCTAACCTGGCCACTAGAACAAAAGTTTCAGTGTAATCTATACCTTCCTGTTGACTGTATCCTTGAGCTACAAGTCTGGCTTTGTTCCTTACCACTTCACCTTTTTCATTGAGTTTATTCCTAAAAACCCACTTGGTTCCAATAATGTTTTTGTTTGGTCTGGGTACCAGATCCCAAACATCATTCCTTTGGAATTCATTCAGCTCTTCTTGCATAGCAAATATCCAGCCTTCCTCTGCCAAAGCCTTATCAACATTGCTTGGTTCGCATCAGCTTCTGGTTCTGTACCAGCTTCTGATTCTGATAAATCAGCTTCTGGTTCTGGTGAATTTGTAACAGCTTCAGATTTTGGTAAATATCCAGATTTCTCTTATGACTTATCTTGGCTGTTTCTGACTTGATCAGATTTATCTTTTGAAGATTTGTCATGTGTTGCTGACTTGCTTGTATCCTTTACCTTTCCAGGTACTTCTGTTTCTTGTGCTTCTGCTCCCTGCACTATTTTTATCTTGCTTTGATTTGTCAAGATCAAGCAGTTTGTCATATACCATAATATAAATCAATTAATTTAAAAATGAACTTAGTTCAGCCAAACCATTAATTCTGCTTCTGGTGGTTTCTGTTTGTTTTTTAGACCACTGGAATGCTGTTTCTTCTGAGTGTTCAACTTGTGTGCATCACCTGGTTCCTCTGACAGTTTGAAGACCTGCAGAATGCTTATCTAGCTTTGATTGGTTAAGATCAAGCTTCTTGTTATCACAGTAAACATAAATATAAAATAATAATAGTATTTACAGCAAGATGTAGCCTCGGTTTTACTCTGAAAATCCTCTTGCTTCTGATTTTCAGATTCCTAATCTATATGTTATGAGATTACATGGTTTGGATGAGGGAATTTGAATTCCCTTCCAGGTTTGTAGTCTTCACTGGAGTGTTTGAAGAACTCTCTTGATTCTGATTCTTTAATTTCTGCTTTGGCACATACACCATGTTCCTCTGGTGATTCTGGAACTTATGGTGATTCTGGTAATCATACTGATTATGATAATTAAAGTAGTTCTGATGATCATACCTCAACCTTTGATACTGATACCTGTTCAGGTTCTGGTTCTGGTACTGATTCTGATTCTGGTTCCAGTTTCTGTGCCTCCAGTTCTGGTTCTGGTTCTAGTGTTGGTTCTGGTTCCAGTTCCTGTACCTCTGATATTGGTTCTGGTTCCAGTTCCTGTTCCTCTGATACTGGTTCCAATTCTGATTCTGGTTCCAATTCCTGTTCTGATTTTGGTTCCAGTTCCTGTTCTGATTTTGGTTCCAGTTCCTGTTCTGATTCGTGTGATATCTTTGATATTTCCTGTTCCTCCTATGATTCTGGTTCTGGTTCCGATTGTGTTGACCAGTTCTTCTTCTACCAGAGTCACTTGGCTTCGGTTTGGTAGATATTGGAACATAAACTTCCTTCTGCTTGTGCGTTGCCAGCATCCATTGTCCAGGCACGATTGTTGGTGTCTCCTTCTGGTTGTTCAAAATATCTGCAACATAAACAATTTGTTCTTTTGGTACCCAGAACTGATTGGGTCCAGGTTTGTTAGTTGTAACAGCTCTCTGATCTTGTTCAGATTTTACCATTGGACAAGATAATTCAGAGTGACCTTTCTTGGCACAAACAATACACAAAACATCAGAATGAACATCTTTATTTTCAGTAATTGTTTCTGTAAAACCAAGACCTCTTTTTCCAGAATTATTGTTTCCATAAATCATAGATGCATATTTACTTCTTTCCATTCCATTGGAAATAAAGTTTTGAAAAACTTGCTCATGCATATCAGATTTACAAACAGTTTCAGAAGTGGAACAATTATTACTTTTCAGAGTTTGGTTTTCAGACTTGAGTCTTGCAAGTTCAGTTTTAAAATATTTGTTTTCAGTTGCATACTCAGAATTTCGATTCTTTAAAACTTGGACTTCTTTGGTTAGATTTTCCTTATCTTCCCTAAGAGTTTTCAGCTTTAAAGACCTTTTATTGTTTGCATTTAACAAGTCTTTTAAAGTCTCAATTAATTCAGATTTAGACAGATCAGAAAATACCTCATTGTCTTCATCTTCTGATTCTGTTTCAGAGCTTGAGCTGTATTCAGAACTTGAGTAGATATGAGCCATCAGAGACAGAATTGTTTTCTCTGATGTGCTTCCAGACTTGCTTGAATGACTGCTTCGATCATTCTTCCTTCTGCCTGCTTTTCTTCTGGAATTCGTGCCTTTATGAGGTCCAGAAGCAGACTTGATGTGAGCCATCTTTGCTGTTTCTGCCTCTTCTTCATCAGACGATTCTTCCTCTGATTCTAAAACATCCCAGGCAGCCATCAGACCCTTCTTTATGTATCTGGAATTCTTCTAGTCCGGTTTGCCTTTTTCCAGATTTGGACATTCTTACTTGATATGTCCAGGTTCATTGCATCCATAACAAACAATATTCTTCTTGTCAGAATCTTCCTTATCCTTGTTGTTATGTTTCTTTCTGAAGTTTCTTTTTTTTCCTGTTTTCCCATATCTTAACCATCTTTTTGGTTAAGTAAGCCATATCATCACAGTCACTGTCACTATCCTCTGATTCTGATTCTGGCTCTGCAGCTTTCTTCTGTTTCGATTTCAGAGCCAAATTCTTCTTCTTTTTAGGTTCATCTTCTTCCAGTTCTATTTCATGAGACCTGAGTGAGCTGATTAGATCTTCAAGCTTCAAGGTACTCAGATCCTTAGCTTCCTGAATTGCAGTAACCTTTGGTCTCCACCTTTTTGGTAGACTTCTCAGAATCTTCCATACATGATCTGCAGTGGTATAGCTTTTGTTTAATACTTTTAAACCTGATACCAGAGTCTGGAATCTGCTGAACATTGTGTCTATGTCTTCATCCTCTTCCATCTTGAACAGCTCATACTTTCTGACCAATATGTTAGCCTTTGCATCTTGAACCTGCTTGGTTCCTTCATAGGTCAGAACCAGACTATCGAATATACTCTTTGCTGTTTCTTTATTTGTGCATCTATCAAATTCCTTGAATGTGATTGCATTGACCATCATGGTTCTGGACTTGTGATGAAGTGTGTGTAATCTGATCTGATCTGGTTTCATATCAAACATGTCCAGTTTCTTAGTTGGATCTTCTGGATCAGTAGGTGCAGTGTATCCTCTGACTATCATCTTCCATAATTCAGGATCTTGAGATATGACAAAACTTCTCATTCTGTCCTTCCAATATTCAGACTTTTCTCCATCAAACAGTGGTGGTCTGTTGATGTTGTTTCCCAATTCTTCTAACATATTGAACCCCTTGGACCTTTCCTCAAACACTGTTAAGTGCTCAGCCTTGAGACCGAGCTCTGATGCAAATTGAAGGTGCAAACACGAGAATGGGGGGGTTGAATTTTGTTTGACTTAACTTGAAACTTTTCCTGTTTTAATACTTTCAAAACAAAACTTGATGTATAATTAAAACAGAGTTAGCAGCGGATAAAAATAAAAATAAAAACTCACAGATTTTATACTGGTTCACCGTTAACGAGGCTACGTCCAGTCCCTTCACCTTGAAGGATTTCACTAATTCAATCTTGAATTACAACCTTGCTACTGACCCTCCAAGTCAGTCTTCTCAAATAGTCTAACAATCCTAGACTTCTTTGAGGAAAAACAACTCTTGTTCTTCAGCCAATCTGACACCCCAGATTGTAGAAGAAATCACAACACTATGAATCTAATTGCCAAGTAACCTGCTACCTCTACTGACTCCCACAGCTTGTAGACTCTACTTCAACAACTTAGATTTGACACAGTGGAACGAAAACAACAAGAGTACTTGCTTTAAAAACTGAGACTCAACAATTGACTTATATGAAAATTTGAGAGTGTTTGCTTTTGAAGTGTATGACCCTTTTGTGATTTTCGATGATGAGTAATTTGCCTTGAGCCTCCTTTTATAGATGTTGATTAGGGCCTCTTCCAATGCTTAAATTCGAACTAAATCTTGCTGGATTCTCTGTAAAAATATCTTGACCAATTGGGCTTTATTTAAATAAAAATCATATCTTTTTAAGCCTTAGATTTGTTTCATATCTTAACTGACCAATCAAATCTGTGCATTGCTTCCCGCCACACCTCCTGACTTCCATGCTACTCCAATTTAATTTATAACAAATCTTTTATAATATTTTGATAAAAACATCATGAGATCTTCACCATTAATTCCCATGATCAAATCTGCACCATTGGATCTTCATGCGATAGTCCACAGCTGGACCAGCTTGATTGCTATGCTATTGTCCTCTAAATTCGGCCATTCCTGGACCATACTTCCTAACCCTCTGATCTTCTGATTTCGGCCTTCCCTTGACACGCACTTGATATGCTAAAATCCTCTGAATTCGGCCTTTGTTGGACTGCACATCTTGTCCCTCTAATTTCGGCCATTGCTGGGCAATGGTCTGATTTTCTGATCTTATCATCACTGGACCAAATAATTATTTCTAAACCATTGATCTGGAAGTTTTTACTCTGATCTGGACGGATTCTAGAATTTGGTTTGGAACAAACTGAAATTAACTTGAACAAAAAATATTTCAGTCTAGACATTTTACCTTTGATTTTGGATCAGGTCTGGGTCGATTCTGGAATTCATTTCTTTTGATCTGGACTTAGTTCCATGCCCTGAATCATGCTATATTATGGTCTGGGCCAATTCTGAATTGATCCTCTTGTTCTGGACTCATAAACATACCTTCTGGTCAAGTCTGGAACAATTTTGGGCAATTCAATTTTTCACTGTCAGGCCATCTTCTGGTCAGAATAACTTCTGGAATAAAATTGATATTTGATTCCTGTTTGTCTAGAACAACTCTCCTTCTGCCAGGCTTTCCAATGGTATGGTCCATGTTTCATTCTGATTTTTATTCCTTCTGATCTGGGCCATCAAAGATATCTTTTGGTCATCTTTTGACATTCTTGGAGTATCTTCTGGTCATTCCAGAATTCATTTTTCTGGAATCCTTTGATCACTGCTTCTGATTCCTTCAGTTTCTGGGGCACTTAACTTAATAATTCAAAGTACAAAATAAGTTTACATAGAGTACATTTGTAAGTATCAAAATCCAAAGTACTTAGAACCGACTTGGTTCCAACAGTTGGACACAGCAATAGTGATCACAACATGCACAATATTGGTTTAACCATTGGAGAGAACGTTTTAGTGAAGTCAGAACCAGCCTGTTGATGAAATCCTTTTGCCACAAGGCATGCCTTATACTTATTGGTTGATCCATCTGGATTCTCTTTAATTCTAAACACCCACTTACACCCTATAGGTTTACGACTAGGGGGTGGAGTGACTAGGGACCAAGTATTGTTCTGGAGAAGGGCAACATACTCATTTTTCATTGTTGTCAGCCACTGCAGGGCAGCAAGTGCCTGTTGGACAGTGGTAGGTTATAGGTGGGTAAGGAGCAGAGTGGGATGCAGTTTTGGCTTGACAATGCCATTCTTGGCTCTTATTTGCATGGGATGTGTATTATGAGTAAGAAGTCTGATAGAGACAAAATTAGGTGCAGAAGTTGGTGGCCTAGACTTTGAAGCATGCGTGGGAGAGAGCATGACATGGTTATATGCTGCATGAGTTGAATCTGAATCAGGGTAGGTGCGAGCATGACAGGTCTGGGTGCTGCAGGAGTTGAATTTGAATCAGGGGTGGGAGTAGGCACATGTGATGAAGAAAAGCATGAGAGTGAACTTGGAGTTGTTGAGTTATCAGAAGTGCATGGAGTTGCATTATTAATAATGCAGTTTGTAGCAGTGTGATGAGGAGACAGAGGTTGTGTTACTTGTAGAGGCAACCATGATAATGATGAAGTGAATGGTGCTTGTGATGGAGAGAGGGGCTTGAAGAATAATTCAGGATAGGGAAACCTTGTTTCATTGAACAAAACATCTTTTGAGATATAGATTCTTCCATCAGAACTGAGACACTTATACTCATTGTATGATGAAGAGTATCCCATGAAGACACACTTTTGGGATCTAAAGGCAAGTTTGTTGGGGTTGTAGGGTCTTAGGAGTGGAAAACATGCACATCCAAACACCTTCAGGTCCTTGTAGCTTGGATAGTTGGGTTGTAGAAGGAAATAAGGAGACACATTGTTGAGAACAGGTGTTGGTAGATGATTGATGAGGAATGCAGATGTAACAAATGCATGATCCCAAAATATGAGGGGAATTCCAGCATGTGCCAGCAGTGTGTGACCAATGTCCACTATGTGCATGTGTTTTCTCTCAGCTAATCCATTATGATGATGGGTGTGTAGACAAGTGAAACGATGCAAAATACCCAAATCAGCAAGATATTTGGTGAAAGGACGAAATTCACCCCTCCTTCACTTTGGACATCTTTGACTTTACAATTAAATTGCAATTCTATCATGGATTTGAATTGCTTGAAATCAGCTAGAGCATCAAATTTCTGTTTTAGGGGATAAATCCAAACAAACCTAAAATAAGCATCAACACATGTGAGAAAATACGTATAGCTTCTATGGTTATTATAAAATTTCAAACTTCTTGTTTTTAGTCTTTATAAAATATTTTTAGTCTTTATAAAATATTTTTCAACTTTAATCTTCAAAATCCTTATTTTTATGATTAAAATTATTGGTTTCACAAAGCTCGCGAGAATTCAACATTGTATAGAATTATTTTATCTACATAACATTGATTTTGACACTTTTTCCATCTCATAATAATTGTTGCATTTGTAGAAATATTTGTTCCAAAAAAATTGTCACTTTTGCTTTTCAATAAAACTTTAATTACTTATTTTCAAGTGTACCCTCTAATTAATATAATTACACTACTCCAACTTATTATTATCTACTTTAAATTTATGGTAATGATTATACACCGACAATGGTAATGATAAATTAGTAAAATTATTATTCTCTATATTTTATTTATCGTCTATTCTTAATATATGAGAAATAGTCAAATGCAACAAATATTGTAGGTGAATGCTCTAAAGTAACACAAGTTACCAATAATTTTTTACACATTAGCTAATATTTTATTTTTGGTAACACACATTAGATAAAATTTTATGTAGAAATAGATATAATTTTTTGCGTGTGTGATATGATATGTATAAAATATATCTTATATTGTACATAACCATATAATGAGATCTTTATAAAAATGATTGTTCGACAATATTACTTTTCAATTATAATAATAATCATCATGGAGACCAAATGGTTAATAATTCATTACTTTTCAATTATATCATATTTATTAGTTATGCTTTTTGAGTTTATTTTAATATGGCTTCACATAAAAGGTGTTAAATGGTATATTTAAGTTAAAGATACTTGATTTCAAAATGACTTCACATAAAAGACACTAAATATTGCATTTAAGTTACAATTATTGGATCATTAATATTATTCGACTTAGCCATATCCTGGAAGATATATGTGGAACATATATACAGTCCACATTATTACTTGGTCACTGAATCAATGTCATACCAATTTATATATATTGCGCTTATAAATATGTTATTGGTGTACAAATGACAATAACAATGACATTTCCTGTACCATCGATAACTAACATAAAAGTCGGTATGATTGACTAAGTTAAAAATATATAAATGATATTTATATATCATTATTTGCATTTACCCACTATTATTATTATTATTATTATTATTATTATTATTATTATTATTATTATTATAGGTTTTATGTGTCATTACTAAAATTAATGTATAGTACTTATTACTATCATAATTGTAGAATTATGTCCTACATATATGTACGTTGTTCTTTCATTGTTACTAATAAGAAATAATAAAATGAGATCTTTTTGTCTTGGTATCAGAGCTTTTAAGCTGAAAAGCTCTGGATCTAATATCTAAAAACATGGCATCCGCTGCCAACTCAAACAACAGAAATGACTTACCATCATCTCTATCAAGCTGGACAAAAATAATTATCCCCCTATGGAAATCTCTAATTCTACCCGTAGTCAGAGGTTGCAAACTCGATGGATATTTGTTGGGAACAAAAGTGTGTGTTGAACCGTTTATACAAAAATTCATCAAAATTTTCAACCAAAACCCATAAAATTAATTATATTCTTTAATATAATACAAATTTCATCAAATTCATAACTCAAATATTTAAATAAACTTATATTTTCATTCTTTATTTGATGTTGTTAGATATGGAAATATGAGTTTATTTGAATATTTGAGTTTCGAATTTGATGAAATTTATATTATATTGAAAAATATAATTAATTTATGGGTTTTAGTTGAAAATTTTGATGAATTTTTTGAATTTTTGTAAAAAAAATGATAACATTGTCGACATTTTAAAACGTAAAAAATCAAATTATCACTTAAAATTAAAATAAAGGACCAAATCGAAAAAAAAAAAGATAAATGACTAAAACGTTAACTGAAATTAAGTTATGGAAAATTAACATTGTTTTGTTGAAAATAACATTTTTCTTACTGTAAAAACAGTTTTATATAAGCTATATACATATGAGTAAAAAAAATGCACCTATACATATATATATATATATATATATATATATAATATTCTTAATTAATATATAATATTTCATGCGTCCTATAATGATTGATCTATTTGTAAAAAATAGTTATCTTAAAATGACCGCCGCTTTCATTTTTGAGAAAATATTAATTTTTTTTATATCTACGCTATAGAAATATTTAAATATATTTTTTTAAAATTGAACGCTCTAATTAATATTATATCTACTAGTATTTTCAATTCAATATATTTTATTTTATTTTTTAAAAATCAAAAGATAGATATTAAAAGACTATACTTAACAGATAGATGTGCCAATGAACATTCTAAAAAAAAGTATAATTTTATGTTAAAAAAAATAGAAAAGTATAAAATTTTTAATGAAAAACTGATTTTAAACAATTCAATAAAAACCAGTTCGAATTGGTTTTGATACAAACCGGTTCAAACATACTAAACCGGTTTATAATTATAAACCGGTTTAAAATTGAACTGTAACTGGTTAAAAAAATAACCGATTTTTTTTAAGTGATTTTTAAAAACTGAACTGCACTAATAATATAGTGCAATTCAGTTTGGTTTTTGAACCATGGACACTTCTGAATGACTATAGTCAAATACTGTATTGATGATGGATTCCATAAAACCACTTCGAGTTTATAAACTTTTCAGAGAAATTTAGTATGCTACAAGAGACGATAAATTAATCCGTCAGCCACTTCGTGATTATCCTTATAATTAACATTTTTAAAGCTGTATATAAAACATTGTCTTTAATGTTAAAACTTATAAAAACCTCAATTCGTTCCTATATGTAACAGTATACGTTGTCGGAGATAACACGAGAGAAATAGTCAACAATGAAAAAGTACTATACTCCTCGATACTATTCTTGAAGACTTGGAGTAGTTTCCATTTTATTTTTCCATTTATTTATATTTTATTCATTGTTGTATTTATTTAATGTTTGTATCAAAATTTAGCTTTATTTTAAAAATAATGACATCGAGGCAATCGGGTCACTTGCACTTTGTGGGAAACTTATATTGAACTAAATAAAAAGTTGTCTTTAACACTCACAGTGAATCTAGTTCAATCATTCTTGTTATGCAACTTGCTAAAATAAAGAAATCAAATGATATCCTTATTATATTGTATTTACTATTAAATTCATACTAATTAATATATTATATTAAAATTATATTTTAAGTAATGTTCTTTTATAATGATATATTTCTATGCATATATTTGATATTGAATACATGTAATGTTTAATCTTTTTATCAGTATTTATTCAAAACAAATTACAGGGACAAGAGATAATTCTCACATAATCACTTGGTCAACTCACTGCTATATCAATATTTCGTTGGGTGACGATTTGATTCAAACTCAGTAGTGGAAATATCTGATCTGATTAAGTCTACTTATGTACAAATTATATTTAGTGGTCATATTTTTTTTTTATTCATGGCATGATATAAGATAAAATAATATGTCTTTTTCTAATTGCCACTTAATAATTTCACTATTGTCTTTTAAAATATATCAGACATATTGTCTTTTAATACATACAGAAAAATGTTCCGGTACCGTATTAGCAAAAGTAATTGAAATTGATTTGGACAATGATTGGTGCTATAATATATGTCAAAAAGTGCTTCAGAAAGGTTAATCGCGTACGGAACACTTATTATTGTGATTACTATAAAAGGAAACAGACTACGATACCTAAGTATATACAATTTAATTTAATTTAATTTATTTTATTTAAATATTTTTTATTGCAATATAGCTTATAAAAAAAAAAGAAGACACTTGTCAATATCCCTATTTTCAATAATACATAAGTTTAAATTTCATCTGATCATCATATTAGATCTACTACCTTTGAGTACTAATGGATTTCATACGTTTAATTTTTTTTATCTGACTTGTGCACCGCACTGATTAACAGCTAATATATATAAATGAGAACAATTCAGATACATTAATGGATTAATACTAGCAAGGTATTCTTTTAATGAAAAACACCGTTGAAAAGTTGTAATATAAGTATTTTTGGAATATCACACTTGCACAATCAATTTTGTTAGGGAAAGATATTGTGATTGATTTCTTATTTTTTATTTAAAAAAGTCATATTGGAGAAGAGTTTTGTTATACTTTACGAGTAAAATGAATTAGAAATTAGACGATAGGTATGGTAGTAATATGGAATTATTAAAGGTTTGTAATATAATTATTCGCATTATGCATTCAATTTGAATGCTTTAAATTAATGATTGTACTGTCTGTTGAGAAAAAATCTATTTTAATGATAATAAAATTATCTTAAGATTATGATTACACTAATGCGTGCATTTAAGTATTGTACTAAGAAAGGAACATGATCCAAAGATCGCAACCTCCTGTCCAGAAGAATGAATGCATGCAGGAAACAAAGCCGTTAATTCCTAAAGCAGAAAATCTAAAGTTAAAACATCAGAAACAGAACATCTGGAAAACAGAAAATCAGAAGCAGAACATATGGAAAACATAAGCAAAACATCTAGAACAGAAAACCAGAAGTAGAACATCTGGAACAGAAAACCAAAGGCAAAACATCTGGAATAGAAAACCAGAAGCAGAATTCCAGAAGCAGAAAACCTGAAAGTTGAAGACACCATATAATGCATCCAGAAGGTACTAGAGGATGCATCCTGAAATCTCCAGAGGATATCTTTGCTGGCCCATATCAGAAGGAAGCAAAGTCAGAAGGAGACATGGAACAGACCAGAAGGAAGCCTGCCAGAGGAATACTTGATCCAGACCAGAAGGAATCATAAGTCAGACTTAGTCAAGAAGTTATTCTGACTAGAAGATCGCCTGACAGTGTAATGATAAACAACCCAGAGTTAATCAGAAGATAAGCTAAAAGGTCTAGACTGAAATATCATTTGTCCAGATTAATCCAGACCCAGTTCAGTGTTGGCCAAAATCAGAAGATGAGACCATGGCCTAATGTTGGCCGAAATCAGAAGATCAGACCATGGCCCAGTATTGGTCGAAATTAAAAGATCAGAATGTATGGTCCAACATTGGCCGAGATCAGAGGATCACAGCAGACCAGTTTGCTAGTCCAGGTTGGCCGACATTAGAAGATGAACATCAGAAATGAATATCAGAAGATATACATCAGAAGATGAATTTCAGAAGAAATAAATCAGAGGATAAAAATCAGAAGATGAACTTCACATGATAAGCATCAGAAGATGAATACCATAAGTTAAAAACCTGAAGATAAACATCAGAAGATGAATACCAGAAGATAAATATCAGAATATGAACTCTAGAAGGTAAACATCAGAAGACGAATACCATAAGGTGAACTTCAGACACCAAAAGGAAATTACCAGAGGATAAACGCTAGCTGCTTCTTTATCCTCTTACATTAAGAACAACTAACAGTTCCAAAGTATCAAAAGCTGCATCATTCGTAAAAAGAGAAGGGTCATGTCTTGGAACCAGAAAAGAGCACTGACCAGTTGTTAAAAACGTATGGAATGATCTAACCTCCTGGAAAGCTAAGAAAAGAAGTAACCACCCAAGTGCCAGGCTGTAAAAGGACAGAATGGCTAGGCTGTAAATTCAAAACAAAACCGAGAATCATTACAACTTGGGAAAATGGTCAGAAAGGAAAATTTTCTTGAAGAGAAAGTTTCCTTCTCTCTATAAAAGGAAGGATGCTCTTCTTCAGCAATACACACAACTACACAAGCAAAACAGAAAAATATCAAGAGGCTATCAAGAGCATTATTAATCTCCTTTCAAGCTTTCTATAATCTTACACTAGATCTTTGTTGTAGGAACAGAGTTGCACCTAAGAGGGGGGTGAATTAGGTGTTAGACAATTTTTCTGTTTTTAGAGTTTTGGAGATTGTTTAAGTGACTATTTTACGTTTGTTTAATCTTGCTGTGTTAGTGAATGAAAGCTGTAAATGACAGAAGGTAAAAACACACAGAAATTTATTTTGGTTCCCCTTACAACCAAGGGTACATCCAGTCCTCTTGCACACCACAAGAGATTTTCCACTTTGTTCGAATATGTTACAAGTCTAACCCTAAGACTTAAGTTACATATTCTTTAACACTTAACAGAAGATAGTACACCATTATTTCTGTTAACAAAACTTGAAGAATCTACACTAAATTCTTCAAGTGATACAATGATTTTGTAATGATTTTGCAATGATGTTCTTGACTAAGAACAAGGTTATAACACTAAGTATTTGATACTTAATCAATCACACTTCCAAGTACAACTGAGAACCTTTCTTAATGATATGAAAATGAAAAGCATGTATTTGAAAATATGAAAATTAAGTTTTTAAGTGTTTGAAGTTTCAGAAAATTGATTCTAAAAGGTAAGTCGAAAGTTATGAGTTAAAATTGAAACTTTGAAGTATTTATATTCCAAGGTAACACTTCAGATCAATGGTAATGGTTCCCAAACGTTTTGATGAACTTGTACAATGTTTCATTGTTTCGAAGTTGTATTCGAATACAGTCTCAGTGTATTCGAATACACTTCTATAACGTTCTGTTTGTATTTAAAATTTGAACTTTGTATTCGAATACAATACCTTGTAGTCAAATACAAGTATGAAATTTTTTGCCACTGACTTGAGTTGTATTCGAATACACAAAGCTGTAGTCGAATACAAATGTTTAAATTTAGCTACTGACTTGCAATATGTATTCGGCTACGATACTTCGTATTCGAATACAGATCTTCAGTTTTGGCTTCTGACTTGCAATCTGTATTCGGCTACAACTTCATATTTGAATACAGATCTTCAGTTTTATCTTCTGACTTGTAATCTGTATTCGACTACGACACTTCGTATTCGAATACAGATTTTCAGTTTTGTAAAAACTTTATTTTTAAACATATGTTTATGTTTTTAAATATTTTTATAAAATATTTTAATGCATATGCTATCAAGAAGGTTCTCATAATATTGTACTTAAAATGTATTTTGATTTAATATCAAATACTTTACCTAAATATAAATTTGAAAGATGAGTTGCTTAAAAATCCTTTTGCTTTTTGACCAATGATCTTTTTGTCTTCATCAAAAATGTAGATCTTTAATTTTCATTCTCCCCATTTTTTATGATGACAAAAATCTTGTTGCTTGGATTTCAAACGTCTTGATTTCTCCCCCTAGATGTGTGCTTACTCCCCCTTGATATATGTTTTTTCTCCTTTTTAAGTATTGGAGGATCTGTACAAAATAACTAGCAACAACAATATATATACACTCTTTCTCCCCCTTTTGACATTATAAAAAAGGAAGAGGATACTTATAAACAGAACATACACAAGTAAAAGTAGAAGCATCACATGAGATATAAAAGGATTTGCAATCAAATGAAATTATAACAAAACCATGTTTAGTAATACATATTAAAAGAAACTAAGAGTATTAATGGAAAAGTTAAATAGAGCAGAAACAAATAACAAAAACTGCAAATAGCCAATTTAATCATATGAGTTTGGTGGAATATGTAGATGATCAATTGTATCGAACAGTTCACTGAGTTCTTGATGAAAGAATGTATGATGTTTTGTGATGGTGTCTTCAAGATCTTGGAATTTGGTGTTGAAGGAAGCAGTCATGTTTTGAGTTTGATTACTGAAAAACTCATTCAAGTGTTTGAATTGATCTGTGACAAAAGATTGAAGGAAGTTAAGTTTTTCCATGATCATTCTGTTAGAGATGATGTCTTCAGCATGTGTTATGTTGTCTGGTTCTGGTGCTACTGCTGTTGCTGCTTCTGGTGCATCTTCTGATGCTGCTTCTGGTGCTACTGTTGGGCCTGTTGTTGGTTCTGCTTCTTCTGCATTGTCATCTTGGGCAGTTGATGAACTTTGTCCAAGATCACCCTTATGGACATAAATTTGAAGTGATTCACTCCAAACTATTTTCATACTGGGTAAAACACTTAAGTCCAACAGATTATCTTTGGTGGTCTGGTACAGCACCTCACATGAGAAATCAACTTTAAAATGATCCAGAATTCTTGTGACTTCTCTTGCATAGGGTAAAGCTATAGAATCTTTTGAAGCATATAGAACTGAACGGACGAAGTATGCCCAATTTAAGTCAGCCCCTTCTATCATAAAGATCATAACTTGAAGTTCAAATTCAAAGATATGTGAGTAGTTCCCTGCTTTTTGTATCAATATATAACTTAAGAAATAATGAAGTAATCTGTTGTCAACAATCAGATTACCAACACCACATCTTTGTCTAGCAAACTCAGAACCAGCTTGTGTGCGTTTTCTTTCCATAATGTCTTTTTCAAAACGGCACAACGAAATATAAGCATCATATTTAGTAGTGTTTACCCATTCACATATATGTCCTGGACACATCTTCTAACTTTCACAAGGTATGTGTAGAATTTCTCCAATAAGTTTAGTGTCTAAATTAATAACCTTTCCTTTAACCTTAGACACTAATTTATTCCCATCCTTTTCAAGGTTACAGAAGAATACCCTAACTAGGTCAGGATAAATGGGACCATTGTATCCAATAAATTCTTCCAATTTTTAGCCTTCAGCAACTCAGGAAATTTAAACTCAGAAAAGGAATCAAGCGTACCAATTTTTGGAGTTACCAGCTTTTTGTCAGAAAAATGGGTTCTGAATCTGTCCAGTTCTTCTGGGGAATGAAGTAATCTGGATAGGTCAGCCATGTTGTCGTTTCTTCGTTTCATTGAAGGACCCATAGTAGCAACCTTGGTTCTTGGTTCTCTTTTGCATGCATCCATTTTTTTGAGAAGATGAAGTTTACGGTTTTTTTTTTGGGAAATTAGGGTTTTGGTTTTGATTTCAGAGTAATCTCAGATGCAATGTATGATGAGGAGAAGGTTTAGAGATGATTTTATGTAGGTTTGGATGAAGTTTTTCAAGAAAGGAAATCAGATATTTTGATTTGTAATCGGCTACCAGTTTTTGTATTCGTGGCCTAAAAACTGTTTAACATCCCTTTTTATATTAAAAAAAAATTCGAATCTGTATTCGACTACAGACTTAGTGTATTCGAATACAAGTTTTTCTGGGAACTTGTATTCGATTACAAACTGTTTGTATTCGAATACGACAGTAAAAATTTCGTTTCCAAAGTAAATTTTTTAACAATAAATAGACCAAAAACATTTTAAACATGTATTAAAACATACATAGATGTTAAAGAATCATATATCAAGTAAAAGAAGATGGAAAAATTTAAAATTAACAGTGATATGACTTACAGATCTTTCAAACCTTTTTAGAGATCATTCTCATTTAGAATGCCTAGTTCCCTTTGTATCTTGTAAAATGATTCTCTGGGCAGTGGCTTTGTAAAAATATCTGCCAGTTGATTATGAGTGACCACAAAGGTAACTTCAACATTTCCTTTGAGCACATGATCTCTCAAAAAATGATGACGTATGTCGATATGTTTGGTTCGAGAGTGCATGACTGGATTCTTAGTGATGTTGATGGCACTGGTATTGTCATATTTCAGAGGAATACACCCCAAATCAAGTCCATAGTCACAGAGTTGTTGCTTAAGCCAAAGGATTTGAGCACAACAACTGCCTACTGCTATGTATTCTGCCTTTGCAATACTTAATACCACACATGCTTGTTTCTTACATGACCATGACACTAGTGCATTTCCCATAATGTGACAGGTGCCACTTGTGCTTTTTCGGTCCGTTTTACATCCTGCATAGTCACAGTCAGAATAACCAATGAGATTGCATATGCTACCTTTTGGATACCATAGGCCAGCATTGGTTGTTCCTTTTAGATATTCAATTATTCTCTTTACTGCTACAAGATGGGATTCCTTCTGGTCTGCTTGAAACCTTGCACACAAACAAACACTAAACATAATATCTGGCTTGCTGGCCGTTAGATATAAGAGAGACCCAATCATACCTCTATACCTTGATACATCAATCGATTTACCAGATTCGTCTTTATCAATATACATTCCAGATCCCATGGGAGTCGCACTTTCTTTGCTGGTGTCCATCTCAAATCTTTTTAACAATTCTTTACAATATTTGGTCTGATGAATAAAGATGTCATTCTTAAGTTGCTTAATTTGAAGTCCTAGGAAATAATTTAATTTTCCCATCATGGACATTTCCAATTCTTCTTGCATCATTAATGAGAATTCTTCACATATTTCACTTTTGGTTGATCCAAATATGATATCATCTACGTAGACTTGAACAAGGTATGATCATTTGTTCTTTTAATAAATAGGGTTTTTATCAACTTTACCTTTTTCAAATCCATGTTCTCATAAGAATTTACTCAATCTATCATACCAGGCTCTTGGAGCTTGTTTCAAACCATAAAGTGCCTTCTTTAATTTGAAGACATGTGAAGGATTTTTGAAATCTTCAAACCCAGGTGGTTGTTTGACGTAGACCTCCTCATTAATATAGCCATTTAGGAACGCACTCTTGACATCCATTTGAAATAGTTCAAAATCCATAGAGCAAGCATAAGCAAGTAGTAGTCAGATTGCTTCTAATCTTGCTACTGGAGCAAATGTTTCATCAAAATCAATCCCTTCTTCTTGATTGTATCCTTGTGCGACCAATCCTGCCTTGTTTCGGATAACTATTCCATTTTCATCTAATTTGTTCTTAAACACCCATTTGGTACCAATGATGTGTTTATTTCCTGGATTTGGAACAAGTTCCCAAACTTTGTTTCTTTCAAACTGATTTAATTCTTCATGCATGACAAGTATCCATTGATCATCTTTGAGGGCTTCACCGATTTTAGAGGGTTCAATTTGAGAAACAAATGCCATATTTAAACAAGCATCTTTGAGATTCAGCCTTGTAGTGACTCCTTTGTTGATATCACCTATTATGTTGTCAATCGGGTGATCACGATGGGTTTTCCATTCTTGAGGAAGATCAATGTGTTGATCTAGTTGTTCTATGTTGATTTCGTCTGTTTGATCAACTTGATTTTCTGTACTTGTCTCATCATCATTATAAATAATTCTATCCTCTTTCGAGATGTTAGTTTCATCAAAAGATACATGTATATATTCTTCAACTATCAAAGTTCTTTTATTAAAAATTCTAAATGCTTTACTAGTTAAGGAATAACTAATAAAAATACCTTCATCGGCCTTCTCATCGAATTTGCCGAGATTGTCCTTACCATTATTTAACACAAAGCATTTGCATCCAAATATGTGAAAGTGAGAGATGTTCGGCTTTCTTCCTTTATAAAGTTCATATGGAGTTTTCTTCAACATTGGTCGGATTATGACTCGGTTGGATACATAACAAGCTGTACTTACATCATCTGCCCAAAAGTATTTTGGTAGACTTGAATCACTTAGCACTGTTCTTGCAAGTTCTACCAATGATCTATTCTTTCTCTCAACAACTCCATTTTGTTGAGGTGTTCTTGGTGCAGAAAAATTATGGAATATTCCATTTTCTTCACAGTATTCTACAAAAGATGCATTTTGAAATTCTCCTCCATGATCACTTCTAATTGATACAATTTTGGTTGCTTGTTCATTTTGGACTAGTTTGGCATATTTCTGAAAAGCTTTAAAGGCTTCATTTTTATTTTCCAAAAATAAGGTCCATGTGAACCTTGAAAAATCATCAACTATTACTAGTCCATATGAATTTCCACCAAGGCTTTTAGTTCTTGATGGTCCAAACAAATCCATATGTATTAATTGAAGTGGTCTTGAAGTTGATATAATATTTTTGGGTTTAAAGGAAACTTTAGTTTGTTTACCTTTTTGACAAGCGTCACATAATTTATCCTTAATAAATTTCATTTTTGGTAAGCCTACAACAAGTTCATGCCTGACTAACTTGTTTAAGTGATCCATATGGATATGTGCAAATCTTTTATGTCATAGCCATGCATCATTGTTGTCACTTACCATAAGACATTTCATTTTTAAAGATAAATCATCAAGATTAATTGTAAAAATATTTTTGAAACGCTTACCAATAAACTAAGTTTCATTTGTTACCTCATTTTGGATAATGCAATCATTTTTGTTGAAAGTGATTTTGTAACCTTTGTCACAAAGCTGGCTTATGCTTATGAGATTGTGTTTTAACCCTTCAACATAGAGGACATCTTCAATTGAAGGAGATGGAGCCATGCCAACCTTTCCAATGCCCAAAATCTTTCCTTTGTTGTTATCTACATAGATCACATAACCTTTTGACTCAAGAGTTAGTGCTGAAAATTTTGTTTTGTCACCGGTCATATGCTTTGAACATCAACTATCCAAGTACCACATATTTGATGTACTTTGTGTGTATTCCTACAAAACAAAATTTGTATTTTATTAGGTATCCAAAGTGCTTTGGGTCCTGTAAGGTTAGTTCCTTTCTTTACCCACACATAATGTCCTTGTGGAACACTAATGTTCCTAACATGACAAACATTAGGTGTGTGACCATTAAGACCACAATAGAAACATTTTGGACTATTTTTAGGAAAGTATGGTTTCTTTTGAATAATATTTTTCTTAAAACAAAGATGATTCTTTTGAACAGCTATTACTTTCTCATTTTTGGATTGGTTACTTGCTTTTACAAAGATAGTTTTACCAATACTTGGTTTATCAAATTTTGAGTAACCAAGTCCACTTTTATCATTTGAATATCTTTGCATGCTAAGTATATTTTTCAATCCAAATTGTCCCTTTTCGTACCTTTCTGTAACTCTATTCATTTGGACAATTTTAAAAGAAAGTGAATCACATTTAATGCATGTAGAAATCTGTTTTTGTTTTTCAGAATTTTGTTCCATAGTGTCAATCTTGTTATTTAGAGATAAAATCTGTTTCTTTTGATTTGACACTACTTTGTACAGATTTTTACATTCATTAATTAGTTTTTTAATGGCTTGTTGTGCATCATTATTTTCAACACAAGAATCATTATTATCATAACAAATAATATTACTACTAACCTCTTCTTCATTATCAGAATGATGAGATGCCATCAAAGCAACATTAGCGCATTCGTCACTTTCTAAATTTGATGAAGAACTTACTTCATTGTCTTCCCATGCTATGTACGCCTTTTTGAACTCTTTTCTTTTAGTAGCATTCTTCTTGATAATGTTAGGACATTCTGCTTTCATATGTCCTGGTTTCCCACACTCAAAGCAAGTAAAATTCTGATTTGCAGTAGAAGCATCTTTCTTCTTGAAGTTTTTCTTTCTTGTAAACGTTTTATCGTTTTGAAGAAATTTGCCGAATTTTTTGACAAGGAGGGTGATGTTTTTCTCTTCATCTCAATCTTCTTCATTTATTAATTCTTTTGATTCTATTCTTAATGCTATATCCTTGGTTTTCTTTTCTAAACTCTCATTCTTTTCCAGTCTTTCTAATTCTATTTCATGCTCTTGTAACTTTCCAAAAAGTGCTGAGAGTGATATTTTTGACAAACTTTTCTTTTCAGAAATTGCTGTCACTTTGGGCTGCCATGCTCTGGTTAATGATCTCAGAACCTTTCGGTTCAATTCATCATTAGTAAAGCTTTTGCCAAGTGCTGTCAAGTGATTTGTTAAGTGAGAAAAACATTTCTGCATGTCCAGGATTGCTTCTCCTGGTTGCATTCGAAACATTTCGTATTCTTGAGATAAAGTGTTCAGTTTTGAACGTTTTACCTCAATTGTCCCTTCATGGTTTACTTCAAGAGTATCCCATATCTCTTTTGCTGTTTTGCAGTGGGATATACGAAAGAATTTGTCCATACCTAATGCTGATTGTAACATATTTTTTGCTTTCTTGTCAAACAATACTTTTTTCTTTTCACCGTCTGTCCATGAGGCTTTTATTTTTATTTCCTCGTTATTGTTGATGACTGTTGTTGGAATATATGGACCGTTTTCTACAGCCTGCCATATGTCATCTCCATGAGCCTCAAGGTATGCTTGCATACGTATTTTCCAAAAATCATAATGTTCACCGACAAAGCAGGGTGGTTTGTTACTGCTACCATCATCTCTAAAAACAGGTTGTGCGGAAGCCATGAATCTAGGAGTAAATTACCAAAAACCTGCTCTGATGCCAATTGTAGGAACAGAGTTGCACCTAAGAGGGGGTGAATTAGGTGTTAGACAATTTTTCTGTTTTTAGAGTTTTGGAGATTGTTTAAGTGACTGTTTTACGTTTGTTTAATCTTGCTGTGTTAGTGAATGAAAGCTGTAAATGACAGAAGGTAAAAACACACAGAAATTTATCCTGGTTCCCCTTACAACCAAGGCTACATCCAGTCCTCTTGCACACCACAAGAGATTTTCCACTTTGTTCGAATATGTTACAAGTCTAACCCTAAGACTTAAGTTACATATTCTTTAACACTTAACAGAAGATAGTACACCACTATTTCTGTTAACAAAACTTGAAGAATCTACACTAAATTCTTCAAGTGATACAATGATTTTGTAATGATTTTGTAATGATGTTCTTGACTAAGAACAAGGTTATAACACTAAGTATTTGATACTTAATCAATCACACTTCCAAGTACAACTGAGAACCTTTCTTAATGATATGAAAATGAAAAGCATGTATTTGAAAATATGAAACTTAAGTTTTTAAGTGTTTGAAGTTTCAGAAAATTGATTCTAAAAGGTAAGTCAAAAGTTATGAGTTAAAACTAAAACTTTGAAGTATTTATATTCCAAGGTAACACTTCAGATCAATGGCAATGGTTCCCAAACGTTTTGATGAACTTGTGCAATGTTTCAAAACTGAAAAGTTGCATTGTTTCGAAGTTGTATTCGAATACAGTCTCAGTGTATTCGAATACACTTCTATAACGTTCTGTTTGTATTTAAAATTTGAACTTTGTATTCGAATACAATACCTTGTAGTCGAATACAAGTATGAAAATTTTTGCCACTGACTTGAGTTGTATTCGAATATACAAAGCTGTAGTCGAATACAAATGTTTAAATTTAGCTACTGACTTGCAATCTGTATTCGGCTACGACACTTTGTATTTGAATACAGATCTTCAGTTTTGGCTACTGACTTGCAATCTGTATTCGGCTACGACATTTCATATTTGAATACAGATCTTCAGTTTTAGCTTATGACTTGTAATCTGTATTCGACTACGACACTTCGTATTCAAATACAGATTTTCAGTTTTGTAAAAACTTTATTTTCAAATATATGTTTATGTTTTTAAATATTTTTAAAATATTTTAATGCATATGCTATCAAGAAGGTTATCATAATATTGTACTTAAAATGTATTTTGATTTAATATCAAATACTTTACCTAAATATAAATTTGAAAGATAAGTTGCTTAAAAATCCTTTTGCTTTTTGATCAATGATCTTTTTGTCTTCATAAAAAATGTAGATCTATAATTTTCATTTGTTTCATCTTTGTAGAAAGTAAATCCTATCAAACTACTTCATATCATCTTTAGAACTTCAAGTGAGTAACACTTGAAGAGAAATCAGAAGGAAAGAATTGTAAGCTTGGTGAAGCTAAAGAATACACAATCTGTAATCAACCTAGTGAGAGGCTGATAGCTTTTGATCCTTAGTAAAAACTCACAAGAGTGTGAGGACTGGACGTAGCCATCATTGGGTGAACCAGTATAAAAATTCGTGTGTCATTATTCTCTCTCTCAACTTTTCAACAGTTGATAATCATCCTCTGAAAGAGGATAGTAGTTTAAAACTAAAACATAATTTTTAAAACCTTGAATATCTCTATTCAACCTCCCTTCTAGTGATATTCTAGCCACTTCACTGTCATGGTTAAACAAAACTTGAATTAAACTATCAAACATTATACAAAAAAGTTGCACAGTTTTTCAATTAAACATCCATCACGCATGTCATTAAATTTCATTTCACTCTTACAACAAACTATACATTTTTACGTACATCATCACCAATTTGGGTGTAAAATTTGGTGTGGTTTAAGTTTGTTTTTAAACTTAAAAAATCATTGTATGGTTTAAAACAAGCACCTAGGGCATGGTATGATAGGCTTAGTAACTTCTTACTTAAAAATGACTTTGAAAGAGGACAAGTAGACAATACCCTTTTTAGAAAATCAATAAAAGATGATATTATGATTATTCAAGTTTATGTTGATAATATTATCTTTGGATCTACTAATGACACTCTCTGCCAAGAATTTTCTAAATTGATGCAACAAGAATTTCAAATGAGCATGATAGAAGAACTTAAGTTCTTCCTAGGAATTCAAATTCAGCAAAGTCAAAAAGGTATATACATTCATCAATCAAAATATACAAAAGATCTTCTCAAGAAGTTTAAGATGAGTGACTGCAAACCTATGGCTACCTCAATGCACCCTGCCTGCTCACTTGAAAAGGATGACTCAGGCCAAAAAGTTGATCAAAAATCCTACAGAGCTATGATAGGATCTCTCATATACCTCACTGCTTCTAGACCTGAGATTATGTTTAGTGTATGTGCACGATTTCAATCTGACCCTAGAGAATCCCATTTAACTACCGTTAAGAGAATCCTTAGATACCTAAAAGACACTACCAACCTCACCTTGTTCTACAAGAAAGCTCCTATATACAAACTGAGTGGATACTGTAACTCTGATTATGCTGGAGACAAACTTGAGAGAAATAGCACAAGTGGAAATTGCACATTCTTGGGAGATAATTTAATATCCTGGTCAAGCAAGAGACAAAGCACCATTGCCATGTCAACAACAGAAGCTGAATACATTTCAGCAGCCGAATGCAGTTCTCAACTCATTTAGATGAAACATCAGCTGGAAGGCTACAACATCATGGAAACCAACATCCCTTTTACTGTGACAACACTTTAGCCATCAACCTAATCAAAAACTCAATTCTACATTCTAGAGCCAAACACATAGAGATCAAACACCACTTCATCAGATATTATGTTCAAAAAGAGGTACTTAACATTCAATTTGTAGACACTGACCATCAATGGGCTGACATATTCACCAAATTGTTACCTGAAGATAGGTTTAACTTCATCAAGAAAAACCTAAACCTTACCTTCATCCCTGACTAGTTGCTTAGTAAGTTTTTATCTTATTTTAATTTATTGCTATATGTATTTTCGTATATTTTTATTATAAATAAATAAAAAAGGTCAGAAGATGAAGAAAAAAAAATCAAAGAATCTCCTTTCTTCCTTCAATCCTTTTTGTCTGATGACAAAGGGGGATAAGATGTATTTGATAAACTATCTGGGGCATTAGACTTAGGGGGAGTCAAAGTCAGAAGAAAGAAAATTAATTATAAAAAAAATACAAAGTTTTGTCATCATCAAAAAGGGGGAGATTGTTGGAACCAAGTTGGTTCTTTCAATTAAAGTTTTGATGTTAACAAAAGTATTTTATGTAAATTGTATTTTAACTTAGAAGAAAAAATCAGAGCCTGTGCAAAATTAGAGGATGACACCACCAGAGGATGACGTCACCAGAAGATAAAAATGCCACCAGAAGTTTCGACCAGAGGATACATCCAAAGGATACCATAGGATACATTCAAAGAATACCAAATGAAACATCCAGAGGATACTAGAGGAAACATCCAGAGGATACCAGATGATGTCACCAAAGGGTACCAGAAGATACCTCCAGAGATTACCAGAGGATGTCATCAAAGGCAAACATCAGAGGATAACATCAAAGGGAAGGAAAAATTACATCATCAGAGGATATTTTTTTTGGCCTAGATCAGAAGGAAGCAGAGTCTATAAGGAGACTTGGACCAGATCAGAAGGAAACTTGTCAGAAGGAGACTTGGTCCAGACCAGAAGGTAACATAAGTCAGATTTGATCCAGACTTGTTCCAGACAAGAAGATAGCATGGTCTAGAACATAAGACGTAGTCTAGACTTGGTCCATATCAGAAGATAAATGGTCCATATAAGAGGATCAATGGTCCAGATCAGAAGATCAATAGTCAAAATCAGAATATCAATGGTCCAGATCAGAAAATCATGGTCCAGATCACAAGATAAATGGTCCAGATTAGAAGATCAATGGTCCAGATCAGAAGATCACAGAATGGTACAGATTAGATCGCATGGTCCAGATTTGATCGAGATTAGAAGATCATACGGTCCAGAATTTAAATCATGATGCAGATCAATGAAGACTTGATTAAAATTCGAAGAAGACTTGATTAAATTTTGATAGAAATTTTATCAAATTATTAAGGGGATTTGATTAAAAAAATCACTGAAGACTTGAAGGAAATTCAAATGCAATCTGAAACTAAAAAGATATGGTTTGAAATTAAGAGAAATAAGATTGGTCAACAAAATTTTCAAGTGCAATCTGAAGTTAAAAATGATACGTTTTTAAATTAAGTGAAACAGGATTGACCGGCAGAATTTTTAAAGGAAATCTAAGAAAGATTTATCTCGAATTTACGCTTGGACAGAGCCCTATTTGCAGCTATAAAATGAGGCTTTAGGCAGCAACATTAAGTATCGAAAAACACATAACTCAAGCTTCAAATTCAAAGTTATTTGAGAGTTCAATAGAGAGAAATACTTGAGTGCAAAAACAATATTTTCTAAGTGTTTTCGAGAGAGAAATTCAGTGTAACAATAAGCTTTCCAGAAGCAATTTTGCAGAGTTCCAAACCCTTGTAATCAAACCCGTTAGAGGTGTAGATTCCTTCTTCAATCTGGGGTTGTCAGACTGTTTGGGAAGACTGGTTTGGAGGGTCAAATGTTGTAATTCAAAGGTTTTGAATTAGTGGATGAAAGCCTTCGGAGTGAAGGGACTAGATGTAGCCAAGTTAATGGTGAACCACAATAAATCGTTGTGTTCTTATGTTGTTATTATCTGCTACTAAGTCTGATTATTTATTTATCAAATAATTCGCATCAACATTCAACAAAACATCAAAAGAATTCAAGTTTCCTTTTTCCAACACTTCTACATAAAATACAACAACATCCAAGTCATCCATAACAAGTTTGTTATTCCAACATCCTAAACCATATCCCCTAAAAATAACACCTCAAAGAATATATTTCCCTTGTCAACACCTTGCTTAAGTGTATAAGTTGTTCTGGAAGAGCGATACCACATAACAATGGAGGTTTTCCACTTCGATTTATTTTGTGAACCACTTGTTTGCATTTTTTATGAAAAAGAAGACATAACGCTAATAGTGGATGTTCACGACGATGAAGATGATGAAACCTTATATAAAGAAGATGAATTGTGGGTTTGATGGAAAAATCAGAGTTTTAATGCATTACAAGTCAGTCTTACATGAGACAATCTCAAATTAAAATGTTTGGGTACATATAAATGAAAAAAAATTAAAAGAGAAACAAATTTTTTTATTTTTTATTTTTTATCTTAAAAGAGATGATAACTTCCACCCTAATTTATTAGACGTTCAACCTAACAAACAATAGAGAAACAATTTAATCATATCATTTAATTCTTGTTTATTTATGTGTACCTAAAAGTTTGTGTCCAAGTATTGTCTCCGTGGTGTAAGTATTTTTTTTTTTTTTAAGTTCTCTATAAATTAATCTCTAAAATCACTTTTTTATAACCTATAGCAAATATACCTTTAAAAATATTCCAATAGAATTAAAATAATTTTTTTTCTTCAAATAATAAATGACCATAGGGAATTAATCGGTTAGTTATCCATTTGAGATTTTTCAGTTTTTTAAATT
This sequence comes from Cicer cuneatum, assembly GCA_037974295.1. NCBI lineage: Eukaryota > Viridiplantae > Streptophyta > Magnoliopsida > Fabales > Fabaceae > Cicer > Cicer cuneatum. Next base: position 77,184,544 of record JBBPBO010000005.1, read on the forward strand.
TAATTTAATTAAAATATATAAAGTTGATATATCAAAAATATTAATTTTTGTTATATGTTAATATAAAATAATTTTATATCGTCGATGCATACAAATTAAATTATAAAAAAAATAAAAAAAAATATGTA
>JBBPBO010000005.1:77184841-77235713 GCA_037974295.1 Cicer cuneatum
ATTTTCTTTTATGCTTACCAAATTTATTTTATATATTTATTCTCTTTGTTTCTTTATTATATCTTTTTATTTAATAATGTAATGAAATGTTTATTTTATAAAGACTATTTTTTCGATCGCAATTACTTTTCATTTTCTCTTATAACAAACTACTAAATAATAAATTTATTTTTGTTTGATCTTCTCTATTTTTTCATTAATCAAACAAAATAAAAATAAATAAAGATAAATAATTTTAATTTCATTTTTTTAAAGATTAAAAATAATTTTTATGACTAGATTAAGGGTTAGTTTGAAATACTTTTGCATTTTAGTTTTTAAAAAATGCTTTATAAATTTGATTTTAAAAATTATTTTAAAGATTAAAATTAAAGAAAAAACTTGTTTGAGATACTTGTTTTTAAAAACAGTTTTAAAGATGAGAAAAAGAGAAAACTTATGGCTTGTTTGATTCTCTTTCCAAAAACTCTATTTTAGTTTTTTAAAATTTAAAACCTGAAAAATTTGTTTGGATTACTTGTTTTTAAAAACTATTTTATAAAACTATTTTTAATATTATACTTTTTAAAACTAAAAAAGCAAAACAGTTAAATGGTATTTTACTTCTCAATTTTCAGTTTTTTTTTAATTCTCTAGTCAAAATTTTTTAAAAAAATTTATATTATTAAATAAGTTTTCTCTTTTTCTCATATCTAAAACAGTTTTTAAAAACAAGTATATCAAATAAGTTTTTTCTTTAATTATATTCTTTAATAAATTTTGAAAATCAAATTTATAAAACATTTTTTAAAACTAAAATGCAAAAGTGTTTCAAACAAGCCTTTATTTGATAATCTAAATTTTAAAACAATATTTGACTAGAGAATTAAAAAAACTGAAAATTGAGAAATCAAATACCATTTAACTGTTTGATTTTTTAGTTTTAAAAAATATAATAGTAAAAATAGTTTTACAAAACTATTTATGATATAATTAATTACATTCAAATAAATTTTTTAATTTTTAAAAATTAAAATAGAATTTTTAGTAGCAAACCGTAAAATTCAGAATTTTTTTTTTGGACTAAAATGTGTTTATGGTATAAATTTTTTATATTTAATTATTAACAAACTTGAGGCATTTGTTAACACTTTTGTTTTTGTTTGACCGGGAGGAATTTGTTAACTTTTTGTACTTTTAAAAAACCATGTGGGTAAAATGGTAATTGAAATCGAGGGATGAAGTTGTAAATCGCGCAGTTCAATTAGGGCATGCTTCAAGTAGGTTCTTCTGAACCCAACCACAGCTTCGCGGTACAGTGCAGTCAGTTCGAGCGATAATTCTTGAGCATCTTCGTTCACACATCACACTTCAGAATCAGAACCTATCTCTTATTCATCTTTGTTCCCCGATACATGTCATAGAAAAACCCTAATTGCTGCTCTCGAATTCTCAATCACAATCTCAGCCACGCACTCTTCTCTCCGTTCGGAATCCCTTGCCGTCACAAGATGTCTGGCGGTTTCTTTCGAGTAAGTTCATCGCAAACCTTTCAATTTTCAATTACTCGTTTGCCTCTTGAAATGAATCGAAGTTAGGTTATTATCTCATCATTTCTCAGATCTTATCTGTTATAATCCTTAAGGTGATTTCAATTTGATGATAATAGAGTAGTGTAATTATCAAAGAAAATGAAGCGTGCGCCTAGGGTTTAAAACTTTGAATATTTGGCATCTTTAGTTGCAATACGTTACTTAGCGCATGAATTAATATATGTTGAATTTTGGATATAGGGTACATCTGCGGACCAAGACACTCGGTTTTCGAACAAGCAAGCGAAGCTGCTTAAATCGCAGAAGTTTGCACCGGAATTGGAGCACCTGGTTTGTTTCCTTGATTAAGTCAGATCAATTTTTTTCTCTCTAGGGTTTATGATTGTTTTTTCTATTTGGAATTGGAACTACAAGCATCATTGTGTATTTGAACTTGATATATTTGTGTTTTTAATTAGTCACATTGCCTTCCTCTCTGCTTCTTTTTGTTTCAATGTGAGCCGAGCTTGAAAGATGATTTGTAGGTGGACATGACGAAGGTGAATATGGAAGTAATGAGGCCTTGGATTACCAGAAAAGTGACTGAGCTTCTTGGGTTTGAAGACGAAGTGCTTATTAATTTCATACACAGTCTTCTGGATGCAAAGGTAATTTACTTTTTTTGAAATATTTAGGGTTTATGGTAATCTTGGTGATTAATGGTGCTTTCAACATTCTACTTTTTATCTGCTGAATCCAAATATTATAATTTTTCTTAATTATCAAATTGTATTTGTTGAAATCTGTATAACTTTTATTTTGAACATCTATTCACTTTTAGGTTGAGTTGTAATGGTGCAGTCTTTTTTCCTCTAAATGAACTACCATCAATTTACAGGCAATTTTTTGATAATGCCGTGCTTTAATGTTTTACCTTCTTGCCATGTTCTGTTTGTTATGATGCAGAAAGTGAACGGGAAGGAAGTTCAAATACAAATTACTGGATTCATGGAAAAAAACACTGGCAAGTTCATGAAAGAGCTTTGGACGCTTCTTCTCAGTGCACAGAAAAATGCCAGTGGTGTTCCTCAGCAGTTCTTAGATGCTAAAGAAGAAGAACTCCTGAAAAAGAAGGTTCTTTTGAGTCTTGATTTGCCATTCATTGGGTATCAAAATACCTTTTGTCCTAATATCTTTTTGGGGGGTTTTCTGAATAAATTTGTATCCATGGATTAGGCTGAAAGTGATAGGATAACAAGTGAAATTCAGAGGAAGAAAGATAAGGAAAGTAAAGAGATCATGGAAGAGAGGCTGAAGAAACTGGTAATACTTCTTGTTCCTTGCTGGATTACATTTTATAGGACTGAGATTTTGGTTTTAACTTCCATTTGTGTTTCCATTGCACTCAGCAAGCTTCTGCAATTATTTGGGTTCATGTCCTTTACCTCAAACTACTGTAGGACGGAGGATTAGATGCGAAGGACAATGATACTGCTTCAGACCCAACTCTGAAGCCCAGGGATTCAGGGCACTACGTTCAGGATGTGAAAGAAACCGACAAGAGGAATGGTGTTAGAGCAAGGAACAGGTAAACTGGGTCAATTCCTTATTTTTTAGTCATTGTGATGACGATGTTTTGTTTTTTCTATTATTTTATTGGTTTCACATTGGGTCTAGCTTCAATATATAAGCTAAAATGTGTTTACTGTTTCTTCCAGTGGGTTGACTTGTGTTATGTATTAAGTGAGACACGGTGGAAGTGGCTAGGCTTCTAATTCTAGCAGAGGACCTAAAATCCTAACAATAATATGCATAAATATTACCTGTAACCCTCTTTGGCCATCACAAGACCGCCGATATGTATCATATAAACTTAACTAACAAGCTAACAAAAACTAATTTACAGAACTGCCCATATGAAATTCTTCTAGTGCTCATAAGTTCATAAGTTTCCTTAACAACCATAGAATTGCCCTATATGATAATAAATTTACAGTATCGGAAAAGTTGCATGAAATTTGTAAAACTTCCTTCACTACGAAGTCATTTGAATTCATTATTGTTTCTTGATATATGATATTTTGAATGTGGTATTAGATGCAGGAATAACCTACCTCTGTTCAGTTTCTCGAGTGATACCATAACTGCATGACATAAGCATTAATTTTCAATTTCCTTTTAGCTTAAACTCTATTAATTTACTGTTGGGTTGGTGTTTGAGCAGAGAGCATTTTAGTGAAATCGGCTCTGTACCTAAAACACCTGTTGAGTGAGTTCTTGAGTACTAATTGGCTTTTATTCTTTTCTAGGGTTTCTAGGTCCCCACATTCACCTGCAGTTTCCACTTCACCTTATCGGTACCGCCATTTAATATCACATTTTTAATACATTTTCCATCTTTTATATTGGATTAAAATGCTATAAATGTATTACTTGATATCTTCGACAGAGGCTCACCTTCAAGGGCAACCAGTAAATCATTTTCAAATTCCCGAAGTTATTCAAGGTATGCTTTTATATATGTTAACATAGTTTCCTTTGGCTTGATTCCTTCATGTAGCTTTTGTCATTCATTAGCATAATTTGACGGATATAAGATGTTCAACTTTGCCAGCTAATGGATCTTTAATTTGTTCCCCGTGCCCTTTTAGCCTTTATTTATGAGTAATATATTACACATTTATTTAATTTTTATTTGGATTTGTCATTTTAAATTAATGGTTCTATTTTGTGAAGGAGTGTATCCAGATCTCCAGAGGCTCGAGGACGTTCCTTTTCACGACGACATTCTATTTCTCCTCGAAGGCATTCACCGCAACGATCTCCTCACAAGAGGTTATCTTATTCAAGGAGATCTAGATCTAGCTCAGACTACGAATCTCGCTCTCCTATACGACGTGGAGTGCATTCTCCATTTCGTCGACGCAGAACACCCAGTCCTGTTAAAAGACGTAGATCACCCTCTCCTGTGCGACGACACAGATCACCATATCTAGTGCGGCGACGCAGGTCGCCCTCTCCTGTAAGACGACGCAGGTCACCTTCTCCTGTGCGACGACGCAGATCACCTTCTCCTGTGAGACGACGCAGATCACCTTCTCCAATGCACATGCATAGATCACCATCACCTATTAGACGGAGAAGGTCACCCTCACCCATGCGACACAGATCTCCTAGTTTCCGGCATCGGTCACCTTCACCAGTGCGTCGAATACCACCAACCCGTGGACGTAGGTCAAGCTCTCCAGTGCAATCCCCCATAATGCGAAGGTATGATAGTAGAAATCCACGACGCAGGTCTCCATCTCCTTTGCGGAATAGATCACCTGTTTTTGGCAAGAAAAGATCTACAGGGGCTTCCCCTAAGAGGTCTCCTTCTCAAGATGAATGGAGTTCTCAGTCTCCTACACGCATATCTCCATCTCCAGTTAGGAGAAGTTCACCAAGACAGCAAATAAGTCCTGTGCAGTCTCCTATGGGAAGAGTCAGGTATAGTGAAACTTGAGGGAGTGCTTGAATAAGCTTGTTTGATTTTTCTTTGGTGTGCATGATTTTGTGATAATAGTAATAGTAAAGCTTTGAAAAAGAAATATTTCATTTTTAAATCGCTCTACTCTATGCTCTGTTTGGAGCTGTGAAATTTTGCAGAATGATATTTTAAATAAGGTTTTTTCTTGCAAGGAAATTTATGAAATCTGTGGGGATACCTGTGTTGCAGGGTGCAAAAAAAATTATCACCAGAAACTTATCAACCCTCTAGTCCTTTGCGGTCTGTACAGAGAGATAATAATGGCAAAGCTTCCCACTATAAATCACAAGATTCAATGTCCTCACCAGAGAAGTCTCCAATTCGATCAATATCACCACTAGCAAGAAATAGGACCAGCAGTAAAAATAGAAGGTAATTTATTGTGATTTCTTACAATGCTTTTTATCTGTCATGCTTGCCTGCCCGCATAGTTAGTTTATGCATATTTAATTGGGTTGTGAACATGTTTAGTTCGAATGAAATCCCTCTGAGGCAAACAAGAGAGAAATTGACTAATGAAGGAAGCTTGAGTCCCCCAAAGAAACCAAGAAACCAGAAACCTAGTGATGACATCCTAGAGACAATTGAAGGAACAAAAGAAACATATTATTCTAGGTTTGAATATGAATCAGATAACTTTCTTTTACCTCTTTTAAATGTGACAAATATAAATCACCGTCACAGATTTGTTTATTGTTTTGCTCGCTCTTTTTCCTCATTTTTTCCCTATCTCTCTTGTAGAGTGCAGAGAGATCCAAAATCATTTTCATCTGAAAAGAAATCAAGACACTCCCCAGTTAATAAGCGAAAAGATTCACCTGCAAAATTTCATCATGAAGATGATTTTTATCCTGAAAGGGCAGCTGGTCATCAGGCTTCTGAGAATAATCATTATGATAAGAATGAATGGAGTAAGAAAGGCCAGGAAATAATAAAATGGTAATATGATTAGCATACTGCACTTGTTCTGACTAATTTGATTGCTCATACTACATTGTACATCTCTGATAATGGTAAACTCATGTGGCAGTGATAAATCTTCTGGCAAGGGAGGTGAGTCTCCTGGTCAACAAAAGTCACCAATGAACAAAGAATTTTTTTCCAGCGAGAAGCCTCATGATTCTTATGCTGCAGAAATTAAAAAATTTGATGACAAGGATCAATCCAATTCAAAATATGCCAGAAGTAGTGATCAACACCGCAAATCAGAAGACGCTCAAGATTTAGTTGGAAGAGTTGACTGTGTCAATCAGAGTGCTTATGATTCTGTTTCTGAAGAAAGTGGTAAGAATAGAAGGGATGGAAAGGATAGAAGAAAGCATAAAAGATCAGAGAAAAAAAGTGTATCTTCCGATGAGGATTATAGTTCTGATTCTGAGTTAGAGGACAGGAAAGAGGCCAAGAGGAGGAAAAAGGAGGAGAAGAAGAAGCTGCGAAAGGAGGAGAAGCATCGAAAACGGGAAGAGCGACGGCGAAAAAGGGAAGAGCGGCGGGCCGAAAAGCTGAAAATGAGGAGTAAAACAGATGACTATATTTCAGATGAAGAGGAAGCTGAACGAAGGGATGAGCATCTAAGTGATAATGAAGAGGCACCATATGATCCAAATAAGCTTGAGATTGAGCTGCGAAATAAGGCTCTTGAATCCCTCAAAGCAAAGAGGGGCATGAAGAACTAAATACTACACTATTGTGTTTTTTGCATTAAAATCTTCAGAAATATCTTAGCTTATTTTAAAACATCGTTTTACAAATGTTATGTTTTTGATTTTTTGGTAAATGTTTGATGTCATCTATCTTTAATGCTGGCAGCCAAATTTGGATAAATGACGATTTCTGAGCAAATCTGTTGAGTACAACTCTATGCAGACATTCCTCTAATTTTACCGGTAATATTTGTCTCCCCTCTGTTGGGAATTTCACGTTTTTTAGGTGGTATATATGTATATATATTTCTTTTATTGTTTTGATTGCTAGGTTTATGATTTCTTGTTTGTTTTCTTTAATTTTTCCTTATGGTTTTGATTTAGTTGCTGGCATTTAGTTTCTTATTTAGGCTTGATTGATCCAAAGGTCTTGTGAAATATTAATCATGAGGTTGATACTAAATTAGCTTTCTGGTCAATTGGTAGATGAATTTATGTCAACTCTAGATGACCTGGTGAGCAGACCATGTGCAGGCCTATATTTTGAACTCCAAAACAGGTGAAGTTTTGTTTTCTTGGTCCATCATGAAGTTGATGCAGCTGTATGTTTTGTACAGATGTTGTCTTATATGTACTTCGTTTGTGTGCATGAATATATGACTAAATTGTTTTTATCATTCTGGTGCGGTGGTCTTTTCTATTTGTTGCTTTGCACAGTTCAATTATTTGTTTCTGATTTTCCTGCGGCGTTGCACCTTTGTTTCCTAATTGTGATATATGTGTTTAAGCGGCTGTTACATTTAAATATTTGAAAAACCTACATCTATGATAAATTAGGTATGTCAACGGTTACCCGCCTCGACTCCCAGAAAAAACTTGACTTTGCCGTTGATTTGTGTCGGGATGGACAATGGGTCTTCCATTTTTGTCCATTTTGGTATAGTAAAAATATAATTATATTTTATAAAATTATCTTTTGTATAAAATAAAATATAAAATTATATTTTCTTAAAAATAAAATATAAAGTAATTTAAGGAATTTTTAATTATGTATATTATTAATTAGAGTAAAATTAATTAAATTTTTCTTTTATATTAGGTCACAAAATTAGAAATTTTTGTGATGCATCATTCGTATGTGACTTATTCAAACTGTAATAGATTGCTCAATACTCTAAAAATAAAACTCTTTTAAATAAACATATTTTACCGTAATCTTTACTGTTATGTAATAATAACAGGTTTACCGGAGAGGGTATAATTTGACTTGCAATAGCAAATTTTATTTGGCATCTTATTGTACTCTTTTGACTCGTGCATCACTGTAAAAATTGTAGTGTAATAACTTTCACTTTCGCCACCTCTAACCTATGCCTTGTTCCGTTTTACAACTGGACGGATTTATCATGCCCGATAGCGTTCTGAACTACATTTCTAGGTAGTCAAGGCCAAAGTTGACAAGATGCTACAGAACTTGTAGATTCCATGTTGACATATTTTGATGAGATGTCTAAAATCTGTAATATCTTAGGGTACCTAAACATGATTTTCCTAAGCAATTATGATTGTCAAATAAGTAGACAAGTTGAAAAATTACAAATTTTTACTTCAATGAAGATTACCAAGATTAAGAATTTCAACCGGTTAAACCAATGGCAAATACAAATGGCATCTGTTAAACCAAAACTATTTATATAGACCCTCACTGAATATTATATATACCCTCACCTTAGATCTCATAGATGGGCTGCAATATTAGTTAAAAGCCTATTATAACTAGTTTAACAAAAATATATATGGTACTTTTAGATGAAATATTTTGTGATATAATAAAATTACTTAAGTTAATCACTTATCTTGGCACTAGGAGCCGTTTTCCCCTCTTTTAGCTGTCTTAAATGAAATATTTCTTAATGGTTATTAATTTTTGTACCATAATAAAAATCATGTAGATTTTTTATATTGCATACAGAGAAAAATAAGCACAAATTGAAGCATAATTGACTATAGAGTTTTCACGAGATTATTATCGCTTATTGCATGACCTCATTGTTTAAATTGCACCGCTAAAGTTAGAAAATACAAATTCCGAATCTCGCATGCAGCACGAGCGGATGAAAATTGAAATGCACAATAATCATAGATGAGAAGAAAACGTCATTTTCCGTAGTATATGAACGTTTGGTGTTCAATATTTCTGCAATGGATAAACTCTGATTACGTGGCTAAATCCAATTCGCTAGCTACCGGTTGCCTCTTCCATTTAGATAATTCCCACAACACCAAACCAGATTAACGGTTCAAAGCCAAAGATAGAAATTACTATTATTATGTTTCAAAATCTAGTTATCAAGATACACATACCAAAAAAAGATTATGTACTATTCCAGTTGAAGGAGAGTGTGAACTTGGAAATCTTAACTATACCCATTCATCCATGGTTCTCACTCTTACATCCAATTCGTCTCTAATACCAACCACACCTCATTCGAGGTTACCTTTAAGGAACCCAACAAGGTTCAATGTATTTGCTAAGAAATCTGGTGGATCATTCCCATCATTTGGATTGGGAAAACCCAAAGACGAATCTTCTTCTGAACAATCAGATGGTTCATCATCATCATCCAATTCTAATAATAACCCTTTTGGTTTCAACTTTGGAAAGATACCTGATGTGACTTCATTGATCCAAGTTGCGACCAAAAACTCATCTTCGCCAGGTTTTTCATTTGGAAGTCCAAGGCGTAAGGACCCTTCAACAGTTTTTGTTGCCGGTGCTACTGGACAAGCTGGTATTCGCATTGCTCAAACTTTGCTTAGGGAAGGGTTTAGTGTAAGAGCTGGTGTTCCCGAAATTGGTTCTGCTCAGGAATTGGCTCGTCTTGCTGCTCAATATAAGGTAATTCAATCTCTTAACTCAAAAGGGTCACTATCTATCGATCAATGGACACATACATTGAAAATGGTAATAATTTGAAAATAGATTATGTGGAGGTTTTTGTTGAGCATTCCTATTTGTCATAAAGGAAATTGATAACAAATCAAACTAGTAACACCTGTTCAGTTTTAAGAAGAAATTGAAAATGGCTAAGTTGTTTCTTTTACTCCGCAAAATCATGGAGTTTCGGCCAATGATAGTGTCGTGACTATTTTGTGAGGGAACTGTTCGTGACGTAAAACATTTACTACCTTCATGTCAGAATATAAGACCCCTTTGATAACTTTATTTGATGAATTGATTGAAATTTTGAATTTGGAGTATGTTGGGGCTACTAATGCATGGTAAACACAGATTATATCAAATGAAGAGGCAAAGCGTCTGAATGCTGTGCAGTCAAGCTTTGATGATGCAGACTCAATAGCAAAAGCAATAGGCAATGCAAGCAAAGTAGTTGTCACCATTGGTCCCACTGAGAACGGCCCAACAGCCGAGGTCTCCACGTCCGACGCTTTGCAAGTAATTCAGGCTGCTCAGCTTGCAGGCGTAGGCCACGTGGCAGTCATCTACGACGGGAACAGCGCCGTCAAAACCTCAACCTACAATGTTCTTGATGGCATCTCCTCCTTCTTCAACAATCTCTTCTCTCAGTCCCAACCTTTGACTATTCAGGAGTTCTTGCAGAAAGTGATTGAAACAGATGTCAAATATACCTTAATTAAGACTTGTTTGACCGATGATTTCACACCGGAGAGTTCCTATAATGTGGTGGTCTTAAGCGAAGGAAACACTGATTCCAACGACTATAAAGTAATGTAATGTATGCGATAATATCTTAATGAAATTGTCCTTTTTTAACCTTCCTTTACTTTCTTATTTCCATATTTGTGAGTAATAGGTTTTTAGAAAATGATGGTTGTTATATAGGTAACTAAGTCCAAGATAGCATCGCTGGTGGCTGATGTCTTCTCCAACACACAAGTTGCCGAAAACAAGGTATCAGTTTTACATTAGCTGGATAATGCATACTGTTTTTTGACTTCCATCTCTGCAACCACACTTCGGCCGTTGGATTAATCTTACAGTTGAAAATATTATTCCTCGACTTTAGATTAATCCAACAACTTAGTTGCGGTTGGAGAAGCTGTAGAGGCTACCAAGGATATTATGAGTTGCTTAATTATATTGAAGTAACTTTTTCTTTCTACTTTCAATTTTTGTTTAAATAATCATACAATAAAATCAACTTTTCTCATTTTTTCTATATAAAATAGAAATAAAATTATGCTAATAAAAGCAGAATAGTAATTGCTAAAATCAAATGGCCCTTAACATTGAAGCTTTCTATTGGTGAATAGGTTGTGCAAGTGTACTCTGACCCAAATGCTCCCCTAAGGCGTGTAGATGAACTTTTCAGGTAAACAAGCTGAACATGGCTAGTTGTTTGTATCTTTACATCAATAGTAGGTGAATGATTTTGGTTTATCTTCTCATTGAGGAGGATCATTATGTTATTTTCATGTTTCTCTGCAGTGCTATTCCGGAAGATGGCAGAAGGAAAGCCTATGCTGAAATATTGGAAAAAGCCAAAGCAGAGGAAGAGGCAAGAGTGACAGCTGAAAAGGAACGCGAAGCTGCCGAAACAACAAAGAAGAGGGAAGAAGAGGTGAAGAAGCTTTCAAAGCAAGAAGCACAAACTGTTAATCTAGTTAAGGAAGCTGAAGAGAAAGCAGAAGCAGCTGGAACTTCAGTAGAAGACATCTTGAACAAAGCAAAAGATATCAGCGCAGGGTTTTCATGGCAAAAGTTGAGCTCACAGATTGCAACCTCAATTCAAAAGCCTGATGAGGAAGAGGATGAGAAACCAAAGGTGCAGCTAGCAACTGTTAGAGGACAAGCCAAGGCTCGTAGTCTCATTCCTAAAAAAGCAGTGACTAAACAAACAACTCCAAAAAACAGTGACAGTAAACCAAAGGAGGAAAAAAGAAAGCCAGTAGAGACCCCAAAGGAGGTTAGGAAGTTATTTGGTGGTCTGTTTAAGCAAGAGACTATCTATATTGATGATGACTAGTGGAAGTGGAATGTGTCTTTCACAGATTAAAACTGTGTTGTTTGAGTCTGTGTTAACGTTGGTAATTTGGTTGGACGTATATGGTTTTGTAAGGTTGTGTTTTGAAGCAAGATATTTATGTAGTTGTACTTTTTCAGAACCATGTAATCAGATCAGCAGGGAGAAAAAAGTTTTCAACAATGATACAAGGATATCCATTTTTTGTACACCTGCACAACACTTGGTTACTCATGTGCAAACATGAGTAATAGTTCATTCAAATCACGGCAAAAAATGAGGTTAATTCAACTATATGAATAATCACAATTTTCAACATGATCTAAATTAACCCTTTACTCACTTAGATTAACCTCATTTTTGCACTGATTAATTAAGTGTCGCAAATGTATGAAAAAATTGGTGTCCATAAAACATTTTTGATTTCCATCGAAAATTGAATTTGCAATATTATTTGGTTTGAAATATGCAATTGGGTGGCTTGCTTTTAGATTTTTGTATCTAGGACTACTTGTTGTATAAAATATAAACTTTTGGATTTGTGCACTTTACACATGTGAAAGGTAAGGTGGGGAGGAATTAGAAATCTGCACCAACCTCAACACTGAAAAAAATTATCCTAAAAAATTGACTAACCAGGAGGACAATGTTCTAAAGATGAAGGGTTAAAAAAAACATTTTAAATAAGAGTTACTTTTGCATCAACCATAAATGAGAAACATGAAAGCTGCATTGATTTTATTTGAAATTTATGTATATTTCAAAAATATTATACAAGCAAAGTAGATTTGTATTGAAGACTCTAGACCTACAACCTTTGAATACACTCTAAGACTATGTTTGAGTTTGGAAGGAAAGAGATGGGATCTTTTGAAGGATAAAGGAAGAAATAAAGAGAAGGGAGAGGATAAATAGTCCCTCCGCATGACATAAACTTCACTAATATGGAAAAACATAAAAATGTATTGGAGAAAGATTTGGAGTATATGTTTTCAATTTATTACTCCTCCTTATAATATTTTCAAAATAAAAAGAATATTACTCATAAATAATTTCATCTCATTCTCTTAAAATAAATTTCTCTAAAACAAACTTTTCCGTTACTTTCATTCCCTCCCAGCCCCTCTCATCTTAACTCTTAAACAAAGATTAAAAAATCAAACGCATCATTTACAGAAAAGACATCGTCTTCACATCACCTTGCGAAAAACCATCTCTATAACTACACCTTAATATTTTCTACCACCCATACATATTAATTACAAAAATTACATATTAATTACAAGAATGATACATGTACATCAACTTTTTGTACACTCAAGCTACATTTAGTTAATTCCGTGTAAAAATGTGGTTCATTCAGTTGATTATATAGTTAAATGTGATTAATTTGACATAATTAATCACACTTTTTAATATAATTTAAATTAACTATCTATTCAATTAAATTAAAAACATTTTTGGATACGATTAACCAAATAAAATAGATGGATGAAAAAGGATGTATTCATCAAACATTTTTGTATTAATTAAGGGGAACATGTTAAATGTCATATCAATATCATCCTCTTCCCCCTCCTCTCAAAGGACGTGAAATAATGAAACAGTAGAAGTATATCATCTGGTAAATTGGCAATGCTGGTTCACTTGGTTCTAATCGACATCTGAATCTTATGTATATTAATATTGAAAACAAAAAATACTCATTTTTATATATATATGAAAGCGTAGTCTAAACACAAACAGATATATATGGACATGCAACGCCAAATTATATAATATTTACTCTTCTAATTTTGGTTTATTTGAGTTGAGACCAATAAGAATCTATTAGATTAGACTTGAATACAAGGAATTAATTCAACTTTAAATTACTCAAATATAACCCAAAACATAAATTATCAAAAGTTGTAAACTTGAATCAAATTTTAACAAACAAACTCATCTCTAAATTTTACAAGATTAAAAATCTTTACTAATAGTTCTTACGGTTACGGTTGCTGCACCATATAGCATATGTAACAATGCTCGTATTAATTTGAAAAGAAAATTTTAGAACAAAATCAAACAATGAATTTTTTCACCAAGAAAAAAAATGGATTCTTGGGCATGTACAAATAATTGTATTTATTCAAGAATTGAAGTAATCAAAAGAATTTTCTGGTACCCGTTGGTGGTGCTGATGAATCATGTGACTCAGGTCCTAGTCTTAATTCAAGGTCTAACTCCGGTGATGAATCTTGATCACAAGATAATAACAAACCCTCTTCTTTAGTAACAATTTCCCTTTGAATTTGATCACCTTGTAGTGGCTTTTGAATTTCACTTGTAGTTGGTGATTCGGCAAAAAGTGGAAGTTGTTGTTGTTGTTGTTGTCTCATATGAATTACAAGAATTTCATCATCTTTACAAGGGGCATGGTGATGATCTTGTTGAGACACATTAGAATTCAAGTTTGGTAATTTGACTAATTTGTCTTCAACAACAAAATTTGCCTCCAAATTGGATGGTTGAATTTGGTTTGAAGATTGTTGTTTGAGTTTTGCTTTGTCTTTCCTATGAATATTCATGTGTCCTCCAAGTGCTTGTGCATTAGAAAAGCCTCTCTTGCAAAAATTGCACTCATAGGACCTAAGGTTCAATTGTTTTGCATCTTGATCACCACCACTACCTTGATCATTTTCATCAGACTCCATTAATTTCTAGTTATGTAATGTAAATAATATAGATATAAAAAAATAGTGTGGTATGGTTTTATTATATATATGTACGGAGTGGGGAACATACTAAGGCCTGCTTTCATCCTTACATTATTGTATACGAATGGCATGAAATGAGAATGCAACTTCCTAGAGTTGGGACAAATTAAAGGACAAACAATATAAACTTATAAGGATTCAAAAACTGGGTCATGCTTTTGGGAACAAAATTTGTCTCTTTGTATCTTGGCGTTTACCTCTTTGCCTACGCTACCTTCAAATAATATTGTCGCATAACACACAATGTTATTTTCACAAGTTTTATCAATATATATACTAATAGAGTTATCTAATACAATTCTGGTCCTAAAGTCTTTATTTTTAGTAATATGTTATATTTGCTCTTTATTTTTTATTATTATAAAATTAATTTTTTACTAAAAATAATAAAGGTTTATCTTTAAACTATTTTTTAGAAAGACACACCCATATTAATAATATATAGTTTTTTTTTTTGACAAAACTAATCATATATAGTTGATAACAATATATTTTATGTGATTATTACGCTAATGGTTTTTTTTTTTTATATAAAAGAGATGGTTAATATCACAGGTAATTCACACACAACTGTAAAGTCTTGAATTCGAATTTAAGATAAAATGTTCAACTTAATAATATCAGCATTTTATCAACTGTACTAGGATTTAAGAACATTATATTAAAATAGTAGTTAGTTAGTTATATAAGTTAAATACAATAGTTAGTTAGTTATACTTACTAATTGTTCCAATTCTATCATTATTCAATATACTTTTATCCCATTTTATGATTTATATATAGAATTCTAATATGGCATAAGAGCTAATTATTGAGCTATTTTTTCTAAAAAAGTTTTTGAGAAAATTTTCATAGAAATTTAATCGATTTATCTTTTTTTCCCATTTGATTCTTGAACAATTTGTTCATTTTCCTCTCGTTATTTCTCCATTCAAAACTCATTTCTTCAACATTTCAAAAGTGAAACATTTGTTGTCATATCTATCAAGAATTTTGAAATTATTCTATCACAAGGAACTTCTATACAAAATTATTAGCAAAACCACAAGCTGCAACAAAATTGATAAATGTTTTAGAAGTTTAAGTATAATCAAAATTATTCATGTGGATAGAAACTTGATCGTTGTGGTCTAAAACATTTCCAATATCATGAAAATATGCACTTGGATTCTTCAAGATTTCTTATAGATGGTGTTTCGTAGATATAGTCTTCAACAAGTTTTAATTTCTTTTAGAATGCTCTATGCGTTTGTTAAAAGTTTTTCAAGAAAACAAAAAAATTGGTGATATAATTCTTCTTTCTTTATAATTCGCTTAATTGACATTTTAGCTTATGTCGATACAAAGAATAGATGGTTAAACAAATATAATTATTTTTAGCCTAATCGGCAATGTAGCTTCTATCCATTAAAAATGAATGGTTAAGCAAAATTTCTTTCTTTTTAGCACATTTTAGATTTTATCCATAAAGAAGTATATGAATGGTTAAATAAAATTTTAGTCAATAGATTTTGATATTTCATATTCTTTGTTGAGTCGATATATTTTTGACATTTCTTTTTCATAATTTTCAAATTAAAAGTGTAGTAGACACGTTTTATCTTGCGAGAAGATATTAAATATATTAGTTAGTTAATTATACAAGTTAACTATAATAATTAGTTAGTTAATATAATTAATTATACTAATTAATTCTTATTCATTGGATTTTATAATTTCTATTCAAAATTATAATACGTTACGTTAATGTTTTATCTGCACCGAATTTGTTTTTATTATGATGTTTATTATAATTGACAAAATAAAAATAAGTGATTTATAAGTCTCTGAAACATAAATTAAAACGATTACGAAGAAAATTAAATTAAAACAGATAAAACAAAGATGTGTTTTTAATTAGAACAAATTATCCTGAGCTGTCGGGGAAAGCAAAATTAATAATAGTATTTAGGTCTGATTATGGTTTCTCTCAGGTTGAAAAGGTCGTCTTAAGAATCACGCCATCGTTTACATGACCATTTGATTTATAAAATAATCAGGAAACTTTGAATATTTTATTTATTTATCCGTATCCATTTGATTAACTGTGATATCTTGTAAAAAAAAAAGAATTACTGCGATATATATCAGCTGCATGCATGCCTATGCTTGTGAATCTATATGTAAAGGTGATAATTATATGGTGAGTCTTAAGTTTTGAAAAATTAAGGATAATTTACCCAACAACAAATAAAATTTGCATAAATTTATAAATTGTACTTACAAGTTAATATTTATCTCAAGTACAAATTTATTATGTGACTAATTTTTATTAGATGATAAATAAATTATTCATAATTCTTCAAATGTAACATAAAAAATCTAATTATATTGGCTTAAGAAATTTGTATTACACACGAACAACGTCGGCATAAGACATAAGAAGATTTAAAGTCATCACTTTAAATTGTGGTTACGTTATAAATTTTTATATTATAAAAAAATGCGGTTGCAATTGCGGTTGTAATGTTATTGCAGAGACCTCAAAATCCACAATATTGCGGCCACAATTTAAAATCATGCTTGAAGAAATAAATTTATATATGAAACATTTTAGAATATATGATAATATTTTAATAAAATTACTAAATTTTTATGAAAAATTAGTTGTTAGACACTTTAAAATAAAAAATATTAATTTTTAAATCAAGATAGTCGATTTTGCATAATATTTCTTTATAAATTAATAATTAAGTCAATTAATTTAATAATTATTAAAATAATATTAATTTGAGATCATTTATATTATTTTTATATTTTGAAGTATTTAATATATGAGACCTTTTTATGGAAAATAAACTTTTTAAAAATATTTTTATTAAATAAATTTCTTTTTATTTTTAAAAATCTAAAATAGTAATTTTAGGGGTTTTATCTTTAGACCGACGATAATCACGAGTATCAAAAAGTGTCTATTATATTCTATTAACTATATCAAACATAAAGTTCTAAAAAGTAAAATCAGTGAAATATACACAACTGATTTGTATTGGTCGCTTACCCACAATTTTTCAAACTAGAATTTACCTTAATTAAAGTTATACGCTAACAAAATCCAATGACTACATTCTTATTTCTTATGTATTTAATTATTTGTATTGACTCGCTAAAAGGTGAGTCCAAATGCTTCCCAATCCCAAATGTCCTGAAATTAATTTTATTTATGTATTAGAAAAATCCTCAAAGTTCCGTCTTATATGTTATACATAAATCGATTTTATAATTAATTTTATTGTATGTTTAATTACACGCTAGATAATTTTGTAACCTATATGATTAATTTGTAGCTTTTTCACTTACCGTAATTATTTTACTTAATTTATCACAATACCAAACATATACCAAGGTGATGTCAAAATCTATTCATCAAGTCAGTTACATCATTATTTATACATCAAGTCACTTCAAGGTGTAAAAAAAAAGGGGAAATCTCAAGCTGAGTTCTTAATATTATTGATACAATAAGAAATTAGAGTGATCCTTAATTTATAATTTATATGTAAGTGTATGTGTTTGCTGTTGACAACTTTCATAAATATAGCCGTCCTAAACATTGAATTTGTAGCTGACTTGTAGTTAGAGTCAGAGCAAATGAAATAGGAAACAAGGTGTAGTATAGTGTAATTTGCATCTAGCTAGCTGGTAGAGGATTAAACAAAAACGTAACCATGAATTAATGTCTTCCACGTGGAAACCACCAAAAGAATAAAAACTATTCTGTCTATTTTATAATATAAGTAAAAGTTATATTAAAAAAATAAATATACATGGTTCAAATTTTAAACCATATATATCTGGCTTCTTTAATTAATTATTTTTACTATTATAAAATGGATGGAATAGTAGCTAGCTGAACATATCAAAGTATTATAGAAAGTTGATGTGTTTAATTAAAATTAAGTGTGAACCGTGGCAGTGAGAAAAATTGAAAATTATATCATGTATTATACAATGTACAAACAGGGACGTATGTTAACAGTGTAGTGGTAATTTTAATTTTTAAATGTATTAAGAGTGTCCGGTTCGAATTTAAATATTTATAATGTTGTCAAACAAACTACTATATTTACAATAAAAATAACAAAAACCACTATCATCAAGAGTTGAACAAAAAACATAAAGTTTATAAAAGTTTATATTACTAAAAAAATACTTTACAATTTAATATTATTAAAACATTTGTTATATATAACATATATTATAAATAAATATTATTATAAATATATCTATTTTCACTGAAAAAATAAAATTTAAGATGATCATGACTTCTCCTATCATAACTAAGCTCCAACCGGTACACAAGCCAACAAAAATTTGTAAATACATGTATATGTATATGGTGTATATGGCTTGATAAACATCTAAAGATATTAGATGCAAAGAGAGATGAGAGAGAAACCAAATATAAATACATCCTAACTAATCACAAAGCCTACAAATTATAACAAATTACTAACAATAAATTACCAAATATACAAACTCATAGCAACTTTACTCCTTAAAAAATATACTAACATTCCATTTGCTAAAATTAAACTATAAGCTAGTTATGATAGTTGAAAAATTAGTTGACATCTAATAACTGATGATTTATAGTTGAAAAGTTAATTAATTGAAATTAAAGTGTTTGGTAAATTTAGCTTTTAACAATATAAAATGACATAAAATTATTTAATTTAAAATAACAAAAAATGCGACATTTTTATCTAATGTCTTTTAGGTATTGTTTTACTCCATTTTTATTTTTTTAATCAATTTTCCTACTTTACTTTATTATTGTGGTAGAAACAAAAAAAAATTACAACAAAACTTTAAAATAAAAATCATAGTTCACCCAAAAAAAAAATACAACAAAGCTTTAAACTAGGTTATTGATCTTATCCAACAATCTTTGAGTTTAATGACTAGATCATAGTTCTAAATATATTGCGGAGGGCTTTGTGCTTGGTAGATAGTTACTCAAAAGTATGATTTCACAAAATTGGTTTTTTAATGCTATTATTGGTCACTAACGTCTATACGGACACTATCGTGTCTGTCTACTTTTTGTTATTACCTTAGAGTGTGTTCACATTTATTAGATTTATTTATGTATACTTTATTAAATTCTTTAAAATAAATCTATCCCTGAATATTGAATAATTGCAATGAGAAAATTAATAAAAAAAAGTAAACAATAGAAAGAAAAAAAATAGTAGAAGAATAATTTAAATGAAGCAGTATTTTTTTAAACATAGTTTTTATATAGAAACTAAATATTGAGTAGTTAAGATTTTTATTTAAAAAATTGTAAATGATATTTTTGTAATAAAAAAAATAAGGTACACCAAAATGGTGTATTGCTTTTATTATATTAGTATAGATAAAGTAAGGAATGGAGCTAATGTATCTTTTTTAAATGAAGTCTAGATTGGTGGTTGTTGCCCAGATTAGTTTTTCAAGGTTGTATGTTATGTGAGAATAAATTACTTTTCAGAGCATGTGCCAATCTATGGGAATGTGGTTCGTCATGGGTCTCGTAGATCAATTGTATAGGGTTTAATTTTTTATTTTTTTATGAGAATTATAGGTCTAGAAAATACTATTCAAAAATAAAAATTTATATGTACTATAAGTCCAAAATATTAGAAAAGACTCTATTAAGAGTCAGTTATAGTTAGTTACATGAATATTAGAGATTGTTAGAGTTGGTTAAAATTGGTTATAGTTGGTTAGAATTAATTAGAGTTGATTGTAAGTGAGTCACATGTATAAATAGCTCATACTATTGTACTTCATAAGCAAGTTAATAAAATTTAGTTTTCATTACTATTGTGAACTCTCTTATTCTGTTTCAATATGCTTTGTTTAGTTTCTATCATGGTATCTTAGAGCTTTTTTTTCTTGATCCTTATTCATCAATGGCTTCCGTGGATCCCTTTCTCGGTGCCGCTGGTCATTTTCCTTCTTCGCATGTCAAATTCTCTCACCTCATTTCTGTTAAGCTTGATGAGAAGAACTTCAAGCAATGGAAACAACAAATTGATAGTGTAATTTGCGGCCACAAACTTCAAAAGTTCATCACTGAACCTTCAACTCCTTTACGATTATTGACGAAAACTGATCGCACCGCCAATCGTCTCAATCCTCTATATCTGGAGTGGGAGCAACAAGATGCACTCATTTGTACCTGGATTCTGTCCACGATCTCTGATTCGATTCTCACGAAACTTGTTGACTGTCACTATTCGTGGCAAGTTTGGGAAGAAATCCATCGTCATTTTCGCACGTTACTCACAACAAAGGCGCGACAACTCAGATATGAGTTGCGCAATCTCACCAAAGGAGATCGTAAAATTGATGAGTTCATCCTTCGTGTTCGCACCATCCACAAATCTTTAATTTCTATTGGAATCTCATCGAAATCATTCTTGAAGCCCTACCTGAAGAGTACGATCATGTAGTTGCTGCCGTTTCGAGTAAAGAAGACCCGTGCTCGTTGGACGAACTTGAGTCTTTCCTACTTGCACACGAGATGCGTCTTGAGAAAAACAAGAAGCCTCCTGACGCAGTTGTTGTCAATCTTACTCAAGCAGTGTCACCGACCTCGTCTGTGAACTCTACAACTGATCCTCCCTCGCATCTGAATCCTAACTTTCCGTCTGGTACGAGTCATGTGAATGCGAACCAGCACCACTCAGATTATCCAGGATATAACTCTCGTGATGGTCGTAATGGCCGCTTTGGTCGAGGAGGTCGTGTACAGTGCCAAATTTGTCACAAATCTGGTCATGATGCCTCGATCTGTTATTATCGTCATTCTGGATCTGCTTCATATATTCATTCCCCTTGGGGAGCACCTCCCTCCAATCCATTCTTGATGCAGCAACGAACTCCTGCTCCGCCTCAATTTGGTTACCCCAACCCTAGACATGCTAATTCACGTCCATTTCATCCTCAAGCTCTTCTCACTGGTGCATAATGTGGCTTCAACAACCAGTGGTATCCTGACTCAGGTGCTTCGCATCATGTCACACCTGATGCTTCCAACTTGGGAGATGCAGTTTCCCTACCTGGATTAGATCATGTGCTAATAGGCAATGGCCAAGGTTTGTCTATAAACTCAATAGGCAACATGCATTTTCCTTGCTCAACTCATCCTAACACAAATCTTACACTCAAGAACCTTTTACTTGTTCTATCTATTACCAAAAACTTAATTAGTGTTAGTAAGTTTGCACAAGATAATGGAGTTTTCTTTGAATTTCACCTCATTTTTTGTGTTGTGAAATCACAGGCTTCTTCTGAAGTCCTGCTGAAAGGCACAGTTGGAGCAGATGGCCTCTACAAGTTTGAAAATCCATCTTACTCAGATTCTAGTTTGCATACTCATAAAATTGAAACTAATGTTGTTTACTATGATAATTCTTTTCCTATTGTACCTACTGCTCTTGTAACTGCTAAAAATATGAATAACAAAGTTTCCAATTTACATTGTCCTTCAATTTCAAATTCTGCTTATCACCTATGGCATGCTCATTTAGGGCATCCTCATCATGAATCACTTAAGACAATATTAAAGCTGTGCAATATCCCTACACCAGCAAAAGACACCACTGACTTTTGCTCAATATGTTGTTTAGGCAAGGCACATCGTCTGCATGCTCCTCCTTCTACCACTATATATCATAATCCCTTTGAACTGGTAGTGTGTGATTTATGGGGTCCTGCCCCTGTTACATCCCATGGAGGCTATACATATTTCCTCACACGTGTTGATGCTTACTCCAGGTTTGTTTGAATTTATCCCCTAAAACAAAAATCTGACACTCTAGCTCATTTCAAGCAATTCAAGTCTATGGTTGAATTGCAATTCAATTGTAAGGTCAAAGCTATCCAAAGTGACGGAGGGGGTGAATTTCGTCCCTTCACTAAATATCTTGCTAATTTGGGTATTTTTCATCGTTTCACTTGTCCACACACTCATCATCAGAATGGATTAGTTGAGAGAAAGCACAGGCACCTTGTTGACACTGGTCTCACACTGCTGACACATGATGGAATTCCTCTCAAATTCTGGGATCATGCATTTGTTACAGTTGTGTTCCTTATTAATCGTCTACCAACACCTGTCCTCAACAACGTGTCTCCTTATTTTCTTCTCCAACATAACTAGCCAAGCTACAAGGACCTAAAGGTGTTTGGATGTGCCTGTTTTCCACTTCTACGACCGTACAACCCCAACAAACTTGCTTTTAGATCCCAATAGTGTGTTTTCATGGGATACTCTTCATCATATAAGGGATATAAATGTCTTAGTTCTGATGGAAGAATCTACATATCAAGAGATACTTTATTCAATGAAACAAGGTTTCCATATTATGAATTATTCTTTAAGCCCCTCACTCCATCACAAGCATCACCTACTTCATCATTACCATGGTTACCTCTCCAAGTAACTCAATCCTTGTCTCCTCATCACACTGCTGCAAACTGTATTCTTAACAATGCAGCTCCATCCACTTCTCCTGCCCCTGGTACAAACTCTGGTGTCATGCTTTCTCCTGCCTCTGGTGCAAATTCTGGATCTAGGCCAGCAGTGTCTAGCTCTGTCATGCCCTCTCTTGCCCCAGGTGCAGACTCTAGTGTCATGCTCGCTCCTGCCCCTGGTGCAGATTCTGGATCTAGGCCAGTAGTGTCTAGCCCTGGCATGCTCTCTCCTACCTCTGATGCAGAATCTGGACCAGCAGCTTTTGACCTCAATTCTGTCCCCATCAGAATTTCTTCTCAGAATACACATCCCATGCTAACCAGAGCCAAGAATAGAATTGTCAAGCCAAAACTGCATCATACTCTGTTGCTTACACACCTAGAACCTACCATTGTCCAACAGGCACTTGCTACCCCACAGTGGCTGGCAGTAATAAAAACTGAGTATGCTGCACTTCTTCAAAATAATACTTGGTCCCTAGTCCCTCCACCCTCTAGTCGTAAACCTATAGGGTGTAAGTGGGTGTTTAGAATTAAAGAGAACCCTGATGGATCAATTAATAAGTATAAGGCACGACTTGTAGCAAAAGGATTTCATCAGCAGACTGGTTTTGACTTCACTAAAACGTTCTCTCCAGTGGTTAAACCAGTCACTGTGCGCATTGTGCTCACTATTGCAGTATCCAAAAAATGGCCTATTCAGCAAATTGATGTGAATAATGCCTTTTTAAATGGGGTCTTAGAAGAAGAAGTATACATGGTGCAACCTCCACGCTTTGAGTCACAAGACAAAAACTTGGTATGCAAACTCAACAAAGCCTTGTATGGACTAAAGCAGGCTCCAAGGGCCTGGTTTGACAGACTTAGAGGAGCCCTCATTAAGTATGGTTTCACTGCCAGTAAATGTGACCCCAGCCTCTTCATTCTACACTCCACCTCATTTACATTAATGACTCTTGTTTATGTTGATGATATCATCCTAACTGGGAGTTCTCTAAATCAGATTCAACATCTTATTAAAAAGTTGAACTCTGAATTTTCTCTTAAACAACTAGGAAACTTGGACTATTTCCTTGGAATTGAGGTGACTCACTTACCTAATGGCTCGTTACTTCTTTCTCAATCCAAATATATACGTGACTTACTGTGCAAGGTACATATGGGGAATGCAAAGGGTATGCCAACACCAATGGTGTCTAGCAGTAAATTGTCTAAATTTGGTTCTGCCCAGGTTCCAGACCCAACCTTGTTTCGCTCTATTGTGGGAGCATTGCAGTATGCAACCCTCACCAGACCAGAAATATCATTCTCTGTCAATAAAGTATGTCAGTTCTTGGCTCAACCCCTTGAAGATCACTGAAGGCAGTTAAAAGAATTTTGCGTTATCTAAGTGGCACTCTGCATCATGGTCTTCTGTTTCAGCCAGCACCTATGCATCAGCCTTTGTCTTTAATAGGCTTCTGTGATGCAAATTGGGCAGCAGACCCTAATGACCGCAGATCCACCTCAGGGGCCTGTGTGTATCTTGGTCCTAATCTCGTTTCATGGTGGTCAAAGAAACAACCTCTAGTAGCAAGGTCAATGGTAGAAGTCGAGTATAGAAGTTTGGCACAACGTGCAACAGAAATTCTTTGGTTACAATCACTATTAAATGAACTTCATTGCAAGTTCAAAACTCCCCAACTTTTATGTGATAACTTAAGCACAGTTTCTCTTGCACATAACCCAACTCTCCACAATGGAACCAAGCACATGGAACTTGACATCTTCTTTGTAACAGAAAAAGTGTTGAACTAAAGTCTCATTGTCTCTCATGTTCCAGCTCTAGACCAATGGGCAGATGCATTGACAAAGCCTCTTTCCACTACCAAGTTTGCATTGCTTCGTGACAAACTCAGAGTGTTTGATAAACACACCTTAGTAAAACCATCCTACAATTCTAAGGGGGAATATTAGAAAAGACTCTGTTAAGAGTCAGTTATAGTTAGTTACATGAATATTAGAGATTGTTAGAGTTGGTTAAAATTAGTTAGAGTTGGTTAGAATTAGTTAGAGTTGGTTGTAAGTGAGTCACATGTATAAATAGCTCATACTATTGTACTTCATAAGCAAGTTAATAAAATTTAGTTTTCATTACTATTGTGAACTCTCTCATTCTGTTTTCATTCTGTTTCAATATGCTTTGTTTAGTTTCTATCACAAAAATAAAAAAAAAGTCCAGAATTGATAAACATAAACAAATTTTAAGGAAAAAAAAAAGATCCAGATTTTTTGACAAAAAAATAGAATCAAATTTTCAATGTTTTATAATTTCTTTTTATGTTATTGATGTTAATTATAATTTAAATAAAGAAATATTATTTTTTAATTTTCAGTATTTTTTTTATTACAAGTCCAACTTTTAAAATTAAAAAAATGACCTTTAAAATGTTTGAAATGACTCTCCACGAAAAAGAGATGTGTTATATTTGTATGGACATGCATGGAAATGGAGAATAGAGTTCTTTGTATGGTAACATCCAAAAGAACTTTCTTAGTTCTAGTGGATCTTCTAAACTTTGTAATGTGAGTAGTATATAAACCGATGTATTCTTGTAAGAGGATACAAGAGTGACATTTCATAGAATCATTGATCAGCTGAGATAGTAGTGTTCAAGTGTGCCGGATTGTGATTTTCCTTCATGGAAAGCTTTGTAACATTGCTGCTGCATTTCATCTTGATCATAGTGATGGGGTTGTTTGAACTTTTGTTGGTGGTATGCTGCAAATTTTGAACAAAAAGATGATGAAATTGATGACGATGAAAGTTGCACAAATAAATTCTAAAATGTGCATATCATACTAAGCTTTCAGTTCGATTCGCTCCCATCAATCTATATATATTGGATGCAAACGAGTTAACTGGCGAATCCCCTTCATAATACTTTGAAATCCTTGAAGTAAACTGCACATTCACATCAAACTTATCGATCAATGATAGTTTATAGAATAAAGTTCTTTCGTTTACTCTCGTGCACTAGTTAAAAGAAGAAATAACTCCGAAATATTTTTGACAGAAATTTGATTCATGTAACATTAAAATTGTGTTATATTTTCTGCCTCTAAAGTATCTCTATTTATAGAGAAACTCATACCAATTGGTGAAAGAAAACAACTCTTAAAAAAATTGTAACATTTGGTAACTTAATAGATGCATTGGTTTGAATTAAATTCAAACATTACAACCACTTGACCAAGTGATACATTAAGTTATTTAATTTTGCTACATTAATATAGCTATTAGGGAATTCCAAATATATTTTAGAAATTCCTCTCACAGGGGTCGACCTCAATGAGCCTGTAGTAGGCAAATTGTTTTGAACCTTGATAAACCTTACATGTTCATCTTTACTTTCTGGATTATTTCTTTCATCTACACGTTTAGATTTGCTTTGTTGTTTTCTATTTCAATACAATTTCAAAGAATCTTCTGTGTCCAATTATTCATATATTGTTTCTTAACAATTGGCATCAAGAGCCTAATTTGAAGGGAGATTATGTGATGGGCACAACAAAGTTTAATATGGAGAAGTTCACAAGTGAAAGTAATTTGAGTCTTTGAAGGAACAAAATGAAAGTGTTTCTTGTTCATCACGGTCTTGATGAAGCTTTGAGTTGGCCTGCAAAATTGCCAATAACTCTCACAAAAAAAGAAAAAAAGAATCTCCTAAGCAATGCTCGTAGCACAATCATTCTTTCTTTAGGTCATAGGTGGTGCAGGATGTTGTAGATGAAGACTTTGTAGCTAGCATATGGCTGAAGAAAATGCATTGAGAATCATCAAGCCCAAGGACTTAGTAAATTTTGTTGAATTAGGAGCTCTAAAAACCTCATCTTTAATGACATTAGAAGTGAGCTAGAAAGGCATATCTTTATCTAAATAACTCTTATACATAAATACTATTAATTTTTATACACATATTTAACACTTTATTTTTTTTCTATATATTTTTTTATCACATCACCGACATATCACATTACTCTTTTATTGTTATCTCTCTCAAAAAGTAGAAAGTGTACTAGTATACACCAATTAAATATTATCATTTAGATATTTTTTTTTAGTTTTAACCATGAAGTTTCAGTAATCTAAGTTTGTATAAGAGGTAAATATTATATACTGACTTTAAAAGTTAACATATTAGCATAAAAAAGTATATCATAGTATCTATAAGTATGATAATAAAATTAGTTATATACTCTTGTGTTTGTGTACATCAAGATTGGACGGCGATTAGAAGAAAATGCATCAGGCTTGTTTGTGTGCACTCCCAAATCCAGCTTCTACTCTTCCACTTAACTCAAACGCCAATGCTTGTTGTTATCCTACAAAAAAATCACAATCCACTCTCATGAAAAGCCAAACCACATTGCATTCCCACTCCCAAACACACCACAACTGGTCTCTTCAAGGCATGACAGCTCTCGTCACAGGTGGAACTCGCGGAATTGGGTACTTTCATGCGCATGCTTTGTTATTTCTTTCACTCTTTTTTCCTGTTAATCCCTGATTTTGTATTTGTGTATGGAAACTGGAAAGGCATGCTATTGTAGAGGAATTGGTGGGGTTTGGTGCCAAAGTGCATACTTGTGCTAGAAATGAAGATGATCTCAATAAGTGTCTCAATGAATGGAATCATTTAGGTTTTGAGGTTACTGGTTCAATTTGTGATGTGTCAGTTCCACACCAGAGGGAGTTGCTTATGGAGATTGTCTCCTCTGTCTTCCATGGGAAACTCAACATCCTTGTAAGCTCCTTATTTTTCCCTGTCTTTGATGTTTATAATCATAATTCTTGTGTGTGTTTGTATGTATTGCTATCAAAGTTCTAGCATTTTTTTACAATTAGTATAGTTTTGGCTTGTGGAATGATTGAAAATGGGGGTTCTTTTAGAACATATAGCACCAATACTTCAAATTCAAAGCATGTTTCGTGTCCGACATAACACTCACACAAATTATTGTCAGTGTACTGTCCGGTGTCCGTGTCTCTAGGAGTGCTCCTTAGACATTGATATTCACTTTGGATAGTGTGTGTGTGTGTGTGTGTTAGGTACTAGGTTTGGACCTTATACAATCAAATGGGCTGAATAGAGAACACCGATATATATTTGGTTACAATTGCTGATGTGGTAATGTGTTGGGGAGGAAAGGTTTGACTAGAGAGAGAATTGTCTCTTCTCTGAGGAGCTATGCGCTGGGGCTACCGTGATTTTTCCTTCTGTTAATTAATATAATTTTCCGTTTCTCTTAATTTGGGTTCCTATATCGGTGTGTGTGAACCCTATTAATTTGATGTGTAGATAAACAATGTAGGGACAAACATTCGGAAACCAATAACAGACTTCACAACTGCAGAGTTTTCCAAACTCATTGATACCAATTTAGGATCCACCTTTCATATGTGCCAACTTGCATATCCACTTCTCAAAGCATCGGGAGTGGGTAGTGTTGTTTTTATCTCTTCTGTTTCAGGGTTTGTCTCACTGAAGTCAATGTCTGTTCAAGGAGCAACAAAAGGTAATAATCTATGTATTTAGTAAGGTGATGCAGATGAGTAACAAGTTTATCAAATTTTGAAGTTTTTTATTTTATGGTTTGTAGGGGCAATTAATCAACTTACAAAGAATCTAGCTTGTGAGTGGGCAAAAGACAACATAAGGAGTAATGCAGTTGCACCTTGGTACATCAGAACTTCGATGGTAGAGCAAGTAATTTTCTTCTTTTTTATCCGATGACCATTAGAACGAACTACTGAAGCTCCATGATACTTATTAACTGACATGGTATAGTAGTTCCATCACTTCTTATTAAGTTCGGGTGGGTGCATGAAAAAGTCTATCATTAGGCATGGCTCATGATAGG
This sequence comes from Cicer cuneatum, assembly GCA_037974295.1. Taxonomy (NCBI): domain Eukaryota; kingdom Viridiplantae; phylum Streptophyta; class Magnoliopsida; order Fabales; family Fabaceae; genus Cicer; species Cicer cuneatum. The sequence continues at coordinate 77,213,702 of JBBPBO010000005.1, forward strand.
ACATTGTGATATGTAACTCCAATCATTGATAGAAAGGATTTTGCTGTTGTAGTTATTTGAGTGCATAGAGAAATTATTTCAAATTAAAACAGCTTTGAAATTGCAAGGAAAGATACTACTTCTAAATTTTTATGAAAGATTTCCTTGGACACAATACTATTTCTCTAACACCAACAAGTTGCATTCTTGTGGTGTCTCTGATCCCATATTTGAACCATCCAGAATTGTGATTTAGATTATAGAATAGCCTCGATTCATTAGACACGCTAATGGTAATTCTCTAACACCATGAAGTTGTGTTTTCTTGGCATAGAAATCAAATAACCGACGCATCTCAAACACTTCTTTTTGCTTGGTTATTACTTGCTGAGATTCTAGTTTTTGTGTAACTATGCTTATCTGAAGTTGGGGCTGCAGATTAGCTACTTGAAAAATGCTAACAATAGTCATTAATCTTTCATTCCCTGCATTTGATTTAGAACACTGCATTTGATTTTGAAAATTGCATTTGGAACTTCAGTCTTGCTGGGACTTTCATAATGCTCTGAAACACTGATATCTAATACCATAATCAGATATGGAACATTATCGAAAACTGAAATTTCCCCTCTTTTTTTAGGTTCTGAGCAACAAAGACTATCTTGAAGAGGTGTACTCTCGAACTCCTCTTAGACGCCTTGGAGATCCAGCGGAAGTGTCCTCTCTTGTTGCCTTTCTTTGCTTACCAGCATCGTCATACATCACTGGCCAGATTATATGTGTCGATGGAGGAATGTCTGTGAATGGTTTCTCCCCAACACAAATCTAAGAACTGCAACTTAAACAAACACTTTGCGTCTTACTGATTTTCCTCTCTACCTGCCATTCCTGTGTTGTGGAGGATTAGACATGTTGAAGTAGCAGTTGTTTGTTAAACTTCAGCATTGTAAACTTTGAACACTTACGCAGACATGAATATCAAATATGACGTTGATTGTGATAATAATTTGAGAAAATGAATAATTGAATGTAAATGCTAAAGAGGTTATAAAGCTCTGAGCGCCCAAAAAGTATTTTCACACCGGGTAGGTAGGCCCTTCAAGATTTTCTGCAAAATGAAAATCTATATATACCCTGTGCTTGCAAATTAAAGGTATCTATAATTTGTTTCAGTCATAGCTATAATTTAACTTCTAAATTTACATGATTCAACTTTGTTGTGTTTTCCTAATCTACTTATTATTATTATTATAATTATAAATATAATATTATATTAAAATTGTCTCCAAATCTATTTAGTTGTCATTTCAACACTTTGTTTGTCACCTATTCTTATTTGTGCCCCATCATTAATCCACCTTTCACATTATTCTCAAATTCACACTTATTCCCATTTGATTACATGTTCACAAGGGTATGGTGAATGGCTTCTATATGAAGTGACAAATAAGTTTTCTCACGACTTATCATCGTTTGCAGAATTAATTTTTGTCTCGTGCTTGCCAATAGTAAAAATGTCATCCACTCAAAAACAAGTAAGGAGCAGCAATAGTGCAAATTACGAGAAAAAATTAATAATGTTCAAAAAATATATTTACCACATGTATTTTCATATTTTAAATGTTAATCTTCTACCAATAATGTTTTTAAAATAAACAATTTATGGAGCTTAAACTGAAAAATGGGGTGCCAAAACATTTTAATAGATAAATAAAAAATATAACATTGTATTATATATAATAAAAAAAATGTAATATTGTATATAAAAATTTTAAGTTATAAATTTTTAAAAATATATTAGCAGCCAAACCCTTAAAGTTTATTGAAGAGATGTAGTAGATTAATTTTGGATTGACATATTTAGTAATTAAAAATTAATTTTTAAAAATTTAATTTTTTTAAACACTGAGTTTAATAATCTAACAATTATGAATAATTAGCTATGTAAAATATTTTTACACTGTCAATGCATACAAATGAAATCCAAATTTTTATATTATTAAAACAAGTTTATTAACTATAAGGACAAAAATAATATATGTAATTGTTAAAATACATTTAAACACAATACATTTTTTAAGATATCAATATTGACATAATGTTGATAAAAGATAATGGTTTGATTTAAGTATTAGACAATCTATTTTAAATTACGTGAAATTATACTCAAATCAATAAAAGTCGGATTTATTGATTTGGACTCAAACCCATAAAAAAATATCAAACTAATTTAATTAGTTTTGGTTAAATTTTTTGGATCATAGGATCATTTGGTTTGATTTTTATATCTCTAGATAAAATTCACAATCCACAAAGTTAGAATTTAGATTGATAATTTTAGTTTATTTTATAATTATAGTAGAGTCGTTTTTGTAATTTTTCTTATAAATTACTTACTCCGGTTCTTTTTATAAGAGACATTCGAGTTATAATTTGGCCAACAAAAATTGATGTATTTGATCTATAATATAAATCAGATAGATTAATTTTTATTAACTAAATTATAACTCAAATGTCTTTTATAAAAAACCCCGAAATAATAGTATTTTTTTAAAAATTCTCAACAAAAAAACTCCGTCACTTATGTTTACTTAAAATTTATATTTTCATTTTAAATATAGTATGTGTAAGGTGTGCAACCATGGCACCAAATTTTCAAGGCACCATAATATATATTTTACAGTATACACAAATTATGAAGTTAAAAAATGTAATATAAAAATTTATATAAGTAAAATTATGTCAAAATTTAAATGGTTCAATGTTTTTTCTTCTTAAACTCTAGGTTTAAAATTTTAAATTTATAGACTATTTGACTCTTATGATTGAATATCTACAAAAATGGTGAGTCTTTTTTTATCCTTATACAAAAATTAGAATCTTAGAAAAAAAATTCTTTCTAAATTTTCCTACCTTTGTTGCCCTTTGGTATCTCAAATTTAGAAAAAAGAATAAAAATGTTTATTTTCTATAAGAATCTATTTTACCAACAATTATTAGTTATTACATTTACTCTTATATCAAATTTTTTTCTTTTGTCAAGATTATTGCCAAATGTGATCTACTTATGTATAAGCATGTAGATCGCATCAAATATAATAAAATTTATTATTATTATTTTAGTCTTAAGAACTAAAATAAATTGATTAATATATTTCTAACAAAATATAATAAACATGATTAATATTGCATCAAACATAATATGACTTTTAAACGGAATAAAAAATATGTATAAACAAATAATGAAGCTTACGCACATCATATAAGCACATAAACATGCTCGTCCATGGAATTCCATCTAGATGTACACAACTGAATAAGGTGTTTATAACCCCTTTGCTTATATGCTTTCCCTTTTTTCTCTCACTTGTGAATTGCAAAAGCTCTACTATGATATTGTTTATACCAGATACCAAAGTTAGTATAATTACATCTCTTACAATTTTGTATAAAATACAAATTTACGAATCCAACTGTTGATGTATAAGTCAAATTAAAAAAATAAACTATTAAAATTAAAAGTTAAAAAACTACTTAACGTAAAATGTATTGACAAAGAATAGAGATTATAATTGATATTGTTTTTACATTTGTGATACCTTTCTTTACCGTGTAAGTGAGTAGGCCGAGACTTCTCATCCTTTGTTTACAAATGTACATATATTTGTTTTTGAGTTCTTCTTTACTTCGCATCCTAATATTTTTGTTGTTTGCTAAGATGCTATTGAGGAAGTTGAGTTGTTAGAAGATGAAGATCTATGTGTTTGATGTTGGGTACAATGAGGAGTTTTTTCTCAATAGAGATGTTAGTTTTTTTAATTTTAAATTTCATCAAAGGATTCATAGATGATAGAGTTTGGATGCAATTGTTTATATTATGTTTCTTTTCAATTACTTCTACTGCATTATTTTATTAATTTTTTTAAGTGTGCATCAAAATGGGTATTTTTGTAAATAAATTTTAAGCATTATTTGAATTTTTTTATTAAAAGGCTATCAAATTCTCATGTTTACCAAATAGAAAAATTAAAGTTATCATATGTCGTTTAAGGATGTTAAATTTTCTTGTCTCTTGAAATACTATTATACTATTGGCTTAACTTATCCTTGGTGTGGCATACGGGTACTTTAGTATTTCTCCATTTCACAAGATCTTCTGCGAAGATATTGAACATAAAGAGACCAATGAAGAGATTTATGACACTCTTCTTTTGTTTTCTGAACTCATACATTGGTTCCACTCTCCAAATATTTATTTCTTGTTCTATGGGCTGATGATAATGGAGAGGGTAAGTAAGATTTTGAATAAATGAGGTATATAGATGGTTCTCATATATAGATGTATGGTGGTAAAGTGTATCATAAAGATAGGTTCAATGAATTGTATTGTGATGGTACATCAAATTGATTATTTATGTGTAATCTAATTTATATTGGTACACCATGGTTGGCATTACTACTTACCATTTTCAAGGTTTTATCACAAATTTTTAGTATATGATTTTCAAGTATCAGAATAGAATTATTACTTGAAATGGCACAAGATCTAAAACGATAATTCTAATTTTTTGGTTTGGTGCAGAAGTAAGCAAATGAGCTGTGGGCAAGTTTAGTAGAAATATAGCTGAGATGATAAGGGGTTGAAGCATCAACTAAGAACAAAAAAATGTAGTGTTTAATATGATTGAGTTAGTCTAGATTTACTTTCTTGTGTATAATGAGTTAATGTATGAATATAATTTTTTATTTATGATTTTTTTTTTAAGAAATAATGTATGATATTGATATATATAATATTTAAATTTGATTATATGGTTTATAATTTTTTTTATATGTAATATGGTTTATTTTTTTTTAGTGGATAATATGAAATAGAGATCGATTTAGTGACTAATATTTTTAATAACTTGATAAAAATAGTTGTAAGTTTATAGGCGCACCTAAGAGGGGGTGAATTAGGTGTTTAGAAAATTTTCTAGTTTTTAGAAATTTAATGAATTATTTTTCTGATTTATGATAAGTGAAGTAAAATGTAAATGGCAGAAAAATAAAGAACACAAAGAGTTTATCCTAGTTCTGTTGGAACCAAGTTGGTTCTAAAACTTAAGATTTTGATGTTTACAAAAGCACTCAATGTAAACTTATTTTGTACCTTGAATTATTAAATTAAATACAACCAGAATATGAAGAAATCAGAAGCAGAAGATCAAAGGAAAATGAATTCTGGAATTTCCAGATGTTCCAGGATGTCAAAACATGACCAGAAGATATATTTGATGGCCCAGATCAGAAGGAATAAATTTCAGAATGAAACATGGATCATATCATTGGAAAGCATGCCAGAAGGAGAGTTGATCAAGACAAACAGGAATCAAATATCAATTTTATTCCAGAAGTTATTCTGACCAAAAGATGGCCTGGCAGTGAAAAAATTACATAGCCCAAGCTTGTTCCAAACTTGACCAGAAGGTATGTTTATGAGTCCAGAACAAGAGGATCAATCCAGATTTGGCCCAGACCATAAGATGGCATGATTCAGAGCACGGAACTAAGTCCAGAACAAAAGAAATGAGTTCCAGAATCAACCCAGACCTGGTCCAAAATCAAAGGTAAAATGTCCAGACTGAAATATTTTTTGATCAAGTTTATTTCAGTTTGTTCCATACCAAATTCCAGAATCTGTCCAGATCAGAGTAAAAATATCCAGATCAATGGTTCAGAAATAATTTTTTGAGTCCAGTGATGGTCCAGATCAGAAAATCAGACCATGGCCTAGTGTTGGCCGAAATCAGAGGGACAGAATGTGCAAGTCCAGAAATGGCCGAGTCCAGAAGAATTCAGCATATCAGGCGTGCATCCAGGTTGGCCGAAATCAGAAGATCAGAGGGTCAGGAAGTGTGATCCAGGGATGGCCAAATTCAGAGGATCACAGCATATCATTTAGCTTGGACCAGATGTGGACTAGCGCTCAAAATTCTGATGGTCCAGAATTGATCAACGATGGAGATTGCAAGTTATTTTAATTAAAGTGTTAAAAAGATTGGTTATAAAAATAAAGTGAAGTAGCATGGAATTCAGGAGCATTGGCGGGAACAACCAACAGATTTGATTGGCCAGTTATTTTGAAAGAAAATCTGAAGATATGTTTTTTATTTAAATAAAGCCCAATTGGTCAAGTTATTTTTGGAAGAGAATCCAGCAAGATTCAGCTCGAATTTGATCATGGAAGAAACCCTAATTTTCATCTATAAAAGGAGGCTCAAGGCAGAAGACTTAGCATCAAAAATCTCAAAAGAGTCATACACTTCCAAAGCAAACGCTCCCAAATTTTCATATAAGTCAATTGTGAGTTTCAGCTTTCAAGAAGCAAGTACTCGGGTTATTTTCTTTCCACTGTGTCAAATCTAAGTTGTTGAAGTAGAGTCTACAAACTGAGGGAGTCAGTAGGAGGTAGCAAGGTACTTAGCAATTAGATTCATAGTGTTGTGAATTCTTCTACAATCTGGGGTGTCAGATTGGCTTAAGACAGGAGTTGTTTTTCCTCAAAGAAGTCTAGGATTGTTAGACTATTTGAGAAGACTGGCTTGGAGGGTCAGTGGCACAGTTGTAATTCAAGGTTTGAATCTGTGAGTTTTATTTTTATTTTTATCCGCTGCTAACTTTGTTTTAATTATACATCAAGTTTTGTTTTGAAAGTATTAAAACAGGAAAAGTATTCAAGTAAAGTCAAACACAATTCAACCCCCCTTCTCGTGTTTGCACCTTCAGGTTCCTCTTATAACCAAGGGTACATCTCGTCCTCTTGCACACCACAAGAGATTTTCCACTATGTTAAAATAAGTACAAGTTTAACTTTAAGACTTATGTGACTAACTCCTAACAATCTCCCTAAGATAGCACACCACCATCTTAGTTTACAACACTTGAAGAAAAGTACACCACTTTCTTCAATAATAACTTGAATGATTTTTCAATAACTTAAGTAAATATACAGTTGATATGCTTTCTTTGTACAATGATAATAATCCGATACTATTGTACTTCAAGTGCAGCAAGAGAACCTTTCTCAATGATACGAAAATGTAAAACAATATACACTTGAAATATGATGATTTTGACTCGTAATTGATTTAAAGAAAGTTCTGAATTTTTGTGAAAGTTGTTGTGTTAAGTGTTTTGATTAAACTCGAGCTTAGGAGGTATTTATACTCCTAAGACATAACTTCATATCAGTGGCAATTGTTCCTAGAGGTTTGATGAATATATGCAACGATCCAGAATCAATCAGACTTGAAAAATCACATTGATTCGCAATTGTATTCAGCTACGGTCAATGTGTAGTCGAATAGACCTCTGTAACGTTCAGATTTTTCAAACAACTTTAAGCATGTATTCGAATACGAAACCTTGTAGTCGAATACAAAAATGTTATTTTAGCTACTGACTTGGTATTTGTATTCGTTTACGACATTCTGTAGTGGAATACAAAAATGTCATTGTAGCTGTTGACTTGTGTTTGTATTCGACTACAACATGTTGTAGTCGAATACATATGTGCAATTTTTGCTACTGACTTCATCTGTATTCGGCTACACATATATGTAGTCGAATACAACTTTAGCTTTTGTCAAAAAACTTAATTTTAAAACATTATTTATGCATTTTAACATTTTGAAAATTCTTTTGATGCATATGCTAAAAATATAAGGTTCTCATGTGCATTTGAAATATAACATTATTAGATTGCATCATATACCTTACACTCTAAGACTTTTTAGCATTTTGACAATAGTTGACTTCATCTTGATCACTTGTCTTGGTCTTTGTCTTCATAAAAAACATAAGTATCTTTGCACATTTACAATAGTTTCTAAAATTGTATCTAAATTCAGTTGTCAAATCAGTCTCTAAATTATATTTCTAAATCAATTGCTAAATTCAATCTATTATTAAATAGTCGCTAAATCGCTATACATTAGCCACTGTTGTTAATTGTTATGACTTTTAGCGTTCTTTTTTTTCTTCTTTCAGATTTGACTTAACATTTGATAAACTTTAACGTTTTGTAGATTTATTGATATTTTTATGTATATTAGTGTAGTTTACATAATACTTTATTTGCATTTATTAGACAATAAATTACAATAACTATCTTTGTATTAAAAAAATATAATATGTTTTGACTACTAATAATATATTTTATCTAATAATAATTATAATCAATATGTAATGATTATTTTGTGAAGGATAATTAAAAGTAACATAACAACTTTAAGTTTTATAAAAAAATAAGTAAATAAAATAATAGCCTTAAGAATAATCAAAAAATTTCAAATTATGTATAGAATTAGTGTTATATATGTATTATTTGTTGAAATGAATATTAATTTGTTTATTTTGAGTAATTTTATAAAACTTAAATTGTTGATAAAATATTTAATCATTGTCAAAATTTCAATGTTTAGTGTTGAAGAATATAATATGATTGATCAACCTTTTCATTAATAAAATAGCTACAAAAAATTAAATTTACATTATTTTTAACTTTAATACTTATCATGGTTGAGTGATTGTGTGAAATGGATTTAGATCTTATCATATCAAATTTGTAGATATAAATAAACAATATTCCTTATAATTTGAAGATTCGAGATAGAGTGATACGTTAATATCAAAGGTGTAATAAAAGTGTAAAAGAAAGAAAGAAGATTGCAAATGACGATTTGAATTTTTTTTCTTCTTATATATAAATTATATACCTTGAAATGTGCATAAATTCTCCATTGTTTCTTTGGGGCGTCAATAAAATGACTCAAAATAGAACCCAACATGCATGCCTAATATTTGTGGACAATTTATAGTTAGAAAAGTTCTTTAGTCGTAGAGAGATTTGAGCAAACCTATGGAGAGACAAATTTTCCATGCAATGAGTAGGGTAGGTATGATCAAATGATCACTAAAACATTTGGGATAAGATAATATTAATATAGGGAATTTTGTCACCAACTAATATGCAGAGATAAGTATAATTATAATTGGAAGAGTAGTTTTACCAAAAGTAAAAGAAGAAATGAAGAAGCTCTTAAAGTTGATGAAAGTGAAAGGATTGTAGAATTATTTTCATGAGTAAAACTATTGTTTGTGAATTTTTAATAGAGATGTGACGTGGTGTGTGAAATGCAAAAGCTAAATAGAGGTATGGAAAATATGAAATGAATTGTAGAGACTTGTAAAAGGTGCCACAAAATATAAGTGATGTGAAATAAATATAATGATGTGTCAGATAAGTGTGTAAAGTGTCGATCAATAAAGTAAAATTTGTTTTAATATATTATAAATATATATATTCCCTAATAGGGATGTATAAGATCCAGTTCGTCCCGCGAATTTGACCGAACTGATAGGCAACGTAATTCAACTGAACCGATAGGCAACGTGTTGGGTCTGAGCCGGTCTAAAAAAATCACAAGGATATAAAAAATAAAAAAGACACGACAAAGACAAAGACAAAGTAAAAAAAAGACCATGTTCGGGTCACCCTCTAGGTTACCCGTCTCAAAATACATTAAGGATAATAGATTTTTTTTTTATAATTACTATATTTTATTATTGATTCCACTGCACTAACTTAATTTAGGTTTGAAAAAAAATTCTTTTCCCTGCATCTTTTTTTTGTCCTTGCAACTGCATATTCATTTTTCTTCTCTTCTCTGAATCATTTTCTTCCTTATTATTATTATTATTATTATTATTATTATTAGACAATATTGTTTAGTGGAATGTGGCTTGTTGTGAATTATTTTAAATTTATTTATACAAAAAAAAGTAATTTCAAGAATTTCTATTCGACGACCCGTCTTGAGACAATCCGATCTCAGTCTTATTTTGTCCAGTTTTATGGAACCCGCATTAAGATTGGATACACCAAATCCAACTTATTTCATCATTTGTACACCCCTATTTGGTTAAAAAAAATATTTACACAAATTTAATATTAGAGTTCTGTATAAAAAGAGGTTTCTCTTTCTGACTGTTTTTCCGATATATAAGAGGTTTCTATTGTGGAGGAGTTAGCACATCTAGGGGCCACAGTACACACTTGCGCTAGGAACGAAGCTCAACTCAATAAAAGCTTACATCAATGGGCCACAAAAGGATACAGAGTTACAGAGGAATATTTAATTAGGGGAACAACGTAGAACAAACACGCATAAAGAGTTTGGGGATTATGCAGAGGAAGATTTTTCATTTTTGGTGAATATGAATCTTGATTCTGCTTTCCACATAAGCCAACTAGCACATCCACTCCTAAAAGCTTCAGACTCTGCAACCATCGTTTTCATATCCTTCATTTGTTTGCCGGTATCAATAAATGTAGGATCTATATATAGTGCAGTAAAAGGTAACCGTTTTATGATTTTTTTTCTTCAATATAATAATTAATATTTTGCTGGAGATCGAAAAACTTTATAATAGTTTAATTTCAAGAACCCCTCTTGGACGTATTGGAGAAGCAGAAGAGGTGTCTTCCTTGGTGGCATTCCTCTGCTTACCTGCAGCCTCTTTCATAACCGGACAGACCATTTGTATTGATGACGGCTTTACTGTCCACTAAGCTACTAGTGAGTAGTGACGTAAATAAATACTTATGTTAGTGTTTAATACACTTTCACATAAAGTCATGTTTCCATTTTATTTCAATGAGTCTACCACAAAAGTTTAAAAGTATATGTTCAGTTAAGTTTTATTTTATTGGTTCTTAAATGGCTTAAGGGTGAAATTAATCCACTCTCTAATTGTAGAGAATAGAGAATCTTTAGTTCAAACTCATATATGGCTTAAGTGTGAAACTAACCCACTCTCTAATTGTAGAGAGTAGGGAATCCTTAGTTCGAACTCATATCTCAATATTTCAAATATCTATGTAGTTGATATATGAGTTGTACTTTCGGAACAATTTATGTATATTATTTGGGTGGGTAAAAATTTCGGTCGAAGTCATAGGTTGAAATTGCTATAAATAATAAATAAAATATGTCTTAATTTAAGGATCAGTTATTAAAATTTCCAAACACGGTATGTTTCTTTTTGGGAGACTAGAGACTAAAATGGCAAAATTCATAGGAAGTGTTGTTTTTTGAAAACTACCTGATTTGGAGATACTTGATACAACACAAGGTCAGGATTCGAAAAATGATTGTATGATGGTATTATTAAACGAAGAGAAAGAATTAGTCTTTAATGATTGAAAGAAAGAGATAACTCTAAATATCGGTAAAATGAAGTAAAATTGAATCTTTTCTCTAATGCACGAAAGTGATCCATAGAATTTTATACTGTAAAATATCATTGATCGATTTATTTGATATGAGCGTACATTTCGTTTCTAATGTTTCACGAGGCTTGACATGACATTCAAGAAAATGAGAAGAGAGAGTGAAAGTAACTAACATTTTAATTTAAGTCCTAACAAAAAGTTGTCTAGAAAAGAACCATGCTATTTTAGAGCTCCATATAGCTCATAATTTACTATTAACTACAACATATGTTTCTATATATTGTTTAATATTTTTTTTTCTAAATAATGTAAGATTTTTTTATAATACAATAAATAATAGTACGTATAAAAATTTTAGACACACTCAATCAATCAAACAATCTTCTTAAGCATTATATATTTTTTTATTAATTTACTTTACTTTATACATTTATAGTTGTAGTAGTAGCTTAAACACAAAACTGGATTCAACACTCTTTTGAGTAATTTAAGAACTCATAATTGAGGGACATAGTCAATTCCTCAGCATAATTGTTTGAAGAAAAAAATAATCACGTGGTTAAGAATAATTAGTGGTTTCCTCAATTAATTCTTAATCCCAACAATATAGTATCATATCTCTAGAAATCTTATTAACTTAAATAACTTTTTCTACATGAATGTTTGTCATGGTTCATGTCTCTAACACAAACCACATCTTACAATTCTCACCATTTCGTACCAAGTATCTTTAGAAGGATTAGTGTCGAAAATCACATTATGTTTTTGGCCAGTGTAGATAATTCAATTAGTGAACTAAAAGATACTAAAAGAGATTTAAATAAGAGATCTTGAGTTCAACATAACTTTTTGTAACAATTTACTAACATTTACACGTAAAAAAGAATTTTTTTTTCTTTTTTAAACATAAATCTGTTGGAACTGGTTAGTACATAATTGAAATGAGAAACTGAATTATTTATTGAATTTAAACAGAATGTGAGTTTACAATTTTGTTTGAACAGAATTGATAAACTTGTTACAGAATTATCCACTCCAAGAATTTGAGAGTTTGGTCTCTCCCTTCCCAATAACCATTCAGAAATTCCCTGTCTTCCTTTTTCTAATTTTCCTACTTTTATTTGCATCGTAACTGCTCTAGAGCAGCAGTTACTATCTGATTTACAACTTAAACTAACACAATAAAGTTTTTGGGCCAATTCTTCAAGTCTTCAGTGATTTTTGAATCAAATCCCCTTAATACTTTGATCAAATTTCTATCAAAATTTAATCAAGTCTTCTTCGAATTTTAATCAAGTCTTCACTGATTTGCATCATGATTAAATTATGGACCGTATGATCTTCTGATCTCGGCCAACTCTGGACCATGTAATCTGATCTGTACCAATTCTGTGATCCTCTGATCTCGGCCAATCTGGACCATGTGATCTGATTTGTGACATTCTGTGATCCTCTGATCTGAACCGTTGATCTTCTAATCTGGACCATTGATCTTTTAATCTGGACATTTGATATTTTAATCTGGACCATTGATCTTTTAATCTGGACATTTGATATTTTAATCTAAACCATTGATCTTTTAATCTGGACATTTATCCTCTGATCTGGACCAAGTCTGGACTAAGTCTGGATTAAATCTGGACTAAGTCTTATGTTCTGTACAGTTATATCTTCTGATCTGGACTAAGTTTTATGACCATGCTATCTTCTGGTCTGGACCAAGTCATTTTTTCTGGACTAGTTATCTTCTGGTCTGGACCAAGTCTGGATTAAGTCTGGACTGAGTCTTATATTCACGACCATGCTATCTTCTGGTCATGACTAAGTCTGGACCAAATCTGACTTTTGTTTCCTTTTGGTCTAGGCCAAGAAAGATATCCTCTGATGATGTTTATTTTTCCTTCCCTTTGATGACATCATATGATTGATGCTATCCTCTGATGTTTGTCTTTGATGACATCCTCTGGTATCCTCTGGAGGTATCTTCTGGTACCCTCTTATGACATCCTCTAGTATCCTCTGGATGCATCCTCTGGTATACTCTGGATGTATCCTCTGGCCGAACTTTCTGGTGGCATTTTTATCTTCCGGTGACGTCATCCTATGGTGATGTCATCCTCTGATTTTTCTTTCTAAGTCAAAATACGATTTTCATAAAATACATTTGTTAATATCAAAATTTAATTGCAAGAACCAACTTGGTTCCAACAATCCTTGAAGATCCTTTCGGTAGTACCAATCTCCCCTTATATAACAATTTTTTATTTTGAAATGTATAGCATGGATGAGCATTATGATCTTGGATTAGATCATGTATCAATTTTTGTAACTTAGGATCTCGATAATTTTTCAACTCCCAATCTTCCACCTCTTCAAAGTGAACTGAAGACAAAGCTGCAAATGTCATCTTTCTAGAAAGTGCATCAGCTACGCCATTTTCTTTTCCATGCCTATAATGGATTTCAAAGTCCAGTCCCATGAGTTTTGAAGTCCACCTGAAATGATGACAAAATGCCTCCCTATCAGGTAATGTCGCCACTTTTGAACAGCCATCACAATAGCCATCAGCTCTCTTTCATAAACTGACTTAGATTGTGCTCTGTCGGATAATGTTTGGCTAAGAAAAGCCATTGGTCTCCCTTCCTGCAATAAAACTGCACCTAAGCCCTTGTTAGATGCATCAGTTTCTATGGTAAAAGTTTTAGTAAAATCTGGAATAGTTAGTGTTGGTAATTCTGCCACCAATCTCTTGAGTTGTTCCAAGGCAGCTTGGGCTTCACTATTCCATTGGAAATTGTCTTTCTTCAAAAGTTGGGTCAAGGGCCTAGCTATCTTGCCATAATCTCTACAAATCTTTGATAATACCCTGTCAGCCCCAAAAATCCTCTTAAGGCCTTGATGTCCTTGGGTGTTGGCCAATCTAGCATAGCTTCAATCTTCTTTAGACCTGCTGCAACTCCGCCAGTTGATATGATATGACCCAAATACTCTAATTGAGTCTACCCAAAAGTGCATTTTTTTCTTGTTGGCAAATAATTGATTCTCTTTCAACAAAGCTAGGACAACCCTTAAATGTCTTTGGTGCTCCTGTTCATCTGTACTGTAAACCAATATGTCATCGAAGAAAACCAAAACAACCTTTCTCAAGTACAGCCTTAACACTTCATTCATAATGGATTGAAAAGTATAAAGAGCATTCATAAGTCCAAAAGGCATGACAATAAACTCGTTATGCCCCTCATGAGTTCTAAAAGTTGTTTTTAGAATGTCTGTTTCCCGCATCCTAATTTGATGATACCTCGATTTCAGGTCAAATTTTGAAAAGATCACTGTGCCTCCCAATTCATCTAGCAGCTCGTCAGTAATAGGAATAAGGAACTTATATGGTATGGTTATCTTATTGAAAGCTATGTAATCTACACAAAAGTGCCACCTGCCATCTTTTTTTTTCACTAAAATGATTGGGCTAGAATAGGGGCTCACACTTGGTCTAATTATACCAGAATTCAACACATCATCTACTAATCTTTCTATTTCATTTTTTTGATAGTGAGGGTACCTATAAGGCCGTATATTGGGAATATTGGCACCTTCCTTCAAGATAATAGCATGGTTTTTCCTTCTAGTAGGGGGTAGCCCTTGAGGTTCTTGAAAAACATCACCATATTCTTCTAAAATAGCTGATGTCCATTCTGGATTGTCATATGTAACTTCAGTTTTGGCTTGTAGTTGATGGTATTCCACTAAGAATCCTTGGCCTTGATCATTTAACGCTTTCAAAAAGGACTTTAGAGATGCTACAAATCTAGTTAAATCGGGGTCCCCTTTCAAAGTGTGATAACCATTTCCAATAGGAATTCTAAGTGTCAACTCACGGAAATTGGCTCCAATTTCTCCTAGGCCAGCCAACCATTCCACTCCCAACACTACATCCACTCCTCCAAGATCAAAAACATGAAAATCTTGTTGCACTTTGAGTCCTTGTATCACCAATTCTAATTGAGGACACACTCATTCACAATCAAGTTTTCTCCATCTCCTACTTACACCGTGTATATGGAGGTTGCAAATATTTGCAAATTATGTTCCTTCACAAAAGTGGCTGAAATGAAATTATGTGAAGCTCCACAATCTACAAGGACCATAACATGTTCCTCGCCAATCATTCCCCATAAATTAATGTTTTTCTTCGAAGTGAGGCCAGCAATGCTACACATAGACAATTTGAGGTCTTTCAATTCTTCCTCCACTTCCACTAGATTCGGTTCCTGCAATTCACAGTTCTCATCTTCCTCACCCAAAACCAGCACGTGCAACTGCTTGTTAACACACACATGGCCTCGACTAAACCTCTCATCACAGCGAAAACATAATCCCTTCCGTGATTTCTCTTGCATTTATGCCTTGGTTAACCTTTTGAATCCTCTGCCTCTGAAAGTTCCAGCGGGCTTTGCAACACTTCCTTCCCTTGAAGAACTTCCAACTCTTGACGTTGTAGTTTGCGTTTGTTACTTTACCCTAGTTCCATATCACTGTTCTAGTATTATTGAAAGTTCTCATTGGTTTACCCCCAGAAGACGCAAAATTGCTCCCCTTGTTGATTAAATTGTTCTTCTCATCAAGTCTCTGAGCGAAGTTCATTAATTCTGTAAGAGTCTCCACTGGGTGTAATTTTAATTCTGCCCTTATCACTTCCTTAAGTCCATTCAAAAAAATTCCTTTCAAATATGTTGGTTCTGCACATTTGAGTGGGCCTGCGTATAGTTCAAACTTTTCTCGATACTCTTCGACTGACCCTGTTTGTTTGAGACTTAGTAACAATTCAAAAGGGCTTTCAACCACAGATGGTTGGAAACGCTTAATCACAGCAACACGAAAATCATCCCAAGTAGGATATTGAGCAGAAAATTCTCACGATTGGTACCATGTCAAAGTCTTTCCCTCCATAGCCACCATTACCGCTTGCAACTTCTCTGCCCCAGACATTCCTTTTAGATCAAAGTATCTTTCCATCCTAGTCGTCCATCCATACGCATCTTCACCATCAAAGACGGGTATTTCTAATTTCCTCCACCTTTCGACCCTGTTTCGCGAGTCTAGGGAATTTTCTGGCCTCTCTCTACACAACACAGCGTGACTCCCATCGCTGGAATAATCTTCCTGCCTCGCGTGAATTAGCCTAACAACATCATCCAAGTCATTCAATTAGCGCCTGGCTTCCAACTGCTCCACCCTCTCTTGTTTCATATGTTTTTCCCACGTTTCACGCAAAGACAACAACCCTTCAAACCCTCATTCCAGAACTTCCATACGTGCTTCCATACTGCATGCTTCCATATTGCACGTAAATACCATGAATTTCTCCTGGATTTTTGTTGCTTTAATACCAGTGTTGGAACTGGTTAGTACATAATTGAAATAGGAAACTGAATTCTTTATTGAATTTAAACAGAATGTGAGTTTACAATTCTATTTGGGCAGAATTGATAAACTTGTTACAAAATTATCCACTCCAAGAATTTAAGAGCTTGGTCTCTCCCTTCCCAATAACTAATAAATTTTCTACTTTCCTTTTTCTAATTTTCATACTTTTATTTGCATCGTAACTGCTCTAGAGCAGCAGTTACTGCTTGATTTTACAACTTAAACTGACAAAATAATTGTCTACATAACAAATAACTACCATACAAATTCAGTTCTCACTTAAAATTCTAACTTTTGGCCCTCCTCATATAATATTTAGTTATAAGAGGCCTAACAAAATCCTATATACATATAACATCATTTTTATATAGCTTTCGAATTTATAGAAAGAATTGTATAATGGAAATACTAATTAAATTTGAATAAATATAATATTATATTTGGTCAAAATAATATCAGATTTTGTAGCATTTTTGTTATAAATAAATAATTACATGAACATAGTATTTGTTGTATATTATTTATTTCCTTTATTATTATTTTTTGCGAAATTAATTATTATATTGTTTTTCTTTTTAATTATTCCAGATGCATTTATTACGATTCTGCTAGGAGGCATGTGGCGCAAATAGCATCTAGGAGCCGCCAAATGTGGATTTTTTATTAATATATTCTCTTTTTTTTTTTTTTTTTTTTTTTTTTCGCGTTCCACTTCCAAAAATATTTTTTTGATTGTCCTACTTTTTAAGTTCAGTAGATCATTGCAGTCCAGGGTGTGACTACCTGAAAAAAAATTTTTTGGGTCAGTTGCTCATCGTACATCCAAAGTCTGGGAATCTACAAATTTTTTTTTCATTTATTTAATAATTAAAATATGTAATATATAATTATAATAAATTATAAATATTTAAAATAATTAATAAATCAAATAAAATGAAATAAAATAAAAAACTTTAATAAATAATAATAATAATTTTAATAATATTAATAATTTAACAATAATAATTTTAATAAACTATAAATATTTAAAATAATTAATAAATTAAATAAAATAATTATTAAATAAAATAAAATACTTTAATAAATAATATCGCCGCATTTGGTAATTTGAAATTAATTATTTCCATTTTAAATTAATTATTTTCATCACGTGAACAAAAAATAAAATGCGGCGATATTACCATATTTGTAAATAATTATTTCAAATTATCATATTTACAAATTACCAAATGCGGCGATATTACCTCCAGTTCCATCTAAATTAATTATTTTCGTCACGCGAACAAAAAACCAAATGCGACGATATTACCATATTTGCAAATAATCATTTCAAATTATCATATTTGCAAATTACCAAATGCGGCGATATTACCATATTTACAAATCGACGACTGCGTAGATCTGGAACTGGAGGACATTTAGATGGAAATAATTAATTTCAAATTGATGTAGTTTTTTCATTCAATTTGATGTATTTTTTTCCTTTCAAATTAATGTATTTTTTTTATTAATATAATTTTTTTATTATTATAATTATTATTGTTATTATGTTTATAATTTTATTTTTTTATTATGTTTATTATTATTACAATTTTTTTATGTTAAATATTTTTTAAAAAATTTTTTTTATTATGTTTATTATGATTACAATTTTTTTTAATTATTATTATTATTTATTCTGTAATTATTAATATTATTATTATTATTTATGAAAGGTTTTTAATAATTTTTTTTATCCTAAATATTATTATTTTTAATTGTTTTATTATGTTTATTATTATTATAATTTTCTTTTTTTAATTATTATTATTTTATATTCTGTAGTTATTAATATTATTAAAATTATTAATAGTATTATTATTATTTATGAAAGTTTTTTATTTTATTTTATTTTATTTTATTTCATTTTATTTGATTTATTAATTATTTTAAATATTTATAATTTATTATAATTATATATTACATATTTTAATTATTAATTAAATGAGAAAAAAAAGTATTTAAGAGTTAGGCATATTAGAAACCTCTTAAGCAAGGCAATCAGCCACTTCACTGATTTGATTTCAATAAACTAGAACACTCTTAAATAATAATCAAACTCCGTCAAATCAAACTAGAGAATCATTTATGCAATCTGCCACCGTTATACATTCCGTCAAACTGTGTTTTGATTAATTAATATTTCTTTTGTCTTAAAATATAAATAAGAATTAGTTTAAAAAATTTAATATATTTAATTTAAAATTTAAATTAATTATATTAATTTTTTTTTCGGAACGGAGTAGTAATAATATTTTTTGTTTTTTTAGAAAAAAGGTTGAAATAATAAAATTTAAATGCTAACCTTTTTAATAAAAATTAGAAAATTTGTCACGGTGCTATTAGCGTGGCGTGCCGTATTGTAGTGCGAAGAGAAGCACGTCATATCAAGTTAGTTTGGCCCGAAACTGCTGTATTGCATAAGAAGAATACAAGAAGTAGGTTTTTTTTCCCTTATAATTTCTAGCGGAAAAAATCCATATAAAAACGCATTTTCTAATTAAGTTGTTTGGTTCTAACTTTCCGCCGATGGACATACAACAGGACAATATACCATGTTGTTAACATCAACAAATGTCTGAATTGCATCTTCAACGCTGCCCAATTAAATTCTTATGATTTAGTATTTCTGTTCAACCTCTTCATACCTACTTCGTTCCCACTTCAACACTTCTCAATTTCCACTTGTACACCGCTTCTCACTTTAATTTTTTGTCTTCTGGGATCTACACGCTCTTTTCTTCTCTTCTTTTTTTTATTTTTAATTTTTGTTATTTTAGTTGGTTTGCTATCTATTGATTCTTATGTTGTTATTAAAAAAAAAAAAAAAGATTCTGATGTTATGTTGTAGATTTGTAGTTTTGCCTCTCTCTGTGATTTTCTTACTTTACCAACTGTAATAATAAATTAATAAACCTTAGAATTTTATGCTATTTCAGCTTATTTTATTTATGTTTATTATACATTTCTTCAATTTGAGGTAGTCAAGTTTGTGCTTCACCCACCTAAATAAAAGTCTTTTTTGTGGTTCTTATTCTATGTTAATTTCACACACCTTGCTTTAGTTTGAATTTGTCAAATGTGGACAATTCACTAAACAGTGGCTCTTTTTTCCATCTGGGACCTAATTTTGAATGCTCTTAGCCTCCTAGGAGATAATTTTTCTGAATGTTTTGTTTGTTTTTATAATTACTCAGTTTAATGAAGGAAATGGAACAAGAGAAAGCTCCTATATTGGAAGCAAGATCAGTAGAGGAAATTGAGATACCAATTGTCTCAGACAGACTTGATCTTCTTCCAATGACAACAGTGTTGTCGTCGTCTTGCAATTCTGTTTGTCGTTTGTCGAGTAAGGAAAAAAGTGTTGGTGGATCAAATGAATCAGCAAAGAAACTTTCTGCACTCATAGTTTTCTATGCTATTGTTATGGTTGTTGAAGCTATTGGGGGTATGAAAGCTCACAGTTTATCTGTTATCAGCGATGCGGCACACTTGCTTTCTGATATTGCTGGATTCACTATCTCTCTCTTTGCAGTGTGGGCTTCAGGTTGGGAAGCAACACCTCGTCAATCTTTCGGATACAATCGTCTTGAGGTTTTAGGTGCTCTTTTATCTGTGCAGTTAATTTGGTTCATATCTGGTTTTTTAATATATGAAGCAGTTGGTAGACTTCTTTATCGAAATGCTACAGTGAATGGAAAGCTCATGTTTGCAATTGCAGCATTTGGGTTTGTTCTTAACTGTATCATGGTTTTATGGCTTGGTCATCATCATCATGGCTTCGGAAACTCAGGTCATGGTCATGGTCATAGTCATCATCAATGTGGTGGAGATTCAGATCATGGTCATGGTCATCATCAATGCAGTGGAGACTCAGATCACGAACATCATGGGATGCAGGAACTACCTAAAGTAACTGATGAGGAGAACCTTACAATGCTTTCAAATAGTAAGAGAAGTGTGAATATTTTGAATATAAATCTTCAAGGGGCCTATTTGCATGTCATGACTGATATGATTCAATCTATTGGAGTGATGATTGCTGGAGGAGTAATATGGGCAAAACCAGAATGGTTTATGGTTGATCTTTTATGTACTCTTATATTCTCTGTTTTATCCTTAAGTACTACTCTGCCTATGCTTGGGAATATTTTTGGCATTCTGATGGAAAGGACACCAAGTGAGATTAATATCATTCAGCTGGAAAATGGCATTAGAAGTATCAAGGGAGTGCAGGAAGTTCATGACTTGCACGTTTGGGCCATAACAGTTGGAAAATATTTTCTATCATGCCATGTAGTGGCTGAGCCTGGCATCAGTTCCATTGATTTGCTTGCCACTATTAAGCATTATTGTGAAAACACTTATCAAATACAACATGTAACCATACAAGCTGAGTAAGGTTATATTCTTTTCTGCTCCATTATTTTCTCTTTATTGATTATTTCTGTGATGCATCTTCGTATAGATTCACAAGACAAGTTTTTTTCTATTCTGTTCTGAATTTTTTTTATTTTTTTGAAGAAAGTGTTCTGACATTAAACAATAGAAATACTTGAAATGCATCTATTTGGTACCATTGACTAATACTTCAAAATCACCTTAAACTCTAACAATGATTGACTACACTTATTGGAAATACAAATTAATAGTTCTCCCGATCTTTATAATTGAGGCAATAACTCGAATGTCGGTTCAATAAAAATAAGAGAAAACAAATGTATTTCTAAAAAATTCAACTTGTTAAACTGATACCAATCGAATCACCATCTAAGCAGTAAATACAAGACAACCATTAAATCGACATTTGTCGGTTAAGATAAAACTTAAAAGGACAATTCGCCTTATTTATAATTGCTAATTTGGTGCAAAATTTTGCCTCCAGAAGTACTGACTAATGGATTTATTTATACAATAAAAAAGGATAATGCAAAAGGAATGATCAAACATTCTGTCAAACAGATCTCAAGTAGCCTCCTTATAACAGCAATTAATAAACAAAATCCAAAAGATGCTTTTAATCTTACACGAACTTTCTGAAACGTCAGATTCTCATTAACCACGCTATATCATCAAATATCTGTCAGTTCAAATATTACATCAATTCAAAAGAAATTATCACATCAAGGAAGAGATAACCGAAATAAACTAGCAACACTATAGTTTTGAAACTTTCACAAGCTTCCTCATAGCAACTCAACAAAGTAAAGGTAATCTACATGTTTGTCTCTCACCCATAAAGAAGGAAAAATAAAATAAAGGGGCAAAAACAGAATTGGGGGGGGGGGGGGG
>JBBPBO010000005.1:77245993-77280005 GCA_037974295.1 Cicer cuneatum
TTAAAATAAATGATCAAGTCAAAAAAAAAAAAAAATAAATGACTAAAACGTTAACTAAAATTAAGTTAATAGACTACTATTTAACCTTTTAAAAATTAAAATAAAGTAGAGGATATAAAATCGAATTTTGTGCTTAGATGGGTTAGTGAGGACAAGCCCTTTCCATCCAACAAACCGGTAAACACAACCGCTTCATAACAGTATTTGGAATTTCCGTGACCAAAGCGGTTCAACCACACCAGAAAGGAGAAGATGAAGAAGGAAGACACAGTGAAACTCATCAGTTCCGATGGTTTCGAATTTGTCGTCGACAAAGAAGCTGCCATGGTTTCTCAGACCATTCGCAACATGCTTACCTCTCCAGGTTTTCTCTCCTTCAATCACTTTACCCTTTTGTAGTTTTTCGGTTAGTGCGATTAGGGTTTCAAATTAACGTGAATTCAATAGGATTAAGATTTTTAAAGCTTCAATTTCTTTTGTGATAGGGAGTTTCGCTGAAAGGCAACACGGAGAAGTGACTTTTCCTGAGATCAGCACCACCATTCTTGAGAAGATTTGCCAATATTTTTACTGGCATCTTGAATTCGCAAGGTATTTGCATTTTCCTGCTTCCTTGTTCTTAACATCTTCAACATCTTCAATTTTAGTTTTCATTTCTTATTTCTATGTGTAAATATACATTACTTACATTGTTGAATTTTTTTTGTTTTTTATTTAATTGGTTTAATGAACGTTGTATTGATTCATAATGTTAGGCTATCTGCATATAAAAGATAAACTATGTACCTTTCAATTTATTTGTGCTTTGTAAGTATAATTGTGGTGCTTGAAGGTCTTTTTTTTTATTTTTTATTTTTATTTTTTATCATCTTCTCGTGAATATAAATGTAGGATCTGTAGTGTTAGACGGGATTCTAATTTGTTTAACTATATATTTCTAGAATGTGAATACTAACTGATGTTTAGTCTTTGGATATTAATGACTAGATGGGTCTTTTAATTTATAGCCTACCTGATTGGTAAGTGTTTTGATTTGGATTATTAAGTATCCATTTTGTTCTGCATTCAAGGGATATTATAGTCTGATGTGATATGTAATGTGTCACACGTCAGGGTGCTTTCTGTAAATTAGCGAAGATTAAATTTTGGACCTTCCATTGGTTTGCAGTTTTTTTTATTCTTTTGCCTTTCCTTATTACAATATTGATGTTGATTAATTGCCCAAATCTCTAAATGAGTATAGCTTGCATTCCTATTTTTATGTTTTCAGGTGCTAAGTCTATCTCATTTGTTGCTTAATATATCTTTGGATGACCTTGTCCTTTATTGGTATAGTTAAAAGATGTTGGGTGGTTTTGAATTTTGATATGTTTAAATGAAAATGACTAAAGGAAGGTTTAATGTATGTTTGAATCTGCGTTCATTTTTCATGTCCCAAAGTCATTTGACCGCAATTTTATGGAAGCTACAAAATGTTGCTTTAAGATTGACGTGTGTTGGTGTTGTTTCCACCGAGGAAAAAAAAAATGCGCTTCAGTGGAGGATAATAGAACTGCAATTGAAGAAAAAAATTGTAATTGGTGCCCGTCCGTGGGCCCTATCCGTGCATTTTTTTTTATACTCCTAATTATGAGAATGTAAGATTGTTTTAATCTCTAAAACAATTATTGTTTAACTGTGAATCCAGATCGATTGCAATTTCTGAACTATTAAACAATTGTTACCTCCTGTATTTTGGACCAATAAGGTTTATTTATTGTTTCAAATTGAAAGTGACCGAGTGATCTGAAAATGTAATAAAGCAGCCGTACCAACTTTAGTTGGCACTTGTCCTGATTGTTGTTTTGACCTCTGGTCTGTATTTTTAGACTGCATCTCTGGTGGTGGCATAGAAATTCTCACATCATTTTTATAATACCTTTCTCTAGATTGCTTGGTGATTGTTGCAAAATTCTGGTTTAAATATTGGAATTGGAAGTTATATTTTCCTTACAGAAGAAATTAAGCTCTTTAAATCCCTCAATTTTATGTTTGTATTTGTTTAAATTTAAATTGTTGTGTTGACATGTTTTTTCCGGTCTTGCTAGTGGAAAGGACAGAGAATTTCCTATTGAACCTGAATTAACTTTGGAGTTAATGATGGCTGCCAATTACCTACATACTTGAGCATATTGACTTCCCAAAGGTTGATTTCTCTTTATTGGTGTAGGCTTTTGTTATTTCTTGGACTCTAATGTTTAATTGACAGTAATTATTTTTGTTGTTGTAATCTTCCTCTTTTTTTGCCCTTTGATGGGTACTGCAGAAGAAACTGTTCCCTTGTTGGGCTATGGAAAAGTATAGGCTACTATCATTGTTGTCGTTGTAAACTGTATCTTTGCAGCAAATAGAATATACATGTAATCTCTATAATAAAATGATATTAGATTCAGTTTGTTAGACTAACCTGATTGATATCGTGTCTAGCTTTTCTGTAATGCTGTTTCACTAGTTATTTGGTTCTGCCACTTGGTCATACTTTGCACAATTCAAAGTGAAGATTGTGTATGTAGCAAATAATTTGTCAAACCTTTTTAGTTATATGTCTAACAATTTTCCTGGTTTGTTTTTATTTTGAAAACAAGTTGTGATTTATTAGTAGGCAATAAATTTGTCAAATCAGTTTGGTAGTCATTGTAGAAATAGTATACCATTGGAGAAATAGCAAGAGAAATGGAACAATGTTGAACTAGTAGCTGAGTGTCAATAAATTTTTTGGTAGTATATGTTGAGTCAATCACCAAATTTGGTTCTTATAATTTTAAGTTGAAATCATTTTAGTCATTTAAATTTGTGAATATGCAAAGATGTTCTTGAAATTGAAAGACATTCAATCATCTTAGCTTTTTCTATTACTAAGAATGTATAAGGTGGTACGTTAAGTGCTTTTGTGATACTCCAAATGGACCATTTTCCATGAAAAAATTTTGGCTACCACTTTCACTACCCTTTCATTTCAGTTCATTGTGTATCTTCTCCCTCTCTTGAAGGATGAAAACTCAGCTAAATATTCAATATGGGAAACAAATGGGGGAATTAATCGTTGTGGCCTACGTGACCAATACTCTATCGACATCTGGAACCATAGCGAACTTAAACTTCTTACCAAATAATCTTGGTCCCTTCAACTTCACAAGTCGTCACCTAATACATAATTTTCAAAATCCTATCTAACCCACAATGTCAAATAGATAAGAATTGACACATTTTTACTAGAGTGAAAAGTGGTAAAAACATTTGTATACATGCTTCCCTATGCAATTTAACACAATGGTTGAATTAGTTTCACACTTACTTACTCGTACACATCATTATTTATATATTGCATATTAAAAATTAAATAAATTAATAGTATGGAAAAGTTTATCACATGCAATACCGGACAATATTGATTAGTTAGATTTTATACCACTATCCAAAGATTTTTGGTCAAACAAAGAAATTACTAAATTTTTCATTTATTTTTAACTCAAAAAATTATAATAAATCAAAAGAGACTTAGAGCATAAAACTTAAAAATTTGGTAATGTTAAAATTTAAAATCTAGCAAACTTATTATTATTGTCACAAATGTTCTCCAAATTTTTGTTCAAATAACACTAGCCTAGATTTTGGCCATATTTATATGCTGGCTTGTGGCTTATGCAAGTCATTTCCCACGTATATATATATATGCCTTAACCTCGCTCGCACCAAATACTTTGGCATTTCAGAAGTGTAATGGCAAGTCGTTGTTTGATGAGAAAATGGGAAACCTGTCGTTTGGCTTCAGTATTCCTCACAGAGTTCACCTCAAATTCAACGAGAAGTAGCAACCTCATCAGAGACGTTTCAACTGCATTGTCTTCGACACACTGCATTGCAATGTTTGAACGCAAAAATGTGTGGGGTTTTAGGGAATACCACGACGGAAGACCAAGGGGTCCTCTTTGGAGAGGAAAGAAACTAATTGGTAAAGAAGCTCTCTTTGTTATTTCTGGGTTGAAGAGGTTTAGGGATGAAGAGGATACGCTTCACAAGTTCATCAAAACTCATGTCTTGCGACTTTTGAAGATGGACTTGATTGCTGTTCTTACTGAACTTGAGCGCCAACAGGAAGTTTCTCTCGCTCTCATGGTATATTCTCACTCCCATCGCTTCACATCTTTGCACTTTTTTGTTGTTATGGTTGTTGCCTGTAACCTGTTTGTTAAAATGCTTCTCAGAACATGTTTGTTAGTTGTTATGATGATTCACTATGAGCTTTGTTTTAAGAACGTGAAAATGTAATCGCAATCAAGATTTTAAATTGTGGATAAGCCTGTGATCCTTGATATTGCTGACAATTGTGGCCAAAGCTAGCTGATATAGCTTCAATCGCGATTGCGGAGACATAAAAAACTTGATTTCAGCAACCCAGATTGCTACCGCAAACCTTATTTAAACCCTGGTGGTAGTTTATTTTTTTGTTCAATGAAAATATTATGTTACAGTATATGCCCTTTTTTCCAGTTGCATTCGCAGAGACATAAAAACCTTGATGTCAGCAGCCCAAATTGATACCAGGTTACTGCAAATCTTTTTTGAACCCTGATGGTATTTTTAATTTTATTAGCTCAATGAGAATATTCTGTTAGAGTATGCCCTTTTTTCTGGAAATTAAAGATTCATACATTAGGTTATGACATTTACTAGCTGTGATTATTATAAATATGTTTGTAAAGTTAGGCTTACTAGGAACTTCAATGGATTTTCAGGTGTTTAATGTGATGCAAAAGCAGGACTGGTACAAGCCTGATATATTTCTGTATAAAGACTTGATTATTGCTTTGGCAAGGGCTAAAAGAATGGATGATGTGTTGCAATTGTGGGAAAGCATGAGAAAGGAGAATCTATTTCCTGATTCTCAGACTTATACTGAAGTCATAAGGGGATTCTTGAGTAATGGATCTCCTGCAGATGCAATGAACATATACGAGGATATGAAAAATTCTCCGGATCCACCGGAGGAGTTGCCGTTCAGAATTTTGTTGAAAGGGCTCTTGCCACACCCTCTTTTGAGAAACAAAGTGAAACAGGATTTCGAGGAGATCTTTCCTGATTCCAGTATCTATGATCCACCACAAGAGATATTTGGCGCACGCTGAGGTTTGAACCATTCTCTCTCCCCCTCCCTTTGTTGTGACGCATTCAAAAGAGTTTTCTTTTTAATAATGGCTAAATATCATCCATGGTCCCTTAACTTAATTTCAGGTAACGTTTTAGTCCTTTATCTTTTTTTTTTTCCGATTTGGTCCTTTATTTTAATTTTAAGTGACAATTTAATCCTTTATGTTTTAAAATGTTAACAATATTATCCTTTTTTTAAAAAAAATTCAAAAAATTCATCAAAATTTTCAACGAAAACCCATAAAATTAATTATATTCTTTAATATACTACAAATTTTATCAAATTCGTAACTCAAATATTTAAATAAATTCATATTTTTATTCTTTATTATGAAATTTTAAAAATCAAATAAAAAATGAAAATATGAGTTTATTTAAATATTTGAGCTACGAATTTGATAAAATTTGTATTATATTAAAGAATGTAATTAATTTTATGGGTTTTGGTTGAAAATTTTGATGAATTTTTTGAATTTTTGTAAAAAAAAAGGATAATATTGTTAACATTTTAAAACATAAAGGATTGAATTGTCACTTAAAATTAAAATAAAGGACCAAGTCGGGAAAAAAAAAAGATAAAAGATTAAAACGTTACCTGAAATTAAGTTAAGGGACCATGGATGCTATTTAGCCTTTAATAATCTATGTTGTTTTCTAATCGCATCCGTTGACACATAAGGTACTAGGTACAATGTTGATGCACATACACTTAATTTAGAGGTTCCTCCAAAATTGCAAGTTCTTGACTATATTTGATATACGTGTGAGTCAAAAAGTGAAAAGATAGTCAAGTTGGTACAATTTGGCTGGTACTGGTATGTAAAACATAAGAAAAAAAAACAACAATAAAGAGTAAGTTATTGGTTTAAGATGAGATACCTGCTTCTGTGATGATAAAATAGAAAGATGATACTGTCATTAAGCTCCGCAGCCGCTTGTCATCCTCTAATATGTTATGCTGTCATATTGAACTCAGGAGCATACCATTTTCCTACTTTTGTTTTTAAATATGTTGCAAATACTACCTTAAAAAGCTTCAACCATTAATTGTCTTTTCGTTTTCCATGTGAAAAAGAGTTGCCGAAATCATTTTGCACACTTTTAAATTTGAATCTTCACCTGCCT
Organism: Cicer cuneatum; assembly: GCA_037974295.1. Taxonomy (NCBI): domain Eukaryota; kingdom Viridiplantae; phylum Streptophyta; class Magnoliopsida; order Fabales; family Fabaceae; genus Cicer; species Cicer cuneatum. Next base: position 77,252,306 of record JBBPBO010000005.1, read on the forward strand.
AATTACTCACCAAAAGCAATGCTTGTAAACTATTCTAATAACCTCTTTTGGATAAATAGTTACTCCTGGGGGACATGATTCTTTGTGGAAGAAGCAGGATCATGCAACAAATATGGAAGAAGTAGTTGTGGGTTGTGGCTGCAGTCATTCAAGTTCTGTGCTGGCAAGTTAGTAGTAGATCGAGGATTGACGTTTACTGTTTACTATTATTGAGTCCTTGCTCCTCACTATATGAAGGTAAGGTTTTGGTGTTGAAACTGATTGAACTTCACTAAGTGTGAAATTATTTACGCTTTTTTTTAGTTCAGTTTCATCCATCTTATCTACAATGTACTAATTCTAATTGTTATAGAAGGAAAAAAAGGGAATCATCAGTATTTTTTGCCCAGCAGTATTTATGATGGATATTACCTAGCATAATGAAGGGGTTGAATGAGAGAGCTGCTTGTATATTTGTATCTAGACCAGGTTCAATCCAAATTGATTTTCTAAGATATCTGCTATAACTCAAATTCGCTTATTTTTCAAATGTAATATTCATTTCAAATTTCATTCCAGTCAAATAATTTGCAGCTGTCAGTCTATGTAGCCGTTACAAAAATGTAGTGCTGAGGCGCATCAAGTTTCAAGCTCGTGGTTCTTATTTCCTCATCCTTCTAATTAAAGTGGTTGCTGAAAAAACTTTTATACACTTGCCCATTTTATGTTGCACTTGCAACCATTTTTTAGTTGTTGGTTTCATACATAATCAATTAATATTTGACAGTCGACGTTGGATATGGGTACTTAAGTAATCTCATGGAATGTGGAGTGGTTTAAAGTTTAAACTAAATGCATATAATTTCGGATGGGATTCTCAAATGTGTAACTCTTTTCACCTAACACAGAAGTCTCTACTGGTGTAAATAAATAACACAATAAGCCTAATCACATGCTGGAGATAGACATAAGTAAATCAACAAACCTATCTTTTTTTTTTGGGTGAACAAAAAATGGGCCAGAAGCCCCAAAATAAAACACTAAAAACTAGGAGGATAACTAAATAAGGCGATATCCACCCCCAACACAGACAAAAAGGAAGCAACAACTTAAAATCTCTACAACTACTAACAAGAGATAAATCAAACATACTTAAGCAATCCGCTATATAATTAGTCTCTCTATATCTATACACATTGAAATGGACAAATCTAATGTGTCTTCGGTGCCTCAGAACCAGAAGAAATTAGGATTTGATACTCTACCGAGAGGAATAGGCTTGCTTGATGAACAACAATTTACTTCAAAAAATATAATTCATATTAATAATTAATTCTGCTTGCTGTAGATACCACCGTTGTACCTTCCCAGTCCCCACCAGACACAGCAGGATTACAGTTTTTCAGCCATCGCCGCTTCAGGCTTTAATGATCATAACATTCATAAAATTTTCACATCCCATACATGAAGTAAATTTAAATGCTACAATACAAATAAAATTGAACGCTACACACACTTTCCTAAATAATTTGGACACATTCTCTTTCAAAGATTTCATGTATTTGATTAATTCCTTGATTATTGACACCCACATTTTAACTTTAACGAGTAAAAGCATAAAGGACAAGAACAACATAGATAAGTAGCGCAGAGGGAACAAGAATAAGCAAAGGAGCAATAGCAGCAAAAGTATGATGACTCCCACAAGCCAAAGTTCCCAACTTTATCTGCACCAAATCAACCAAAGCCATAACCAAGAACCCACATCCAAAAACCGATCCAAAAGCAGAAACCAAAGTTCCCAACCTCAATGCAACAGTGTTAACTTCCACAGCCAACTCATAATAACCCTGCACCAAATAGTTGTTGGTAGCAGCGGCACCATTGCTGATTTTGATGACATTTTTGAGAGCCAAAGCAATGAGGCTTGAGAAAAGGAAGGAGCTGAAGGAGTACACATGGTAGGCCATGAGGCTTTCAGCCACGGAGAGTCCGGCAATACAGGCGGCGTTGTTGTCGCCGACTAGAGTGTTGTTTGTATTAGTGGATGTGATGCCGAGGAAGAGTGCTAAAGTGAAGAGTGAATTCACGTTGACGATGCCATCTAAGGCCATAATGTGAATGCCGGTTGTTGTTAGTTTCCGGCGTGACACGTCAGACATTTCTGGTGAGGTGACGGTTGTGGAAGTAAACGGAGGAAAATACATTGCATGTAGCTAATAAGATGTAGTCTTTTTAAGTTAAGCGTTTGTATTACATTTATAGTTATTTGCTTGCAAGCAACATTTTGCGTAGAAGTATAAAACACTTTTGTTTTCATTTCAAAAACGAGAAGGTTCAAACTTCAAAATATTAAAAATAACTCGCCGTTGCCGGGGATCGAACCCGGGTCATCCGCGTGACAGGCGGAAATACTTACCACTATACTACAACGACTCTTGTGAAAGAGACTCTCTATTATAAATTTTTCTATAATTTATTCATGCAGTAAAGAACACAACAAAATTATTGTATGTGTACTAATATTCCATTAGAAGGTTGGACATTATTGCCAATTTATCTCAACAAGGGAAATGATTGTTTTTATGAATGATTGATCCACAAAAAATAAGAAGAATGAGATACTTTTACCCACTACCTACAGATTTCCCACCAAATCTTAAAAAGTTATTTGTCGTCCTTCCTTTAAAAACTAGACCTCAAAGCATTCTTTCAATTCATTAAAGTATTTATTCGTAGCAAATAACAAGTCTCTTTGAAATTTGAACAAATATGTAAGCAAATGGAGAGTATCTTGACTCGACCGAAAGAGGTACTTGTATATTTTGAAGTGAGCCTAATTGTAATTTTGGATAACATTGCTGCAATGAATAAAGAACTTGTGTATGTTACCTGTGCTAGGAAATTGTGTGGGAAGGAACTAAGTAAGATACATTTCCATTATTGTTTAATTAAATTGCTTGAAAAGTTTAGGGATGAAGATGAACTCAAACAATACACAATATCTCAAAAGGAACTGGTTGATGATTATACACGACACGAAGACAATTAACAATCAAACATATAAAATATTTCAATTCAAGCCACTCCATCGTGTCCGGTGGCATTATAAGCACACTTTTGGCTACAGCATAAGCACTTATACACCAAAAATAGAGTCTTAAGAAAAGAAAACTTCTTAGTAGACCATATAACTAAGCACATGTAACAACAGAGAGAACATCCATTTGCAAAGATCAACCAAACACAACAACATATCAATCAGACGGTAGAAGAAGGGACAGAATCTTTCACAATTGTTACAGGGCAAGTTGCATTTGAAGTCACATAACTAGACACACTCCCCAACAATACCCTACAATCAACAAAACAAATAAAATCATCAAGAGATTAATTAACACCCTGAATCAATTCAATTTGTTACTTAGGCTAAATTAAAGTATAGCTAAAAGATCATGCTTTAAATTCCAATAAAAACCAAAGTTACCTCTGTATAGCACCCAAACCTCTACTCCCCATGACCAAAGCATCAAGCTTCAAATCACCAACAGCATCACAAATTTTCTCTCTTGGATCTCCCCAATATATCTTCGCCACCACCGTCAACTATAATCAAAGCAAGTTATGTTAAGAAACATGACATCCATATAAAAAGGAGAGAGGAAATCTAAATGTGAATTATATTGATCCAAAGTAAAATGATACAAAATGGTAGAAGATGATACAAAGTAATTACATCAAATCTATTTATAGGTAGTCCTAAACTAGCAACCAACTACTAATTTTTAACTAACATCTATATTTTTAATATTTAAGACCTGACAATGTGTTTATAAGTGATTGAACAATCCTCGCCTCAAATTGGTTTTGTAATTATGAATTTGACCCAATATAAAAATCTACAATTGTATCAATGTGAGGAGTGTTAAGATTAGATGAGATAAAGTCTCATAAACAATTGTTTATTGTTTATAAGCAGTAGTAGTCCTCACACAACAAACAAGTTTTGTAGGATTATTCTAAGAAGTTAAGTCAACATCAACAAACATGTTTTACGACAACCAACTCAAATTCTAAGAAGTTAAGTCAACCTCAACAAACATGTAAAACAACAATAACTAAATCAAATTAAAAAAAAAACCTGTTTCTGTCTAGAAGCAGTGTCAAGTAGGTCCAAAACCTCAGCATCAGGGTCAACCTCATAGTGGTGCATCACCTCCTTCTCACGAAACTCAGACAACGGGATCAAAGCTTAATTACCCACAAATCCATATCATCATAATCAAAATTACAAGATCTTAGTAATACTAAAAATTAAAAGTATTGATTAATTAGAAAAAGGAACTTACGAGAACCAGTGGTTAACCATAGAAGATTACGGGATTCGGTGCCTTGCGAAGGATTGATGTGGATGATGTAGAGAGTGTCAGCGTTGCGGAGAAGATTCTCAATAGCCCATTTGAGAGCGATCTTGCTTCCCTTGGAAAAATCCAAAGCTACTCCAACTTTCCTATCACTTGCCATGTTTTCTCTGTTTGGTGAAACAACTCAATTTCTGAATTGAATTATGACAATTGATCTATTCACAATTCAATTTACCTACGATCTTCTGAAAGTTTTTGTTTTTTTTTTTTCTTTTGTTGGGGGTTCAATGCTTCACAGCCAATCAATTTGTGACTACTGTTTTTTTGTCTTCAAGTTCGTGAATATGTAAATACTTTTCTTCCTAATAAAATACTAATATTATAGGCATAAAAATAATAAACTAATTAATTTACTTTTTTTAATAAAAATAACTAATTTAATATTAATAAAATCAATTTTATTTATCTTAAGCTTATTTGTATTTTTTAATATTAAATTTGAATTTTTTTTGGAGTTATAGCTTATAATGTAAAACAGATACTCCAATTGTGAATAAAAAATATAAGTATTTAAAGAGAAGCATGAGATAAATTGATATTTGGAGGATTATTGCATTTATTCTTAAAAATGCAAATATCTATGAAAGATGTAAATAAGTTTATGTAAATTTATGTAACATCATCAAAGTTATTAACGAATAATTTCAAGGTTCTTTCTCTATTATAAAGTTTATATATCAATTAAACAAGTTTTGAGAAAAAATGATATGGAAGAGATAGATTGAGATTTGGCGGATTATTATTATTTTAGGTTGGACTCCACTTAGGCCGAACACAATACTCATTCAACCCAATCCAGTATGTGATATTATAGAACCTTCTCGAATCTAGGGCAAGTCGTTGAACCAAAGGGAATCCAAAGTGATGGTATATCCTAGAACACATGGACTTCTAATCGCAACCGCTTGATGGCAATCATATCATAATCATAGCCACTAGATGGTGACCACCTATCACAAAGCAAGTGAACACTTGTTTAGCATTAGAAGAGATCCCAACGATCATTTGTTGATTCCTAATGACCATCATAAGAAAGTTCCAGAAACCCTACGAGGAATCCGTTATATAAATCAACCTCTTTAAGTTATAAAGGTACACATAAATTCTAACATAAATATCACTCATGCTCTGACAAATTCTTACTTGATCGTCAGAGCGTGTGCAGGACACCCCTCATCTATAAGAAGCTGACGGAGGAAACCTACCTTTCCATCTCTCTAAAGATGCAAGCTACACAATGTCGAACTCCTATATTCAATAACTTCGATACTGAATAATTACGTTTACTCTTCATCATCATACAATCATAGAAAAAGCGTTTTCTTTTAATGTCGTTATTATGTGAGAATCATATATTCCAATATCTTATTATTATGATAGTTTCTTGAATGTGAACCTTTATATGAAAACTTAAATTACATGGTGGCAATGGAAGCACATCTCTCTTCACTTTTAGCGGATCTCACTCAATAAATTATATTAAAATAAATTATATGTTGTAGAAATTAATGATATAGATTTATTGGTGAGATTCATTTAGTAATTTTTGTAGATATTTGAATGGAGAGAACAATTTATTAAACAATGACTAAAAAAATTTAAAATGAATTATTTGTAAATATGAGATCATTTAAGCACTTAAATTGGGGAGATCAATCATGGATTATTTTAGTTGCATTTTTAGTCTCTCTATTAAATCGCACTTACAAAAATAGACTTGGCTCCTTAAAAGTGTGAAGTTAGTAAAGAACAAATTAAATATTAATATTATAACTATTTATAATTGGTCGTGAATATGCATAAAATATCGACAATTGATTTGTTTATAAACGGTTGATATTATTTATTTTATTACCTAAATTCAGTTATTCAGTTAAGACTAACTTAATCCTATAAAAATAGTATAAATTTTTTAAAATTGAACTTTTTGGCCACTTAAATTTCACACATAGATGCAATTTTGTTCACAATCTAAAAGTTTTTGTTTAAATAAAAATGACGATTTGACATTTTTAAATAACATGATATGAAATATATAAATGTGAAAAATATTGGTGGATTTTGATTTATTCACCTCATCAAATATTAAAATAACACATTTAAAAATTTATCATTTTTTTATAAATTAAAAAATTATACATTTTTTGTAATATATTTATGGTGATGTCAAGATTATATTTAAATAAATTACTGGTAATTTACTAATCACCCAATAAAAATTTGTCATATAAATAAATGTAAGTAAGAAGTACCCACACACACACTTAAATGTATTTCACATTGCAAATTTACTTATGTGTCTAAAATAATTCAGCAAATTTCCAATTTTGCAAGGTTTCAGATTGTTGAATGATTTTGCTTATGGGACATAGTTGCTCCTGGGATTTTTTTTCCTTGTTACTGTTAGTACTGAGAGCATTGATAGTTTTGGTGCTAGTTTTTTGCAACACATTCTCTTGTATTTAGAAATGTGTATTGCAGCATTAGACTGTCACTCATATCCATCGATGTAACAAGATTATGGAAGTTGGTTGAGAGAGGCACTGATACAGTGCCAGAGCCAGCGACTAGCGACAGCGGTGGACTGTCAAGGTGGCGATGCGGTGGAGCATCAACAAGGTGCTACTATGGATGGGAGTTTTTCTGAGTCAGCAACCACACGGATGAAGAAAACTAAAAGTGTACAAGTTCTAATGTGTCCCGTCTTGATCCGTAAATAAAGAATTGAGTCTCACTCAATGCTAAAAAAGATAGGGACACAAAAATATAGTGATTTTATAATTTTTAATGTGGACTGTTTAAAATTTTTAATGCCACATGTGGTGAATTCATGAACAGAGAAAATTAGGAGGTACGAAATGGAGGAGATACGGACCCAGTTTATAATACTCTTATTGTCTCTAATTATAAATATCAATTGAAATTTTTGTTGTCTCTTAATATAAGCGTATGTGTAAATTTTTAAATATATTTATTAATTTTTTTAAAATTTATCTCTATTAATACTATTAATTTATTTTAGAAGGTGAAAAATTTATATTAAATATAACTATACACAATGACTTGTCCTCTTTAGTAATAACTACACTTAACAATTCAGTAGAGAAAAAAAAACTACACTTAAACGCAATATATGTTTATAAAAATAGAGCGAGGGAATATTCAGAGTAAAGTGATAGAATCTTAGTTTAGAGGCATTTATAAATTACGTCACCCGACAGAACGAACCATAACAAACTCTAAATTAAATTTAAAAAATGTTACAAAGAAAAATTAAATGAAACAACTTTTAAAAATTTAAAATTATCAATAAGTTTTCAAATTTCAAATTAAAAATTTATAAATACAACATTAATTTTCTGTTTTAATCATCCATTTCAAGTAATATAGAATTCAATAGTCACTAAGTAAAACGTAATAAGGTAAAATTTTATTAATATTTTAATTTTCTACAGATTTTTTTCACATGAATTAATCTTATTCGAGACGCCTCAGATATAAGTATAGATACTTCATGTAAAGGAGATTCAAATTTAAATTATTACATTGTGAAAATTTAGTCCGACCCAACCTCCATTAATTGATTTGATTATTATTTTTATTAATTATGTTTTTCTAACTATTTAGTTTTGATTATTGTAGTTATAATAATTTATTTATTTATTTATAATATACATAAAAAAACAATTTATTTATTTTATTTGGCAACAATAAAATAATAAATATGATATATTGATATTTCCTGCACAAGATGTTGGTGTATATATTTTAGTAAATATATGATATATTGATATTGAGTTCACATGATGTGGGTATAATAGCGCAAATCTTGCCTCGTCTATCTCTTGGTTACCGGAAGAAAACTTCTTGAGCTTAAACCTTAGACTCACTGAATTTCTTCATCTATACTTCCTTCTCATATTCTTTTGATTTAACAACTCTCGTTAATACAATTCCTTCATCAAACAAACATTTAATTCTCCAACCCTTAATTTACATAAAATATATAAAGTGCTATTTGAGGGGACACAAATAATAATCATTATATCTTCTTCCATCATCATTGAAATTCATCATCAATTCCCCCCTACCTTACCTATCTGATCATCATCATTTCACTCTATATCATGTCTGTTGACCTACACACTATGGGTAGGGGAAACTCATCACTTCCTCAACAACAAATTCTATATGGGTAGGGGAAACTCATCACTCTATATCAACGGACCTTACTCACTCCAACAACTTCAACGCCTCAGATTCAAATCCACAACTGCTTATTTCTCCTGATTTTGGATGTTCAACTCCACTCCCTCATTCCACGGAGGCACACTCACCACCACCACACCACGATCTCTTTCCTCACTTAACCCGCCACCAGATTCAAATGCCTCAACAACAACAACACCAATTTGATTCCTCATGCATTGCTTCCGATGATTGGGATTTGGTACTAATTTATTCTCTTCTGTTTTTCTTTTACTACTGTTCCATTTTATTTTCCACTTATTTCAATTGTTTGTTATTCAGATGAATCCATGGGACTCAATTAGTTCTTGGTCTCAATCATCTCTCTGGTCACCTTTATGTTCAAATCAAGGAAGCTCTGAAGGATCGTTGTCTCCTAAGGAATCATCTGGTTTTGATAAGATGAAATTGGACCAAACTAGAAGTTCCAAACACCATCTTCGTGTCTGTTCATCACACCAATCTCTCCTTCAACAACAAATTCGAGCTAATCAAGTAAAACTCCATTGATATTGTTTTATTTTTAATCAAAATTGTTTTTCTATTATTATACATACAAAATTGTTTATAATTTAATTGGAAATCGTGCCTTACATTTTCGTGTGATTTACCATTTTTATTATTATAATGTTCCAATAACGCGGGTTTAATTAATTTGTTGTTATATACTACTGTATATAGTTGTCTCTGCTGAAGCAAGAAAAGGTTATGTCATTAAAGCAGAAACTCACGGCTTACAGAGAAAATCACAGCCATATATCGCTGCAATTTCAGAACAAAGTTAAACAAGTTCCATTCGTGGCTTCTCCGCACCGGCTTGAGAAGCAACCGATTTTACAGGGAAATATCGGTTCAAGAGGCACGTCTTGTGGGACCGGTGTTTTCTTGCCACGTGGCGGAATTAGTGTTATGCCTGATTCTCATGGTAGGAGACAAGGAGGTAATAATAGTGGCTTTAACTTTAAGATTTCCAACTTAGTTTGAAACTTTGAATTGTTTATCATAGTTGTTTGTTAGGTAGTAGTTGAGGTAGTTGGTTACTAGTACTGATATGGAATATCAACCATATATAAAACATCTATCTAATATTTGAATTACGTGTCCACGACTCGGTAAAACAAGCTTACTCGACTGCACCAGAGTTTTTTTAGTCAGACATAAGTCCGATTAGGGATGGAAACATAACATGTAGATATTCCCCCGAAATCGTTTTAATTTGTGTGGAAAAAATTTGTTTTGATTCGGTATAGGTGTAGATTTTTTTCGAAATTAAAATTCGGGTGCAGGGGACGGGTTGATATTCACCCGCCTACTAGTAATATTATTGTAAAAATATTAAAAATTAAAATCTTATTTCTATAAAAAATATTTTTTTTTTAAATTTTATTATTGTCTAATAATAATTATTTTTATACTAATTATAATAGATATGAATTTTAAATTTATAATTTTATATATACGAATGAGTACGAGTATGAGCAGGGAAATCCGAAACCTATTGCGAACGAGAATGTGAGTCTAAATTTCTCATCCACTAAAAACGGGGACGAGTTTTCCCCAATTAGTCGGGTGCGAGACGAAGAAGGTAAAATTCGTCCCCACCCCATTGCCATGTCTAATGCCGATGAGTTGCAATGGGTCATGGTTCACGCAGAGTCGTAAATATAGGCGTGAGTTTAAGTAGTCATGTGCAAGTGAGAAAAATAAATTTATAATTACTCGAATCTAATTCTTCACTTTTTAGATATAAAAACGCAGATTTTGTAGAACGAGTCTCTCAATTTTACTTAATAATAAAAAATGAATTGTTTGATAAAAATCTACTCAAACATTAAAAATATTAAAAATTCCATATTTTTTCCTTAAAAAATGAATTTAAAAAAATTAAAAAATTAAAAAAAATGAACAACCAGTAAAACAATAAAAAGTTCATCACTCAAACAAACCCACTTACATGACTTGCTAACCCACACTAATAGAACCGGATAAACAAATGCAAAAAATTGATCAAAATTAAGTTTATAAATGCAAGCTCAAATTTAGTTGGTTTAACAAAATTGAACTCAAATTAGTCAACTAAATCTCATCCCTATACATGGTTGGATCATCTATCGTTATAGTATTATACATGGTTGTATAGTACAATTGCTACGAAGACTATTAAATTGAAAATTACTTTAAAGACTATTAGATTAAGAGTTAATTTTCATACAATTTAACTTTATCAATACATTAAATCACTTATACTCATTATTTTAAATGTAATTACTATACAATTTAAACATTTTTCATCGTATAGTTGTGATCTATTATAAATTAAATCATTAGATTAAAACATACCACATCTAGTGCACCATAAATCTAGATTTCAAGTCTTCGTAGTAGTTTTAATTTTTCAACTGTAGTTTGATTTATCGTAACCGACCCAACATGTGCGCTGTATTACTCTTCATTCATTGAAGATATTTATTTTAATAAAATATTATTCCAAGTTTCAACCATAGTCTTCTCTTATCCATATTCGGTGTGGTGCACATGTTTGATACCTTCGATTGGATTCTTTTTGTTAAAGTTATAGGATGACATCAATTATAAAGACACCTTTCTGAAACAGTGGTGAACAATTTTCCCATGGTCAACAAATTCCCAAATAGAACAAATTATGTACACACTTCATTGAAATTAATGTTTACATGTGATTTGGTCAGGTAAAGGTTGCTCTACTGTTCTGATACCCGAGAGAGTAGTACAAGCTTTGCAACTCCACTTTCATCAAATAGCTGCCACGTCTGGACCCAAACCTCGTGGCTTCCCTCCCCTACATGGTACCACCTTATACACATTATTCTTGGGGCCAAAAAAATGTCGGATTTGGCTTTAAACAAAGTGATTTATTTTAATGTTTATATATGAGAATTGCTTAATTATTTTAAAATTTATTTGCACTATTAATCTCATTATTTTTTTTATTTACAAAATTGATCTCTTTATTTTAAAATTTTTATTTTTAGTTTTTATTTATTTATAAATTTTGATTATAAAAATATAATATATTTTAAATAACGTGAAATACAATTTTATAATTAATTATTATGATTTTTGTAAAAAAAAATCTTATAAAAACTTCATTTTTAACGTAAAAAATTATTATTTTTTAAATTAATTATAACATATAAAAATTAATTCATATGACTCTTATACAAGATTATTTAAACATGTCATACTATTATTTTTTAGAGAAGATATATTATTAAATGAATGACTAATTTTGTGAAGATATTAAATAAGAAGATATCAAAGCAATTAAAATTTATTTTAATAATATCTTTTTCAGTGGGTCAATTATGTTATTTTTTGTAAGTTTACTTTGACCGCAAGTCTTCTGAAAAAAGGGAAAGAAATTGTAGATTATCTGATATTTTGCTTTTCAAAATTGGTGCAATTGACACTAAAATTTAAAAGAACCAATTGGCAGAAAATTGCAAGATGTCACAGTTATTATTGACTATAGAAAATTGGAATATCTAACTAATTAAGTTTGTGTGTTATTGTTGCGATTTGCAGATGTTTTAGTGAGTAACAAGAATGGTATGTATTCCCTACAGAAGCGCCATTCACGGAAGAAACCAACACACGTTCATAATGAGATGATTCTGCCTCGTGAGTGGACCTATTGAAGCAGCATTGCAGATTGTACAGAGGCCATTTTGTAGCTACTTTTTTTTTTTTTTTAGTTTTATATATCATATATCACAATTCATGTTAGTAATGCTGTCTGGGTGGTTTCTGCCAATTAAAGCAGAATAAAGAAATAAAGAAAAGCTGGTTGAAGATGAATAAATAAAATCCCTAGATCTTTCTTCAGATTCATTGGATTATTATATAGGGAATTCTTTTTGATGTAATATTGTATCATGAGTAGAAAACAAAAACTTTGGATTAAGAATATATGTCTTCCTTTTTATTTTGCTTCACATTCAATTGTGTATGAGACATAGATAGTGACCGAGGATGAGGTCATATAGAACAAATTAACCATAAAATCTTTTCTAACAGGGGAGTAGTGTCAATGTGGCTTTATGTCTTCATATGACTAACATCAATTTAGTTACTTAGCTAAGCTAGATGAAGACTGTTAAAATAATATTACTCTAATGGTGTCTTTTAAAATCATTTGTAAATTGTAATAATAAAATGATATTAGTTTGAGAGTTTAAAATGAAGGGAAAGACTTTGAAAAAACATGAGAGAAGAGGAAAAGATAAAGAGAAATTTTTTACTTTATTTGAGAAAATATTTTTCAATGAAATAAAAAGGATATAATACATACGATGTGAGATTATATATTATAATGAGATGAAAAAGATTCCAATAATTTATCTAAATTACCAAAATTTTCTCTAATACATTTTTGAGTTCCTTCAATTCATGCACAAAGATTTTGTATTCTTCGTTTGTTCTCCCTTTTGCTTTTTTCAAAATTTTCCCTTCTTTTATCTAGATAGTTCGATTAATAATAATAAAGAGACATTGAATGAATATTAAGAAGGAGATCTCGAAGTAATTAGTGAATTAATTAAAATATACAAATCAACTATGATTACTCAAAATATAAAACAATACCCTAATTAGCTTCAAGTAAATTACTAATTGATGTTTAAAATTGTAAGCATTAATTATTAACTTCTTTTATTAAAGTGTATGAATTAATTAAAATATACAAATCAACTATGATTACTCAAAATATAAAACAATACCCTAATTAGCTTCAAGTAAATTACTAATTGATGTTTAAAATTGTAAGCATTAATTATTAACTTCTTTTATTAAAGTGTATGAGGTACGTGGCACTCCACATAGATACCATGTCATTACAACACCATAAGAATTATATTGCATCAAAACAAGTTGGTTGCCACTTCACTTTACTCCTTCACTCTCATCCTAGAGATCGTTCTTTTTCTTCCTTCGTCCCCTTCTCAAAATTAGCAAGTATGTTCGTACGTACCATCTTTATCTTCTTCTCGTGTCATTCTCCACTAGTGTCTTTCTATGTTCATTTATTTTCATATATGTTATATGTTGAGATTTGAGTTTGAAAAAACTATTTAAAAATCACAATTTGTGTCACCGAATATATTACTGGGTTGAGTCGTGGACTAGGTCGCTCTCTTTAAGACGTTTCGCGGCATTGCCCAAATTGTGTAAGGCAGACTATCAACCACGACGTCCCCAGGATTAAACAGCCCAGATTCAATGTATCGGAGTTCCACTGCACCTTAGAAAACCGTTCTAGAATTACACCCTCAATATCGAAGGGACTACGGTATAACAACCGCTCTGGTATAACAACCGCTCTAAAATATCAAAGGGATTACGGTATAACAACCGCTTTAAAATATCGAAGGCACTACGGTACAATACCGCTCTGAAATATCGAAGGGACAGAAAGAAAGGGGAGAAGTGGCTCGGTAACAATCGAGCAGAATATAAGAGGGAGAAAAAAAAATTGGGAAATGCCTCAAACATTGGTGTGCTTTTCACAATAAATTGACACTCTTTATATAGTGATGGAAGCAAACCCACATATGTTTTCTAACCAATGTGGGACTTCAACAAAATTTTGAGAATATTTATATAGTGATTAAAACTATTCAAAATGAGAGTTTACCAATGTGGGACTTCAACAATTTTTAAATTCACACATTTGTTCCAACAATCCCCCACTTGAATTAAAAAAATGTTTCTAAAATAGCGTCAAACGCTTCTATAAGATTGTGCATAAGCAAAGGTGTCTATGATTTGAACCTTTACATAGCGAGTAAGATTCTGATTTAACAAGAGTGACTCGTAGTCTTGAACTCTATCTCAGACATCAAACCCACACACAACCTTTTCATTGGGTGTATTCTAAAAAGCTCGTGCATTTATGGCCCTGCACGTCTATCCCAGTATAGTGAACGCTCTAGGAATTTTTGTCTCGAAATTCCATAGGAAACGGCCTCATTTCCACATTCACATAGGTGACTTTATCAAGAGTACTCCTGTAGCTAAGTACTCCCTCCACATAGAGTATAGATCTCATTAAGAGTTTCTATTATCTCAGCCTTCCATCGCTTCAGGAATCATGCTTCTGTTAAATATAATAACATGTTCATCTCATATCACTATGACTTGTTATTACCCATTGAACCTAATTCTTGGGATCTCCAGTCTTTTAGGTCGGGTTCCTATCATACGTGACTCATTTATCTATAGGCAATAGTTCCATCCTTTTGGATGTATTTATGACTTTCTCTCTAGCCAATCCTTTCGTCAAAGGATCTGCTAAATTATCATCAGTGCGTACATGATCCACTATTACAGCTCTTTTAGTAAGTAAGTCTCTAACTGTGTTGTGCTTACGATGTATTTGTCGTCTCTTACCGTTGTAATAACGATTCTCAATTTTTGCAATAGACGCGGTACTATCGCAGTGGATCAACACAGCTGGCATAGGTTTTTCCCACAAAGGGATCTCAACTAGCAAACATCTCAACCAACTCGCTTCTTCACTAGCTGTAGCTAGTGCTATCATTTCAGACTCCATAGTGGACTAAGCCAGTATAGTCTGTTTCCTCGATTTCCTAGATACAGCACCACCAGCTATATTAAAAATATAGCCACTGGTTGTTTTGGAGTCATCTGATAAGGTGTTCCAATTAGCATAATTGTATCCTTCAAATACAGCAGGAAATCTTTGATAATGTAATCCTAGATTCATGGTCCTTTTTAGGTATCTCATGACTCTTTCGATAGCGTGTCAATGCTCCATACTAGGTCTACTGGTAAACCTGCACAATAGTCTCACGACGTAGGCAATGTCAGGTCTAGTACAATCAGTGGCATACCTGAGGCTGCCAATGATGCTCGCATATTCAGTTTGTCTAACACCTTCACCAATGTTCTTAAAAAATTTCATACTTGGATCATATAGTGTACGAGCAGGTTTACAGTCAAAGTAGTTATATTTCTTTAGGATCTTTTCAACATAATGAGACTGATATAAAGAAATTCCCTTTTCTGACCTAGTAATCTTGGTTCCTAAGATTACATCCGCTTCTCCGAGGTCTTTCATATCAAAGTTGTTACTCAACAATGATTTCACATTATTTACAGCATAGATGTTTGAACCAAATATGAGTAAGTCGTCTACATAGAGACATATGATAGTGCAAATGTCATTTTCAAATTTGTAATAAATACATTTGTCACTTTCATTCACTTTAAACTCATTCAATATAATCAAATTGTCAAATTTTTCATGTCATTGCTTAGGAGCTTGTTTAAGACCATACAGAGATTTATCTAACTTACATACCTTGTTTTCTTGTCCATGAATTACAAAACCTTCAAGTTGTTCCATATAGATTTCTTCTTCCAGATCACCATTTAAAAAGGTTGTTTTAACATCCATTTGGTGTATCACCAAGTTATGAATTGCTGCTAGAGAAATGAGTACCCTAATAGATGTTATTCTAGTGACTGGAGAAAAATGGTCAAAGAATATCGAAGGGACTACGGTACAATACCACTCTAAATTATCGAAGGGACAGAAAGAAATGGGAGAAGTGGCTCGGTAATTATTGAGCAAAATATAAGAGGGAGAAAAGAAAAAATTGAGAAATGCCTCCAACTTTAGTGTGCTTTTCACAATAAATTGACACTCTTTATATAGTGATTGAAGCAAACCCACATATGTTTTCTAACCAATGTGAGACTTCAACAAAATTTTGAGAATATTTATATAGTGATTAAAACTATCCAAAATGAGAGTTTACCAATGTGGGACTTCAACAATTTTTAAATTCACACATTTGTTCCAACATTATATGTTATGAGTACAACGAGTACTCATGATCAATATTTCATGTATATAAGATAATTTTCAATGGGTTGATATCCTATTAATTTCTCAAAATAAATGGAACACTTCATCTAGAGAGAGAAAGACAGAAAGATGTTTAGGAAAAAAAAATTAAGTGATAGAAAAAATTTAATAAACAAATAAAGCCTTCAATTTCTTTAGCATCTATTTAGAAGGGAAATTTTGAAGAAGAAGAGAGGAAAAAATTTGATTTTCTTTTTGAAATTAAACAAGTAATAAAATATTTTTAAAAATAAATGAAGTGTGCTTAACATGTTATATAATCATAAAAATATAGATTTATTCTTCTAAAACTCCAAAAAATCTACAAACAGACTCTAAAAGAAATAGAAAAATAAGTTTCTTCTTTAATTATTTTCCCTTCTACGTATTGGTCAATATTTAGTGCAGATGAGTTTAGATGTTGGAATTGCAAGAAAACAAAGAGAGCAACCCGAGATGACTAATGTTGTATGATTGGCTAAGATGAAAAATAAATAACTTTTTTTATAGGAGAATATTAGTGTAGTTAGTATATACGTTAGGGGATGAGGAATGTTAGTGTCAATGGTTGAACTTTGAATCTCTTATATGTAACTTCATTGTGTCCCTAGCCACACTATTAGAGTTGATTATACGAGAAAATAGTCTCACATTGCTTAGAATTATAAAGAAAAAGAGAATTCAATGCTATATATAATTTTTCATTACAGTTCACTACGGTAAAAAAAACACTTTAAGTTTATATTTAATTTTTTTCTTTTTCTCTTGTTTAGATTTATTTGAGGATAGTTAGATATTCTCTTTAGAGAATGTCATTGTATTGGGTACGAGGTATTTGAGAAAAGTCTATTTATTGTAACAATTTTACATAGTATTAGTATCTAATCGTGGTTTTTTTCCTATGATTTTGGAGTTTCTATGTTATTTTCTTAGTTGTGAATGTTATTTAAATTTCTCTACTTGTTTAATTTTCTAACATCTGGTATCAATAGCTTTTGTTTCGGTAGGGTATAAGATTCTTAGTATGCTCTATGGTTGCAACATTCTCTGATCTTCCACATCATAAAATAATGTTGATGTTGTACACATGTTGTTTAAGCAAAGGTCTAGCTAAGGAAAAACTTTTTTATTAAGTGATCCTTTGTGGTTCACCACTTTTTCATGGGAATCTACATGTGTCGTGACTTACAGTTTTCATACTGCTACAGTGTAAAATTCAAGTGCTGTAAAGTTTGACATAATGAAATTTGATGAGAAAATCAATTTTGGAATGTGGAATATATAAGTCATAGATGTGTTGATACTATCGGAATTACACAAGGCACTGAAAAGAAACATTTTCGACATGGACAAAGAAAAATGGGAGGAATTAGATATGAGAGCTGCAAGTGCAATTCGATTGTGTTTGGCTAAGAATATTCTTCTTGGTGTGCAAGACAAGTCGACAACCAATTAACTTTGGAGAAACTTGAACGGCTATATCAAACATAAGACATCTCAAATCGATTGTTATTGAAGGAGTAGTTTCATATTTTACGCATTTATTAAAATATAAAAGTATTCAAAAGAATATAAAAGTATTCTCAATGGTATTGTATCTGAGTTAGAAGCCATTTCGGTGAAGATTGAATATGAAGATAAGGCGTTAAGACTCGTGTGGTCTCTTCCATTTTCCTATGGGCATATCAAACATGTTTTGATATATAGGAAGAAAACTTTGAGATTTGAAGAAGTTGTCAGCAAAATTATTTTTATAGGAAAAAATTTGAAAAGTAAAGAAAACATTTTATCAAACTCAAGGTTGGTTGCTTGAGGTAGGCTTTATGTGAAGAAAAATCATGGAATGGCTCTGATGAGGAATATGGAAAGTCTGGGCATGCGAAGAATAATTGTAGAGAAATGTTAGAAAATGACCTTGTGTAAAATGCTAATGATGTCTCCCTCATGATGAGGAATGGTGATCTTGTTTGAAAATGAGAAGTGTATCCTCATGAAATTTTTGTGTTGCCATAGAAAAGGATGAACTATTGCTAGCGGGTTAGCACATGGACGTTAGTTGGCATTGATGCAAAATGTGCTACTAGATTGTGTTGATTGTTAAAGAACTTCCTGATAAATCCAAAAATGGAAGTCGCACTATATTTTTCATCATGGTTTTCGACATGGATAATAAATTCTTGAAGTTGTTCAGCTTCAAATGAAGTATATTGTTTTTATGGTGGAGTATTATAGGTCTTTTGAATCATGATTATTGGATAGACAATGGAAGCTAAAGATATATAGTTTTCAAACAAGGTGGAGATTTTTAGAGTTGATTGAAATTTTATATGTTAAAACGGTCTTACATTGTTTGAAATTGTAAAGGAAAAGAGAGTTCAAGGCTATATATATAACTCTAATTTTTTTATTACAATTCGCATCAGTCAGAAACATTTTAAATTTATATCTGACTTTTTTTCTTTCTCTTGTTTTAGAGTTTTGTGAGGTAGTTACATATTCTCTTTGAAGAGTATAGTTGTATTGGAGATGTAAGGTATTTGAAAGAAGTTTATGTGTTCTAATAATTTTTACATAATATTATTCTTCGATTATGATTTTTTCTTCGATTTTAGAGTTATCACATTATATTCTTGTATTTTAATTGTTATTTAAATTTATCTTTGTTTTTTTCTCAATACAAACCACTGAACATGAACAAAGTAAGAAAATGGATAGATTTGTTGTTACTTTCGTGCAAAACATTCTCTATGATGTAGCAATTATGTATCTAAGTGGAGTGTCACAAATATATTTATTGTATTACCTTGTACATTTTGCTGGAAGGAGTTCACATAAGGATAAAAATAACTAATATCTTTCAATTTTAGTGATATTTTTGTCTATTCACAAATTTCAACTACTTAAATGATCCATGTTTACGACTTCAAGAATCTATTTAGTGATTTATTCAATTAATTTTTCTCTTAATTTTTTTTAGTGGATTATTGCTAACAAATGCTTGAAGAACACTCTCTAAAGATTCTCTAAATAATTTTGCATTAAAAAAACAAAATTTGAACAACTTCAAAAAAACTAGAATCTTTAACAAGTGCATGTTAGCTTACGACTTTCTCTCTTTCTATTTTTTTTTTAATTGAGAAACAAGATAATAATAATAATAATAAGTTGCAAATTGCAAAGTAGACGTAGTTAGCATGCTGTTGTCCAGTGTCTGGTAGTGGTCTAGTGGATATGCTTGTAGACTAGTGGGTTTGTTCCACAGCCACACATAGAAAAAGTGAATGAAGTTGCGTTGACATTGAAATACGGGCGTGCAGTGCACCAGGAGTTTATCAGATTCTTTGGCTCTCAAAGTCATTTAGTCAAACTCCTCATTTAATTTGTCAACAATTAGGGGTGGACAACGGGTCGAGTTGAACGATTTCGGATACAAAAACACCAACCGGTTTTATTTGCTGATGCTATTTAAACACCTACTTCTGCCTATGTTGGAGTTTAGTTTGATAAATGTCGGGTATTCGGTTTAAGCGGGTTGTCAGTTCGGTTCATTCGGGCTAATTGGACAATCTTTAATTTGTTGGATCAATTGGGCCTTTTTTTTACTCAATTCGGCATTTTTTATCATGTCATTTTTTGTCCAATTATCTACACTATTTAAAAGAATTTTTAAATAAATATGCTCGCTCAAAAAAATTTGTTTGGTCATTATGTTAATTTTTATTAGGTTTAGTATACGATAAATTTTCAATTATTTTTAGTAACCTTGACATATTTTTATTATATTTTTTTTTGCAAAGACTAATTAACTTATTTATTTATTTTCATAGACTAAGTAACATTTTTATCTTGAAGTTCACGACATATATGCATATCATTCTTCTTCCAGCAATAATAAAATCTAAATATTAAAGGATTTCGCCTTTAAAATTAACTATCAACTTAGTTGAGAGGTCCACAACCATAAGCATAAATAAATATAAATTATTATAATACCAAATGAACATTTTAATTAAAATAAACATAAAACAAAACACTACGAACCATCAATAAGTCTTGAATAGTTGTATTTAATAATATATAGTAATTTAGTTTATCAAATAAAAAACAAACATGGGACTATTTTAATGTTTATTTGATATATATATATATATTCATAAAATGAAATAAAATTAGTCAAATCACATGTTAAGAAATAAAAACATCAAACATAAATTAAAAAAAGATCATAACAAAAAATCATAACTTAATAAAATATTAGAGGGTTAATTGAGATGAGATCAAAATATTCTTATATTGGAAGTCTAAGGTTTGAGAAAGAAGAAAATATGAAGATGGTATTCTCATTGGGAGGGTGAAAATGATATTCTCTATGGATTCGGTGGCCGGGGTTTGTTAGATTGGATTGTATCAATAGTATTTATAGTGGAAATAAATATTTTGGGCTAGTATTTTAGTCTCTTCTTATTTGTAATGGATTTGAATCATCTATATAGAGATAATCACATTTATTAATATGACACTATAGCATTATATTTCTAGTTCGGACGGATTCGGTTATCGATGATCCATAATATTTCACCCGCATCCGCTCGCCTATAACCGTATAAACCTTGTTGACTTTTTTCGCCAAATCCGTTGACCCGATTTCACCCGCCCATTTGCATACGGGCCATGCAGATCCGACAGTTTTTGGCCGGTTTTAATTTTTTGTCCATGCCTATCTACAGTATATTGTTTCTTTCTTTTGTAGGTGATCATGCTATCTTAATCTTATCATGATGTCAAAAAAATAATCTTGCATCGATTTTTTATGAAATCCCGTCATGCTCATTGTTATTATACACGTACAAATTTTATATTTAGATATTAAATATTTTTAATCTTTATAAAGTTATGATTTTTTAAATTTAAATTCTAAAATTTGTGCAAAAATAATGTTTTGACTAAAAACTTTATCTTAACTTTTAGATTTTAGTTTGAATTACTTTTTACAAAAGGATAGATGTTTTGGTCCTTTTTTTTTATCTTATTTATGTGGACTAAATTTTAAAAATTATATTTTATAAGATTAGAATATATCAAATCAAAGCTTATATATACATAAGAAAAAAAGAAAGTGGAGATATTTCCATGACTAATATAACAGTGACATGTGTAAAATATGAAATACATAACGCATGTCTCTCAAAATGACAAGCATATGACTCTTGTGAGGAAGGAACATTTATGGTCGGGGTCAAGTACAACGCGGGCCTCCCCATTTAAACTTATACATTGCATTTAAAAAATTTATACTCAAATTTATTAAAATATCTTTAGTAACTATACTACATAATATGAATTTTTCAGAAAGTAAATTTTTTTCTTTGAAGTCTCTTTACCAGAAATTTCATTTTTTAAATTTTTCGATAAGTTTATAATTTTGAAATTTTTGGAAGTGTCAATCAAAAATTTGAAATTTTCAACAGTTGTTTTTCAATACAGAAAATTTCAAATTTTCGGTTGGCATTTTCAGAAATTTCAAAATTATAATTTTCGGTATTAAAAACCAACTACTGAAATTTTCAGTTGGCACTCCCGTTAAAGTAAAGTAACTATCAGAAATTTCATAGCACAAATTTTCGATAGTATAAATAACTACCGAAAATTTAATTGACGAAATTTGTTTACTGAAAATTTGGTGCGTTAAAATTTCCGATAAACAAATTATACGACCGGAAATTGTAAAAATAAAATTTCCGTTAGTTATAAATTGTGTACCGGATTTTTAAAGAAAAAAAATACTTACATTTTGGTGAGAAATAAGCTTTTAGAGTAATTTCTTTTTACCATCAATTAAATGAAAATTAAAAGAATAAATTTAAGTTTTTAACATTTTGAGGGGTATAAGTCTAATTAGAGAGGTACAAAATACAACTTTATAAGTCAAAGCCCATTCTTTAACCCAATTTCAGAACAAAAGCCTCATAAATCATAATTCCCAAGGATTCCACATAGACCGTGTTAAATATGTTGAACAAAAAAAAAATATACCATGTTAAATATACTCTTTCACTTCTATAGTTACTTACTTTTTTTTTTAGCAAAAACATTCACGGTAAACTACAAGTTCTACACATTTTGTAAAAAGTGTACACTTTAAATCGATTATTATATAAAAATATTTTTTATTTTTAAAAATTTGTGTTAATTTTATTCATTAATAAAAATATAAAAAACTTCTAAAGTAAATAATTGTTTATATTTCTATAAATAATAAAAATATTTAAAAAAATATTTTTATTATTTTTAAAAAATGTATCTTCATTAATTAATATTTTATCTTATCTTTATGACAATAATTTATTTCAAAAATTTCTTATCAATATGAAATAAAATGAATACACATTTTAAAAACTAAAAACATAACGATTTCTTAATGTCTTGAACTATATATTTATGATATTTATTTTTAAAATGCATAAACATGTGCAGTTTACGAAAAAGTGACAGTGGGTACTGTAAACTAGTGAATATTTTAAAAAACGAGTTTACCATAACAATGTAGTTTGTAGCAACCAAAAAAACAATAACAATGTGGGGGTATTTTTGCCATCTTGGAGATGATCAATAACATGGCCCATAACTATACATGGTACAATCCCTTTAGAACCAAAAAGTGGCTTATGTTGGCCTATAATTCTCACTCTGTTGAATCAGTAAAGATAACAACATAATGTTGCGCCTAACACCAGCAGGACCAGCACATGAGAGAAGAATTTGGAATTCCACGCTGACAAATAAAATCATGCAATCACATTCGGACATAAGTTACTGTTTGATCTTAATCAAACAGTTTTAAAAAAATATATATTAATTTTAGCTTTTAGTTTATAATTTAAAATCTAATCGAAAACATAGACCGTACAATCTTAATCTAACAATCATTGATATATGAATGTGTGATTGCAAATCCCCTCCAAATCCACTAGAGAAGTAGAAATGTCTTTATAGTTTAGACTTTTGAGTGTCTACTATTAAATCTTTTTCCTTTTTATCACATGAATATTTTGGCACCAAAAGTAGAGTAGAGGCAATCTTTCTAAAACACATATCTTAGGGTATCTTTGAGAGGAAAACTTTGGGAGGGGAAAGAAGTAGTTGTTTTTCTTTTCAAAATTAATGTCAAGATATTCATGTCATGAATGGTCAAATGAGCCATTCATGGCATTACTTGAGCCACATAAAGTTGATGGCAATGACAGTCTCCTGTGAAATGGTGAGAGTAAATGCACACGTTTCAACGTCCAAGTTAGTTAGAGGGAAAGGTAGAATGAACAATGCATATTTTTTCCACGAGTCAGATCACTATTTTTTTATAGACATGTACAAAGTGATTTTGGCAACAACCCTTTAACTTAGAGTGAATAGAAGGATTTCGTGGGGCAAAATATGGATTTATGGATCGCCCAACGTAGAACAGTTGCTCCCATTGTCATTTGTGTTGTCGAGACAAAATGTCAACTTCATAAGTGTGCGCATGTGACACCTATGTTCAAAAATGGTGCTCGAGTATCCAAAGTCAAGTTGTGGGATCAATCCAATGGAAGGGAAGATGATGGAAATGGT
Organism: Cicer cuneatum; assembly: GCA_037974295.1. Lineage (NCBI taxonomy): Eukaryota > Viridiplantae > Streptophyta > Magnoliopsida > Fabales > Fabaceae > Cicer > Cicer cuneatum. Next base: position 77,276,474 of record JBBPBO010000005.1, read on the forward strand.
CATCAGAAATATGAAGTGTCTTCAACTACTTAAATCCAAAATGACATCCCATTCGACAAAGATTGTTATGACACTTGGCATCACTCTAGTGAAGTGTCTTCATCTACTGAAGTTCAAGATGTCATTCTTCCTAAAGGCGAATCGTCTGCATACATTGATGTCCATTGTGTAATCTACATCAGTAAACGAAGTAACACCTAAGGTTTGGTGCAAAATAATTATAAAGCGTGCAGAGGAAGTTTAGGGTTTTGCCTGAAGGGTGTCTCAATCAAATGAAGGGAAATGTGGCAATAGTCATTATAAAGATGAAATATCTACAACTACCAAAGTCCAAAATATCATTCCACTTCAATGAAGAATTTGATGACACATGACATCACTCTAGTGAAGTGTATTCGTCTACTTAATTTCATGTTGCCATTCTTCCTAAAGGAGAGTCGTCTTTGTACATTGATGCCCATTATGTGAATCTACATCGATAAACGAAGTAACACCTAGGGTTTAGTGCAAAATACTTCTAAAATGTATCCTAGGAGTTTAAGGTTTTGCATGAAGGGTGTCTTAATTTAATGAAGGAAAGGTGGCAAGAGTTATTATAAAGATGAAGTGTCTTCAACTACCAAAGTCCATAATGGCATTCCACTTCCATGAAGAATTTGATGACTATGGCATCGCTGTGGTGAAATGTCTTCATCTACCGTTGTTCATGACGCCATTCTTCTTAAAGGCGAAGAGTCTTCCAACATTGATGTACAATACGTGAATCTACATCGACAAACGAAACAATGCCCAAGGTTTGATGCAATACGTTTTTGAAGTGTAGAGAGGAAATTTAGCATTTTGCATGAAAGATCTCTCGTACGTATACATGGAGGCACTTAGCTTTCTTTGTAGTGGTTATTCATATATAACTCATGAAATTCTCAATGAATTGGATGAAGGTTCCCCTATACAACAACAATATCTACCTGTATGTGGGGATTCTATGAGCCATGATACTCATGAGATACCTCTACAAACATATTTTCGTAACCGTTTGTTGAACCTAACTATGAGATTCAAAAGTCACAATTAACCTCATTACGAGTTCTAGAGGTCACATGAATTCCTTGTTGTCAAATGGTTCCCAAATTCATGTATTCAGTATTTTGTGGGCTACTAGATCGAGATCTGACGACTACCAATGTCCTAGCTTGTGAAACAATGTTGTCAAACTCGAGAGTTTAGGTAAACTTGTAAATTTTACATAAAATCGACTCGTAGATTTAACGCGTAAACTCGTGTATACATATATATATATATATATATATAATATCATTAAAATAATAATAATTCAGCATTTCATATCAATAATAAATCAAAAATAATTTTAAATAAATAAATATTTATGATAAATCAAAATAAAATAATAGAAAAACAACAAATTCATATTGAAGCATAATAGTTGTCCTTAAAAACAACACTATAAACATAAATTTACTTTTTAAAACTCAGAGAATTTGGAACACATACATAATTACATCAAATATTGACTAATATTTATCAAAATTTTGCATTTTAAGATAAAATAATGTACAATTGTAAACTCATAAAACACTAGCAAAATCGAGAGTTTTCTTAAACTCGTAAAAATTAATTAAAAATAAAATTTACGTGTGAGTTGGCTTGTTGTCAATAGCCTAAAATCGTAAACTCTAAACTCTTTTAAGAGTTTAATAGTTAGCTCGACTTTAAGAAGCTTAGGTGAATACATAAATTCCGACAACCGTATCTGGGCCCCACACATTCTACAACTAGAGAATAGAGTCCCACCGTGTTGTACTAGTGCCGAACTGAAATCGTCATTTTTGTACAAGTTTGTGTTAGTTTAACACAAAGTGAACAAAAACAATTACGGAATTATGAACACAAATAAAATGAACCTGTATAAAATACATATGCATATCTATCTATATTTTAACCCAACTACAAATTCATTACAAAATTTGTTACCTAGAGTAAAAATCAAAGACAGGAATTGCAAATTCTTAAAACAATTTCTGATTATTAAAAAAAAAACAATCAACAAGATAAGGGAGGAAGATCATAAGAGTCATCGTGGTGGGGTTTTTTGAAAGCACTGGTACATACGAAGAATCCAAGAGCATGACCAAGAACAGCAACCAAGAAAACACCTCCATTGAAAGACATAAGTGCCAACATAACCAAATAAGCTAATCCAACCCTAAAAGCATGTAAAAGGGTCTGAACCAAACCGGTCGCAACAGGGTTCGAACCGGGTTTAATGAACCGGGTACGGGAGAGTAATTCGATTAGTACGGACATGACGAAAACAACAATCAAGGCCAATACATACATACCGGTTTTACCACCAGGCCAACCGTCGAAGAGAATCAACGCGTCTTTTCCCCAGAAGAATGTCATGTGCATCTGATGACTCATCATCATGGTTCCATTGGATGATGATTTTGGTGCCATTGACATCCCATCCATCCCGTGCATGTGTCCACCATCATCCATACCTTTTCCCTTTTGCTTGAGATCTGAAACGGCCTTGCTATGCTATGCTGTATTGTATTATGGTTATATAGTTTGGTAAGTAATAATTAGTTTATTTAGGGATTGTGTGAATCTGTTTAGTGGTAGTACATTTTCTGCTCAAAAGGAAAATTGAGTCCTATAGTATATAGTATAGTATTGTACTACACTACTAGTATACGTGGAATTTAATGAGATCGTTATTTTATTGGGTGATTGTGCGGTGTGATTTGTGAAGCGAAGTTTGTGGTCACGAACAAAAACTATACGGATATTATGCGCCGTAGTGGATTGAATAAGACTCTATTTAGTATTTTGGCAACTAGTGACTAGTGACTAGGGACAAGCAATATACATTTTTCTTATTCAAAGTTTAGGAGTAAAATAGGCCATTCATTCTTCAAATAGCAGATCAAATTAGTTTCTACATTCTGTATATTGGCAAACTGTAAGGCTAATAAATGTTTTTAGGATTTTTGTTAAGGAAAAAATAATAATTTTTATTAATTGAATATGTGATTTTTTAATGTTGATTTCATGCTAATCTTATATCAATAAATATTAATTTGCATATGAAATTTTACTATTTTATAAATAAATATGTAAATAATGATAATTGTGTATAAATTAATTATGTATAGTTTAATTTATGAAAAACTTATTTTGACAAACACTTTATAATATTAAGGTTATATTGTCAATTTGCAAAATCATTAGTTATTATTTTGACGACTAAATTACTTATTTACTGGTAAAGTTTATATAAAAGAAAAACTTTCTTAATTAAAATATTAGTTTTTTCTTACTGAAATTAAAATATGTAAGATGGAGTATGCCCTAATTAAAATATTAGTATTTTTTTTACCAAAATTGGAATATGTCCTAATGAAAATATTAGTATTTTTTACCAAAATTAGAATATGTCCGAATTAAAATAGCTATAAAATATTAGTTTTTTTTTACTTTTTTGTTTTCTTGGGTCTATTGCTAAGTA
>JBBPBO010000005.1:77287762-77439118 GCA_037974295.1 Cicer cuneatum
TCAAAATTTTCAACCAAAACCCATAAAATTAATTATATTCTTTAATATAATACAAATTTCATCAAATTCGTAACTCAAATCTTCAAATAAACCCATACAAAAATTTCATTCTTTATTTGATATTGTTAGAAATGAAAATATGAGTTTATTTGAAGATTTGAGTTTCGAATTTGATGAAATTTGTATTATATTGAAGAATACAAATAATTTTATGGGTTTTGGTTGAAAAATTTGATGACTTTTTTGAATTTTTGTAAAAATAAATGATAATATTGTTGACATTTTAAAATATAAAGGATTAAATTGTTACTTAAAATTAAAATAAAGGACCAAATCGAAAAGAAAAAAAAAGATAAAAAACTAAAACGTTAACTGAAAATAAGTCATAATTTTTCTTTCTTATACAAAATAATTACATTTTTTTATTTATGTGCTATTTATTAAAGTGGCATATATTTGAGACACAGATAAATTTGTAATAGTTATTAAACAACGAGACAACACCATTTTTTAAGCTTAATTGTATTTATAATTAAAAAAATTATATTTTTAGTTCCTCTATCTTATCACACTCTTAAAAATAATTACATTTTCTAAAATTGACCTTTTTTATTTTTAAAGTATTACCCTTACAGTTTTGAACCCAATCCAAATCTTTAGCCCTAAAAAAGGTGATCCGTCATGTTTTAAGTGACATAAAATTAAACATGTTAATGTGATAAAATACAAGTGAATTTATTTTTATCCAACTCATCAAACATTTAAATAATAAATTTGAAAAATAACAAAAATATTATCAACATTTAAATAATAAATTTGAAAAATAACAAAAATATTATCAACATTTAAAAATAAGTTATATATATTTGGTCCCCTATTTTATGAGGCTCTCTTGATAATAGTTCACTTTTTTTAAAATCAAACTGTACGATTCTTTAAGTATCACATATTTTGCAGTTTTGGTTTCAATTCAATATGTAGCCTTAAAAATGGTAACGTGGTAGGTTTTTATATGATATGATATTAAATGTGTTGTTGTTCAATTTTGTCTGAGTATTTGAAAATAATTTAAAAATAATAATAATAAGTAATAATATATATTTTATATTTATTATTATAAAATCTAAAAATCATCATTTTATAAATCTAACTTAATTTTGAATTTATATTTACGTAGATGCATTCCCATTATATTATCTAAAAAATTAAAGTAAATAAAAACACACAAAAGAAAAACAAAGAAAAAGTATTTTACACCTTTACTTCCTTAACTGTTTTCTTTTTTCCAACATGCAAGCAAAAAAAACTTCAAACAAAACACTTCAAAGAGTTCCTGCATGCAACGGTCTCACTCCCCTATATATTTAAAAAAAAAAACTTAATAAGGTTATTATTTTTGCTATTTGTACATTCAACGAAAAATATAAGTCACTTTTTTCTCTAATTATATGAGATTGTTTGATTTGTGTTACAAAACAAATAAAAAACCAGAGTTCAAATTTATTTCATGAACATACACATTCATCATTTAAGTCTATAAATTGAGAACAAAAATCACCAAAAATGAAGTTTCTTGTACTGAAGATAAAAAATAGAGAAAGTGACGGGTAGAAGAGAAACAACACATTCCAGAAGAAGAAAAAAAATACCAATGTATTTTAATTCTCTTCAACATTAATATTTTGTACATACAATTTTATTTTTTGTTATTAATATTCTGTACCAATAATTTCTTTTTGCTATTATTATTACATACTATCTACAATACAATATAAATACCAATAAAAAATTATGTTTATGGTTTTTAAACCTTGTGTTGTCATATTTTTTTTCTCGTTATTCAATATTTTAACATTAAAAAATATAAACCAAAATAAATGAATAAAAGCATGAATGTCATGGAAAAATCAACATAAATCAAATGAAACCAAATAAGAAGCAAAACAAATTAAAAAGAGGAATATGGGGAGTAGCTACCACAGCCACTATTATTGACTCCGCTGCCGTCATCGCTACCCCCACTGCTCTTTTTATGTAGTCCAATCAAAAGGCCAACATATATTCTATCTATAATATGGAAAATACTCTTTAAAGGTAATACAAATAATTAGAAATGGATTCCTAATATTTTTTATGTAGCCCAATTTTTTGTTTTCTTTTCCCTCTTTTGATACGTTCAACATCTTTTTATCTTAATCCAACCTTTTCAAAAAATTTATTAAATTTGACCAACTTCTAATAAATATGAACTCTTATGAAAAATAAATAACTCTTTTTATTTTATTAAAGATTAATTAAATTTGACATCTTTTTATTTTTTGAGCTGTTAAGATACAAATTGTACCACTTAGTGTTTGTTTTTTATTTTTTAAATTTCCATTTTAAAACCTAAAATAATACAAAATATTCTTAAAATAATTAACTAGATGAGACATCTTTTTACTACTTGAGTTTTTTTTGAGAAACGAGTTTTACAACTTCATAATCCTAAAACTCACATTTCAAAATAATTATTCAAATCAAACAAACTCATTTTTTTCATCAAAACAACTCCTTTTTTTTTATATCAACAACAAAACAAATTTTCGTTAAAAACAATCAACATATCCGCGTTTTCTACCCAAGAACTACGTAGATTTGATTTCTCCATCTCATTGGGAGATACGAACGAGCAAGATTACACTCTTGTCAAACATATTAATAAAAATTTACTTTTTTCCCTCTTTCTAAAACACACTTTTATTTCAAAATCACATTAAAAAAATATTTATATTCATATTTAGTAATAAGGAGAAATAATTTTATTTAAATTAATATTTAGTTTACTCAGTTAATTATAGGTAACCGTATTTTAACGGACGTCGTAAGGTATTAATACCTTCCCGACACATAATCAACTACCAAACTCAAAATTTGGTTTCAAATACCATTTTTCTTTTTAAGGGCCCAATGTGTTCCCTATTTTAAACAAACTTTAATAGCGATTTCATTGAATTCGAGAACACTCGAAATTTTAGATCGCGGCACAAGTGATTTCATATTTATCCACCTAATTGAATATTAAAATAATATATTTAAAAAACAAAAAAAAATATTTTTTCAAAGTTAAAAATAAGTTACAAAAATATGAAGTTATGATGTTACAAAATAAATATTCCTTCAGTCCCAAAATAATTGTTGCAGTTGACTATTTTACACATATTAAAAACAGATTATAAAGGAAGGAAAGCAAACAATGATTTTACCAAATTGTTCATATCAAGTATTTGTTTATTTTCATTTTTATAAATGCAAAGTGGATAATATTAACTTGAGAGTGATGCAAACAACATTAATTAGATGATATAATTGAAATAAAGTCGTTAAAATCAAAAGTGACAATTATTTTGTGACAAATATTTTATACAAATGAGACAATAATTATTTTGAGACTAAAGAACTATTATTTTTGTAAATTATTTTTAATTTATAAAAATATATATTTCATTTTATTAACATATTATTTTTAATATTTTATGAAGTGGATAACTAAAAATCCAAAAAATTCAACTTTAAGAAACGAAATTATTTTCATGAGGTGATAATATACTCTTTCTAAAAAGTGAGTGAATGTATTCTAAAAAGTGCATATAAGAGTTGTTGGTGTATACCCACTTATTTATTAAAAAAAAGTATTTTAACAATATATACCTTCAAGAATTATATTTAATCACTAATTTGCTAACGTACTCCTTCGGGAAAAAAATATATAGATGTATGTTAGCAAACCCTCTGTATATATTCCTATATATATAATCTTAATTCCATTAATGTTGTGGTAGTTTCTTAATGGCATGACATTATTACATATATATTGGAAAATGAGAATGTTAATCAGTGCACTTAGAGGAGTAGTTAAGCGATCAATTAAAAAAATTATGAAAAAGTATATTTATTGTTTTGACAATTTGTATTGTAAGACACAATTTAATTTTATAGATTCTTCAATTAGTACTCTTATAGTCCGTTTCATGCCTACAATAGAAAAAAACATGGTAGGATTGTTGAGGAAAAAACCTTTTTGATATATGTTTTAATGACAACAAACCTTTTAAATTAAATGATTAAGTTTTATGAATGGTGGTCTAATAATGATTTCACTTAAGTTTGTTTAAGGAACATAAATGCATAAGTGAACAAAGCAAGAATCAAAGAAAACAGCAGCAGAAAACATTCTCCACATATTCTGGAAAATAGAGAATGTTCGCCAGTCCATGACAACCTAAAAACCTAACTTTCTCCATCACTTAATCGAAGTTGTTGGCTCTGGAAGTTACATGGATATGATCACTACATGGCAGAGAACACATATGATCAATTCAAATCAAGAGGACATTCGAATTGAGAAAGATAAAGACTCTCAAACAAGTTTGTCCAGACTGTTCTGGAAACAGTAATTATCAGACTCCAGAAGATACCTCATGAAGTAAATTACCAGAAGATACATTCTCGAAATTACCAGAGGATACATTATGGAATTTAACAGAGGATACATTCTGGAAATAACCAGAGGATAAATTCTGGAAATACCAGGGGATAAACCAGGAAGTCGAAAAACATCATCAGAAGGTAACTTTGGAAGCCCAGAACAAACGAAAACAATATCAGAAGAATATCTGATAAACACCAGAGGGAAGCTTGCCATAAGGACAATTGCTTCATACCATAAGAATTCAAATATCAGAAGCAATCAAGAAGTTATGCTGATCAGAACATAGCCTGGCAGTGAAATATCAAAACTGTCCAGACTTGATCCAGAATGGATCAGAGGATATGTTTGCTGGCCCAGATCAGAAGGAAGAAATATCAGATGAAAACCTGGACCACACCAGGATGAAGACTGCCATGAGGAGAGTTGTTCCAGCTCAGAAGTAATCAAATGTAATAAGTATTACAGAAGATAATCTGACCAGAACATAGAATGACAGTCAAATTTTACTTCATCTAGAAAACGATACCAGAGGATATATCCAGAAAATACATTCAGAGGAAGACATCCAGAATGATCAAAACTGAACCTCCAGATTGATTATTAATCTCCAGGATATCCAAAATGCTAAAGCTCCAGATTGATCATCAATCTCCAGCAACTACAGTTTTTTGCAACAATATTCTGTGATCATTTTCAATCTGTTTTAAATGATCCAAAGCTCCAGTTCAGACCAGCAATATTATCACTTATCAGAAGTGTTAAAGGATCAGTAAATCACTCAAGTAAATTTGATCCAAAACGCAACACACAGCCCAGTCTGAACAGAAAATAAAAATAGTCAAAAGTTTGATTATTTTTATTCAGAAATAATGCTTTTGGTAAAGCCTGACAAAAGCACTCCAACGGCTCTATTTTTAAATGCTCTCACGCCTATAAAAGGAAGGCAAAAGCTCAGGAAGAAATACAGCTTCAAGTACAGAGAAAAAACCTCACTCACATACATCTGCATATTTGAAAGGTTCTTAATCATAAACAAAAGATTCAGTTATGTTTTTCCTCTTCATATCAGAATCATCTACTGAATTCTTTTGTCAAGAATCTAATCTCAAACACGAGTTGAGCATACTCAGATTCTGTCCAAAAATCAAAGACGTTCAAGTACCAAGATAAATCATCAATCACTCACATACAAACTTGAAAATCTCTCATCACTTACAAGAATCAGTTGATTAAATTCTTTTTACTCTGATATATTTATACTGAATTCTTTGTAAAGAATCTAAACTCAAACAAGAGTTGAGTCAAAACAGATTCTGTTTTAAATCATATCTTTATCATTCAACACTCAAGACTATAAGGCTTGTTTATAGCTTGAGTGAGTCATTCTCAGAAAAATCCTTTTAAGGTTAAAAGGTGAAGTTGTAAAATCCTATCAAGGGTTGATAGGTGATCCGATTGCAATTCTTTCTGGGTGGAAAGGATTGACAAACTGTAACAGATCAAGGCTGATCTTAAATAGGTGCTGTAAAACCAAGAAGGTTCTTGTTTTAAACACTTAGTGGAAAATCTCACTGTGGTGAGGACTGGACGTAGCCCGGGTTGGGTGAACCAGGATATATCTGTGTGTGATATCTCTTCCCTTATCTCTATTTACTTTCAGTCTGTTAATTATCAAGTTAAATAGATAACTTGAACTGTTGATTTTAACTAACCAAGAACGTTCTCTGTTTTCTGGTGAAAATCAAGAACGTTCTCTGTTTTCTATTTTCACAACCAAGATCAATCTTGAGTTATTTTCTTAAGTTTTTAACAGAAATTTTAAAAGGGCGGATTTACAATTCAAACCCCCTTCCTTGTAAATCGATATTGCTACTTCAATTGGCATCAGAGCTTGGTCTCTAAAGATTAAGCACCTAACAAGTGTTAGAGGAAAAGATTCAGGAAGAAGAAGTAATGTCAGAAACCAACATGTGCTTCAAGGAAAACTTAGAAAATAATGAGGTAACCATATGTGAACTCTGTCCTTTATGTGAAAAAATGGAAAAAGAATTTGATAATCTTTTATGTGATTCAAATCTTCTTGCTCAAAAATATGGTTTATTAAAAGAACAATTTCGTAAAGAAAAAGAAGAAAAAGAGAAAGCCCAAGCTATGAATGACGAACTCAGAAAGGTCATTCAAAGTTTACAGCAAACTCATTTAAAAATGGTTGAGCAACAAAAGACTCTCAATGAGATAACCATAAAAAATCATTTTCCAAAATGTTCTGAAACTAAAGAAGAAATGATTTTTGAGAAAGATAATTTATGTTTCAAAACTTCTCAAAAAGAAAAGATTTATGAAAACCTTTTTGTTCCTAAAAGAAAAGAGGAGAAATGCAAAACCAAATGTTCATATTGCAGTAAAATTGGACATCTGGAATTTGTATGTTATTTTAAGAAAAGAGATGAAAAAATCAAGAACAAAAGGATTTATAAAAGGAAAGAGTGTTATGCAAATAAAGTTGAACCAGTTTTGAAAAATCTGCAGAAAGGAGAACGTTCTCCAGGTTGTTCTCAAAACGGAGAAAGTTTTGGAACAAAAGCTGAACTTTCTCCAGAAAGTTTGAGAAAAGGAGAACGTTCTGGAATTTCATCAAAATCAATTGCAAAGAATTTTAAAACTCAGATTTTTAAACCTTCTTCAAGACCAACAACAAAGTGTTCCCGTTGTTCCAAGAATGGCCACTTCGAGTCAAATTGCTATTTTAAAAAGAGATCAAGTTTTAAAAAATCTTCTAAAAGAAGATATACTAACCATCAAGGACCCAAACAAATATGGGTACCAAAGTCATTACTAACTTGTGATGCAGGAACACCATCCAACAATCAAGAAAGAACATTGATACATGAACAAGACATGCTCAATACACATGAATGGAAAAGTATGATGTCTCCTCTCATTACAAAAATTTGGAGTGTCTATAACCTTTGGAAACACTAACAAATCAAAGGTACATGTATCATTAGTTGAAATAATTTTGCATAGATTAAGGATGTTGGATATGTGAAAGATAACTTTGTAAAATTGGTTTTAAAGTTATTTTTTAAACACCACATAGTTGAGGTAAAACAAACATCCTCATGATTCATTTTAAAGAAAAAATCCTTATGTTTTATACTTAGATTAATTTCCAACCAAATCATGTTTTTAAGACTTTTGAAAAAGAATTGTCATTTCTATAAGAAATGATCAAAGGAAATTTGAAATATTATTCTTCAAATAAATCTTTGATGAAAATGATATTTCACATGATTTGTCTGTCAAAGAACTTTCAAACAAAATGAAGTTACAAGAAATTAGTTACAAGAAATGATAGAACAATTTTAAATAAATCAAGTGGTGAAAAATAATTTTGGAGAGAAGCCACAAAAATTGTTTATCATGTTCTTAATCTTGGCTTTAGTAGAAAATATCTTTGACGTACCTTCATATCATTTTTTGCAAAACATATCATACTTTGAATGTCATTACTATGTTTCACATAATAAAGAAAGTATGAGCAATTTGTTTTAAAATGCCATCAAAGTGTATTTTTTGAATACTCTAAATTCTATAAATATTATAGAATATAAAATCTCAAGGCCCAAACTATAGATGAAATCAATATGCATATTTTGTTTGATGAATTTGATAATTTGGATATGGGTAAGAAAAATGAGGAAGAAGAAGAAGAAGAACAATTTGGTATGCAGCAACAAAATGAACTGAAGGAAACCGAGATTGATAAACAGTCTCCGTTTCAGTCTGCACCTAAAAGTTGGAGAACGATATGTGATCATCCTTAAACTCAATTAATTGGTGATACAACTGATGGTATTAGAACAAGAATGTCATTCAAATATGTCGTCAACAATAACATGACAATGATCTCCCAAATTGAACTAAAATCAATTAAAGAAGTCATAGTTGATCAATCTTGGATTGAAGTAATGAAGGAAGAACTTCTCCAATTTGACGAAGATAAAAATCTGGATTCTTGTTCTAGATCCACAAGATCAATCTATCATTGGAACAAGATGGGTATTCAGAAACAAGCTAGATGAAGAAGAATCTAAAAGAATGATCAATTTAAGCAAAAAAAAAAAGGGGGAAAAGAAAAGGGGTTCATACCAGAACATTCTCCACATGAGGAAATAGCAGAATGTTCTCCACAAGAGTAGAATGTTCTCCACAGTTTATATGCAACATCCAATCAAAACTAATGTTGCACATCATGATGATATGGTTGAAAAACATCAACAATAAGTTTGAACCATTTGCTCCTATACCTATCTCACTATTAACCTTCCCTTCAAAAAGCATCTCCTCATGATCAAGGTATTGGAAGAACTAATTGGGAGGAATTTATTACTGGTCCCAAAGTTGCTGGAGGTGAAAAAGAAATCTCAGATATTGAGAATAACATTGTTATTGCTCATGAATGTTCTCCATCTTGTACAACCACAACAACTGCCCCTCACGAACGTTCTTCACCTCCAACAAACATTCTCCCTTCTTCATTCAACGTTGCTACTTCAATTGATATTACAAAAATATGATAACAACGTGGCTACAATTTCTCAAACATAGCCAAAAATCGATCAATGAAGCCAAAATAGAGCAATCTTGAATTAATGTCGTAATGGAGGAACTCTCTCAACAACAAAAGCTAGATTGTCTCATTACAACCATCAATCAAGATGAATAAAAGAGAATGAAGAGAAGCTCCAAAATATTCAAAGATCTCTTGTCATTGAACTAAGATCACTAAAGGAGGTACACTCAATCCAAAATTCTTATGCTATTTGCATCAAGATAAGAATGAATATTTTTTTATATCATGTGATTGATTGGGTGTTATTAAAATTAAAAATGCATGTTATTTTTTATGCAAGTATGACTTTAAAAGTTTAAATTGATTACATTACTTGTATGTGCATATGCCTATTTTATATTCTAAATTCAACATGTTTTCACTCTTTGTTCATACACTTTTTATGATAAAGAAGTATGCTTGAATATATGCCTTATTGTTTATTTGTGTGTTTGCAAAAAACTTTGTGAAAAACATTTCTTTAATATGAGCAAATCCTTTGGCATATATTTTTTATCCATTTAAAAAAATTAGTTTTTGAAAAATACAAACATTCTTAGAATAAGAATGTTATGTAAAGAGAGAAATTATATTTGATTCATCTTATTTCACTTCCTTGTATGCGCTTATTCTCTCTAGTTTTAAAAATGAATAAATGGATCTATTTCTAACAAATAAGCTTGATCATATTCAGGGGGAGTTTTTAGAAAATATTATTCTTCTTGAAACTAAAGTTTACTCGTTGTTTTCTTTCTAAAAAATGAGAAGAATATATATTCATTGACTATTTTTCAAAGTGAGTTAAAATGCTTGCATACAATTATGTCATATTATTGTTGCTATCATTATCCATATCTTGATTGCAATATTGACTACAATGATATGATCATTATATATGCTATGTTCTTTAATGTTAAATGCAAACTTGACTAGTTTGATATATGAATGCATTGGTTAACCACATGATTTCTATGTGTAGTGCACTCATGCTATTACTCCATTTTTTTACTTCTATGTCTGTTCCCCAACCTTTTTGATAGATGTCAAAAGGGGGAGAGAAATATATGATGGATATAAAATGATAGAAGTTCATGAAGAATGTTAAGAATTAACCTCTTGCATATGTTTAGGGGGAGTTTAATTAGAATGATAAGAATTAAACCCTTGCATGTGTTTAGGGGGAGTTTAATTACATATTTAAGAACATTCTTGCATTTTATTTATATCCATCCATAAAACTTATGATTTATTCAAAAGGTTTGTCATCATCAAAAAGGGGGAGATTGTTGAGGAAAAAACCTTTTTGATATATGTTTTAATGACAACAAACCTTTTAATTTAAATGATTAAGTTTTATGAATGGTGGTCTACTAATGATTTCACTTAAGTTTGTTTAACGAACATAAATGCATAAGTGAACAAAGCAAGAATCAAAGAAAACAGCAGCAGAAAACATTCTCCACATATTCTGGAAAACGGAGAATGTTCGCCAGTCCACGACAGCCTAAAAACCTAACTTTCTCCATCACTTAATCGAAGTTGTTGGCTCTGGAAGTTACATGGATATGATCACTACATGGTAGAGAACACATATGATCAATTCAAATCAAGAGGACATTTGAATTGAGAAAGATAAAGACTCTCAAACAAGCTTGTCCAGACTGTTCTGGAAACAGTAATTATCAGACTCCAGAAGATACCTCATGAAGTAAATTACCAGAAGATACATTCTAGAAATTACCAGAGGATACATTATGGAATTTAACAGAGGATACATTCTGGAAATAACCAGAGGATAAATTCTGGAAATACCAGGGGATAAACCAGGAAGTCGAAAAACATCATCAGAAGGTAACTTTGGAGGCCCAGAACAAACGAAAACAATATCAGAAGAATATCTGATAAACACCAGAGGGAAGCCTGCCATAAGGACAATTGCTTCATACCATAAGAATTCAAATATCAGAAGCAATCAAGAAGTTATGCTGATCAGAACATAGCCTGGCAGTGAAATATTAAAACTATCCAGACTTGATCCAGAATGGATCAGAGGATATGTTTGCTGGCCCAGATCAGAAGGAAGAAATATCAGATGAAAACCTGGACCACACCAGGATGAAGACTGCCATGAGGAGAGTTGTTCCAGCTCAGAAGTAATCAAATGTAATAAGTATTACAGAAGATAATCTGACCAGAACATAGCATGACAGTCAAATTTTACTTCATCTAGAAAATGATACCAAAGGATATCTCCAGAAAATACATTCAGAGGAAGACATCCATAATGATCAAAACTGAACCTCGAGATTGATTATCAATCTCCAGGATATCCAAAAAGCTAAAGCTCCAGATTGATCATCAATCTCCAGCAACTACAGTTTTCTGCAACAACATTCTGTGATCATTTTCAATCTGTTTTAAATGATCCAAAGCTCCAGTTCAGACCAGCAATATTATCACTTATCAGAAGTGTTAAAGGATCAGTAAACCACTCAAGTAAATTTGATCCAAAACGCAACACACAGCCCAGTCTGAACAGAAAATAAAAATAGTCAAAAGTTTGATTATTTTTATTCAGAAATAATGCTTTTGGTAAAGCCTGACAAAAGCACTCCAACGGCTCTATTTTTAAATGCTCTCACGCCTATAAAAGGAAGGCAAAAGCTCAGGAAGAAATACAGTTTCAAGTACAGAGAAAAAAACCTCACTCATATACATCTTCATATTTGAAAGCTTCTCAATCATAAACAAAAGATTCAGTTATGTTTTTCTTCTTCATATCAGAATCATCTACTGAATTCTTTTGTCAAGAATCTAATCTCAAACACGAGTTGAGCATATTCAGATTCTGTCCAAAAATCAAAGACGTTCAAGTACCAAGATAAATCATCAATCACTCACATACAAACTTGAAAATCTCTCATCACTTACAAGAATCAGTTGATTAAATTCTTTTTACTCTGATATATTTATACTGAATTCTTTGTAAAGAATATAAACTCAAACAAGAGTTGAGTCAAAATAGATTCTGTCTTAAATCATATCTTTATCATTCAACACTCAAGACTATAAGGCTTGTTTATAGCTTGAGTGAGTCATTCTCAGAAAAATCCTTTTAAGGTTAAAAGGTGAAGTTGTAAAATCCTATCAAGGGTTGATAGGTGATCCGATTGTAATTCTTTCTGGGTGGAAAGGATTGACAAACTGTAATAGATCAAGGCTGATCTGAACTAGGTGCTGTAAAACCAAGAAGGTTCTTGTTTTAAACACTCAGTGGAAAATCTCACTGTGGTGAGGACTGGACGTAGCCCGGGTTGGGTGAACCAGGATATATCTGTGTGTGATATCTCTTCCCTTATCTCTATTTACTTTCAGTCTGTTAATTATCAAGTTAAATAGATAACCTGAACTGTTGATTTTAACTAACCAAGAACGTTCTCTGTTTTCTGGTGAAAATCAAGAACGTTCTCTGTTTTCTATTTTCACAACCAAGATCAATCTTGAGTTATTTTCTTAAGTTTTTAACAGAAATTTTAAAAGGGCGGATTTACAATTCAAACCCCCCTTCCTTGTAAATCGATATTGCTACTTCAAGGATATGTAATTAGATAAAGATAGGATAATATATGATATAATAATGATAGGATAAACACATGATAACCAACATGATAACATCTTATTTTGTCATGTATTTGATACACATCTCATCATGATATAATATAATATATATTATATTTAAATAACAAAATTACCATTGTGAACAATTACATATTAGTTTTTTTAAAATTAATTTATTATATTTTAAATATTATAAATTAACAAAAAAATTAAATAAGTAATGAAATAGTTTTTTATTAAAACTATCCATTGACATTACTATATAAACCATTTAAATTTTAAAAATAAAATCATGAGTGACTAAATTATTATATTTTATTTGTTAGAATGTAAATAAAAATATGATATATATTATATGTAAATGGCAAGAATACATTGTAAATAAATTATATTTATTTTAAAATTTCAATTAACTTTGATATTTTTATAATTGTGAATACTAATTTATTAAATTATATAAAAAGACAAAAC
Source organism: Cicer cuneatum (assembly GCA_037974295.1). Lineage (NCBI taxonomy): Eukaryota > Viridiplantae > Streptophyta > Magnoliopsida > Fabales > Fabaceae > Cicer > Cicer cuneatum. Next base: position 77,300,938 of record JBBPBO010000005.1, read on the forward strand.
TACTTTTGTGTAAAATCATAAACATTTTTTAAATTAATTATTAACGTTTTATTTTTAAGTTTAATATCAAATTCTATTAATTATTTTTCTATTTGATTAGATTTACATTTTTATATTTTAGATTATATTTTATAAATTATATTTATAGTTTATTATATTTCAATTTATATTTTACATTATATTTTATAAGAGTAATTGAGTAAACTACTATTTTTATCATATTTTGCTGATTTCTAACTCAATTAATATTCATAATAGAAATTTCAACTAGAGAGACGTGATATGATAGAATTCTGAATTAACTTATCATATTATGTTGGTTCATCAAACACTAGATTCAAACATGATATGATAACGTATTCATATCTTGTTTGTTATCTTATTTCACATATACTTAGTGCATAATAAACCCATTAAAAGGTAGTGACAATATATTTTCATTAGTTGAGCTTGAAACTTCATTGTTCTCATATATGAGAAATTCTACAACAATTACACATGTACATATATGTATTTAGTCTTTAAATTAATAATTAAAAGAGATTTTTTTTAATCATTTTTTATCATTTAAAAAGTTATTATAATTAAATATTATTTATTAAAAATTAGTGAAATAAAACTTAATTTTTTTATGCTTATTATTTATAATAGCAAATATTCAATATATTTCATGATACAATGTAAAAAGTTAATATAATATTTATAAACAATGAAATAATTTTTCATAAAATAAATAACTATTTAATTCATAAAAATAATCGTTAACTTATTGAATTAGAAAACAAATATATGAAAGTTGGATAAAATCTTCTTATAAATGTACCGTGTAAAATCTTCTCATATATTTTCAAACCTGAATAATTTATTGGAAGAATACAAAGCATTAACAAAATAAAATATAATAAAGAAATACTACTTTTGTATTATCCATTTATTCCATGCAACCGTCCAATTAATATCAATGGATATACACATCATGCATGAGGAAAACAGAGAAATTTATTTAAGGAGGCCCTACCACTTAGTTAACATTCACCCATTGTAGCACGAATCTCTACCAAAGAAATAGTACTAGATAGTTTAAATTGATGGAATGTCAAATGAGGCACCGTTTGGTTCTAATACCACCTCCATTTCAAGGCCACATAACTCCTATGCTTCAACTAGCCGCTATCCTTCATTCAAAAGGCTTCTCCATCACCATAGCACATACCCATTTCAATTCCCCTGACCCTTCTAATCACCCTAACTTCAATTTTTTACCCTTCTTTGATGGTTTATCTTATACCCAAATATCTTCCAAAAATTTTATAGATATTGCTTCAACTCTAAATACAAAGTGTGTGTCATCACTTAAGGAGTTATTAGTTCATGAGATTACAAAATTAGCACATGAAAAACATGAAAAGATTGCTTGTATTATCTATGATGGATTGTTGTACTTCATTGATTCTTTAGCCAAGGAATTAAAGCTACCAAGCATAGTCTTCCGAACCACTTGTGCTACAAATTTACTCACTTATCATGCGTGTGCTGAGCTACAAAGTAAAGGTTACCTTCCCTTGCAAGGTGTATATTACTATTTCACATTTTTTGTTTTGATAAATTATAGCTAGCTTCAAGTTATTTCTTTGCCAATTCATAATTGCTCAACTTTGTTCATATTTTTAATTCATGCATGCGAATCATGCCTATAATGAAAGTTTTAAATTTACTCCATCTCTCTCACGATATAAATTATTTTCGTAACTGTCACAAATTAATAAAAATGTAATTGATTTTGAAAACAAAAATTGACTTACTTTCTAAAATTATCCTTCATTAACTTCATTTATAAATCATTTTGGAAAAAGTGACTATAAGAATTGAAAGGAAAAAAAAAGTAATTAGTTTTTTTAAAAGAAGAGTAATAAATCGTTGATGTGATAGAAAAAACAAAATTAATAATTTATTTATTGTTTTGATAAAGAAATAATAATTTATTAGTTGATATTGTAAAATGGATATACACGCGGTTACTTGAAAATATCTTATGGAAATTTTCACCATATCTTTTGAAAAATAGTCATTCAAAAACTTTGAGAAGACCCTGCATAATTATTTTTCAACTAGAAAAAAAAGATATCAAAATTTTATACAACTCTTATCATTTCCTTAAGAGGATCCATTCTCGTACACGCAAGCGATTGTTCTAAGAGAGTCTAGTATCCTTTTTATATACAAAGACTAAAAGAAGTAAAATATTTATTTGAGGACAGCAAAATATTGCGAAAATATATATATATATATATATATATATATATATATATATATATATATATATATATATATATCAAAGAGTTTGGATCTTTTCTATACATATTTTCTTTAGTCTCTCAATCCCTTTTTATTTATTTTTTCGTTAGATAAAAAATTTATATCATTATGTATGTTAAAATTTTACAAATTTAAAATCATTTGATATATTATTAAAATTTATGAAGATTAACAGCTTTCAATGAAATTGCATAAAACATTAATTTTAATATATCTCAATAATATATTAAACAATTTTAGATTTGTGTAAAGTTTTATATACATAATCTATATATATGATATAAAATAAGATTATAATCTATAATCTATATATGATATAAAATAAGATTATAATCTATATATGATGTAAAATAAAGAGAATTGAAAGAAATTGTCGGAGATTTGAATTGAGAGAATCTTAATCCTATTCATACACCTTTTATAGTTTACGTGAGTGTGGTTTATATCCACTATTAAATAGACAATCACTTGGGAGTTTGTAATTAGAACGTAATATCTAAACACAATTGTTTGAATTTTATGATGTTTATTTTGTTATCCAAATGACTAATTATATTATGTTGCATGACAGATTCAAAGTCATGTGACTTGGTGCCAGAACTGGATTTACTGCGATTCAAAGATCTCCCTATTTTCAATTCAACAAATCCAGATGATTTTCTACAGAACTTGGCTAAAACACTTTCAATAACACCTTTAGGTGTTATATTCAACACTGTGGATAGCTTAGAAGATTCATCATTAAATCAGCTCCAACACCTATACAAAATTAGCCTCTTCCCTATAGGCCCTCTACACATAATTGCCAATAATTCCAACAATTGTAGTAACAAAATTACGCAAGAAAATCATAATTGCATATCGTGGCTCAACAACCAAGCAAGAAAATCTGTGTTGTATGTAAGTTTAGGAAGCATAGCTAGTTGGGAAGAGAAAGAGCTAACTGAAGTGGCTGGTGGTTTATCAAATAGCAAACAAAAATTTCTTTGGGTTATTCGACCCGAGACGGTTAACGATGTTTCGGCATGGTTGGAATCACTGTCGGAAGATGTTAAAGAAGGTGTGGCAGCGAGGGGTTGTGTTGTGAAATGGGCCCCTCAAAATGAGGTTTTGGCACATGAAGCTGTTGGAGGGTTTTGGAGTCATTGTGGTTGGAATTCAACATTAGAGAGTTTGTGTCAAGGAGTTCCAATTATTTGTCAACCATATTTTGGTGATCAAAGGGTAAATTCAAGGTTGTTGAGCCATGTTTGGAAGGTGGGTTTGGAATGGTGTAATGTGATAGAAAGGGATGAGATTGAAAGGGTGGTGAGAAGACTTATGGTGGATCAAGAAGGGGAGCAAATGAGACAGAGAGCAATGGAATTGAAGCATGTGATTGGGAAGGCTGTTAGTGGTTCTTCATCTGATGCATTAAATGGGTTGGTTAAGTGTATCTTATCAGTGAATATATGATCTCACAACTAAAAGGAAAAAATAAATTTGAAGTACCTTGATTTTGATAAGACTTGTATATAAGAATGAAGCAATCAGCTTGTAAAGTTAATTGAAAATGTTTTTATAGAGAAAAATAACTTTGGACTATTTTGGGGTTATGAATTAAGAGACTTAACAGATGCTTTCATAGCATAACTGCCATAACATAGAGCATGATAGCACACTACAATAACACACTTAAATGCCACAAGCACATAGTAGATACATACATAGATACATACATACATACATATTATGGTATGATTAGAAAACAAAGTGAAGAGACAGAATTAGTTTATCTCACTCAGTCGGTGCCTTCAATTTCAACGACTCTGATGTTCCTACCACCAGAAGCAGAGATTTGTTCAACCTTAGGAACAGTAACAACAAGAACACCATTAACAATATCAGCTTTAAGCTGTTGAAGGTTTCCATCATCAGGGATCTTAAACCTGTTAATGAAATTGCCACTCTCAACGCTAACCTGTAGCATCCTCTCATCTTGGAGTTCAACCAATACATCTTCGTTTGCGAAGCCAGGAAGCACAATCTTCCACACGTGTGCTCTCGGTGTGTCTCTCCAATCGACACGAGTGTTTAGGGATGATGATCCAGAAGCGAATTGAGGGATAGGAGAAAGGAGAGGAAAGTGAAAATCGATGAATGGGTCCCATAGAGAGAGGGAATTTGGATCCCATAAGTTTAGAGACGAGTTGGAACCGTTGCCATTATTACCGTTTTGAGAACCGTTGATGGGTACCATCGACATAGTTAGAAAGATTGGTATGTAGTAGTAGTAGTGACTAGTGAATACTCACTCTCGAAAGAGCTTATGAATGAACAGATCCCTTTACTTGAATGTTCGAGAAACTTGGAGACTATAGAATAAATAAATACTCTATCCTATTTCAAACTTCAAAGATAAACAAATCAAACATCTTTTTTTCTTTTTTTTTTTTACTCAAAGATTCGATGATAGAGTTGTATTTTATTCACTTTTGCTAACTACACCCTTTGAATTGCTTCATATACCCATCAAAATTTTTTAAAAATCAAAATTTCTATAATACCCTTCCTTCATCTTCTTCATTAACTCACTTCCTTCTCCATATTCATCATCCATCTTCTTCCTCAAAATCCAACATTCTCCATATTCATTTTCTCCTAAGTTAAATCTTTTGTTCTTGGTCATCAATCATCATCATCATTCATCAACACTCAATAACAATTTTATTATCTTCAACAACTTCATCATCATCTTCAATCAAACAAGTAAGTCTTGCATTTGTACTTGTTTGTCTTATGAAACCCAGAAACATACGTGAACTCTACGTTTACGTGAATTAAGTTCACGTATGGGTTACTCAGTTCAAATAATGAACCTAAGTTCACCTATGTTAATTCAGTTCACGTAAACGTACTTCACATACGTTTCTGGAATTCTGGGTTTATGGGTTTCATAAGGCAAACAAGTATAAATGCAAGACTTACTTGATTGATTGAAGATGGTAATGATGATTGATGACAAAAAACAAAGGGTTTAATTTAGGAGAAGATGAATATGAAGAATGTAGGGTTTTGAGGAAGAAGATGGATGATGAATATGGGAAAGGAGGTGGGTTAATGAAGAAGATGAAGGAACGGTATTATAGAAATATTGGTTTTTAAAATTTTTTTTAGATGTGGGAAGCAATTTGAGAAGTGTAGTTAGCAAAAGTGTATTTTATTTGTTGGAGTAGAAATAATAGTTTTTTTTTCTTTCTAAGTTAATATTAATTATTAGTGTTTTGTATTAATATCTTATCTCAACCACCAAATCATCATATTTTCATTTGGAGATAAATTGAGTGTCTTAAATTTACGTGATTTTATTTTAGTTTTTAAAGTTATAGGTTGATATTTTTGTTTTGACGATGGAACCTTCGGTGACTTAGTATGCATGTATTTTATTGATTGTGATATATTATTATTAGAAAAGTATTTTGAGAGAAAGATTTAATTGATTGATATTTTATATTTAATAAATCAGTTTAAATTAATTGTTAATGTAAAATATTTTACATTAATTAATATAATTGTAAATTAATTTTATATTGACAATGAATAGAAATATTTGATTTTATTATTTTACTAAATAATTATAACTATCATCATTATAGAAGCATTCAATCAACTAGTTTAAATTGGACGTCAATGTAAAATATTTTACACCAACGGTACAAAGTCATTGAACCCTAAATTAATTTGTTATTTCATAAATTTAATGGATTTAATTGATCGATTTTTAAATTGACGTTTTTTGATATTAGTATAACAGGCTACCCATTGAAAAATTAAAGAGAAATCTATCTTTCTCCCCTCATCTTTTTTTTACCTCTCACCCTCAAAAATACATAAAAATACCATTTTAGTTTCTACTACTTGATAGTCAATTTTTGAAAACTTCGATAAATGTGAAACTTCTGAAATGCATTTTTTTCAAAAGTTTAAAAAAAATTTAAAACTTTGAATGAACGTAAAACTTCTGAAATGTAGTTTTTTTAAAAGTTTAAAAAAAATTGAGGCTTTGGATGAATTTGAAACTTTAGAAATGCAAATTTTTTAAAAAATTAAAAAAAAATCAAAACTTTAGATAATTGTGAAACTTTTAAAATGTAATTTTTTCAAATCTTAAAATTTGAATAAATGCAAAACTTCTTAAATGTAATTTTCCAAAATTTGAAAAAAAATCAAAAATTTGAAGTTATTTAAATGATAATAATTTAGAAAATTTTGACCATCAAATAATAAAAATTAAATTAAGTGATATTTTTGTGTATTTTTGAAGAGTACATGTAAAAGTGAAGGGGTGTGGACGATAGATTTATTAAAATTAAAACTCCTGAGCATGTTATTGGATTATACCATCAAGCCGGTAGAATTTGGGATAACCAACAGTGTTGGTCCGAGCAATTAAATAGGTTGGTTTTGAAAGTTTTTTTTCTATAAATTGAAAAAAGAAATTAAAAATCTATTAGGGAACTCACCTATTAATTCTCAATTAGACGTCTAAGAGTAAAATGTCTCAAGTTATGCAAATTACTTACTCTAGGAAATATGCAAACACATTAATGGTTGTGCGTCCATTGAGAATGTGCACAAATTTGATATCATGCAATAGGGATTGCTTGATTTATGTATGGGTAATAATTATGTTTGAATTGTGCGATAGTTTAATTTGGGACCTGGATCGGGGTCCTTCACTTTCCGGCCATAGGAGCACACCTTTCACCGCATATCTATTTTTTCACAATAATTTGGTATTAGTGCAAGATTGGTCTTATTGTAAGTTATTGAATCAGAAATTAAAAAGGTTGCATTAGAGTAGGTTGAAGCACATATTGTATTCTAAAATTGGGTCAATGGTTGTAAAAGGGGTTATGGGTTTACTAATTTACTTGAGTACTATCATGCAAAAGATTTACCTTTAACTTTCAATCATGTTCTTTCTTGTATAAAAAGTACTTCTATTACAAATTCTTTGTTGGAGTTTTGAATAAATAATCCCTCTAATTTTTAATCTATTGTTATTATAATAAAACTTTAAAACAAGATGAAAATGAAAAATAATATGCAAACAAGAAGAGGAGTTTGTTTCTATTGTGTAGCAAAGATTAACTATGATTTTATTTTGTTTCCACGGTGCTCAATGAGAGATGAAAAATGAGAATGAGAAAACAATAAATGCAGAGAAATTTCAATATGGTGTACCATAATATTGGATTAATATTTTTTTTTTCTAATTGTTTCTTAACCATTGGTTAAATCCAACAATTGAGATTGTGGAAAGAGAGATTGCATGATGAATTATTGAAAGAAAGGGATCAAGATCCTTTAATTTGAGTGATAGATATTAATGTTAGTCTAGTACTGGTAGTCTTTTAATTGTTACTTGCACAACAAGGCAAATGAAATATACACATGAATGAATAGTAAGACTTGTGTATTTCATAGATTGTGAATTCTATTTATACCTAGCATTTGTCTTGGCTCTTCAAATATGTTTGTCATTAATGCCTTGGTCATTATGTCAGCAATTTGAATTTTATTTTGACAATATATGAGTTTAAGCTTATTCCTCCCAACTTGATATCTTAAGAAATGAAACCTTGTCTCTATATGCTTGCTCCTTTCAGGAGATACATGATTATTTGCTAGATTTATAGTTTAGATGTTGTCAATCATTAATGGCACTAGTCTACATACCTCAATTCTCAATTCCTCCATAAAAGCTTTGAGCCACAAAGCTTGGCAAACTGCATAGCTGCCAACAATGTTTCTGCTTCACATAATGATAAGGCTATGATTGGCTAGCGGCTGCTTCTTTGAGCTCTAAGCAATTGAAGATTTCGTGAATTTAAATACATAACCTGATGTGCTTCTTCTATCACTCTTATCTCCACGCTAATCAGAATCTGAATAACCAACCAGATCTTCATTTCCTTGTTCAATTCTCTTGCAAACAAAATTCCATGTTCTAGTGTTCCTTGAATGTATCTCATGATCCTCTTGGCTGCAGTCAAATGAGTGTGCTTGGGATTCTTCATGAATCTGCTAATGACACTAACACTATAACATAGGTCAGGTCTTGTGTTGCACAAGTTCCTTAGGGATTCAACTGTTGGAACCAAGTTGGTTCTTGCAATTAAAGTTTTGATGTTAACAAATGTATTTTATGAAAATAACATATTTGACTTAAAAGAAAAATGAAAAATGTCATCAGAAGATGACGTCACCAGAAGCATAAATCAGAGGATGACGTCACCAGAAGATGACGTCACCAGAGGATATCGTCAGATGAATCTGTCAGAGAAAAATGCTCAAAATAGAATATGAGAAAAATGTTCAAAACAGAATTGGAGAAAAATGCTTAAAACAGAATCTGAGAAAAATGCTCAAAACAGAATCTGAGAAAAATGCTCAAAACAGAATTGGAGAAAAATGCTCAAAACAGAATATGAGAAAAATGGTCAAAACAGAAGCGGAGCAAAATGCTCAAACCAGATCAGTGAGCAAAAGACTCAAAACAGAATATGAGCAAACTACTCTAGAATATTCTCAAAACAGATTAATTGAAATATACTCCAGAAGTAAAACATCAGTGAAGTTCTAAAGTTCAACTATAAATAGGGACTTAATGCTGAAGAATAAAGCATCGAAAAACACAAGAACTCAAGCTTCAATTCAAAGTTATCTGAGAGTTCAAAAGAGAGAAACACAAATGAACAAGAGAAATATTTTCTAAGTGTTTTTGAGAGAGAAATACAGTGCAACAATCAACTTTCCAGAAGCAATACAAGAGTGCAAGAATAAGTGTAGCAAACAGCTTTCCAGAAGCAACGTTGCAAAGTTCTAAACCTTTATTATAGTTCTGTAGATTCCTTCTTCAATCTGGGGTTGTCAGATTGGTAGGAGAAGACTTAGCTGGTTTAGTTAAGGTGTTGTTGTTCCTCAAAAGTCTGGGGTTGTCAGGCTGTTTGGAAAGACTGACTTGAAGGGTCAGTGGTGTTGTAATTCAAAGGAGTTTGAATTAGTAAAAGGCCTTCTAGAGGAAGGGACTGGACGTAGCCTAGTTAACGGTGAACCAGTATAAATTGTTGTGTTATTATGTTATTATTATCCGCTGCTGAATTTGATTAGTTATTTATCGAATAATTCAAATCAACATTTAACAAAACAGAAAAAGTAATTAAGTTTGACAAACACAATTCAACCCCCCTTCTCGTGTTTGCACCTTCATCAACAACCTATTTGAACAGAGTGCTATCAGCCAACTACTGTTTAGTTTCTTTTCATAGCTCTGCATTAACTTCAATTGGAGTGATAGCAAGGTTGCAGCCAATCATGTTGTATCTTCTCAAGATTTCTCCAGCATATTTCCTTTGATGCATTATCAGCCCTTCTTTTGTTTCAGTAAATTCTATTCCTAGGAAATAGGTCGGCTTTCCCAAGTCTGACATCTCAAATTTATTCTTCACGATCTCCTTGAATTCCTCAATTTCTTTCCTGTTGCTGCTAGTTACTAACATGTCATCAACATATAGGCAAAGCAGGAGCATTGTTGGCCTTCCATCATGTGTGTAATGCTTCACATAAACCCCATATTCTACTATGCATTTGATGAAGCCAATAAAGATTAGGAATAAGTCAATTCTTTTGTTCCAAGCTCTTGGGGTTTGCTTCAAGCCATAAAGAGCCTTTCTCAATGTGACTGCCTTATTCTCCTTTCCCTTGATCATAAATCTTGGTGGTTGAGAAACATACACTTCTTCTTCAAGCAATATATTCAAAAAGGAAAATTGATGGCACATCAGCCAACCTCTAGCAATAGCCAATGCTATTACTAGTCTGACTGTCTCAATTCTGGCCACTAGAGCAAACACTTCAAAATAATTTATTCCTGCCCTTTGTATGAATCCTTTGGTAACCAATCTAGCTTTGTACTTGGTAATTTGACCCATCTGGATTTAGCTTGAGCTTGTAAACCCATTTGACTCATATATGTTTAAGCTTTGGAGGTAAGTTAGTTGGGTACCAAGTTTAATTATTTCAATTGATTTGATCTCTTTTAACATTACTTCTTTTTAAGGTCCTCTCTTCATAGCTTCTTCAACATTTAGTGGTTCTGTGTTTGGCAAATAGAGCAAGATGCACCAGATCTCCACTGTTATCAATTTCATTGTTGTTGTATACTTCAAACTCACTTAAATGTGCTGGTGGTTGCCTTGTTCTATGAGATCTGCTTGATTCTATTCTTTCTTCAACTATGTCTTCACTACTTTGATGATCATCCAACAGTGATGTAGGGACTTGTGTCTGTTGGCTGGTTTTGTTTGCCTTATGTTTTTAGTCCCAATTATCTTGCTCAACTATCTTCACATTTCTACTAATTACAAATTTTCCTTTAGTAGGATCGTACAATTTGTATGCACCAATTGGATAATATCCAACTAAGATCATGGCTTCACTCTTGTACTGCAGTTTTCTTCTCTTGTGGCCTGGCACATGCTTGAAGCATAGGGCTCTAAAGGTTCTCAAATGTCCTACAGTTGACTTCTTACCACTCCAAATTTCCTCTGGCACTTTCTCATACAGTCTTTTTGTTAGACATTTATTCAAGATATAGACTGCAGTTGATGCAGCCTCACCTCAAAACATGTGTGATAATTCATTTCCTTTCAACATACTTCTATTCATCTTTAGGATAGTTATGTTTCTTCTTTCAGCCAGTCCATTATGTTAAGCTATGCAGGGGACAATCGCTTCATGTTCAATCCCATTTTTAACATAGAATTCCTCAAACTCATGTGATGTATACTCGCCACCTTCATCTGTCCTTAGCACTTTGACAACTTTTCCACACTGCTTTTCAACTTTTACTTTGCAATTCTTGAACATTTCAAATGCTTCATCTTTAGTTTTTATCAAGTATATCCACAACATTCTACCAAATTCATCAACAAATGTTAAGAAATACTTATTACCTCCCCGTGATGGCACCTCAAATGGTCCACATATGTCACTATGAACCACTTCAAGGAAATCCTTTGATCTTGTTTGCACTTGTGATTTAAAAGAGTTTCTTGATTGTTTTCCTGCCATACACACATCACAACCCTTCTTAGGAACATCAATCATATGGGTGTCGTTCACTATCTTCTTTGTTCCCAGTTGTTGCAAGCTTCTAAAGTTTATATGGCAAAACCTTAGATGCCATAGCCAACTCTCATCCATTGAGCTTACTGCCTTTAAGCATTGAATGTCTGCAGCCTGCATGTTTATGATAAATGTTTTTTTCTTTGAGAGAAGAACTTTATGTATCATTCTCTTTTGGCCATCATACATTTCTAGTGCATCATTCTTCATTATCACTTGAAATCCCTTTTGGATCAATTGGTCTATACTCAACAAATTGCTCTTTATTCCTAGCACATATAATAGATTCTCAATCACCACTGTTTTTCCATTCCTTTTTTTTTCACTGTGTTTCTAGCACCTTTAGCCTCCAATGTCCTGTCATCAACAAAACTGATATTTCTTCTTCTTGATGTGTCAATGTTCACTAGACATGCTTTGTGACTCGTCATGTGATTGGAACAACCAGTATCAAGAAACCAGAATTGAGATTCAGAAGGTTCTTCATTTGTTGTAGTCATCAACAAGATTGTGTTTGGATCTAAATCATTTTCTTGTGCAGCACAGGCCTCGTCCTCATCTTGCTTCTCTTGTTTGCCTTTTCCAGCTAGCATTAATCAACAAAATGACCAAACTTCTCACAATTATAACATTGTACCTTCTTCTTATCAAAGTTCTTTGATTTTCTTTTGGGTTTGCCACTTCCACCTCCTCATTTCGATGAAGATTCAGATTTATCATCATACTTCTTGAACTTGTCTTTATTGTTCTTCTTCCATTTCTTTTTCTGATCTCTTTTCTTATTTATTTGTGTTGCTAGTGCTTGATCCCCAGACTTCCCTCCATTCCTTTTATTTATTCTCAATTCTCTTGCTTCTAATGTTCCCTGCAATTCCTCAAGACTCATGGTTGAAATGTCTTTGGATTCTTCAATGGCACACACAATGTAATCAAACCTGGGATGCAAGTATCATAAAATCTTCTCACACAACTTCTGTTTAGACAGTTTTTCATCACAACTTGCCATCTAATTTGTGATGCTTCTTAATCTTGAAATTAAATCTAATACTTTATCTTGCTCCTCCATCTATAGCAGTTCGAATTGCCTCTAAAGTGTTTGCAGCTTCACTTTCCTCACCTTTGCTCTTCCTGAATAGCATATATCAAGGATGTTCAATGCTTCTTTTGCACTTCTTGCTTCAGATATCTTGTCAAAGTTAGATGTATCAAGACATTGATGAAGAATAAATGTAGCTTTGCAATCTTTCTTCTTGTTTTCTTTGTAATTTGATCTTTGTGCTTCTGTTGGATCGGCTCCCAGATCCTCAAACTCTTTGTCTATGATCTCCAAGACTTCTTGGAATCCAAATAAGGCACGAATTTGAACCTTCCATCTATCTCAATCTTTGCCATCAAGATGTGGCATGTGAGCTGAAAAATTACCATTGTTTGCACTTGAATTCATTCTCATTTCACTCGTGTTTTAATCCTCACACTTCATTTGTGTTCGCACTCTAATTTGGATCAAAGAACCAATAGCTCTGGATACCACTGTTAGCCTTTTAATTGTTACTTGCACAGCAAGAAAAATGAAAGATGCACACATGAATGAATGGTAAGAGTTCTGTATTTCATAGATTGTCAATCATATTTATACATAAGTTAGTCTTACACATTCTAACTGCAATCTAACTAACTAACTAACTAATTGATTAGTTAATTTGTTACTACATTCAATTATTACATTACTTGAATTACAAGTCATCTAATAATTAAATGTTGATTGTTTATTTTTTGAGAAATTTTAGAGCCATATATGTCTTGATTTATGGGAGTAATTATGAGACTCAACTTTGATTCATGTATTATAGATTAGTGCAGAGTTGCCCATCATTAACGCACACAACATTGATTAATGACGACTTCTTTGATTGATTCATAGTTATTAATTACTTAAGTTAAGCGGATTTTTACTTTAGAAAATATGCAAACACACTAATATGGATGCACATACATTGAGAATGTGCATGCATCTAATACCATGCATTGATGATATTGTAAAACGCGAATTGCTGGATCCATGCACATGTTATAATTGCATTGAAATTGTGACATAGGTTAATTTAAGTGATAGTTATTGAAAGCATATCGTTTGTTTCTTAAGAATTTGAATAGTCGTGTATGCTTTGATTCATGCAAGTAATGATGAGACTCAACCTTAATTCATGCATTATTATTGATTAAGGCACAGCCGCTCAACATTAATGCACACATCTATGATTAACAAACACAATCTTGATCAATCTTCAACCATTAAAATGAAATGAGCAGGATTTTGAATTTTTTGGAAGTGCTTTGGAATAGTTTTTGTTGAATTAGGGTTAGAGTATTGTGCTACAAAACTTGAGAGAAATTAGATATTATAGATTTCAATCTTGGATGAGTAAGCCACTATTATTATAGTTTTAAATATGTATCGAAATTGTAAATATATCTCTTAACTATCTTTTGTTAAGAAATAGTATTAACTTGATCAATAAAAAACACATTTAATAATTAAATTAAGTAATTAAAAAAAATTAAAAATTGACTAACAAAAGATACAATTATATATACTTTTGTAATTTTAATTTATTAAATGATTATTGTGACTAGGGGTGAGAATAGATCATACCAGTCGACAGGGGCTTACAGCCGAGCTTACGTCAGACTCGGGTCAGACCGGGATTTTCTTTTAAACATACAAGGTCAATGCTTTTAAAATATATATATATATATATAGTTAAAAAAAATAAGACTACATACTACACAATAAGTCTTTTAAGCCTGTTAAGCCGACTTATTTAAATAAATATAAATAATTTTTTTTTACTACTATAGTTTATTAAAGTTTGATTTTTTTTATAGATATTTAACTTTTGGTAATTTACGCATATTAACCTTCTTTATTTTTAAATATATTTAAATGTATTATTACAAAATAAAATTGAAGTAAGATGTGTATAAAGTCATATTCTTTAAAATATCATGTTAAATATCAAAATACAACTTAATTTCATTCTATCAAGGCCAAACTCAAACCTAAAAAATAATACTATGATATACCGCAGGTCAAGTTTAAACTTCAAATTTTTTGACAGAACAAACTCACACATAACTCGACTCATCCTATTTTCATTCATAACTTAGACAATGTCTCAAATATAAAAGAACAAAATAATTGTTTCTTCATCTCAAAACAAATCTTAGAAAATTTAGCCTATTTGATAAAGTAGCACGTGGTTACATGATTTTTTTTTAGGAACACGTGGTTATATGATGGTATCAAAAGAAAAAAGAAACTCCACCACTCAAAAGTTGATTATACATGCCCTACATATAGCCAAAAGCTTATTCTCCTTAAAAAAAAGAAGCCAAAAGCTTATTCATAATTCATAATGGTCTCTAGTTTTAATTCCATGATCGTTGCCATTATGTAGAATTATTGTTTTCCATAGTCGTATCAGAGTTGAAGACCTCGCTCTTTTCCTGAGAAAATTCGCATATGAATCATTGTACTAAATGCTATCAATAATTGGACTCAAGACATTTAAAATTAGCACTTATATTGTGTCTTATGTATTGGATTCGAGAGAGTAAAGTGGAATCCAATAACTATTATGAATCTATGATAAGATATTTTTTATTTTATTTACTATATATATATTTAATTTAAATTTTAGATTAACTGCATCGTTTTTTTATTGACTCAATTTATCTTATATAAAAAATTGAGGTAGTAAAGAGTAAAATCATTAATTAAAAACAGTTTAAATATATTTTGTATAGGTAACTCAGTTAAAGAACACCAAATAAATATTAAAAAAAGAGATTTTAAATTTAAATTCAAAAACTAACATAATCATTAATTTATAAATTTTTTACCTATAAAAAAACAACCTAAGTATATTGTACCCAAAGTCCAAAAGCTAACAATTACATCGAGTTATATATGGATCGTTGAATTATCACACTCTTTAGTTGACTCTTTTTTCTGTTAGTAGACAACTACTAGTAATGGTACTAACATTTTGTGCGTATTGCATGTGCTAAAGATTAAATTAGTAATTGTATGCTTGAGAAGGCGTTTTGTGACTCCGACAACTTTCAACATTTTTTTTTTATAATTAAATTTCAAAATTATGATTCCGGATTCCGTCAAATATGGTAACATGCAATGAATAATTAGAGTTCCTAATTAAAAGTTAAACTTAGTTGTAATGGTTCTAAGGCCGTTATCTTGTAATGGTTCTAAGGCCGTTATCCCGTCAAATCTGTTCTGATTAATAACTATTTAATGTTTTTGTCTCCTTTTACATTGAGACTTAAGTCTATATAAACAATGTCTCCCACATCAAAAAAGGCATACACACTTTCTCATCTCAATACATCTTATAGTCTCCTCAAATCAATATTTATTTAAGTATTGGTGGAGTATTTGTAGATATTACCCCCCTCAACGGATTTCGACCAACCTAACGCATCCTCGATTTAGTTCATATCAATTATTAAAACTAATAATTAAGGTGAGAATAAATAGTTTTTTTTTTATATCAAATAATATTATTAAGGCTTAAAAGGTGTATATATAAGAGGTATTTTAACCCGAAACAATCATCCATGGGTGATTGGTAACGTATGGTTCATTAAATTAAATTAATTTTTTATGTTTGAAAATATTATAACATTATAATAAAATTTAAATTTTATCTATCATAACATTAGTTGCTTTCTCATATTATTAAAACATTACGTGATTTTATAGACAAAAAATTAACGGCATCTTATTTTAATTCGGGAAGATGTCTTTCGAGATAAATTAACTTATAAATTTTTATTGTTTGAATTAGTTAAATATTCACACACTTGCCTAGCAAATTGATTTTGAAGACTAAGATATATATAACCAAGTTGTTGCTTTTTTACTTGTATTCAGATTCAACAACCTTTTAAGTAAAGGCCATGTAAAATTGTGCTAGATCAAAAAGAATAAAATTACTTTAGAGTGATGATAAAATTGTCCGTAACAATTCAGTTGAGTGCTAATAGTCTAATTTTATTGTTTTTAACCATATAATTTGCATGGGATTGGAGTTTGAGTAATTCAGAGTATCACCGATAACTAAATAAAGTCTAATCAATTATTGTAATTCATATTTTTTTGAAAAATTTAACTTTAATTGAATTTATTAATAAAAAACACATAGTTTATCTTAATAACTTTAAGAAATAAAGGTTAAATTTTTTTCAAAAATAATTATAAAATAATCAGTTTAATAAATCTTTATTATTTTTTTCAAAAAAAATGTCAGCATCATTGTAACTATTTTATACGATTCTTTGATCAATCATATTATGCGCGAATAGAGTTGGTGTTCAACGTTGTACAACAAAAAAACTTGGTGTGAAACACATGCTGACATCGTCTTATATTATTTATAAAATACGTCTTTTCTTTGGCACAATGAACAAAAAATAAATGTACCGTATTATCAAAATTTTAAGTTATTTCTTATTAATTATACGTTAGTATTTATATATTATATATTATATATTAAAAATTAATTAAATCAATAACATTAGTATATTTATTTATTGATTTTAATCTTAAACAATTATATTAATTATTTCTGTAACTAAAAAATTTAATTAAAAACTATAACAAATCAAAGTATAAAATTTTAAAATTTTAGCAGTGTTAAATTTATAATTTAATCATATTAATTTATTAAAGTCATATCATTTAATTATAAATCAATTAATTTAATAATATTAAAATATATCTATTTGTAAATGTATTGTATAAATTCTCTTTATAAAAAATTGATTTAATTAAGCTATATGCAGATAGCATCATTGGAGTTTTGGATCTATTTGTAATGATGATGTCTGGCTTTGAACCATCATCTATTATTCATCCTATAATTAATGGTTCAATATTCGTTTTTGACAAATTAATTAATGGTCCAATCTTAATCACCCATTTTTTATTTTTTGACGAGAATCACCCATATTTTTCTTTATTATTTTCTCTCCCATTTTATGGCTAGTATACGGCCGAAAGTGATATAATATGGATATTTTACACCCTAAAAATGTGGACTGTTTAAGTGGCCTCTGAGCCATAGGAAGGGAGACATATATGCATATTGTGCAAGAGTGCTGTTGAACTTTTTTCTATTGACTTTTAGTTTTGTGCTCTTTTGTGCCAACAACTTTTTGATCTCAAGCATGGTCTCTAAAAGGAGAAATTGATTCCCTTTCTTTAACGATAGTTAGATTTAGAAAGATAATTTCACTTTTCACTCTGTCACTAAAAGCACAAATCCTAATGTATAGTGGAAGAGTACTTATGGTGTTACTTAATTTCGTCAAATTTAATGTGATTTCAAATACATAAATAGTTATCAATTTTATTAAGAAAAATGTTACTTGTCACATAAAAAAGTACTCACAAATTATCATGATGAGAAAATCATTTTTATCTGGTGATTGTAATCAATTTGTGGCGTATTCGTGATATTTTTCTTTGTGACAAAATAGCAAGACTGATTTATTAATTCAAAATTTAGTTTCTAATTAGCTAATTTGCAAGACCTATATATGGATTATTTTGTCTTTAAATTATGCCTAAGATCGATACCAAGATTTGCATTATTGTAAAAAATTAACACTACCAAAATTATTAGTGCGCAGGATTAACAGTTAACCGATAAAGCACTGCAAAGTGCAAACATACAACATCGAAGAATCTTGCATTATACACGTTGTTTTAATATTTGGAAAAACAAAATAAATAAATAAACATGTATTTAGCAACATTAACAAGTGACTGATGCAAGTGGAATTTGTTTATGGGAGATATGTTGATTTCCATTAATAGCTAACAAGTATGGAGATGCTGATTGGATATTCACTATCACAATAAATTTCAAAAAAATTCTATAAATTCAAACTCAATTGAGTCATATTAATAAGTTAAATACTAGAATTTACTATCTCCTTTAAAATAAAATAAAATAAAAAATCTAAAAAAAAATTATTTTTAATAAGCAAATGTCACTCACTGATTAATTAGATTATATTAGAATTCGAGACTCAACCCAATTTCATATGCTTAAAACTAATTTATCGTTAAAAAACAGTAATGAACACCTTCATAAGTTTTGTTTCAAAAAAACACATGAAATTTTCACACTTGATGTAGTAGTAAAATATTCAAAAATATATTTCTACATACACATTTGACACAATATTTGATATGTATGTATTGTTTAACTTTTTTTTATAATTGAGACATTTTTTTTTTACACACGCATATACAAGTTTATATAATTAACTATTTTAAATACTCCATTAGCCACTAAAATATAAATGATTAATCATTTATTTAACATATATTTTATTGATCATTAAATGTAAGACATTAACCATTATTTTAAAGTATTACGATTTAGTGATTAAAGAAATACTCTAAATTAGTTAATATCATATATTTTAGTGATTAATGAGATTTATATATTTAAAAAATAATTAATAATATGTATTTTAGTAGTTAATAGAATATTGAAAGTGAATAATTGTAGTATGTTGTATTACAAAAGTGTATATTAAAAATTGTTTCAATAACACAACGGTACATCAACGACAACAGAAAATGACAATTTCTCTCGTAGCCCAGCTCGAGCCCAATAGAGTGGCCCAGACGACAGAGAGAGAGGACTTAAGTGGGTCCACGTCAAGCCCACCTACTCACTCCCGTTGACGGACGGGTCCACTATTTTTAAATTTTTAATCGACATACTTTCTATCCGGAAGAAGAATCAAAGGCAAAAAGCCAATAAAATAATGCTTCACGTGGGGCCTGGGATCACGCATTATCTCTTACATTTATGATCACCGTTTCTATCTCTCCGTGATGTCACTAGATCGCCGTTTAATTATTTCCCATTAATGTGTTAGCCTTTGGATTCATCGAGAGTTATATTCGGGAGTCAGAATTTTGAAAGGGAAAGGAGGAGAGGTATTTTTCTATATATAAAAAAAAGAAAATTATAAAATATTTAAAAATAAATAAATTAAATAGAATTGAGATATATAAGATTATTTATCATATTATATTTGAATTTATTTAAAAATTAAAATATATAATAAAATATATATTTAATTCTTCGAATATTTCTTTCTAATCAAGACTTAATTTTTCCACATGAGCATCATAATTCCATGCTAATTCGAAAAGGGAGACTTACATTTGTATTGCTCCCTCCTTTACAAAATAAATAATCCCATGTTATTTCGAAAAGAGAGACTTACATTTGTATTATTTCATTCTTTATAAAATAAATATTGTTTAAAGTTTTTTATACATATTAAAAAATTTAATTATTAAAAGTAATTATTTTTGTACCAAAATAAAAAATAGTCATTTTAACAAATTATTCTTATTAATTGTTGTTTGGTTTTCCACTATCAATTTTTTTACGTGAAAAAGTAATTTATTTGGCAACAAAATCACCTGTAATAGAAGAGGTAATACAAGGATGACACTCCTCAATTCAAATAGTATCAGAAAATGTTAAAGCGTGTTTAGCTAAGTTATGAACAGATGTGTTTATACTTCTCCACGTGTTTAACAATAGTAAATAAGAATTGTTTAAGAAGATGATGACAATCCTTAACAATTGAGCTACCGTATGAGTTATTTAGGTAGAACCATTAATTGCTCAAATGAAATTAAGAGAATCTCTTTCCATGTTGATATGACATAACCCTAAATCAAGCGCGAATTGGAGAGAAATGTGCAACCCCATTACTTCAGTTATATTTGAGTTTCGGAGATAATCAAATTTCATAGTAGCAGCTGCGAGAACAACTTATGCATAATCTCTAATGATTGCTCCAAATACCCTAAGTGTTATGGATTGAGCCAACATCGTCAACATTGATCTCGTAACTATCGTCACGGGGAGGGGACCAAGTAGTGAGAGATGCTTCTTGGTGTGCAGGAATAGCTTCACCACGAGCATTCAACAACAATTTGAAATTTAATATGACTTGTCAAACCTTTTGAACCGTCTAATTCACTTCGAAACACTTTTCTCCAAAACATAATTTATTTCGAGAGTATCAAATACTATAGCAAGTAGACACAATTAACTCAATGACATCAGATTGTGACTTCGAAATAGTTTCATTATGCCATGAAATTCAAGGATGGGAAGATTTGCTAAACCTAATTTCTAAAGGGGAATCAAACCAAACATGTTGAGTCCAAGGACATTTGCAAAATACGTGATCAATATCATCCTCGTCTAGGTTACATTTGGAGCATAGCGGGTCAATCGGCACTCCTCGCTTTATGAGATTCCTTTTAACTGATATCATATGATGCAAGATATTCCATACCAAATGAACATGTTTCGACACAATTTAGAGATTCCAAAACTTTTTCCATACAATTGAAACAATTAATTTTTTTGACAGAGACCACATATTAGCCTCCATTTAAAAAATTAGCCTTTAGAACCGGTAAGAGTTGTATTTATGATCTCTAACTACATTTTTTTTTAATTCATGTAACCTTTAACAGAAAAATGTATATAGATAAATTATTTTGACCAACATTTATAATTACATAAAATATCTAGTATTAATTATAAGCAAAGTTTGAATTAACAAAATTTGATAAAATTAATTTGAGAGAGTGTTGCAATTTCAAAATTAATTTGCTTCTTTTTTTTTTTTTGGTCTTGCTTATTTGCATAATATCAATTTAATATTATTTTCGTCTTATAATTAGAATCATTTTAACAACAAAAAATTTATTTTAAAATAAATAATATTTTTTAATTACTTTTTTTCTATTATCCTTAAATGATTATTATATTTATAATTTTTAAAATATTATTATATTTTATATTAATAATAATAAAAAATTAATCAATAATTATGATGAATAATTTAATAAAATGATTTATAGTTTTTTATCTAATTATTACAATATTTTTAATATGCTTGCAAAATTCTTAAACGGATAGGATTATTTATTGTTATTTAATGACATCGAAAGTTGAAAAGCTGAGTAAAGAAGTTTTACAACAAGGTAGTAGCTTAGTAGTAGTTGCAGTGGCACGCACCCACACACAAAAAAGTGAAAAACAAATCACTCACCTCTCTTCCCAAACATAGTATAGGTGTGTACGCGGTTTATAGCTAGGTGTCTTGTTTCAGGTGATATTCTTCGATCCTCAAACACTTTTTGAGGTCTCAAAATTCATAACCTTTTTACCCTTTCATATATACACAACATTTTTTATCTTCCTTTTCTCTTCCATCCTCTTTCTCCCCAAATTGCCACACTCTTTTACTCCACCGACACCCACCTTCTCTGCATTCTTTATCTGGTATGCATAATCTTTATTTCATTCTACTTTTGTGTTGTTGTCACTTAGACCCAGAAATTTAATCACGTCAATAATAGTAGTTTGGTAAGAGAGAAAGAAATTTTATTTTTTTATTTTTTTGAAGCTATTTTTTCTTGACATGTGCAATTTTTATCTTTTATTTCCTTGCAAGTTGAATAATTTGATTTTGAAATTATTATGAAATAGCTGGAAATCTTTGTCTCGTGTCTGTACCTTATCTTTTTTTTTTTTATTTTCTTTCTATTTTTGAAATTTGAAATGGGTTTGTGTCATTTACATGGACCACACTACTACCTCTTACCTCTTGGTTGTGACTTCCGTGTTAGTTTCCAATTCCAATATATATTATTAGAATTAGACTTACCTAGTGTGCATTTTATTTTGGTCATCATTGTGAAGAACAATTTTTTCTGGTTTTTCTCATCTTGCTAAGTCACCTTCAGTCACGTGGTATATCATATTAAAGGTAATGTTTTGATGTAAATAGTGACCCCACAACCTTTAGCGTTTAATTTAGACTTATGCGAAAAGTTGGGGTTGTAAGTTGAATCCTTTTTGGGGCCTTATTTTGCTTTGTTAGCTGATAAATTTTATGTCCCTTTCAATGAACTTTGCTTTTCATGTTTTTGATTCTGTTTTATATGATACATCTAATTTGCTGCTGTTATGGTATTACTTGTTGGTTTTGTATTTCTCTTTCACAATAAGCAATAATTCATTTAGCTTGATATCTTTGTTTTTATAAGTTTTGACTTTGATTTTTTTATATTATAATCCAGTTGTGCAGAAGAGAAAGAAGCTGTAGTATGTATTGAATTGCAAGGTGGTTGATTGGTTAAGAAAATTGATGGATAGTTTTCAGATCTGAAATAAAATTCAGGAAACCATCTATCACCATGAGTAGAAAGGTTTACGATGAGATAATGTCGGGGAAGGGGAAGTCTTCTTTGCCATATGCTGATCATCATCATGAAATTCACAAAAGTGGGGATGGCAGCGCTTTAAAATCTGACCGAAATCGCCACAAGCATGGGAGTGAAGGAAGGGATTATGAAGAAGAGTTGGTTAAGTACATGTCTAATTTGCCAGGTTATTTACAAAGGGGGAGAAAAGATCGCGAGAAAGTTTTAAATGTTGGTGTTCTTGATTGGACTCGTCTTGAACAATGGCAGCACAGTCATAAACATGTATCAAATAGAAATAGCAGGAGTTCAACATCTAGTAGTTATGCTTCCTCTTCTGTTTCGGCAGACGAGTTATCCGGTCATTCTAGTAAAGATCAAAGGACATTCCATCGGTCACTGAAATCACACTTTGCGGCGTCTCCAATTCAAGACAACTCTCAAGCTGTCAAATCCTCCAGAAGAAGTATTGGACATTGTCCGGATTTTAGAGGTAGTGTCGGTACTATTAACACACAGAGCAGACTTGTTAGAGCAGATGATCATCTTTCACAGAACCATCCTAACAGCAAACTGAAAGGATGCGACAGGAAGTATTTGGATCGAAACATTGGCACCATTCCAAATGAGCAAAGTCACAAGGCAGCATCATGTGCTAAGGTGGAAATGCGCACTAGAGACGGTGGAATGGAAAAAAGAGCAGAGAATTTGAATGAACCAAACATTGATCATGTCATGCAATGTATGCTCAGGAAAAACGAGCCAGTTGTTCATCGTTTGCCGAGAGACAGCCCTCAGAGTAGTCATTGTCAAGTTCCTCATACACGAACATTCTTAGCGCAGAAGTCAGAAAATTGTAGTCGATCGAGCTTTTCAGAAAAGCCTAAGGAGTTCTGTCAAAAGGAAATAAATTGTGATATTTCACATTCCGGTACCCCACCAGATGAACTTGGCTGTAATAATTTTCAGCATAAAGGGTCTGGCTGCAGTTCCACAGATATGGAAAGTATCAAACTTCCTGCTTCTACTTTTTCATCGACGGAATCTACTTTCTCGTCACCATTATCAGTGAGAGTGGAAATCAGCCCTTTCAAGTCTAGAAAAACTGAGGAAAGGAAGCAAACCATGGCCAAAACTTCTTCAGAAAATGAACCTATCCATAAATTAGACCAAAATGTAACATCAGAAAAGTCAAGAAGCTCTTCACCTTTTTGTCGATTAAGCATCAGCGTTGGCTATACAAGTAGAGGCTCTGCTTGTAAAGAAGGCGAGGATGTGCCGCATCAGAGGTCTACAGCAGCTGTTAAATCTAATTCAGAAATTGTGAGAGGCTATGCTAGCTCAAACATTTCAGGGAATGGTATACCCGGTGATGCTGGCAGAAGCAGGTCAAGCCCTTTAAGGAGGTTATTGGATCCATTGCTGAAACCGAAGACAACTAGGTTCAGTCACTCCTTGGAGTCATCTCAGAAGGATTCATTGTTAATAAATAAGAATTGTAGGTCAGCTAATGGGAGATTTTCAACTCTTCATCCAGACAAACAAGTGGAAAGAGACCATAGAGCCACTCTTAACCCAGTTAAGACCATTGATTCTTCAGAGGACGAGAAGCACATTCCATCAACGACTCAAGCTCTTCTAAGAATTGCTGTGAAGAATGGCCTGCCTCTCTTCACATTTGCTGTCGACCAAACGGATGGCCACATTCTTGCAGCCAAAGTTAAGAACTTAGGTGGCTCAGGAAAAGATGAATGCAACCGTATCTATACCTTTTTTGCCTTTACTGAGGTTAAGAAGAAGAATGGAAGTTGGATGAGTAAAGCAGGCAAAAGCAAAGGATCTGATTACGTTCCCCATGCTGTTGCTCAAATGAAGGCTTCTGATTCGCACTACTATGATTTAACCAGCCAGAATTGTGTGGACTCATCTACCATGAAAGAGTTTGTTTTGTTTTCTGTAAAGCTCGGGCAAGACGATGCTCAGGACACTGACTATCAGCCAAATGACGAGCTTGCTGCTATTTCTGTCAAAATACCTAAGGCTATCAGTTTCATTAATAAGCAACATCATAGCAGTTGTGATAGTGATAGTCATGACGTTGTTTGTGCAACGGTGGTGCTCCCAGGCGGGGTTCATAGTCTTCCAAGTAAAGGTGGACCTTCGTCGCTGCTCGAGCGCTGGAAATCAGGTGGATCATGTGACTGCGGTGGTTGGGATTTAGCTTGCAAACTTAAAATTCTTGCTAGTGAAAATCAAGCCTGTAGAAAGCCAATGTCATCCAAAGCTTATTTTGCAGACTATCAATTTGATCTTTTTGTTCAGGTACTTTTCGGTTCATGAAACTTACTTTGCAGGCATTATTATAGATTACTACGGTTAGTAATTTTCGTGTATCTCTTGTCTTGCTAACCACAGGGCAATGAACAAGATCCTCGACCAGCATTCAGCTTAACCGCCTTTGAGAATGGAATGTGTTCCGTAGCCTTTGATTCGTCGCTCTCACTTTTGCAAGCATTCGCCATTTGTATTGCATTAGTGGATAGCAAGATGCCTTGTGAGCTTTCTGGATCAAGAAACTCCATTGAAGGAAAAAATCCAAAGGAAACAGTATTGTTGCAAACTGAAAAACTAAAGGCTTTTGGTAAATTGGAAGATATTCCTGCAAGTTATGTTTCTTATCCACCACTTTCTCCTGTTGGTAGGTTCTAACATGTGTAAACGGCATGAATCGATTGCTCATAGGGATTTGTCACTGTTACTCATCCCTCCTGTACTACATATATAGTTAAATTCCTTGCAAGTTCATGAAAATCATCACAACAAGCTAGAGTATAAGATTGTAGCAGCCTAGCAGGATCTTAGTACTTTTTTAAGTGTATTTTTTCTCAACAGAAGCAAGTATTCATATTAAAAATGCACAATGTGATAAACAAGCATTCTCATGTATCAATTAATTGAAGTGTGAATATAGTATGAGTAAACTGTATTCTATAGCTGTAAAAAAATTTCTCAGTATGTAGGGTGACATTTTCGTCAACATTTGAAATTGCAAACTCAAATTATTAATGGTGAATTAATTATTGGCTAATGTTTTTGGATTAATCAACAAACTAATAATAGTTGCATGGAAGGTGTGTTTTTTCTGGTGTAAACACCAGCACAGTAATGTAATTCATAATGCTTTGGTAATAAATTTTGGCAGAAGCAGCTTCCAACAGTGAAAAAAATGTCATAATGCAGTAGTTTAAGTAGCCTAATTCTAATAGGTTTTTAATATGGAATTATTTGTGGACATGATTTGGTCTCAATGGTATACTGGATATTCTCATAGGAGCAAGGAATGAGTAATGTGTTTGATAGCTTGTGGTGTACAGAATAGAAACTAATAGTTTTTTATAGGTTTAATTGCACTTTTTGGTCCAAAATTTTAAAAGAAACATAATTTTAAGCTCTCTATTTCTAAGTCTAGAATCTTGATAATATGACATTGATCTTGATAATATGAAATTGATGATTTGGATCATAAACATTAACATTGGACTAGAAATCTTATTGCAATATTTTTTTAGTTTTATTGGTCAAATGTAAATCAAATCTTCTTGAATCCATTATTTATGATCCAAATCAACGTTGATACATCATTAAATGCAATTCTATATATTTAATGAATATGATACGCCATAAAAAATAAGCCAAAAACTAACAAATTGTGAAGAAGGGGCTAAAATTCCAGATTAAAAAAGGGGTTACTAAAAACTTGTTTTACTCAAAATAAAATATGGAGATCTAAAATGTATTTAGAGTATGTTAATATTGATTTATTTAAACTTATCTACTTGTGAGTCTATTTAGAAGGGTTTATAAAAAGTGTTTATGAGATATTCATAAATTATTTTTAGCTAATTTTCTTTTCAACTAATTTTTGCACATTATCCGAAATAGCTTAGAAAAACAAGAGGTAAAGTTACAATTTGAAAAACAAATTTATTTTTTGTGTAAAATTTTCAATATTTATAAAAATGAAAAACAAAGAGTTAGAGATGGAAAGTCACAGTTTGTCTACTATAGACAAATTAGGGTATATGACCATCTTTAAAGTCATCTACGTAAATATAATAAATGAATTTTTCGTCATTTTTTTTAAACGATCAACATTAATATATTAATTATTAATTTGTTAATATATGTTGGAGGCTAGAGTTGAATTCGAGACTATCTTATTCTTTACCCTTCTATTCCAGCCATTATGCTAACTTTATATATATTTTTGTCATTTTTTTTAACTTTTTCGTCATTAAAGGAAGGAGGGAAAAAAATGAATGATGAAAGGAGAGGTGAGGAGATGATTTTGAAAAAAATGAATGATGAATAACAAGGAGGGAGGGTTTGGAAGGTAGGGTTTTGAGAACACATAAAGATTTTAAAGGATTTTGATAAATTTTTCAAACATAATATATGTTATTATAATATTTTTAATATTAAAACATATTAATCATAGATATTTATTTATCATTTTCTATAAAAATATTATAGAAAAAGTGAATTTTTTGTCCTCTACTTTCCTCCTCCAAAGCCCTCCCTCCCCTATAAGTTTTTAAACAAATCCGATTTATGATAAAGTTCAAATTGATCATATATATACATAAACTTTTCATGTGTTTACCATTAAAAAGTGTAATTGAAGGATAGTCCGTATGTTAAGTATGTTATAGGTTTTACGTAAAAATAATTATTTCTTTAAAAGAAAATTAATTATTTTTGAAATTTTGTATTTATTTATTACAACTTAAAAAAAATGAAATTATGAAATATAATTTAAAAACTGTTTTAAAATGTTTTTAGTAGTTTCTTTAAAAAAATCATTTATTGTTTAGAGCTATTTAAAAGACTTGTGTTTAGACTACTTGAAAATTGCAAAATGCAATTATTTTTAATTGAAACGAATTTAATGACTTTTATTTGAAAAAGTACAGCTTTTGCCACAAGAATGAACTAAAGTAAAGATGTCAAATTTTAGTTATGATTTTAAATTTTGGTGCATTATAAATTTTTGGTCTGTAATTTGGGTGGTGTTGTTTAAGGTTGAGTTTGATTGTGATGATTTTGTACGTTTGAAAAAATATATAATAAATGCTCTCACAGTTCTTTCTCTCAAAATGATGTTGAATATTTCCCCAGGAGATCCTAGGGAATATATCTGATGTTAATATTAGATAAAAAATAATATCGAAACCGTCGGTCATAGAAAACTTGGAAACTTATTTTGTTACATGTTATAAGGTTTTGGTCTGTGATCTATATTTATCATAACTTATTTTGATATATCAAAGGTACTAGTTCATGTGTGAATGGAAAATTGGTCCAATAGAGTAGTGAGAGTTGGAAAGGTAAGGGCCCTTTTATGATAGGGTTTACTACTTCGTCAACAAGATACGACGTGTCGCCCTATATATCTTCCATTATTATTTTGAAATGTTAAGGAATATTATGGACCCTTTCTCATGTCAAGTGTCTGCCCACTTAGGAAGTAAAGTGTGATTATTATTATTATTATTATTATTGACAAAGTGAGTTATTATTTAATTATACTCTATCGTAGTTTCGATTTTTAATATAAATAAAAATAAAGTAAAAAGAATTGATATATATTTTAAAATCTGAATAAGATATATTTACTTGTAAAAAAATAAACATTAATAATTTTTCATCAATATATTACTACAATTTACAAAAAATGCTTGTGACCAAAAGTGAAATTGTAGATTTTCACCTAAATTAAAATATATTTTAACATTGTTATCCACATAAAAGTTGTAGCAACAAATATGAAAATGGAGTTTGAAGCTTCTCTTAGTTTATGAGAGAGGGGGTTTTTGCTAAATATTTTTTAAGAGTGTTTATTCTTCATAAAACAACAAGAGTATTTAATCTATAAAAAAACGTGTTAAAAATCTATTGTAATATAGTTTTAAAAGTGTAACACTCCCAATGTGTCTTATGTGTACACACCCCCAATGGATACACGTATCAAATAAGTATCCAAATGTATTATTAGACATGTGTTTTGCTTCCTCTACCCATATATTTGATTATTATCTTTATTTTTTATAGGGTGTAGAATTTAAAATTTAAGTCTTTATATTTGTTTATAAAAGAGTTTGAATTTTTCCATTTACATTCCTATCCATTTATATATATATATATAAAATAATAAATTTTAATTTTATATTTATTATAATTAATATAATAAAATAATAATTATTATATAATAATAAAATTAAAAGTATAATATATATATATATATATATATATATTTATAAATTTCAAAAATATTACTGACAGAATAAAAAACGTGAATATTTCCCATTCAAATTAAGACAGCCAAACGTGAATATTTTCCATTCAAATTAAGACAGCCAAGTGTATCCGCAAATAAAGATTATATTGTCAATATTATGTAGCATTTTCTTAAAAATAAAATAAAAATAATACTTTAAAATACATATGAGAAGGTATTAAAGATGCATCCACATGTGATATATATTCAAAAAAGATATTTTTACAGTATATGAACTTCATAGTATAAAAGTAAGGCAAAATACACTCAAATTATTAGCGAAAAAAAAATTAAAAACATCGTTTAAGGTTCTTTTATCTATATAAAGAATTTTACAGAATTATCTTAGTTAACTATTGATTATTAATAACTATCATTGTAAATATATATGGAATAACTTTTTATGAAAAGCGGGATTTAATAACCTGAAAATTATGCACGGGAGATATTAAAATAAATTAATTATTTTTCACTAAAAAAATAATGATAATGGTAAAATTGTCTATTAATTAAATGTTTCACTAAAAAAATTTAATGATATTTATTTTATAATGCAAAAAAGACTAATTGCATATTTGGTGGTGAGTGTGATAGTGACAAACTTATCCTAATTTCGCTATCATTAACTTCTTCAAACTTTTCTTCGTTATTTTCATCCTATCTTTTTCTTCTTTTCTTCTCTTAGTCCTTCATTAAATTGACAACTAAACACATAGAAAAAGATCAACTATTATTACAGTGACACACAGAGAGAAAAAAAGAGCTTCTTTGATTGCATTTTCACCAATGGGAGTTCGTTGCTCTAAACTCTCTCTATGCTGTTGCCCTCCCCATATCAAATCAAACCATCACAACCTCTCTGATAATGGTAACAACCTTTCTTTTTCTCACTTCACCAATCACTTCCAATATAATAAAGTTTTAATTTTTAACATGAATTCGTTTTTGGGTACTTAGCAGATGATGAGAAGAACAAGAAAGAGAAGGATCCTTCGTTTGGTTTTACTGAGTATAGCTTGGATCAACTAAGAGTTGCAACAGATGGATTTTCACCAGACAACATTGTCTCTGAACATGGAGAAAAAGCTCCCAATGTTGTCTACAGAGGTTGTCTTGAAGATGATAGGTTTGTTGCTGTGAAGCGTTTCAACAAGTCTGCTTGGCCTGACTCTCGACAATTCCTTGTTCGTTCTGTTTCTGCTTTTTGGGTTCTTTTCGTTTGCATGTGTGTGGTTGTTTGTTTTTGAAAGCTTTGTTTTTCTTTGTTTTTTTTTATTTGATTTGATGTTGTCATTGTTGTGTTGGAATCTTGTTTAGGAGGAAGCACGAACTGTGGGGCAGTTGACGAGTGAAAGATTAGCTAACTTGGTTGGTTGTTGTTGTGAAGGAGAAGAGAGATTGCTTATTGCCGAGTTCATGCCGAATGAAACTCTCTCCAAGCATCTTTTTCACTGTAAGTTTTCTTTCTTTTGTTTATCCCACCTTACATAAATTTCAAATTTTGAACTCTTTGTTGAACTACTTGTCTGTGTATCCTATTACTTTAGACTTTGTTTGTGAGTTTAGAGGGGAAGACTTTGAAAAAAAGAAGGAATGAAGAGTTATAGGAGGAGAGGGTTTTGTTTTTATTCATAATACTCAACAGTTGTATTAGAGGGGGATTTTGGAGGACTTAGACAAATTCTTCATATCATGTTCACATTGTTATAATACTCTAGAAATTAAAAATATATTAATAATAAACATTCTCTACAAAATCACTCTCTTAAAAAATGTAAAAAAATTATTTATTTCTCTATTTTCTCCTCCCTTCCCCTCCTCTCCAAACTCCCAAACAAAGCCTTTAAGGTTTTTGGTAGAGATGTGGAGTCCTTAAGTTTCCTGTGGTACTTGAGCAATTGGCCGGTAATTGCTCCTATAACCCCGGCCTCCCTAACACCACTATGTTATTTTTTATTAAGCAGATTTTAGTGGTTAGTTTGTCAAGAGAGGGAGAAATGTTAGCAGCAGAGATTGGTATCCCAATCAAACCACTAGGCTAGTTCTTTGGAGACAATGATACAGCTTTTTGCTTTAATAGCTACATTAAAAGCCAAATTTTAATAATGTGTTCAATCAATTTCATTTTCACCCCCTTTTTTTGTTGATATAGTTTGTGAAATCTTGTCTACATGTAAACCACTGATTTTGTGATTTTTATGAACTGTCTTGATAGGGGAGGCCCAACCTATGAAATGGGCAATGAGGCTGAGGGTGGCTTTGTATTTAGCACAAGCCTTGGAATACTGCAATAGCAAAGGAAGGGCATTGTATCATGATCTTAATGCTTATCGAATTTTGTTTGATCAGGTACTTCAGCTTTTGTAATAGGGTTTTGTGCTTCTTTTTCATTATGCTTATCTCTTACATAGTATCATTTGTTGGCAGGAAGGAAACCCTAGGCTCTCTTGTTTTGGACTCATGAAAAACAGTAGAGATGGCAGAAGCTATAGCACAAATTTGTCTTTCACTCCTCCAGAGTACTTGAGGACAGGTAGTAAATGGTTAAATTAAACTTTAAGTATATTTTTGTTTTATCTGTTTTATATTTTTTTTCTTGCGGAATATAATAATTTTTTTGGTAACTCCATGCATCATGATTTATTCAATTTCGTAAATGAGCAAACATAGGTTTGAAATTTTGCAGGAAGAATCACACCTGAAAGTGTAATTTACAGTTTTGGCACCTTATTGCTTGATCTTTTAAGTGGAAAGCATATTCCACCTAGTCATGTATGTTCCCTTCATCGCAATTCTTGTCTTCACTTTAATGTTAGGCGGTATTTTGTCCAGTATATCTTTGACTTGATAAATGTTGGTATTTTATGTTTGAATTGTACTTGGTTTGTAGAAACATTCTATGATGGTATGGTTTAAAATGCATTGCATTTTTGAATTCATAAGTAAATGTGTAACCATAATCCCTTTATTAAGTGCAGGCACTTGACCTTATACGAGGCAAAAATTTCCAAATGCTGATGGACTCTTGTTTGGAAGGTTATTTTTCAAACGATGATGGAACTGAATTAGTGAGATTAGCTTCGCGGTGTTTACAATATGAACCTCGTGAGAGACCAAATGCAAAGTCGCTTGTGACTGCTCTGACGACTCTTCAGAAAGAAACTTCGGTATGCTCTTTGCTTTCACTCTGAGGATCAAACTTTACTTTTTTGACTAGTACATATCAGTGAAGCCTGAATGAAGTATAGAAATGGATTATACGTTAAGCTTACAGCTGGTTGTATTTAACAGGTAGCATCAGATGTTTTAATGGGCTTACTGGATCGGAGTCTATCATCAAAAGAAACAGTTTTGTTAACACCTTTTGGTGAAGCTTGTTTGAGAAGAGATCTGACTGCAATACATGAAATTTTGGAAAAGGTGGGCTACAAGGACGATGAACATGTTGCGAATGAGGTAATTAATTGTTTGTATTTCTTTCTCCATTATACTTTTATGAAGAGACTACTTTAATAGGCTTTTCTTATCCTACACAATTTTATCTATATACCATGGCGTTGGTTCTTTCATGAGGGCATACAGATTCATCTAAATACTTTATACTTATACGTAAATATTTAAATGATAAATGCTTATGCTATAAGCGATTAATTCAGCTATTTATCCAAACATAGCCCTACACCAGTGGACAATTGTTGATTTAACCACACTATTGTCCTGTTCTTAGTGTGTTAACATTTTAACTGTCTTTTTACCACATTCACTTATGATTTTACCACACATAATTGTTGATTTTATCCATTTATCCACACATATGCATCTCATGGTTTAGATTTGGCTTTTCCATCACTTAAATTCTGTAATAAGGCAAAATAATGTTTTGCCAGCCTGTTCTTCTATAGTACTTATGAAAGCTGGACCTTGCACAATTAGTTATAGTAATGGATTTTTATTCTTTCATTGTATTACAGCTGTCCTTTCAAATGTGGACAAATCAAATACAAGATACCCTAAATTTCAAGAAGCACGGTGATTCTGCTTTTCACGCCCGAGACTTCTCTACTGCCATCAACTACTATACACAAGTAAGTCAGCAAGAATTTGTAGGAATAGGAATCCACTGCAATTTTCCGCAGTATCAAGGTTCGAGGCGTAACTACAACCACGACGACAACCACAATATAGAACCAGATCAAATGTTCCCCTTGATTACTTACAATTTACAAAGCATCCTAAATGCAGACTGATATGTGGTCAATATGTAACTACTTTGATAACTGTTTTTGTTAATAGAGAATTCACAGTACTTGTTTTGTGTAGTTCATCGATGGTGGGACCATGGTATCGCCAACTGTGTATGCTAGGCGCTGTTTAGGCTACCTGATGAACAACATGACACAAGAAGCACTTGGAGACGCCATGCAAGCTCAATCGATATCTCCAACTTGGCCCACTGCATTCTATCTTCAAGCAGTTGCACTTTCAAGCCTTGGTATGGACAATGATGCACAAGAAAGTCTCAAAGATGGCACAACACTGGAAACCAGAAACCATAGAAATTGAAACTGTATAGTATTTTTTTTCTCTTGTTTACCAAGAAATTTTTTTAAGCATGGTTATTTAACTGTATGTAATGATTAATGAATCTTTACTTAACTTCTCTACATTACTCCATATGATTTACACTCCTGATTGTGATTGCTATGGCTTTCTTGCATTTTCTTTTTTTGGTCCATGTTGAATCTCAAATGCTCAAGTTGCTTGTAAAGATGTCATGTTTCTAGTCAGTCATTCCTAACACGTACTGCTTCCATTCCATATCATTGGTAGTTTAAGAAATCTTTTACTATTATAGAAATTCTCATTTCTCAATGCAAACATTATAAATACTCCACTACAAACAATTTTGTAAAAATAAATCATCTTAATTATATCAAGGGTATACTTGAAAAACAAAGGTATCTCGGATTTCTAAAACAAGTTTTGTTTTGAAACAAAGTAAAAATGCTATATACACTTTTACCAAAAAAAGAAGCTAAATACATTTTGGGAGGGAGAATAAACACATTATGCAATAGTGCACAAAATACATTTTGAAGTCCCACATCAGAATATTTGTAGTGAATAGTATGGAGCAAGATGTATAAAAGAGAAGTGTGTGTTACATTCCAACATACTTACCTGGATGGGGTCAATGGGTGGTCAAGATGGCTCATGGCCTAGGCAAGTGACCTTCATTGCACTTAGAAGGGGTGCTAGCCTAAGATCTACCCATGTGGTAGAGTCTACATCATAATTTATTGCAATGGGGGCCTGCGTTCGCGCGGCCTCTTCCATTTTAGTAACAATTTTTCTTTTTAAAAAAATTAAATTCTTATTATCCATGTATCTTTTCTCTTAAAAAAAATTAATTTCTTGTTATTAATTTCTTTACACAGGGTTTATAAGGTAGTTTTACATACAGTCTAATTTGTTCAATAATTCTTGTTTCCACTTAGAATTGTTTAGGAGATGATTGAAGTACCAAATTGGGTTTTCTCTTAGAATTGTTCAGAATATGGTTGAAGTACCAAATATTGTCTTAACACTATCAACTTAAATTATGCCTATTCTAGGTTTAAAGTTTAACTCTTACAAGTTACAAGTGCCTTTTGGTTCCAAAGAGTCGTTTCTTTTTGTTGCTTCGGAATTCCAAATTCATTATGTAGATATACATGCTGATTGATTCTAAATTATTTTTCCTCTCTTGGGCTTATTTAGTGCAACATAGTGTTTAAGGTCTTAAATTCTATCTACTAACGAAAGGTCTATAAAGATCATATTATTACTTCCTTATGTAAGCATTAAAACATAAGATGACAAGATAAATATTAGGAAAAAGTAAAATCTAAATAATATGAAAAATGTTTGGTGTACATCTATAGGGGTATGTATATATACACGTCAGAGATATAAAAAAGTAATGTAATAGATATGATATGTTGATGATATGAGAAAATGAAAGAGATATAGATAAAATAAAGTATTGAATGGATGTATAAAAATTTGAAATGTATGTCTATCATTGTTGTTGTCTTGGTCAGTTGCTTCTTTATTTTAGAAACATTTGGGTTAGTGTACAAAGGTACTATTTGAAAAAACATGTATCTGCTATGAATTTTATATGCCCATAATTTGTCTTTATTTTTCTTTGTTGTCAATAGACTTTTTATCATCTAACTCCTTGTACAAAACTTCTTATACACGTAATAAATAATTGGATTTTTGTAGTTTTTTGTTCAATCCAAATAATGGAGAATAAGTAATAATGGACATATGTTTAAGACAGAGTGATCAATGATGATTTGAAAGCAAATGTTTTTAGTCCCACATTGCTAATAAGAGAAATATATGAGTTTTGAACTTATATAAAAAAAAAACAGTTTATCTACTATGAAAACCATCTTTGCGCTTGGGGCAATGACGCAGCTAGTGAGGTAATAACTGAGGTGCGTCTATTGCTGGTTGAAAACTATTTCCAAACCCCATCTTTGGCTTGGAAGGACTCCTTTTAAAGGAAAGTTCTATAATTTCAGTTTAATGTTTATATTCAAGTTTACGATGGTGAGTAAAAATTGAAGTGTATATTCAAGTTTTGTTATTTGTTATGGTTGAGTTGCATAGTACATTTTTATTTTTTGAAAGGCTTGTTATTTAAATATTATTACTATTTAGATATAAATTAGCCTCATAGTAAATTGAAGTTTTAATGGTTTCAAATAAATATATTTTTTAGTAAATTAAATTAACATAATAATACAATGAAATTAGCTTCTTCAATAGTCTAAGATGTTGTAAATATGATTGTCAATTCAATGCAAGTATTATAAAATTCAAATTATTTTTATAATCTATCAAAAAGATTTTTATATTGTAAATAATGTTTAACCATCGCTCTAATTCAAAACATTAGTTTGTTGTCATCTATTGATGGTGTTGTTCCTATCGAATGAAAAACAGATGATTTTTCAATTATGTGCTATGTGTATGCTTCTACAAAGCTAACTTTGTTACTTTCAATCTGAAGCATTAACTAGGTTGAACAGGTTCACTCTAATGAGATCCCCAAGTTTCACAGTTGTCGTTACAACATAAGCATTCATTCTTTACAGCATAATCCATCTTATGATATTATAATTATACTAATCAGTGTTATCGATTGTGGACAAAAAAAAAAGAAGGCAAAAAATCAATCAGTCATTTCCACCATAAAACACCAAGGTGCTGCCATCCTTCACAAATTGGTCATTGAGATTGGCAAAAAATCTGCCACCACAATCAACCATGGTGCGGCCATTGCAACTATTTGACAACACTGACACTAATTAATTACATTATCAAAACTACTTGAGGGTTGCTACTTCCATTTGCTTGTATTTGTGTCAAAACCCAATTTTGTTATAAAGCACGACATTATGAAGGTAGTAAAAAATGTGGCATACCAGAATAAATACATTGGACTGATGTCATATCGAAGTCAACATGAAAAAAACTAAAAGCAATTGTGAAAAAGAAATATTGGATAAGAAAATATTTGTGGTGAGCTAAATTATATTGATAAAATGAAAAAAATGGTTAATTAGTGTAATATTATTTATATATAGATCATAAAGTGACTATTACAACCAACTTGCAACTAATTTAATTAATTTGCAACTAA
Source organism: Cicer cuneatum (assembly GCA_037974295.1). Lineage (NCBI taxonomy): Eukaryota > Viridiplantae > Streptophyta > Magnoliopsida > Fabales > Fabaceae > Cicer > Cicer cuneatum. The sequence goes on from JBBPBO010000005.1 coordinate 77,337,808, forward strand.
CATAATGACTCTAACAGAAACATTGACAAGAAACATTCAATAGATGCGTGAGTTGAATGGACTAACAAACCCAATTGCCAACCTCAAAATAGGCATTAAAAGAAAATTCAAAATAACAATGAGACAATTTTTTCACCTAAAATTGTTCAACCTAGTGAAATAGCATCAATTGATGAGGGACAACACAATTGTACTACAGCTCTGATACAATGAAAAAGACAACAAATCAAAGTGATTGAACACTATAGGGATGCTATATAATAATATTCACCTTGGGGAGACAGAGTTAGCACTGCTATAGGAGGTTAGAATGTACGCAGTAGCAGTTGTCATTGAGGTAGTGCTACCAAGCAATACTAATTGAGCATTGGATATGTTAATCCCAAAAGGCAAATTCTCCTCAGTAGCTAACTGAAGACTAAGAGTGCTACAAAACCAGACGCAACCATCTCAATCAAAGGAAGAGGTACACCTGGTAAATGCAACACAACTCTCATTCACACAATATTTCAAACACAATGTGTGCGGTTCATAACAGCATAAACCAAAGCATAAAACTTAGTTGCAGTTCTTTATGTCTAATGTTTACCATTCTCCAATCACAATTCAACACGTAAAGTAACTATGTATTCCATAGAATAATTATTTTAAACTTAAAGGCATATCATAAATAGTTACGTGACGCTAATACTTCATATTGAATGTATGTCTGAGTATCTGATATACGTCAATGTTTAACATTGACACGATACTAACTAGTGTGTTTACATACGATCACTTTCATTTTTTCAAATTATTAGTTGTGTCTACCTGTCGTCAACTATTCAGTTAATAAACATTTAAAATATGATAAATGAATGAAAGATAACAGTGATTTTTACCAAACTATCCATAATATTTATTGGTTTATTTTCATTGTCATACATGCAAGGAGAATAATAATTTAAAAGTGACACACACAATATTAAGTAAAAGGTACAATAAATAATTAAAGTTATATAGGTTACCAAAACTTTTCATACTTGATTGGATTTTGTAGCCGACACTATGTAATGAGAAGCAATAGAGAGAGAAAAAAATGGATACTAATTTTTGTTTTAAAAATAAAAAGGGGACGAAAGTAGAGGCGTTTATCCTTGGTTTGATTATGTTAGACAAAAAAAAAATCTGTTTGGTTATAATTAGTACCATCTAGATTCTAGAACAAATTTAAAAGCAACAGATTCTTTTAACACGAAGAAGAGAGCAGTATAACACCAAGATAATATATATAACAACTTTTGGTAGAGTAACAACATAAACTCGCCTCAACTAAACCAATTATACTTACAGATATCATGAACCGCTAGCAAATTCTTTTTGGGATGTTCCTGTTCCAAGACTGTTTGTAGTAAAACTCATGTAGGAACTAGGAAGGCTGCTGCTGAACATGCTATGATTTTGGTTACTTCTTGCTAGATTTACTATGTGCCCGGGGAAAATGTTAATTAAGCACGTTGCGAGGTTTTAGCTTATTTAGTGAAAGGGATAAATATTTGTTGTGAAACTCAGCAGTATCTTAAATTATTTCATACATATTGTTGCCATCCCATACTGAAAAGAAAATAGCATTTGCATGTTCAGAAGCATACAATGTCAATATATCCTGAATAACATGATGTGTTTCCTACATCTCAAAAATAATAATATAACAGCTCCAAATCTACAACAAAATCTCCCGAACATTATTTCTAGAAAGCATCGGTAAAAAAAAATTGGCAATTTGCTTCAACTGCTGATAATAACGAGAATGCGTACATGAATGTATGCAAAAATCTTAAATTATGTTGGCAAAATTCTACATCAGGCCCTTTACCACAATCCAATGGCTTTCCACCAAAAAGACCCTAGTCCAAGCCAGATTAAAATGTTAACAATACTAATAAGAAAGCCATAACCCCACCATTTGGCAAGTGGAACATAGTTGGCACCGAAAAACACTGGAGCTGACCCAATTCCATAATGAGTAAGGCCTCCCATAAGGTTGGAGAGGAAGGACAGCACCATGGCTCCGAAGAATGGTGGAGTCCCCAGAGCAGTAGCGACTGATAAAAATGCAGTAAACATGGCACCAATATGAGCAGCTCCACTTGCAAAGAAGTAGTGAGAGTAGAAGTAGAGGAGGACCAGAATACCAAAAGATAGTTGCCACGAGAGACCCAATCCACCAACAAACTGTGTAATAACATTACCAAGTTGTTTCATTAACATAATCAAGGGTATATATATAAAATTATTTTGATAATTACTCAAAAAATGAATTTTCATCATAAAACATGGTGCATAATGCAGCACATCAGTTATATAAATACGGTATCCATGTAAACTATAATTATAATTGAATAGTATTATTTATTCAGTGGCAATTATTAGCACTCATAGGACTAAGAACTTATGATGACCTCAAGTGTACAAATTTGGGACCAGGCATATCCGCACATATACATACCAGAGGAAGGGAATTTTGATTTAGTATATGTTTATGAAGTAGATGCTGATAAACTCAGAAGTTTGAACAAAGCACCCAAATGAAACAAGATGCAAGAATTGTTCCAAGAGAACATACAACACATACATGCTGATCAGTCATTACATACTAGAGGCGTGTGTATTAAATAATCATAAACAGCTGGTTGAAATGAAAGCTTATTTGCTTCTGAATATTTCAAAACATGTTCCTGTGGTTGATTTGGGAAAATTACTATAACAATATAAAATAAAATAAATTAAACAAAAAAACATGCATTCACCATTTTACTCGAGGAAATAGATGAAAGGCAAAAGAACTGACAGTCAATCATAAGGAGCAGCATGAACTCAAGTTAAATAAATATTAGCAACTGGAGGTAGAGAGAGGAGATAGGAGAAATACCTTGACTACAGTTTGACTGAACCAAGAGATGAGACCGTATTTGTTCAAATATCCGGCCATTGCAATGAGGGCAGCAAACCACGTGAGAGTATCCCAGGCAACACCCTCAGCCAAGCACTCTTTCCATGTTACAACCCCTGTGATGAGGAGTACAGCTAATCCAAGAATGGCAGAAGTTACAGCATCTATATTAAGAACCCCTCCAAAAATCCATAGTCCCACCTGGTAAAATTGAGTGAGGGAGGAAATAAGTAACCAAATAAAAATAAATAGATTTTAGGGAACTTAAAGTACCACACTGTAAACCTAATCAAGACAAGGTATAAAGCAATGCAACTACTATAAAACAAGGTTTTAAAAAACAATCCGCATATAGAACATCAATTTTTTTTATGCCTGAATGCATTGAGACTGCTATTGCTACCGCATCATTCATATTTGACAGCAATTTTTCGCAACGTCAAGCATTGCAGTGCGACTGCTATTTAAAACCGTGCTACTATGTGATTAGTTTTGCAGATCAATAGGAGGATGCACAGCCTAATTTAGCAAACAAATTAAAAGATGGTGTGACTAGTCACAACTCACAACCGATGGGGGTGAGTGGCCCAAGGACCAACTTTGCATTTAGATAAGCATTTATCACAAAAGCAGAGCATATTTCCAAATCAAATCAAACAGAGTACCCTCATTTCAAATAACAGAATTACTAACTATCAAAGTAATATCCAAGAACACAGTTCCAAAATAGTGAAGTGTGTGTTTCCAAAACACCAAAATCAAGATGGACCAGAAGCTACACATGAAGTTATCTACCCTATTTCACGTTTATATACTCTTCACAAAACACATTATACTATACAGACAAATTGTGCAAAGCGATTACCGTAAGAAACAGAGTAGCAGTCATGATTTTCTCATTGCTTGTCATGGGCCCCATTTTCTCCAACTTCTCCCGAGCAAGCTTAGGTGCATCAGGGCTTGATTTCAAGGTAGGAGGATATATAATATACAAAATCAAAGGCACCAACACCAACGAGACCAAACCAGGCACAATAGCAGCTTTAGCCCAATCCAACCACCCAATTGTCTGGTTAATCGAATTCAGAGTAAGAGTAGCACATAACGGATTCGCTGCCATTGCAGTAAGAAACATCGCCGACGAAATACACGAAGTTTGAAAACAAGTAAGCATCAACCACGACCCTAGCTTGTTCTCCGTTCCATCACCAACGTTACTTCCACAAGCAACACACAGAGACTTAACCAATGGAAGAAAAATTCCACCAGCCCTAGCAGAAACCGAAGGAATTGCAGGTGCCAATAACGCTTCACTAAAAACCAAACTATAACCTAACCCTAACGAAGAACTACCGAAAAGTGAAACGAATTGATAAGCGACACGGTTACCTAATCCGGTTTTGATGAAACCTTTGGCGAAGAAGAATGCAAGACAAATTAGCCACGGGATTGGATCACCGAACCCGGAGAATGCGGCAACGAAGGGTAGGGTTTTGGTGAGAACCGAAACTCCCAATCCTAAAATGGCGACGGCGCCGAGTGGTAATGGTTGCGTGATGATTCCGACGATTGTCCCTAAGAAAATCGCGAGTAATTGCCACGCGTTTCTCGAGACACCTTCGGGGACGGGAACGAACCAGAGTATAACTCCTGTTGCTATAGATGCTAAGAGAGGTTTTATGGCGGCGCCTTGCCATGGCTGAGCCGGAACTGGAGCCGGAGCCGGAGCCGGGGCTGGTGTGATGGAAGCTGATGATGCAGATGAAGCTTTAACAGTGAGAGTGTGGCGTTTAGCGACATTGGAGAGTGGGAACGATGAAAATGAGGAAATGGAATGATTTGATTTGATGGGTTTGAATTTGAGAGTGTTGGATTGGATTTGACGAAGTGGTGGTGAACGGAGGCGGAGAGAAGGGAGGGTTGTGGTGGCGGTGGTGAGAGCTATGGAAGCCATGGGTGGTGGGATTGGGATCTGGTGCGGTGAGAGTGATGTTGGGGTGTTAATACATTGCTATGTGGGTTGAGGTGGTGAGATTTGATTGTGGACCGTTGGATATAGAATGAACGGTGGAGGTTGTGATTGGAATATGCGGCGTTGTTTGTTGGTGAGGAATTGGTGGTTTATGTATGCTTTGTGATCCTCGACTTTGACAAGTTGACACGTTGATATCTCCGTCGGAAAATAACATGTAACCAACCAACCAAAACACAACATGGAAGGAATCGGATTGTCCCTACAGGCTACGTGGCGATATATGAATGGCTGAGGGTCTGCTTCGGATTGTGCTTTTGTGAAGTGGACTTGATGAACCCGTTGTAATGACACGTGATGAGCCTCTCATGATTGCATTGCATCATTTGCGTGCCACTATGGTAAGAGAAGTCAAATATTTTATTTCCTTTTTCTTATAGAAAAATCTATAAATTGTTATGAAATTAATCAAAGAGTGTTTAAAATAAGGAAGATGAAGAAAAAAAAAAAGAAATTATTAGAGTATTGTATTTATTAACGTGCATTCTTATAAGATGATATAAGTGTTATTTTAACACATTATTTTTTGTAACTAACAAATATATTAAAAATTTATATTATATGCATTAATATAATGAAGTAAGTGATCTTTTAGCATAGTAGTGGAAGTGACATTTAACTATGAGAATTATATAAAATAGTGTCAGACTCTAAATTTTGTCTCTTTTTTTTTGTATTACTCACAAAATAAATAATAAAAAGAGTGGTTTAAACTTTTTACCTTAACTTTTTATTTTTAATTTTAATATATGATTTTTATTTAATTTTTTGTATGAGATATATGTTAATAAAAAGAGATATATGTTAGGTTTTTTTACGTATTTGTATTTAATATTTTTTTGATTTAATAATAACATAGTAGTAAAAAAATTCAAAACTTTTTATTTTTATTTAATAAAAAATAAAACAGAACTAAATATAAAGTTAATAAATATGAGAGTTTTTTGGAGTAAATAAGATATGAATGTTTTTGATTTGATTGATTCATATTTAATATGATTTTTGAAATTTGAGGAAAGTTTTTAAAAAGACAAAATAAAATTTAAGGATTCAACTTAATTAGTAATAATGGTAGATATTTATTTCTAAAAAATATGTAACTCTGATTTGTTAATATAAATAAGAGTGTTATGAGACTATCACAAAAAAGAAGGGGATAAGAGATTTGAAAATATGAACCGATTTTAGGTCCGCATATTAAAAAACCACTATTACTTCTTTGTTGTGTCATTCTTACACAACATTCTCTATAATCACCCATTTAAAAAAAAAAGAGAGAAGTGTTTGAATTCGCTCTTTGGCGAACACCATTAGTTATTATTCGCTCCATTCATATACAATATTCTGTATAACCACCCGTTACTTCTCCGTCATGCGTTATTTTATTGATTTTATTATTTTCTAATAATAATTATTTTTATTAGACTAATTATAATAAATATGACTTTTAAATTTATAATTTTATATATATAAATGGGTGCGGGTGTGAGTAGGGAAACTCGAAACCCGGTGGAGATGAGGTCTAAATTTCATACCCGCTGAAAACAGGAGCGGGTTTTTCTCGATTAGTCGGGTGCGAAGTGGAGAAGGCTAAATCTGCCCTGCTCCGCCCTGTTGGCATGTCTAGACTCCACTAAATTATGTAGGTTCTATTTAAATTTGATGGAACTTGTGTGAATCTAATCAATAAAAGAGAGTGTGTTTGAAAATTGTGTTAAATAGTGTGTTAGTAGTATTATTTTAATTTAAAATATGTAATATAATGTAAGATTAAAAAAAAAATTATCATCGTCAGCTATGGGCCTGTGTAACACGACCAACAGCACAAGACCCAATTTGTTTATAATTTTTTTTCGGTCCAAAAATATTTGCATTAGAGTCTCCAAGATGGATTGAGTTTTTTTTTACTATTTTTAGTGTTATTTACAATTTAGATTAAATAGTTGGAGTTTTTGACTATTTTTAATGTTATTTTCTAGTTTTTTTATACTATTTACAATTTGAATAAATGATGACTCTTTTAAAAAAATGTATTTCTTTTTACTATAGTCAAATTTTTATAATCAAAACAAAGTCTCCAAAATGTTTGGATGGATGTTTGCTCCTAGAATTTGGTCTGATATATTTAATTGGCTGGAAAACTCCTCCATAGTGTGTAGTGAGCCCATTGATAATGTTTTGCATTTTGGAGCATATATGGCTTAGCGGGAAGAATCTAAAGAGAGTTCGATACTTAATTTAGTGTGCAGTTATGTTGTCACTATGGTTATTACATAATCATATTGTGTTTTAAGGGGTTACAACTGTTTGCAACAAATTTATTTCTCAAATTAAATCGGTTTCATGGGGTTGGTTCATTATGAAGGAAGGTAGACATTTTCGGGTTTAGTTTGTATTTTTCAGATTGGTTTAGCAATCCTATGAATTGTCTAAAGAGTGCACTATAGTTATTGTAATAGATTAGAGTACTTATATACTCATTAATACATTTTTGTTTATCTAAAACTATTCTTAAAAAAATATTAGTTGTTTCTCGTCAAAAGAATTTAAGTTTTAATTAATTTATAAAAAATGATAACCCATGCTCATAATTTATTATTTAAAGAAAAATAAAGTTTGAGAATAACAATAGTGTCGTGATAATATAAAACAACTTTGTATTGTCATCTAATCATGTACAATTCGCTACGACATCAAATAATTAGATAATCGTTGTTAATTTCAAAACTATACGATACAAAGTGACAAATGATAGAATTGTATGTCATTGTAAAGTTATTTTTTATATTGTCAATGCACTACGTTTACTCTAATAAAGTTTTCCATGATTTACAAAAGTTTATTCATGTTTTATTTAAATTAGATATGACATATAACTCCACATAAAATACAGGTTAATTTGATTAAAATTTCTTTTTCCTTTAAAATTTTAGGTTCTTTTATTTTCATCAATTAATTGGTTTCCTTATTTTAAATATCAATAATTTTTGTTTGTTTTTTAGATTTTTGAACTACAAAATAACGATTGACGATTTGATATATTTTAAATAATGTGACATAAGATTTCATAATATAGACCTATCTAAATATATTAATTAAATTATAAAAATAAAAAAAAATAAAAAATAAAAATTATTTTTTAAAAAAAAAATTATTGTCATTTCATGAATATTAATCATTCTACATCGTCATGTCATATATTACATTATTTAAAATATAACATATCGTAATTTCTTAATTAAAAAATTAAAAACAAAAATTTTTAAATAGAGAAACCGATTTCGTTAAAATTATAATTAACTATAAATTTTATGAAAGAGTCTAAAATCTAAGCACACTTCAAAAAGTTATTACCCTCCAAACTTACGTAATAAAACAAGAACTAATTTTATAATATAACGGTGCTGCAAAACATTCAACATGGTCGCTTTGGCCGAGTCGTTAAGGCGTGTGCCTGCTAAGTACATGGGGTTTCCCCGCGAGGGTTCGAATCTCTTAGGCGACGTTCATTATCTATTTTATTTATGAGTATTATCTTGACAATTTTTATTGTTGACAAAGTTATCTTTCAGCAATCAAGTGATTATTTTTTATTATCTTGTTTCTACCACTACAAGAAAAAACCTATATACATACGGAAAATTACCTACGGACCTTAGTCCATGGGTAAATTATAAATTACCTACGGAAAAACCGTAAGTAAATTCATTATTTTGAATTTTTTTTTAAAACATTACCCACGGATTAACCGTGGGTAATGTTAAAAATAATCCGTGGGTAATGTAAAAAAAATGCAAATGGGCTTAATTTTTCAAAATATTTTCGTATTTTATGTTTCCACGGATTGTCCGTGAGTAATGTCCGTGGGTAAATTTAATATGTAATTTTTTTTAAAATTGTTTATTTATTTAAAACTGATAAAATGTAAAAAAGTGGACTTAATTTAGGTCGGGACCGAAGAAATGAACACTAAGACTCCGCACAGGCAAAAGAAAAGCTCGAATTAAGCAAACACTCAAACCATCTTAGATGGGCTTGCCTTTGTACCTCAACCTTACCTCAACCCTACCTACCTAACCTCAACCTCAAGCTTACCTTCGTCTTCAGCGCCGTTCTCGCAACGTGTTCAGAGCGCCGTTCTCGCAACGTGTTCAGAGCGCCGTTTTCGACCTTCTCTTCAGCGCCGTTCGATTAAGTTAGTTTCCATTGCTTTGATTTTATAATTGTTAGAATGTGATCTACTGTGAGCTTTGTGTTGTGAGGTTTGTTCTGATTTAGGGTTTTTGTGTTGTGATTATTGTGATTATTATGATCTATGAAGACATTGCTTTGTTCATCTTCTGCTTCATCTTCTGGTTTTGAAGCTTTGTGAGCTTTGTTCTGATTTAGGGTTTTTGTGTTGTGATTATTGTGATTATTATGATCTATGAAGACATTGCTTTGTTCATCTTCTGCTTCATCTTCTGGTTTTGAAGCTTTGTGAGCTTTGTTCTGATTTAGGGTTTTTGTGTTGTGATTATTCTGCTTATTCTGATCTACGAAGACATTGCTTTGTTTAGCTTCTGCTTTATATTCTGGTTTTGAATCTTTGTTAGCTTTGTTCTGATTTAGGGTTTTTGTGTTGTGATTAATCTTATTATTCTGATTATTCTGATTGTGGTGTGGAAATGCCTTTGGCAGCAGCCATATCAACTTTCTGCAGAATTACTAAAACACTTATCATATTACTAAAACACTTATATAGCATATATAGGACACATTTACTCTGCACAAACCTAGCAGATAAGCATTTCTATTATGATTATTCTGATTTAGGCTTGTTTTATAGCATATATAAGCATTCTAAAATTTGCAAACTTTACCCTTTTCAATATAGATAATAAAGTGTTACTAGAATTGGTAACTTATAAATAGTTTCTGTTGTGGAGTTGTGGCAGTGTTTACTTACCATTTGGAAATACAATTTTGGGTATTGGTGTTGGATTACTTTTATCAAGAGTTTTTTTTTCTCTTCATTATATATGGTATGTATTAGCTATGATTTTCTGCTGTTTTTGTTTTCATGAGTATTTTGCATGACCACAAGTGTCAATTTTGTTTTGGTTGATGCTAAGGCATAACATAACATTTTGTTATGAATGTGAATATGGTGTTTCATTGAACATAAACTTGAATTGTGTAGTTTTTTTGAATGGCAATTGAATTTTGTAGCTGGTTTACTCATATCTCGTATTTTGTTTGCAAGTTGGTGACTTGAATAATCTTTGAAATGTCTCATAACAAATAATTGCATTCTAGAGAAAGAATACTCATGAGTCATGATAGTAGTAATGCACTGTTCCTTATGTTTTGTACAATGCCTTGTATGCTTCAAATATCTATGGCTTCATTTTCTGATTAAAAGAAGTCATGTCTGCTAAAGATGAGAAAAGAGTAGTTTCTTTAGTGGTAGGTTCAGAATGAATAGAGGGGGCAACTTAGATCTGATAGTGTCACAATTGAACATTGATTAGTGTCCAGAAGGTGAAAGTTTTGAGCATAAAGACGACAAGAACAACAACGTCGTGTAAAAGAAAACCGAATACTTTTTGTTGATACGACCATACTAGGAATTTCCAATACTAAATAGTTTCATGGTGAATGAGAATACTAATATAAGGGACTACATGTCAGAAGAAGTAAATAAGTGTGTGCTTTCAAAGTAACAGTTTCATTTTGTGTGTGCTTTCACTTCACTTAGTAAAGGTGTTTAGTTGTTTGTAGATTTTGTAGAATTTGATATGCTGATCATATTAGCTGGCGTGTCATGATTTTGTTTGATATCATCATCATCATCATTACTTATTTGTATGTACAATAAGTTTGGAAATAATTGTGAACTCAGATTTTTAGAGTTTCCAAAGGAATAAAACATAAGAGATATGCAACTGTGATATTAGTGCAATTAGAAAGGTGCAAACTTCTTTAAAGCTGTTTTTAAGTAGCATGTGGACAATTTTTCTTGCCACTTATCATTTTGCAACTGTGATATGAATGGGAGAGTGTCACAATGATTATGGCTAAAAGTAAAACACATTTATTTGTCCTTTGCATTAAAATGAAATGTCTTCCTTACATTATCATAAATTCATTATTGTTAACTTAATTCCATTTTTTATGCCACTAAACTAAGTTAATTAACAACCCAATTTGTTGTTTTTTTATCTAATTAATATACAATTTTTTTATGATCTAATGAGTTGTTATTTTGTTTTGACAGCTCCCGAGAAGAGGCAGCGTGTACCTTCTGCTTATAATCAGTTCAGAGGATCAAGGCTAATAATCCTGATATCAGTCACAGAGAAACTTTCAGTACAGCTGCAAAAAATGTAAGGATCATATTAATATCAAATTAATTGTTTCATGTGATATATGTTTAAAATATTTTATGTTAACTTATTAACTTATTTTTTATGTTAACTTATTTTGTTGGAATTAATATACAAATTTTACAAAAAGACATAAAAGGAAGAAGTATTATATACCTCAACCTTCCGTGAATACTTCACCCCTTTTCTATTAACGTTGATTTCTATTTGCTAAGTTTTTTTTTTTATGAATGAATACACGCTTTTTATTCCTTTTGATACAAACTTTTTATTCTAGGAAGAATAATGTCTTGAATACACTTTTATGGATGGCTAAGTTTGTAAAATTACATTTTGTTAATCAGTTCATCGCTCCTCCGTTATTTGTTTGTCCTTCAAAATATGGATGGCTACCACCCAGATCGTAGTTGGGTATATGATAGACTTTATGTTCAACGAGGGGGGTTGAAACCAGCCTTCGCAAAAGGTGTTGAAGAGTTTATAACGAAGGCAATAAGTCGAAATCAGTTTGTAAAAGATGGTGGCATCAGATGTCCTTGTCACAATTGCATGTGTAGCGGTGTATTATCTGCAAGTGAAGTCAAAGTTCACTTGTATAGGTTTGGGTTCCAACCAAATTATTGGTATTGGACTGAGCATGGTGAAGAAGCCCCACAAATTGACACAGAAAATGTTTCAAGTAGTAGTGGATATATTGATAATGACGATCCATTTACCTTAATGCAACATATGGTCGATGATGCATTCGGTCCTACGTATGACTTCCAAAATTTGAGTGATGAGGGCAATGAGGAACAGATTAATGAAGAGCCCTCAAATGATGATGCTCAAGACTTTTATGATTTGTTAACTGCTTCAAACAAACCCTTATATGAGGGGGCTTCTGATTCAAAACTTTCAATATGCGTGAAACTTTTAGCTTGCAAATCAAATTGGAATGCCCCGCCGAAATGTCTTGATTTCTTTGCAAGCATGCTTGTAGATGTGTGTCCTTTTAAGGATTCACTTCCAAAAAAATTTTACCAAGCAAAAAAATTGGTGTCCATGCAAGGTTTGAAGTCTGAGAAAATTGATTGTTGTGTTAAAGGGTGCATGTTGTACTACAAAGATAATAGTGCAGATCTAGAGTGTAGGTTTTGTCATGAACCCCGATATGTTCCTCGTAAGCCTGGGATAGGTAACCACAAAGACATTCCATTTAAGAGGATGTTCTATATGCCAATCACTCCTTGGTTAAAAAGATTGTATACATCAATGGAAATTGCTGCCCAAATGAGATGGCATCAACATAATAGATCGGGTTCAGGCATTTTACGTCATCCGTCTGATGGAGAAGCTTGGAAGCATTTTGATGCAAGGTATCCAAACTTTCCAAGTGAACCGAGAAATGTAAGACTTGGTTTATGTTCTGATGGCTTCACGCCATACATTCAAGCATCTTCATCCCCATATTCTTGTTGGCCTGTTGTTGTGACCCCGTATAATCTCGCTTCTGAAATGTGCATGACTAAACCATTCATGTTTGACTTGTCTCATACCTGGACCATCTAACCCAAAAGCAAACATTGATGTGTATTTACAACCGTTAATAGACGAGCTTCAACAGTTGTGGAGTGAAGGGGCTTTGACTTATGATATTTCCATGAAACAAAACTTTGTAATGAGGGCAGCCTTAATGTGGACAATTAACGATTTTCCTGCTTATGGCATGTTATCTGGATGGAGTATTCAAGGTAAGTTGGCATGTCCGGTGTGTATGGACGGAAATAAGGCTTTTACCTTGAAATATGGTGGCAAAAATTCATGGTTCGATTGTCATCGTCGTTTCTTACCTGCTAATCATCCTTTTAGAAGAAATAAAAAAGGGTTCACTAAAAATAGGGTTGTTAAGGATGAACCTCCTCCAATATTGACCGGTGAAGAAGTATGGAGTTGGGTTCATAATATTCCACGAGTGATAGATACTGCAGTTTCTAAATTATTTGGATTTGGAGTTAGTCATAATTGGACTAACGAAGCATTTTTTGGGATCTTCCATACTGGAAAGATAATTTATTAAGGCATAATTTAGATGTCATGCACATAGAAAAAAATTTCTTTGATAATGTGTTTAATACTGTCATGAATGTTAAGAACAAGACTAAGGACAATGAAAAAGCAAGAATGAACTTGGCCATCATTTGCCAACGTAGCGACTTGGAGTTGGTTCCACATAACAATGGAAAAATGACAAAACCTAAGGCAAATTATTGCCTTACGTCTAATGAGGCAAAGAAAGTTTGTAAATGGATAAAGGAGATTAAGATGCCAGATGGGTATGCTTCTAACTTGGCAAGATGTGCAGATGTTAATAAAGGACAAATGAATGGGATGAAAAGCCACGATTGTCACATATTTATAAAGTGTTTGCTTCCATTTGCATTTAGTTCATTGCCTGACCATGTGTGGAAACCACTAACAGAATTAAGTCAATTCTTTAAGGGCTTGTGCAGCAATACCTTAAGACATGATGAATTGGTCAAATTGGGTGAAAATATTCCATTCATCATATGCAAACTTGAAAGAATCTTCCCACCAAGATTCTTTGATTCAATGGAGCATCTTCCAATTCACCTCCCGTATGAGGCAAAACTTGGTGGTCCAGTTCAATATCGATGGATGTATCCATTTAAAGGTATTTTATATTCACTATTAAGGATTTCATCTTTTTTCTAGATATTTCCACATTTATTAATTTATTGGTCTCCCTTTTCCAGAATGATGGGTGATTTTAAGCGCACAGTGAAAAACAAAGCTAGAGTGGAAGGCTCAATATGTATGTCATACTTACATCGAGGGACAACATATTTTTGTTCCCACTATTTCAAAACAATCTCTTTGATTGATAGAAGCCAGCGTAATGAAGCTGCAAAATTAAATGATGTCGTCACAACAACACTGTCAATTAGCAATCAATTAGGACGTCCTAGTGGGAAGGCCCAAACACATTGGTTGAGTGATGCTGAAAGAAGATCTGCTCATGTACACATCCTCATCAATTGCAACGAGGTCAAGCCATATATTGAGTAAGAAGTCTGAAAACACACACCCCACATATTTATCAAATATATGTAATAACAATTTTATCATTATTGCCAACGCCTTTTTGCACTCTAATTCCATTGTTGAAGAAGACCCTATATCTCAAACTCGTATACATGGAGAATTCCCATAATGGTTTCATCCGTATGTAAGTGCTTTATTGAAGTTTGTTGATAATAAATTAGAACTTCTCAATTAACTATTGTGAATATCATGTTTGTATAGGCCAATGACAAGGCAAATGGTGTGACCGACCCTAACTTGTTATCATTAGCTTGGGGTCCTGAGTCAATGGTCAAAAGTTGGCACAAGTATTACATTAATGGGTACAAATTTCACACCAAAGATTGGTCTTAGGGTAAGAAAACCATAAATAGTGGAGTTTATGTAAAAGGGGTTACTGGAGGAGGAGAAGATGATTTCCACGGAGTCATCCAACATATCTACAAGTTAGAGTATTACAAATTGCCTCACAAGGTAGCCTTGTTTTATTGCCAATGGTTTGATCCTAGACGGAACAGAGGAACCAAAGTTCATCCACAATATGATATTGTAGATGTCAAGATGAATCGGAAATATGATCTCTATGATCCCTTCATAATTGCACAAAAAGCTAGACAAGTGTATTATGTACCTTATCCTGAAATGCGAACCGATAAACGTCACTGGTCTGCAGTTAACAAAACAAAGCCTATGGGTCGTGTAGAGGTGGACGGCCTCAATGAGGACATACCATATCAAGATGAAGATATGACACATGTTGAACAATTAACTGAAATTGAAGAATTGTTGGCTTGCATGATGAAACACATAGCGATGAAGAAGTCAATGTAACGTTTGTTCCAAATATCCCAATTGATAATGATAGTGATATGGATGATGAAGATGGGGATGATTCTTCAATTGACATTTGAATTTTTAGTAAGTATATATCTTAGTATTTGTGCTTTTAGTACTGTTTATCCTTCTATTTATTGCTTTTAATGCCATTCTCATTCTGCCATTATGCTATCTGCAATGTGTTTTGCTGTTTTTCTGTTTTGCTGTTTTGCTATCTAGCATATGAGATCCTAACAACGTCATGGCATGCTCAATTATCTATTAACCTAGAATGTGCATTTCTTTATTATTATGCTGTTTTGCTATCTGCAATGTGCATTTTTTTATTATTCTGCATTTCTTTAATATTCATACAAACTATTGTGTGTGCTAATTGTTTTTATTCATCTTATTTTTTTATAGATGGCTCCAAAAGAAAAGATTAGACTCAAGCTTCATTTGAAGAAAAATCGCATGATTTTACCGCATAAGGTAACTCAAGTAGCTCAGCAGGTACAAGCAACAATTGATCAATTGGCACTAGATGCCAATGTCACTACACCAACCTCACAATATGTGGGACATTCCACCCAACAACATGTGGAGCCTCCTACCCAACAAGTTGCAGTGCTTCCACCCCCACCTAGTAAGGTGAATCAATCTAAACCGATTATAGTGATGATGCCCACACCGGGTTTTGTCCCAGAAGACATCATTTCCCCGACTGTTGATCATTCTCCGTCACAACCATTAACATCTGTTGCCTCACGACATACTTCCATTTATGCTAATCCACCACCTTTAATACCTGTTGCTATTGGTAATAACACTCAAGGCTCACGATGCTCCAATTCTAGTCATGAGGTTGCGCCTGATGGGAGAACAATGATATGGCCGGATGGTCGAGGGTATGTAACTAGTTCCGATTAAGTTTTCATTACAACACGAGGTTTATGGTTCGTTTCAAATTATTTTCTAAAATTTTATGTTGTTTGAAAATTGTTTGCAGTTGGTTACCATGTAGGGTGGCATCGAGGGCCCTCACCTCAGTCATTACATCACAATATGTTGATCCGTATCCTACATGGGGAGCAATCCCAAAATTAATTTTGGAACGTTGGTTCGACAAATTCGGTGTAAGATTATGTTATATATCTTGTTAATGAGTTCAACTATTGTGTAGATACTAATTACTACATTATAACTTATTTGTAATGTAATGTTGCAGGAGAAAGTTGCTTGGTTGCTTGAGCACAATTTTCAGATTAAGAATATCTTCAATACAAAAGGATCAATGCATCTTTCTGATATGTTGATGCAAGTAAGAAAGAAACGCAAGTGTCCAAATTGGATGGGAGAAACTGTTTGGAATGATCTTCAGAAGATATGGATGGATCTGTCGTATAAGGAGATATCAAATCGAGCTAAGAAAAACCATGCTTCTTCTAAAGGAGCAGCTGTCCATACTGGTGGATCTATATCTGTTGCTGAACATACCAATCTGATGGTATATTTTCTATGTCAAAGTCTTCACTGTATAATCATTTAATGTTTGGCTCAAGGACATGCCTAATATTTACCAAGAAGAAGTTATAATGTCTTCACTGTTGCTGTTTTTTATTTTTTTGTAAGGCTGAAGAGTTAGGTAGAGACCCCACATTGGATGAGGTCTTTTTAAAAACTCACACTAAGAAGAAGGACAACTCTTGGGTTGATGAAAGAGCAAAAAAAACATATGTAAGAAATATTAAATCATTTGTTATTTCATTTGTATTTCTTGTAAAAGTAATTTGATTATGTTACATTATTTTCTATTTGAGCAGGAAACATTTCAAGGTAAGTTGCAGCTTCACACCAAAGGTGGGGAAACATCTAGTAGTTGTAGCCAAGTGGTTAATGCAGAAGCTCGCTTAGACATGTGGGTCCAATCTGTTGGGGGGAAGAATAAAGGGCGTATTTATGGTGCTGGAGATAGATCCTCCCTTTATATTCCAGGTGTCGCAAGTATGGTCTCTTAAAGACTTACATTTTTGATGAAGACAAAAAGATCCTTGATAAAAAAGAAGAAGGATTATTAAGCAACTTATTTTTTCATTTATATTAAGGTAAAAGTATTTTGATAGTAAATCAAAACACAGTTTAAAAGTACAATATTATGAGAACCTTCTGAGCATATGCATTAAAATGTTTTTATGAAAATAATTAATGACTTAAACATGTTGAAAATAAAGTTTTTACAAAACTGGAAATCTGTATTCGAATACGAGGTATCGTAGTCGAATACAGACTCCAAGTCACAAGCTAAAACTAAATATCTGTATTCGAATACGAAGTGTCGTAGTCGAATACAGATTGCAAGTCAGTACCTATTTTCAAACATGTGTATTCGACTACAGCCTTCTATATTCGAATACAACTCAAGTCAGTACCTATTTTTAAACATCTGTATTCGACTACAACCTTGTGTAATCGAATACAACTCAAGTCAGTGGCAAAAACCTGAATCTGTATTCGACTACACGATCTTGTAGTCGACTACATAGTTCAAATTTCAAATATAATCAGAACGTTTTAGAGGTGTATTCGAATACACTAAGACTGTATTCGAATACAACTTTGAAACAATGCAACTTTTCAGTTTTGAAACATTGCACATGTTCATCAAAAAACGTTTGAGAACCTTTGCCATTGATCTGAAGTGTTACCTATGAAGTATAAATACTTCAAACGTTTCAGATTTCAAACAACAACTTTCAACTAACTTTTTAGAATCAATTTTCTGAAACATCAAACATTTCAAAACTTAACTTTCATATTTTCAAGTACATGCTTTTCATTTTCATATCATTAAGAAAGGTTCTCAGTTGTACTTGGAAGTGTGATTGATTAATATCAAATACTCAATATTATAACCTTGTTCTTAGTCGAGAACATCATTACAAAATCATTGTATCACTTGAAGGATTTAGTGTAGATTCTTCAAGTTGTGTTAACAGAAATAGTGGTGTACTATCTTCTGTTAAGTGTTTGTGAATCTGTAACTTAGTCTTAGGGTTAGACTTGTAACATATTCATACAAAGTGGAAAATCTCTTGTGGTGTGCAAGAGGACTGGACGTACCCTTGGTTGTAAGGGGAACCAGGTTAAATCTTCTGTGTGTTTTTATCTTCTGCCATTTACTGCTTTCATTTACAAACACAACAAATATTGAAACAAAGTTAAAACAATCCTTTAACAATCTTCTGATCTCTAAAACAGAAAAATTGTCCAACACCTAATTCACCCCCCTCTTAGATGCAACTCTGTTCTTACAGTCTCATATTCTCGTCCATCTAGAGGTTGCACCAATGTCTTGTCTCACAATTTAACGAGATAGCTGCACAGATAGCAGCATTTGAGGAGCGAGCAAAAGCAGCAGAACAAGAGGCACGAGAGGCGCAAGAGGAGCTAAGGAAAGCAGAGCAACGTCGACAAGAGGAGCTAAGGAAAGCAGAGGAACGTCGACAAGAGGAGATTCAACAAACAGAGCAACGCACTACAGAGTTCCAGATGCAGCTAGCATAATTGGCAAAAAGTGTTGCTTCTATACAGGCCGAGTCGTCCCGTCATCGTCGTCATTCAGATTATGAAGAGGATGATGACATCGAGTAGTAATACTGATTTCAGTGTCAATTTTATTTAGTAGTTATGACTACATATTTTGCTTAGACTTGTTGGCATTATCGATATATATTCTTACGACAGTGTCGTTATTTGTATTTCTACACTTATGGTAGTGACAATGTGCTTATTTTGAGACTTGTGGTAGTCACGATGTGTATTTTGAAAACACTATTTATATAAAATTTCACTTTGTTTTGACAATGATGTTTTAATATGCTTACAATTTATTTTAAAAATACATTTTAAAAAAAATACAGGAATCAGTAGGATACAAAATAGAATGTAAATCATATTTTCATTACCCACGAACATTCTATGAGTAAATGATAATTTACCTACGGAAAATCTGTAGGTAATTTTATCTACAGCAAATCAGTTAATCATAATACCAACGGAAAATCTGTGGGTAATTTACCCACGGACATTCCTTAGGTACCCATAACCTACTGAGTGTCCGTGGGTAAATATTTACCTACGAGCGAAATAGCTACGGACCCGTGTCCGTGAATAATCCGTGGGTAATTTTAGGTTACCTACGGACTTGCCGTGGGTAAAGCTAAATCTGCCGTAGGTAATAAACCTTTTTCTTGTAGTGTACTAATTTTTTCCAAATAAGTTTTATTTGAGGTAGCTAATTATATACTATTAGAATAAATAAATATAAAAATAAATCAACTTATTAAAAAATGGGTAACCTTGAATACTCATAGCTTCGCCCATGCTTTATACAATCTTATTATATATTATTGACTATTAAATAAAATGCTACTTTCTAGATTCAGAATCTTCTATCATTTTGCAGAAACAATCGTTGAATTGAAAAACTACTAATCGTAGCTTTCATCTTCTCTTTCTCGCATTTCAAGGTATTTTCTCCACGAAAATTGAGAAGCTATTAATCATAGCTTCAAGGTATACGTGAATTTCAACTACATTTATCTCATAAATTTTATTTGTTATTTTTTCCAGTAGAAGCAAACATAATTCATTTTATCGAAGATCAATATAGGGGAATGTTGTGAAAAGTATAATGAGTGTTGGGAGATAGATAAGTCTTAGCTAAACAATGAACAATTCTATTTACTTGTCTCCTAACAAACGACACTTTGGACTCAATGTGGGAGGATAAAATGAAACAACAATCGACTATAATACCTCATTGTTTCGCATCTAAACAAAATGGTTGAAGAAAAAGATCTATAATTATTATGTTACCAGACTCAAATATTATGCAATCAAGTACCATAATGAGAGTTATATTAAGTGATTTCAATATAGCGATAGATTCCACTTCCATGACTGTAACACATTGCAAACTACACGAGGTCTTGCCTACAATAAAGGCTTTTGCATCATATTGGATGCAAAGACCAATTCCCACACCACCTTGTTGTAATCCACTAGTGATTTTTCCCACGTAATACTATGATCATCGTTGATGGACTATTGAGTGTGATGTATCAACATGAAGTACCATTAAGAGAGAATGTATCGTGTCTGGTGGATATTGAAATCAATAAGAGTGAGTTGTTATTTCATGGTTCGGAGTTTCTACATTTTCTAATACTCCATAGTGTCATGACAAAATGAGGATGTCATCCTTATTAAGGCGATCAAAGGCTAGGAACATGATTTGTATGAAGTTATCATCTTGAGATATCATACTTGATATGTAGAGGTGTACCAAGTTCCCAACATTTTTTATGTCATGTAGGATTGTACAAAGGACAAGTTGTATGTGTTCCTTACCTGATTCTTACATTATATTGGACCTATTTTCATATCTGAACCTGATCGTTAATTCGATGAAATCTGATAAAGTACAAGTTTAATAAGGATGTGTCCATACAAGACAAAATCGGGTTAGTCCAAAGTTGTCAAATACATATTTACAAACATAATAATTTTGGCATAACAACATTTTAACAAATTTATTTGAATAGTCTATATGATTCAATATCACTTACTTGCAGTCATATAGTTCATTATCACACCTCACCAAATAAAACAACACATATGTTATGAGCAACTCATTCATAATGCATTGTTTGATGGAAAACACTAGTAAGGTTAAGTCCTCCCACGCTTTAGGGATGGGACAGATAACTTGCATTCAACCCTAACCAAGTTCCTCATTCCACTGGATTTTGTCCTTAGAAACTCAATTGACATGTTTTATTTAATTGGTTTTAATTGGACCCAACCTGAAGCTTATAGGTTAGGACATGTTGATAAGAGAGATTGATTTTTGTACACCTCTAGCATCATGACAGGTAAACATCGTATGAATCAAGTTTTCATGGTCAGTATCACAAATAACACATACATCTGAGTATTGAACACCCTTTTGAGAAATATTAGAGGGGGTGGGAAAATAATTTATTGTTGCTCTCTAGAGAAAAGAACACACACGATGAGGGGTTGGAGCTTCCAAAGTTTGTTCCAGTGTTCATCAATATAAAAGATGAATGGTTCTATGACTAACAATGTGAAACCCTTTATCCTGAAAATGATTTTAATGTAAATATAAAAAACATAGAAAAATACGGTCCATAATAAAACATAATGAAGCATAGAAAGATCACAATTCAAAACATGTGTAAATAACATTTGTCAAAATAGTACGACCCTAAAACATTCCTTAAGCTTTTGCCCACTACCTATGACATAAATCCCATGGAAACATTGTGGACTTGCACCCATAATGACATAGAGTAAAGAAACACTTGACCGAAAAACTCACATTCTCAAAGGACACCAAAGATAAGCAAGATGAATAGATCGGAGTTCAAGCTCCTTAATAAAGACATCACATAAGATACCAAAAGTCTGTAATATTATCTTTCACCATATGTACATGAATATGTCTATCAGTGAGGAATCTTTCCATGAGGTACAACGTAGGTTATGTGTGCTCACCAGTGTCGTAATTGATATGCACTAGTTAGGGCAAGAACAAATGAACTAGTAGAGTAGCCGAGGGAATATGAAGAAATGCTTCTTGTGGGGAGATACATGTGTCACCAAGAAGGGATATGATACACATCTATATAAATAGTTAAATTATTAAACTAATGATATTTGAAAGTTTTATCAATGATATGTCGTAAAAAAAAAGTCACTAGGAACATGCGACGTTAACTTTTGTAAAAAAAAGGACTAAAATTGATAACAGAAAATTTAAAAGAATCAAAATTCGAAGAAATTTTTTAGAGGGGCTAAAAATGAAAGTTGATATATTTAGAGGGATTAAAAAATATATTTAACGTTTTTATTTATATTAATTGTCTATGTAAAAATATTACATATACATTGATCCAATAATTCTTCTCACATGAATAACTAAACAAAAATTAAGCAAGAGAATTAATATTAATCTCAGGAGACAATCAACAACAATTAAACCAAAATAGGAATTGTATTGTGAAATGATTAATTAGAGCTTGAGTCGTGTTTCATGGAATGTCCTTCGATTATAGAAACATTTACAATTTTCATACACTCATTCAACACTTCATTTTCTTTCTTTCTATCACATCACCAATATATTAAATCACTCTATCTATTTCAATCTCTCTCAAGAAGTATCTCAAGAAGTAAAATGAATGTACACCAAATTTTTTCCTAGATAAATTATAAAAAAATTATAATAAGTTGCCAAGTTAATTAAAATATATTAAAAAAAGTAATGCTCAATCAGAATAAATTATAAGGAAAAATAATTAAATTACATATATATTAAGAAACATTGTTGATCAAATTTGATCTATGCAATTTCAATAAAAAAAATTAGTATATTAATTAAATTACTCTCAATGATTAATAAATTAGGTCACTGCAAATATAAAAAAATTATATTAAATAGATGATAATTTAGAGATATTATCATTAAATAGAAAAGAAGTTTTTTATTTTGATTAATAATTTATTCCAAAAAATATAAGCTAATTTTATTTAGGTTTAATTGCAATTTTGATCCTTCTATTTTTATCAATTCACTAAATTTGTTCTCTTATTTTTTAAAACCGGCGGTTTTTGTCTTTTTTTTATGATTTTTAACTAAAAAAAATAGTGATTTGACATATTTTAAATGATGTGATATACAATTTTATGATGTAAAATAATTTATATATATTCATTATTTATATGTTATTAATTAAATTACAAAAATTAATAATTTCATTAGTTGAAATTGAGGTTTTTATTGCAATATCATAAATATAAAAGCATCATATCATATATCATATTAATATTTTTTAATTAAAAAATATAAAAAAAAAGATAAAAAAAACTGTTTAAATTTAAAATGAAATGACCATTTTCGGAAATCAAATATAAAAAAAATAATCAAAACTGCAAATTTTAAGTAACCGCAATTGGGTTACAATTCATGAAGGAGTATAGAAGTAGAATGCCAGTTGATTTAAAACAAATACATTAATTAACAACTAGAGTACACTAATCTTAATAAATTATAACTCAATAATAGAGCAAGTAAAAGTAAATTAACGCAGTCATATGAAAAGATTTTTCTGCATATTTGACGGCTCTAAGTTGAAGTACTCATTTTATTGCTGTGCTATTATATAATCTATTTTGCCTTAAGAAAAAAAAAAACTCTCTTTCCTATCACAATCGAATTTGTCATTCCAAATTAAGTTGCGTTAAATTTACTTCATGATAACAATTCGATATATTCAATTGCAAATTTCTCGTTGCACTCATTATTTGACACGACAATCATACTTAGGCATCTTTTAAGTTGAAAATCAAAGCTGGAGTTATAATTACTCTCGGAATTCAACCGTTTCAGTTTAAATCAATACAATAAATAAATCCAATTATAAGCATCCATTAACAATTAACCGTGCGTGATTCATTCATCACAACATATGGTCGACATATTTTTATGATTAGTTATGCCCTCCATGTTTATACTACAATTCTAAGAGCAGAATCATTATATTTACCATTATATGATCTTAAATTCTTAATGGCATTCAATTTGATCATATAAAAAAAAAAACAATACAAACTAACCACTATAACACTACTACTCTCTCCGCATATTTCATATCTTTAGAAGTTGTTTTAGCATTTTTTTATTGGTTTTTCGTATTTATAAAAAAGACGGGAGGTGTATTAAACAAATTTAAGGTGTATCAGATATTAAATATATTTAAATTTTTCTGTCAAAATTTGAACATTAATTTATTACATTGTGAGAGTTTAATTTCTTGTGCTAGACACAACTTTTGAGATGATGTTTTTTAATTTTACATTTAGATATAATTAAGATTATTTATTTGTACCAGATTATTTATACTCTATACATTGAAAAATATAAGTTTTTTCAAATAATTAATACTTAAATCAAGAGTATATATTTTAAAACAAATATACATCAACTAAATGATTTTTTAATTTGTGTGAAAAAAATTTAAAAATTGGAGAAGATATTGTTTTGTCCATATCTTATCCTATATATATAGCAAACATATATATAAACAATATCTAGAATTATTGCTACAAAACAGTTGAACCCAACCCAAAGTTAATGTGTAACTATCTATTGACTTTGACACCTATTTTCACAATTGTATAAATATCATATATATGACAGATTCTTGTATATATTTATATAACTACAGTAGGCTTCTGTGGGATACAAATACAATTACAAAATGACCTCAATTTGATAAATTTGCAAGACTAATTACATGGCTTTTATTTCATTCCTAAACCTGTTAATCAGTGAAATTTACTCCTCCTCTGTACTGTATAATAGCAAAAATACAAATATTACAAAGGTTTTTAATATATCACCCAATATAAGAAGGAAAAAAAATTATGAGAAATGCTTATTAAATCAATTTGAAAAATCAAGAAAGGGAAAGGATGAAACATCTTTCATCAACTCTTCCAAGTCCCAATCTCCAACATTTAAATCTTCATGAAATAAATTCTCCACCTCATCATGAACTCTATTTTCATCACTACCATTGCATGAGTTGTTAACATTAATATTGTTGTTTATGTCATCAAAGTGATAACTACTAATATTATTGTTAGTATCTTTTCCATTGCATAATGCATTTATATTCTCCATTTTTATATTATTTTCAGAAGTAATACTAACACTCTCTAAAGGAGGAACATTATACATCTCCATTTCTTCCACTTCTCCACCATTAATATTTCCACTCCCAAACACTTTCTCCAAATAAAAACTTTTGTTGTCATGATTCTGGGAGAAGTATGTTCCTGTTGTAGTATTGTTGAAGAATCCACCTCCAATAGAAGATGACATGTTTATTCCATGCTCTATGATGGTATTGAGAACTGTGTTTTGCATTGATGGTGATGAAGTGTTGAACATAGGCATAAAATTATCAATATTTTGATCTTGTGTTGAACAAGTTATGAACCCTCCCATGTTGTTAGGGTCTTTGTTAGGGTCGTATGATGATTCACTTGCGTTTGGTGATGTATTGGATGACATGTTTTTGAGTCTTTTCTTTATCGTTGAATTCCAAAAATTCTTAATTTCATTATCTGTTCTTCCGGGTAAGCGTGCTGCTATTTGAGACCATCTTTAAAAGTCAAAACAAAATCTAATGTTAGCTTAATAATATACTCCCTTTATTTCACATTTTAGGTAGTTTAAGATTTTGCATATAGATTATATAACAAACTATTTAGTTGATGTATCAAGGGATCAAATTTCATTAGTATAATAATTACTTCAATACTGTTTTGTACATTTAATAATTTTTTTTTACCAAATACATATTTTTATAAAATTTGTAGTTAAATTGAAAGTGTATATATATAGTATATCGTTTAAATTATTTTTGTAAATCTTTACAATCTAAAATAATTTGATATATTATTGAAATACGTCAAAGTTAACAACATATATACTTTTATTAAACATTGTTAATGTTTTTAATGAATCTCAAATAACATATCAGATAACTATTAATTTATATAAAAATTTACAAAAATAGTCTATATGATGCAAAATTTTAATCCAATAGTGAGTTTTGTGAAATATGTATCCTATAAAAAAGTCTTTGAGCGGTAACCCTTCTCTATGTCTATATATATATACCAAAACACCTAATTAACTTAGGGAGATATCAAAAGCACTGGTTAAACCTCTAAAGATAGAAATGTTACATTAAAAAATGTATTAAAAAATGTATATTCAATTTTTGAAAGAGCAAAATTTGTTTTTTAAATACAATTTTTTTAACTCTTTATATCATTAATAAGTGCTTTTAAGATACTTGGTAGTATGAAACTTTAACTTTATAAATAATTATTTTATGAATTCTCACATTTCAATGCAAAGATATACTTGGAAAATAAGAGTAATTTTTTTTCAGATAAGCAAAAGAAAAATAAGCCAATTATATTTATATTTTTTAAAATACCTCTAAAGATTTGAAATGGAGAGCATACATATATATAGTACAAAGTAAACTGTCTTGAGTGCGTATGACTATGTATATGTTTATTAATTTATTTAGTGAAAAAAAATGTATATGGTTATTAATATCTGTCAAATTTTTATAACTAAAAAAGAATGCATACTTTGCATGGAAGTTAATTAATTTTTTTTTTGAACGATACACGTAGTATGGAGTGTCTTCAACTCGAAGTCCGGATAAAGACGAATCACAAATGCCTATATGTTGTTTTCAGTTGTACTTTTGTCTTCTCCAAGGAGCAATCTTAATGTACATATATTAATAATAACATTAATATATTTGATGCATGTTGTGCATGTATTTTTTAACTTTGAATTAGTTGTGTCATATCTTAGACTAATTGAGGATGACTTCAATTTTGACACCCAAAGACTTAAAACAAATCCTTTTTTTTTCAGCAAAAAAAAGTTGGGCATATGATCAACCTGTGGACTTTTTGGCATATATAATTCTATGTTTTCTAAATATACTTAACATAGGCATTTTTTTATGGAAAAATAGAATTTACTCCATGAGTGAGTGAGATAATTAAGAGAGAAAAAATAAAATATCTCAATTATCAACTATTAACGACAAATTTCACAGCTAGTGGGTTTTTTATTATATGTATATCCATATAGTTTGTTAATTAGGTACATATATATGTAATATTAATTATGATTTTTTTTATTAATTAACTATTATTAAAATCTAATTACTTTATGACCACTAAAAAGTGAATCATGGATCCAATGGAAAAATGATGGCATATAATTTTAGAAAATTTTCTCAAATTAATTACACATATCTAAAACACATCTTAATTACACTTTCACTCTCGGATGACTAAAGAATATAAAATTTTTATAATGATATTGAATTTTGAGACATTTTAATATCGACTTGGACCCGGTTCAAAGGTGGACCATTATTATTTGTAAATTTTAATAATTTTTTTTTATTAAAAAAATAAAGATCCACATTTAGATATTTTTTGAGAGGTCTATATTAAACACATTTTTTTTCCAACTAAACACACTCTTGAATTTTATTTATTTTCAAACATTAATCATCCATCTATAATAACTCTTTCACTGTTTAGAGACGTCACATATATATGCTGAGTACATAGATATACATGAAATAATACATATGGTGATGGTTCTTTCATATAAAAGTTTAAAAAGTTAAAATACTATGGGGCGTACATGTTAATTAATTATTAGTACTTGAAAATGTTAATAATAATGCATTTTTTGTAATAAAATGTAAACAAAAAGTACGTATACATTTTTTGTTTGTATTTTTTTTTTTTTTGTTAATGGATAAATATAAATGAGGTAGAAAAGTTAAGTGGACCTGTTTCCAAGAAGTGAGTGGAAATGGATGATGAGTTCTTCTTCTTGTGGTGAGAATGCACCACGTTTAAGATCAGGCCTCAAGTAATTGATCCATCTTAGCCTACAACTTTTTCCACACCTTTGTAACCCAGCATTTCTAGCCACATCACTCCAACAACCTTGTCCACTGTTTAACATGTAGTTCATTAGCTTCTCATCTTCCTCTGGTGACCACAACCCTTTTCTAAGCTTGTTGGTGTTGTTCTTTCCGGTTGATGTTTCTGGCTTCCTCATTTTACTATTTACACCCCCACCCTTTGATAGATAGGAAAATATATATATATATATATATATATATATATATATATATTTCCCTATAGCTCCTTTGATGTAGATATATAAGAGAAGGTTTTATAGAGAGCAATATAATTATTTATAATAAGAAAGAAGCTTCATAGGGTGGGAATGATGATGATAATGATGATGGTGATGGTTGTGGGGTTTGCTTACAAATTAGGGAAGAGGTATATGAGAGAAAGAGAAAGAGGGGTTGGTTGATGAGTCTAGTAGAAAAACGGTTTGGAGAGAGACATGAAGAGTTGAGAAAGATGTGTGTCTTCTTGTCTTTGACTCCATGGCCTTGTCTTTTCTTTTTTTATTTTCTAATTTTTCTTCACTCACAAGGTAATCAATACATGAATCACAGGATGCCAGATAAAAATAAATATATATATTTGTACATATATATACTATTCTACTTTGTTTTATAATGAAGCCAAGTTATTTGCTTCCACTTCACATAATGATCTCTCCCTCTCTACCTCCACACGTGTAGTTGAAGATATATATTGAATATGTATATATAAGATGATAATAATAATAATAATAATAAAGAATAAAGTTACGACGGCACATACTTAATGATGGTAATATGCGTGTGTGTTAGTTATTATTTGGTTAATTTTTGTGCATAAGATCCACTTGCTTAAGTTTCATTGCATAAAGAAGTAAAATAGACTCAAAATATATATGTATGAACACATACTATATTTGCCTATAATTTTGATCATATGTGGAAAGGTGACAAAAGAAGAGATTTGGAGGTTTCCTAGTCTCTCTCCCTATATCTACACATGCCATAGTATTCTTAAATCAGCACATTTCTTAAGATACACTACCATAATCGGATATCCCTAGTATAGTTGACTTTTGGTCAATTTTGTACATAGATATGTTACTTTCACTAACCAAAAAGAAATAAAGGTTTATTAATTATTATTCATTTATAAAACAAAAAATTGTTCCTACATCTTAGTGTATTTGAAGGTCAGGCCCATGGGTAGGGTATATGCTTTTGGTCATCGCGGTTAAAGTGTAAAATACAGATCCTATGCAGTTCCGACCATCATGACATAAAGCGAACTCTAATTCAAGGTCTTCATAAAATAAAAAAATAGAAGTCTTTTTAATGTTAATAGTAATATCTTATAATTTTATACAAAATTTACTTTTTTGTTATGCAAAATATTTTAATTATGTCAATTGCTGTATTTTTTTTTTCACTTGTGAGGCCTTTTAATTATTTGTTGTACTTAGAATTTTTTATTTCTTTAAGTCTAAATATACATGAAAAGAAAATAATTTTTTGAAAGACTTAAAATCCTTTGCTTTATTGGTTTGGGAGTTGGGACTTAGGCCGACCCTGTCTGCAATTGACTTTAATTAAGGTATTTTTTTTTTTATATATTGTTTATTTGGTCTACAATTTTTTTATACCAATTATGGCTGTGAAACATATATGCATCAAATGTAATTATGCAGGGAAATGGTAACTTAATTGATAATTAATAGTAAAAAAAAAAGGTTTTTTTTTGTAAATAAAAGAGTTTAGTAAATTGAGATTGAAGAAAGTGATTTACTTTAACCTTCTATGGCTTTGTCATGCATATTATTATTTTCCAAAGAAAGGTGAATCATGCTAGAAAAAGAAGAAAGAAATGGTGCAACAGATTTTGACTTTTTAGACTATCTTTTAAAAGCAAGGAAAACATGCATATATATATGTATGAATAATTCACAATTGCAATTTTCATTATATAATCAACATTACACAACCTGGAAAACAAGTTGAATTTGAGAACCCAAAATCTACTTTGTTTATGAATTATAACTTATGAGGTTAATTAATACATTCTGCTGACGTACTTATGATTATATCTTGTAGTGAGCATAAAATTATTTTCTTTATTTTAAAATCAACTCATAGCAAACCTGTTTCATAGAGAGGACTTTTGTGTATGGTAGTTAAAGTGGTGAATGTAAGCTTAAACACTTCTCTGAAGCGCATTATAGAAAATTGAAAGAACCATAAAAGACCCTCCACTTCTGTCTAACTGGTTTAAGCACTAATAAGTTGATTAATGTATCAAAAAAACTGACAATAATTTTAATGGGGAATAAAGTAAATTAACTAACTTCTGCACTAGTAAAAGGGGATTCAATTTGAGTATGGATAATGGATGTCCTTTCTATATAGTCACTATTAGTTCTTTATTATTTGAGTCTTCTTTCTCATTATAACTTCCTTACATTCTACAGACTCAGAAAAGCTAGATGGATTGTCAAAAAGTTACAAGATAGTACAAGGAAAAGTTAAAAGAAGCCATCAATTTCATAAATTGGCATCCCCCAAGAGGGACCAAGTGGGCTAGAGGGAAAGGATAGATATGATGCATTATGTTCTAATTAACATCATGTGTCTGTACCTTACATGGTTGGTCCGAGTGGTACGAGACTTAAGACATTTCAAACAAGTAGACAGATATTTGATTTCTAACTCTTGTGTATAGACAAAATTTGATTGGAATGAGAGAATCCACGTATTCTTTATAGAGATTAGTTATCATTAAACGGCTTGAGTGTGGCAATATGATTTGTTTGTGTAAGAATTGTGATTTGTGACATGATATTTACTTGGGTGTAGGTAGAAAAAAAAAGTTCAAAGGGGAAGAAAAAGAAGTATCATTTTGGCCACCTCAGAGATCCAATTCATGTCGTTAACAACACATCATATTGCTTTGACTTCAAATAATATAATGATTAATCACAAATTTAGTAGATACTTTAGTCTCTAGAGAATATGTGTAAGGATTCGTGTCCACAAATCCTAAAACCTTCACATAAATACACATCATAAGAATTGACTAATGCTTGAAGTTGCTTCAAAATGCATCTTTAATCAATAAAATAATAAAAGGGTAGAAAAGTATATTAATGTAGAGCCATGGAAACAAGAAAAGAACAAAAATTTACATATACGTACATCTTTGGATAATACTAGCTAGCTAGATAAAATTAGTCATAAAACATCCAAATTCCAAAGGCTTCAACTTTTCTATGCTTTCTCTGTACTGCATGTTCAATTGCCAAAGTTAAGCTCTATTCTTATTCATGTTGATTACCTCATAAGTAAGCAAGCATGACTTTAGTTAGATAAGAGGGGCCCTACCAACAACAACTTTCCAAAATAAACTTATCAATAAATTAAGAAAGTGCAACCACCAGATTAACGAACTATGTAAAGTAAGTGGCCATATAATTCAGTGAACGTTTTAGAAAAGAGCAACAAAAATGACATGGAAAATTGTGATTGCTAGGTAAGTATAATAATAAATTAATTCGCAAATCAGTAGTATGAGTGTTTTACACTTATATGAAATACATCACACTTCCACGTAAATTTGAGGGAGGGGCCTTAATCCTCTGCTGTACCACTCTCCTCTATGGCTTTCTATATCGCATTTTTTCTTCTTTTTCTTTCATATTTCTCCTTTTTTTTCTTCAATATTCCCTCTTATTCCACTTGTTTTTTTTCTTCCCGCAAATGCAAAACTGCAATAGGATGCAAACACTCATTATAATGTTTGTCTTTAAACGTCGTCTTTAACTTAGAATAGTTTGTCCTTATAAAGATTAATTTTATGAGGCTGGTTGTTACAACTTTTTTAAATTTAAAAAAAGAAAATCACTGTTGAAAATTTTCAACTATTTATTACAGTTTTTAAAAAAATTAAGAATTTGAAAATAATCTAAAAATTGCTTCAAATAAAAATATGTTTTTAATAGTTTCTAAATATAATTGATTTTTTTTAAATAAAATTTGATTTTTATGCGTCAGACAGATAAAAAAAGCTTACGCTTTTTTTAAAACTTCCTAAAAAATAATCTATAAATTATTGAATATTAAAATAATTTTATTTAAAATATGTAAGAAACCAATCCTACATCCAATCTCTAATACTAAAATTATTTATGAACAATATAGTCACTAAATTCTATCTCCCATTAAAGACAAATTTGATGTTGTCTTTAATATTTCTTTTATATATATATATTATCTATTTTTTGTCCTTATTCAAAGTTAAAATAAAAAATGTAAGGTACTCTACAATATCAAATATCAAGTCATTCGTATTTCAATTAGACCTAAACTTTGGAACTCTGACAAGCCATTAACTCATATAGAGTACATAAAGTAGTTTGCAATTAGTTTAGAAGCAGTCACACCATAAATTTGTCCATAACATAAAAAGAAAGAAAGATAACAGTATTTGATTAAGAATGAAACTAAGCAATGCAATGAATCATACATATCATCATCACCCATCCAGTCGTTGTCACTATCATCCCTCACCTTCAAGTTCAAGTAATGATGTCTTCCAATTATTATCAAACATAAGACTCTCAAACCTCTGCTCCCTCTGATCCACCTTTTGTTTTATGAGTCTTTTATTGAAGTTTAATAGTGGTAGAGTAGATTGCTCACTACTACTATTAAAGCTCTTTTTAATTTTGTCTTCATTTTGTTTAAGCCACTTGTATATGGCCTACAAACAAAAAAAGTTCCAAGATCAATTAAACAGCAGCAAAAAAGCAATTCTGAAACTTGAATAAGAGTGCAGTGTCATGAAGAGTGGGACTAGAAAGAATGCTAAGTTATTTGTTGATGATGAGATTAGTTTGAAGAATTTTTAGGGTTGTATTAGTTAATATATATTGTTATTTTCTGAGTTTGAAAAAATTGTTTAAAAATCACAATTTGTGTCACCGAATATATTACTGGGTTGAGTCGCAAACTAGGTCGCTCTCTTTAAGAGGTTTCACGACACTGCCCAAATTGTGCAAGACAAACTATCAAGTACTGTGGCATGTGGCATAAAAACCACTCTAAAAGGATAGTGGTATTATGACCACTAAAAAATCGACAAGACTACAGTATAAAACCGCTCTAAAAGGATAGTGGTATTAGGACCACTCAAAACTTGACAGAACTACGACATAACAACCGCTCTAAAATATCGGAAGGACTACGGTACAATATTGCTCTAAAATATCGAAGGGACTACAATACAATACCACTCTAAAATATCGAAGGGACAAAAAGAAATGGGAGAAGTGGATCGGTAACAATCGAGCAGAATATAAGAGGGAGAAAAGAAAAAGTTGGGAAATGCATTCAATTTTGGTGTGCTTTTCACAATAAATTGACATTCTTTATATAGTGATAGAAGCAAACTCACATATGTTTTCTATCCAATGTGGGACTTCAAAAAAATTTTGAGAATATTTATATAGTGATTAAAACTACTCAAAATGAGAGTTTTCCAATGTGGGACTTCAACAATTTTAAATTCACACATTATGTTCCAACAATCCCCCACTTGAATTAAAAAAAAATGTTTCTAAAATAGCGTCAAACGCTTCTATAAGATTATGCATAAGCAAATGTGTCTCTTGACTTAAACCATTGCATAGCAAGTGAGATTCAGATTTGTAACACCCCGAGTTTTTAAACAGCGCGAGTGTATATTTTTTTTTCTTTCAACCGAAATAAATAAAATGATTTTCCAATTAATTCAAAAATAATTAAAATAAATTTAAATTAAATTGTTCGAAAATAGTATTGCATCGTAATTCAAAATACAAAAGTAATTAAACAACCACATCATAATTATAGCTGAGTAATTTAATTTTGGGAAATTGATCACTAAAATACCAAAATAAAATACATTAAAAATGTATCCTGGACCCACAAAACATTATCAGAGTGCAGAAAAGATGTACAATTATCTCAAAATAAATAAGTACAACCATGAATACTAGGCCCTATACAAAAAGTCTAGTCTGATTTGATCATGCACAAAAACTACAGTAGCACGACCTCCACCGCATCCTCTACAAGTCTCGTCTCCACCCCAGTTGTCCGTCCCTCTGCGTTGTCCACAAATACTTCCCACGTGAAGATCAAGGAAAACTAACAGCGTCTCCGTCGTTAGTGTATCCGTCAGTGGCACGGGTTTGGGTATCATTTGAGGGCAAAGCCCAATTTCCACAATATTGTAAAGGGTCACCAACCGAAATTAACAATTACCACATAGCAGTTATGTCAAAGATAACAAATACATTCATGACATGTTCCAATGTTAAGACAATAGTAATAAATAAGTACGCTCACTTATTAAAATGTATAATGTCTACATCTTTGCAAAACAGCCAATTTAACATATAAATCATGGTGCATGTACAAATACAATCAACAATCACAACACTCATTTGGCACTTAGAATTCATGAGATACTTGCACACCTTGATTTCCACTCATTAGCTCATATCAAATCATGACTCATAGGTCAACCATCCCAATGCAATATGTATATGTCAATGTACTCAACTCTTGGAATTACCAAGGTGCAGTCTTTCACGGACCAGCACACGTGCAGTCTCTCACGGACCAGAACGATTTACAGATCGAATGGACCATCTAATATACGCGGAACCATTCCGTAGTCCGGATAGAATAAACCGTCTAATACACGCGGAACTACTCTAAAACCCGGATAGAATAGACCGTCTAATATACGAGGAACTACTCTATAACCCATCACAATCACTACATTTACGTGTATTAGCCTCTCACAGGCCAAATACACAGAAGTTAAATCCTCGCACGGATAGAATGGACCGTCTAATACACGCAGAACCACTCCGTAGTCCGGATAGAATGAACTGTCTAATACACGCAGAACCACTCTGAAACCCGGATAGAATAGACCGTCTAATACACGCGGAACTACTCTATAACCCATCACAGTTACTACTTAACTTCGCGGCCCATCACGGTCACCGCATCAACTCTGTGGCCCATCGCGGTCACCACCTGACTATGCAATGCATGAACATGTTATGTTTTCTCTTCACTGAAAATAGAATGCAATGCAATCTGAAACCCATAACGTCCTCAACACAACATTAATGATTTTACTCATCAACACAACAACAAAAGCATCATCAATGCATCAACCAAGTCAGCAACAAAAACAGCAAGGACAACAACATCAATGACAGCAACAACAACAAAAAAACAGAACAGCAACAATAACTGCATCCAACATGCATCATCTCTATAACATGCATTTTAATCTTCAACAACATAACAATGATCATCCACAGCAACATGCAAGGACATCAATATCTCCGCAACAAGACAACAACAACAGTCCCCACAAACATGCATGCATCTTAACTCCAACAACATAACAATGATCATTCCCGATTTTTAACAACATAACATAATAATCAATCCATCAAACATGCATTTACAGCCCTATATGCAATCTAGAAAGTTGGAAGGAGCCCCTTACCTTCGTTATGTTTTCTTGTTCGTTTACGTTACCGCGACTAAAACCGGCGAAACTCCCGCTTGCGTCATCGCTACCAAAGTTGGTTCTCTAGTACTGTAAAGATGGGAGGAATAACTTTCCTTCTTGACACTTTCTTATTCGAGGCTTGGATTTCTAAGTAATTTGAGTTTTGAGTATCCCTTCTCACTACCAACACAAATAGAACTGAACAGAGGAAGAAGAATAAGGCAGCTCGAGTAGGTGAGGGAAAGGAAAGAAACTGTTTTCTCTTTCTTTCTGATTCTGATTTTCTGTTTTTCCCTTTTTTTTTTCCTTGCTTCTCACATGCAAACATATATATAGACACATACTCTTGCCACCTCATATATATATATATATATATATTTATATAATAATTAAACTTGACCTTCAAGTAACTAATTACTCTCGTCGCAATTACGTCGACAGATAAAATCTTAATTAACTGCTCGATATTTAATTACTCGTAATTAAATTAAATAATCATTTGTCCAATAATTTTACTCAATCTCAAAAAAAAAATATATATATAAATATACATATATCAAATAATTTACAAATATCCCAAAATATACTTGAAATTAAATCCATAATTTCATTTTAAAATTATGGGTCTTACATTACTACCCTCATTAAATTAGTTTCGTCCTCGAAACTACGTGTCGATAAACAATTCCAGATGTTGCTCCCTCATCTTACTCTCCAGTTCCCAAGTCGCATCTCCAGTAGTCGGATTCCAAATCACTTTGACTAGTGGGACTTCCCTATTCCTCAACTGTTTAATATTCCTGTCCTTAATTCTTACAAGTAATACTTCAAATGACAGGTTATCATTCAATTGAATTGTGTCTGGTTCGATCACATGTGACGGATCCAAAATATATTTCCTTAACTATGATACGTGAAATACGTCGTGGATATTAGACAGTATGGGAGGTAAAGCCATCCAATAAGCCACTGGTCCAATTTGTGCAGTAATCTGGTATGGTCCAATAAATTTCAGAGTCAATTTCCTTGATTTAATAGCTCTGCCAACTCCAGTTGTAGGTGTGACCCTTAGAAATACATGATCACCCTGCTTGAATTCCAAAGGTCTGCGACGCTTGTCCGCAATAACTCTTCTGATGATCCTGTGAAATCTTCATTTTCTCTTGTATCCTTTTGACCTTCTCTGTAGTCTGTTCCACCATCTCAGGTCCTACAATCATACTTTCTCCATCCTTATACCAGCATAAAGGCGTCTGACACTTGCGTCCATACAAAGCCTCATATGGTGTCATTCCAATACTTGCGTGAAAACTATTGTTGTAGGTAAACTCAATCAATGGCAATACATCATCCCAACTACCTCTATCATCCAATACACATGCTCTCAATAAATCTTCTAAGGTCTGATTCGTTCTCTCGGTTTGCCCGTCTGTTTGCGGATGGTAAGTTGAACTCAATTTCAGTTTCGTTCCCAACGCTTCATGCAGCGCTCCCCAAAAGTGAGACGTGAACTTTGGATCACGGTCTGATACGATACTTTATGGTACTCCGTGTAATCTCACTATCTCAGCAATGTAGATCTCCGTCAGCTTATCTACCTTATAGGTGGTCTTTACTGGTAAGAAATGTGCGGATTTAGTCAATCGATCCACTATTACCCAAATCAAATCATTCTTTCTCCTTGTCTTGGGCAATCCTGTTATAAAATCCATAGAAACGTTATCCCACTTCCATTCCGGTATATCCAAAGGTTGCAACATTCCAGCAGGTCGCTGATGTTCCACTTTCGCTTTCTGACAAGTTAAACAAGTCGATACATACTCCGCTACATGCCTCTTCATTCCTGACCACCAATAATTCTGTCTTAAGTCCTGGTACATGTTTGTCGCTCCAGAATGAATACTTAATTTGCTTTTATGAGCCTCTTCGAAAATTGTTCTCCTCATATCTGCAATGGCTAGTACGCAAATCCTCCCATTACATCTCAAAATATTATCTGGTCCAATCTTGAATTCAGTTGTCTTTCCTAGCACTATTAGGTTCCTCTTCTCTTGGATTAATGCGTCATTTTGAGAATTCACAATATCCTCGAGTAAACCACTCGAAATTTTTATCATTCCACATTTTAAAATTCCCGGTGCAAACTCTATGTCCAAGTGTAGATCTCTAAATGCTTCCCACAACTCTTGTTGTCTAGCCATTATTATTGAAGATACTGACACACTTCTCCTACTCAATGCATCAGCCACCATGTTGGCTTTCCTAGGGTGGTACCGCAATGAAAAATCAAAATCCTTGAGAGTCTCCATCCATCTCCTCTGGCGCATGTTAAATTCTTTCGGATCAAACAGATATTTCAAAGTTTTATGGTCACTGAACACTGTGAACGTGCATCCGTATAAGTAGTGTCTCCAGATCTTTAATGCAAAAACTACCGCAGCAAGCTCTAAGTCATGAGTATGATAGTTTCGTTCATGAGTTTTCAATTGCCTTGAGGCGTAGGCTACAACTTTCTTGTGTTGCATCAAAACACATCCCAAACCTTGGTGAAATGCATCACAGTAAACCTTATATGGTTCCTCTGGTTGTGGCAAGACCAATACTGGTGAGGTCGTCAGCTTTTCCTTAAGCAATTGAAAACTTTCCTCACACTTCTCTGTCCATGCAAACGGATGATTCTTTCTAGTGACTTGTGTCAAGGGAGCCACAATCTTAGCAAATCCTTCAATAAATCTCCTGTAGTATCCTGCCAGTCCGACAAAACTTCGTATATCTGTGATAGTCTGAGGCTGTTTCCAAGCAAGGATTGTCTCAATCTTTGCCGGATCCACATCAATTCCCTCTTTGGTTATCACATGTCTTAAGAAGTTCACTTTTTCTAGCCAAAATTCGCACTTCGACAGATTGACATACAATTGCTTCTCACGTAAAACTTCAAGAACTTGACGCAAATGCTCTCCATGTTCCTCTTCACTTCTTAAATAAATCAATATATCATCGATGAACACCACAACAAATTTATCCAAAAACGAGCTAAAGATTCTATTCATATAATCCATAAAAATTGTTGGTGCATTTGTAACTCCAAATGGCATAACAAGATATTCATAATGTCTGTAACGGGTTCTGAAAACAGTCTTTTGAATATCTGCCTCTCTTACCCGAATCTGATGGTATCCTGACTTTAAATCGATCTTTTAAAACACTACAACTCCTCTTAATTGGTCCGTCAAATCATCGATACGTGGTAAAGGATAACGATTCTTAATAGTTACCTTGTTAAGTTGCCTATAGTCTACATATAAGCGCGAACCTTCATCCTTTTTCTTAACCAACAACACCGAAGCTCCCCATGGCGACACACTTGGTCTGATAAATCCTTTCTCCAACAAACCTTCGATTTGGCCCTTAAGCTCGCTTAATTCCAATGGCGACATCCGATACGACGCAATTGAAATAGGTCCAGTTCCTGGGTGTAGGTCAATAAAGAATTCCACCTCTGTTACTGGAGGTAATCCTGGAATTTCTGTTGGAAATACGTCCGGGTATTCCTTAACAAGCACCACATCTTCTATGCTCACATCTATCTTTGCCCCCACGTTAGCCAATGATAGAAACTCTTGAGTTCCTTCTCTCAACGACACTCCGAGTTTGTTAGCAGCCAAATACCGAACGACTCTAGGTTCGGGAAAAAGAACTAATTTGCGAGCACAATCCAAGACTACATAATTATATGACATCCAATCCATGCCGAGAATGATCTCGAGTGATTGTAGGGGTAAACATATTAAATTAACCAAGAAATCTCTATTCTGAATAGTTGCAGGACATCGTAAACATGCAGAATTTACGGTCAAAGTCTTAGTAGGTGTGGAAACAACCAAATCAAAAGGCAAGGAAGGAATGGGTTGCCCCTGAATCAAAAAGTGCAGTTAGTGTGTTACCTGCAATCTCGCAATCTCGTTGGATCAAATTGTGGGATTGATTCCCGGCTTCAGCACCCATGTGATAAACGCGTCCCCTCGCAGTAGGACGAGTAGCCCTAGGTGTGTTCAGTGTTGGTTCCACCTTCGAAGCCTTGCAATCCCTTGCAAAATGTCCTGGCTTCTGGCAATTGTA
Source organism: Cicer cuneatum (assembly GCA_037974295.1). NCBI lineage: Eukaryota > Viridiplantae > Streptophyta > Magnoliopsida > Fabales > Fabaceae > Cicer > Cicer cuneatum. The sequence continues at coordinate 77,377,343 of JBBPBO010000005.1, forward strand.
GCATGAAGGACTCATAGTGGTACAAGCAGTAGCATAATGTCCCTCTTTCCCGCATCGAAAACATCTGACCCCTTGTCCTAGTTGTCATCCAAAATTCTGGTTCCCCGGGCGATTCTGGCCCCTGTTGTTGTTCTGTGGTCGGTTATATGGCTTAGCAAACTGCTTCCCTTTATTGTTCTGATAGTTCATCTGGCTAGGCCCTCCTGAATTAAAGTCCCCTCCTCGGTTTCCCCTCCTCGGTTGGCCCTCCTGTTCTTCATATCCTGAACCTCTCTACACTTCTCCACTAAGGCTTGGAAACGTTGAATTCCCAATGGTAAGACCGAGTCTTGAATCTCATACTTCAGTCCATTTTGGAAACGATGACACATAAATTGTTCATCCACCAAATCACGGAAAAATCTGAAATGCCTTGACAAGGACTCAAACTTAGCAGCATACTCACCCACCGACACGTTTCCTTAGTGCAATTTAAGAAAATCATCACCCAACTTAGTCCTAGTGCTCATCGGGAAGTAATTGTCCAAAAACTTCTTTTTGAACGACTCCCAATTCACCTCCTCATGAGCTGATCCCATCAGAAGCCTTGTACTTCTCCACCAATATTTTGCATCCCCTAACAGCAGATTTGTAGCATAGTTGACCTTTACCATTGCCTGACAATTTATCATTTCGAAAATTTTCTCCATTTCCTGAATCCATTCATCCGCTCTCTCTGGACCCTCATCACCCTTCAACTTTGGAGGATTATGACGACGAAAATCCTCTAGGCCTCTTGATTCATCAGCACGAATCTCTCTTTCTCTTTTCTCTACATCTCGTTGAGTCTTTGCAGCCGTCTGTGCAGCAACAGATGCAGGCATATTATTCATCGCTTCAGCCATCCGATCATCCCGGTTGACGTTGGCTCTTGCAGTGTCATCTCTTCTTGGAGGCATTGTTCCCTACAAAACCATCATTAAGTAGAAATCTCACACCACTTAGAATAATCCCAAAAATATAACTCAAGAGCATCATCACTTCAGCACATCACAACTATATAAGACATGACACTCTAACTACTTGCTCCTATGCATGATCAGATAACGACTCCCACCCAACAATCTAACCAGAGCTCTACCCAAAAGTCTAATCAAAGCTTAACTAAAACATTAACCAAATGCTATGATACCACTAATTGTAACACCCCGAGTTTTTAAACAGTGCGAATGTATTTTTTTTTCTTTCAACCAAAATAAATAAAAGGATTTTCCAATTAATTCAAAAATAATTAAAATAAATTTAAATTAAACCGTTTGAAAATAGTATTGCATCGTAATTCAAAATACAAAAGTAATTAAACAGCCACATCATAATTAGAGCTCACTAATTTAATTTTAGGAAATTGATCACTAAAATACCAAAATAAAATACATTAAAATTGTATCATGGACCCACAAAACATTATCAGAGTGCAGAAAAGATGTAGAATTATCTAAAAATAAATAAGTACAGCCATGAACACTAGGCCCTATACAAAAAGTCTAGTCTGATCTGATCATGCACAAAAACTACAGTAGCACGGTCTCCACCGCATCCTCTACAAGTCTCGTCTCCACCCCAGTTGTCTGTCCCTTTGCGTTGTCCACAAATACTTTGCACGTGAAGATCAAGATAAACTAACAGCGTCTCCGTCGGTGGCACGGGTTTGGGAATCATCTGAGGGCAAAACCCAATTTCCACAATATTGTAAAGCGTCACCAACCGAAATTAACAATTACCACATAACTGTTATGTCAAAGATAACAAATACATTTATGACATGTTCCAATGTTAAGACAACAGTAATAAATAAGTATACTCACTTATTAAAATGTATAATGTCTACATCTTTGCAAAACAACCAATTTAACATATAAATCATGGTGCAAGTACAAATACAATCAACAATCACAACACTCATTTGGCACTTAGAATTCATGAGATACTTGCACACCTCGATTTCCACTCATCAGCTCATATCAAATCATGACTCACAGGTTAACCATCCCAATGCAATATGTATATGTCAATGTACTCAACTCTTGGAATTACCAAGGTGCAGTCTCTCACGATTTACAGATCGAATGGACCGTCTAATACACGCGGAACCATTTCGTAGCCCGGATAGAATAAACCGTCTAATACACGCGGAACTACTCTGAAACCCGGATAGAATAGACCGTTTAATACATGCGGAACTACTCTATAACCCATCACGGTCACTACATTTACGTGTATTAGCTTCTCATAGGCCAAATACACAGAAGTTAAATCTTCGCATGGATAGAATGGACCGTCTAATACACGCAAAACTACTCTGTAGTCCGGATTGAATGAATCGTCTAATACACGCGGAACCACTCTGAAACCCGAATAAAATAGACCGTCTAATACACGCGGAACTACTCTATAACCCATCACGGTTACTACTTAACTTCGCGGCCCATCACAGTCACCGCATCAACTCTGTGGCCCATCGCGGTCACCACTTGACTATGCAATGCATGAACATGCTATGTTTTCTCTTCACTGAAAATAGAATGCAATGCAATCTGAAACCCATAACGTCCTCAACACAACATTAATGATTTTACTCATCAACACAACAACAAAAGCATCATCAATGCATCAACCAAGTTAGCAACAAAAACAGCAAGGACAACAACATCAATGACAGCAACAACAAAAAAACAGAACAACAACAATATCTGCATCCAACATGCATCATCTCTATAACATGCATTTTAATCTTCAACAAACATAACAATGATCATCCACAGCAACATGCAAGGACATCAATATCTTAGTAACAAGACAACAACAACAGTCCCCACAAACATGCATGCATCTTAACTCCAACAACATAACAATGATAATCCCCGGTTTTTAACAACATAACATAATAATCAATCCATTAAACATGCATTTACAGCCCTATATGCAATCTAGAAAGTTGGAAGGAGCCCCTTATCTTCGTTACGTTTTCTTGTTCGTTTACGTTACCGCGACTAAAACCGGCGAAACTCCCGCTCGCGTTGTTGCTACCAAAGTTGGTTCTCTAGTACCATAAAGATGAGAGGAATAACTTTCCTTCTTGACACTTTCTTATTCGAGGCTTGGATTTCCAAGTAATTTAAGTTTTGAGTATCCCTTCTCACTACCAACACAAACAGAACTGAACAGAGGAAGAAGAAGAAGAAGGCAGCTCGGGTAGGTGAGGGAAAGGAAAGAAACTATTTTCTCTTTCTTTCTAATTCTGATTTTCTATTTTTCCCTTTTTTTTCCCTTGCTTCTTGTAACGCCCCGGATTTTTGGTTCAAAACGTTACAAAAAAAAATACTTTTAGAAAAATTTACGATAATTTTTTTTTGTAAGAATATCTACATTTATACTTTTAAATAATTAGTAACAATCACATTTATGCTTTTAAATAATTAGTAACAATCACATTTGTTTAATATTATAAAAAAAAGTTTATTCAAGCTAAAATAAAGGAAAAATCAATTATTCCTAAACGGAAGCAAAAATCCACTTCCGTATTTATAGAATTCGAATGCATTTAAAAGTTTAGTGACAAAAATTAAAAAAATAAATAAACATAGAAATTTTGCGGCAATACTTATTATTACAAAATTGTCTTGAAAACCCCATTTTTACCCCACGTTCGCCGCACGTTAATACTCATCAATTACTCTTGAATCTCCTCGAACTCATTAGTACCTAAAATGTTGTTGTAAGGGTTAATTTTTTTCCATCATCCACATCAAACCAAAGCTAAACATATAGAAGAATAACACAAAACATATAAAGGTAAAAACTTGTAATTTAAAAGAAAAAAAAATGCGCAAACAGTAAATCGTATGTAAAAAAATATGCATAATGCATGCTCCTAAAACTATATGATCCGGATATAAACCTGCCACTAAGGCAACTTCCACACAGAAAGATCACCCATACCAATGGGGAAAATAAACCTGTCACTAAGGCAACTCCCACGAAGATGCATATACCATGACATGACCATATATTATCACAATTATACTCGCACACAGCCCACTAAGAATCATGTCATATACATTCAAAAAATCACCTTTTTAAAACCATCATCTTATTCACATCACAAAGATCACATATCACACATGCTTATCATGAGAATCATATATTCATAGACAAATAATCATTCAATAATAATTTTCACCATGTATGCATAAAAATCGGGACTTGACTTCATTTACATCATAAAGATTAAAACTTTATATATAACAAGAAACTTCAAACTCCAGCTCATAATACATCGTCAAAGTCAAAACTTTATCATATATATAACATAAGAAAAATCATATTTTGCTTCATATCCATCATAAAAATTAAAACTCTATCATATATAATATAAAAATTCATATTTTACTTCTTAAAAAGACATACATTACATATCGAACTCAACGTAAAGGATTTCATATTCCATTATTTTATTTTATTAGTCTACATTTATTTCTTTCAAAAGCAAGCAATTACAATTATTAGTTCTATGTCATCCAACTAACGGTCTAACTCAAATTTGTGTGGGGAAAAGCCCTTACCTTGGCCGCTTTTCTTCCTAGTACGAAACTCTAAGCTCCCACGAAGTTGTTCACACGAAGAGTTTGCCACACGAAGGAGATGAGGTGTGAAGGAGATGACGGCTAGGGTTTCGGTATTTTTTTCTGCTTACTATTACTTAGTATCGAAATATTGTGGACTTTAGGGAAAATTTAAAGTGGAGATTATTGGGTAGATAGTGTTGGGCCCAAATAAAGAATAGAAGGGAGAAAATATTATTTTATTTACTTATTATTCTTTTTTTCTTAACCTTGATCGTACAAAAACTAAGCCACCCACTCCAAGCCCAAATTTCTATTACGGGTTGGGTCACACCTAGCCACAAACCCTTAGCTCAAATTCTTCTTGTACTAAAAAAACATATATATATATATATATATAATTATATAAAACTTCTCCATTGATTATATAATTCTTACTAATAATTTTATCAACTACAATAAGTCGAACAAGACAAATAATTATCACACCTAAATTAATAATGAAATATATATATTTATAAGTCTTAATTATTTTAAATAATAAATTTAGAGGATGTTACACTTCTCACATGCAAACATATATACAGACACATACTTACATATATATATATATATATATATTTATATAATAATTAAACTTGACCCTCAAGTAACTAATTACTCCTGTCGCAATTATGTCGACAGATAAAATCTTAATTAACTGCCCGATATTTAATTAATCGTAATTAAATTAAATAATCATTCGTCCAATAATTTTACTCAATCTCAAAAATATTTATGTATATATATATATATATAAATATACATATATCAAATATTTTACAAATATCCCAAAATATACATGAAATTAAATCCATAATTTCGTTTTAAAATTAAGGGTCTTACATTACTATCCCCCTTAAATTAGTTTCGTCCTCAAAACTACGTGTCGATAAACAATTCCGGATGTTGCTCCCTCATCTTACTCTCCAGTTCCCAAGTCGCATCTCCAGTAGTCGGATTCCAAATCACTTTGACTAGCGGCCCCTTCCACATTCACATAAGTGAGTCTATCAAGAGTAATCCTGTAGCTAGGTACTCCCTCCACATAGAGTATAGATCCCATTAAGAGTTTCTATTATCTCAATATTTCATCGCTTTAGGAATCATGCTTCTGTTAGATATAATAACATGTTCATCTCATATCACTATGACTTGTTATTACGCATTGAACTTAATTCTTGGGATCTCCAGTCTTTTAGGTCGGGTTACCATCATGAGTGACTCAATGATTTATAAGCAATAGTCTCATCCTTTTGGATGTATTTATGACTTTCTCACTAGCTAATCCTTTCGTCAAATAATCTCCTAAATTATCATCAGTGCGTACATGATCCACTATTACAGCTCCTTTAGTAAGTAATTCTCTAACTGTGTTGTGCTTACGACGTATTTGTCGTCTCTTACCGTTGTAATAAAAATTCTCAATTTTTGTAATAGTCGCGGTACTATCGCAGTGGATCAACACAGCTAACATAGGTTTTTTCCTATAAAGGGATCTCAGCTAGCAAACATCTCAACCAGCTTGCTTTATCACTAGCAGTAACTAGTGCTATTATTTCAGACTCCATAGTGGACTGAGCCAATATCGTCTGTTCTTCGATTTCCAAGATACATCACTATTGGTTATACTAAAATTATAGCCACTGGTTGCTTTGGAGACATCTGACAAGGTGTTCCAATCAACATCACTGTATTTTTCAAGGACAGTAGGAAATTGTAAGACCCTTAATTTTAAATATTAATATTGGAATTAATGTCAAGGGCATTTTGGGAATTTTTTTAAATATTTAATATATGTATGTTTTAAGTGAATATATATATATATAAATATTTATTTTGAAGTATGAATTAAAATTATTGGGTGAAGAATTAAATTAATTTAATTTCAAGTAATTAAATTAATCGGACCACTAATTAAGGATTAGAGGCTAATTGCAAGATAATTAAAAGCTGAAAATCAGACAAGTGGCAAGTGAGGTGGCACCATGAGAGCCTATAAATAGGAGTGAGAAGGATGGTGAAGTCAGAACACCATTCCTTCCTCCTCACTGCCCATATTGCATGTACCAACTCCATCTCCCCTCCCATTCTGTCTCAGTTCTGCCATTCCCGAATTCAAATTGAAGAGAGGGAAATTCCTCCAAACACCATTAACTGAAATTCCAACCATAAAACCAGAAAACCCACAGTAGTAAAGTTAATCCCCACCTCGTTACGAAGCCAAAGAGCCCAGTTTTGCAGCAGCAAACTCAGGGAACAGTTTCGCCGTTTTTAGACGCAGAAAAGGGAACGCAGCAGGAACAAGAGAAATAGCATAGCAAGCTACAAGGGTAAGGGAACCTTCCATCTTTTAGCTGCATTAGGGTCACGAATGTGTGTTATTTCAGTTCTGTTTTTAAAAGAAAAACTGTTTTCGAAAAATGACATTTTGAAAGAAAATGCATTTTGTTGATATGTGATTATCCTGATGGTTGTTGCTGGCTGTTTTTCTAATAAAACATGCTGTTTTACTTATGGGTGAAAGCTGGAAAATGTTTGCATGTTATTTTAATGATGATTAAAATGCATGTCATAAAACTGTTTTGAAAATAGTCTTAAAATGCAAAAATGCATTCTGTTGAGGTTTGTTGTTCTCTTATGCTTGCATGTATTTCTGTGGTATCATGAAAGCTGAATACTTGCATGTTATTCTATTGTGTGATGAAAGATGAAATGCTTTACATGTCATTCTGTTGTTGAGAAAACTGAGTGCTTGCATGTCATCCTAATGTTTGATGAAGCTGAGTATTTGCATGTCATTCTGTTGTTTTGAGAAAAACTGAGTACTTGCATGTTTGCTCTGACGAGTGAGAAAACTGAAATGCTGCATGAGGTTCTGATGGTTTGAGAATCTGGATGATTCTAATTCTGGTTGTTTTGTGTGGTTCTGGTGACATTGATGATTCTGATTCTTGTTGTTTGTGTGATTCTGGTGACATTGATTATTCTGGTTCTGGTTGTTTTGTGTGTTTCTGGTGGTGTTGATGATTTAAAAGGAAAAAGGGATTTTAAATGAGGGAAGTGTTTTGAAAAAGTGCAGAATCCGTTTGATGATTGATTGTTATTTTTAAAGAAATAGTTTGAAAAACTGTTAATGTTTCAGGAAGTATTTCACTGGTTTTTCGAAGGTGTATTCGAATACAACATGAGTGTATTCGAATACAACCTGTCAAGTTTGGTTTTTCCTAAGTTTTCAAAACCTGTATTCGACTACGAGCCCCTATAGTCGAATACAAAAGAAGGATTTTTGCTTCTGACTAAACCTCTGTATTCGACTACGACTATGTCGTATTCGAATACATAAGTGAAATTTTAACACTGTATTCGCATCTGTAGTCGACTATAGGCATGCTGTATTCGACTACAGATTCGAGTTTTTCCAGAAACTCAATTTTTAGCTTCTGTATTCGAATACAAGGAAGCTGTATTCGAATACAGATTTGTGTTTTCCAGAAAAATCAATTTTAATCATTGTCATGTGAGTTTTAAAGTATTGAGAAACTTTGAGAAGGATTTAAATGATTTAAATGAGGTCTGTGAAATGGTTTTAAAGTGGAGGGGATGATGTTTTGAAAAACCTTTAAGGACATGGGAGAAATGCTGAAATTTTCAAGGTTTGGTCTTCTGTATTCGACTACAGGCATGCTGTATTCGAATACAGAATGTTAAAACTGCAGTTCATGCTTCTATATTCGAATACATGGGATATGTATTCGAATACAGATTCGAGTTTGCAGAAAATTCCAAGTTTTCAAGAGTGTTTTGTAAACCCTGAGTGTCTGGGGAATACTGGGAATGTTGTGGTGAGTTGAAGTGGAACTTTTGATGAGATTTTGAAGTAGTGGTGATGAAGTTTTAAAAACTTTACTGATGTAATGAAAGAGGTTGATTTATGCACTGAAATCTGCCTCTGTATTCGAATACCAGAGGGCTGTATTCGAATACAGAGAGTGATTCTATACTGTTTTGGCTTCTGTATTCGAATACAGAAGAGCTGTATTCGAATACAGATTCGTAAAACTCAGAAAAATCCCAGTTTTAAACACTGTGTCTGAATTTTTGAGAGGTTGGGAAAACTTTTCAAAGTGTGAATGATTAATTGACTGTTTAATCATGATTGTGATGATGTTATTTCTGACTGTGCTGTTATATTTTAAACATGATGGAAAGCATGAATTTCTGAGTTGCATTCTGTTTCTAGAGAAGTGAAACACTGCATATTCATGCATTGCATAGTCAAGTGGTACCCGCGATGGGCCACAGAGTAATGCGCAACCACGTGCTGATCTGTGAGCGATTGCACGAGTGCTGGTCTATGAGCGACTGCACTAGGTACTGATCTGTGAGCGATTGTACCTTGGTTTATGTCAAACGTGTTGGTCTGTGAGCGACTGCACTCGTGCTGATCTGTGAGCGATTGCACCCTGGTCATGAGGACCGTTAAATTGTGCTGGTCTGTGAGTGACTGCACCTTGGTGATTTCAAGAAAATTATGCATGAGCATATATGCATTACATTGAGGGATTTGACCGGTGTGTCACGATTGTTTATATGATGAATGTTGGAAATTAATGTGTGTGACTCCCAACCCTGCAATTGGAGGAGAGATACATGAGTCTGATGCAGTAGAGAAGCGCGAAGAGCTGAGACCAGTAGCGACTGAGATTCCGGGTCCATCTAGGATTTCTTATGATTGCTACGAGATTCCGGCACCGCCGAAGCGGCCACGAGTGTGTATTGACTTGACTTCTGAGGAGACCGATCCCTCTATGTACGAGGAAGAGGAGGAGGTTATGTCGAAGCGAGCTGCAGAGTCAGAAGAGACTTGCGTGGGATGCAGAGGGAATCCGTGCTACTGCAGCTTCAGCGCATGATCAGTTAGACTTAATGTATTAGGTTTTGGGTTGAAATTGTAATTTGTCTTATTTTGGGAATACTGTACTATTTTCCGCTGAACCATGTACTCTGATATTTGCTGTTGATGTATTATGACAATGATATTTTGGAATGTGTTAATGTTTAAAAACTAATTTCCAAGATAAGTACTTAGTGATAATCCTGATGAAGTATTTGGTTTACGTTCATCGATTAATCTATAACGTACTATTTTACGAAGAACTTTATTTTAATTCTTTTGAAATAATTTTGGGAAAACTTATTTTAATTATTAATTTAAAAAAAATGCACCCGCGCTGTGTTTTAAACTCGGGGTGTTACAGAAATCTTTGATAATGTAATCCTAGACTCATGGTTCTTTTTAGGTATCTCATGACTCTTTCGATAACGTGCCAATGCTCTGTACTAGGTCTATTGGTAAACCTGCACAATAGTCCCACGACGTAGGCAATGTCGGGTCTAGTACAATATGTGGCATACCTGAGGCTGTCAATGATGCTCACATATTTAGTTTGCCTAACACCTTCACCAATATTCTTAAAAAGTTTCACACTTGGATCATATGGTGTGCAAGCAAGTTTACAGTCAAAGTATTTACATTTCTTTAGGATCTTTTCAACATAATGAGATTGATCCAAAGAAATTCCTTTTTTTGACCTAGTAATTTTGATTCCTAAGATTACATTCGTTTCTCTGAGGTCTTTCATATCAAAGTTGTTAGTCAACAATGATTTCACAGTATTTACAACATGAATGTTTGAACCAAATATGAGTAAATCGTCTACATAGAGACCTATGATAGTGCAAATGCCATTTTCATATTTGTAATAAATACATTTGTCACTTTCATTCACTTTAACCTCATTCGATATAAATAAGTTATCAAATTTTTCATGCCATTGCTTAGGAGCTTGTTTAAGACCATACAAAGATTCATCTAACTTACAATCCTTGTTTTCTTGTCCATGAATTAAAAAACCTTCAGGTTGTTCCATATAGATTTCTTCTTCCAGATCACCATTTAAAAAAGTTGTTTTAACATCAATTTGGTGTATCACCAAGTTATGAATAGCTGCTAGAGAAATGAGTACCCTAATGGATGTTATTCTAGTGACTGGTGAAAAAGTGTCAAAGAAATCTATATTTTCTCTTTGCCTAAAACCTTTGGCTACAAGGCGTGCCTTGTATTTATCAATAGTTCCATCGGGTTTTAGTTTCTTTTCCAAAATCCATTTACAACCTATTGGTTTGCAACCATGAGGCAAGTCTAATATATGTCAGGTCTTGTTAGATTCTAGAGAATCCATTTCATTGTTTATAGCTTCTTACCAAAGATTTGCATCCAATGATGACAAGGCTTCTTTGAGATTTGCAAGATCCTCTTCTAAATTATAGGCTATATATTCTGGTCCATAATCTTTAGCAACTCTGATTCTCTTACTTCTTCGAGTTTCCAATTCACCTTGTTTGTTGCTTTCAGTGCTTCTTGTCACGGGAGTATGACTTGGTTCGCCCACCCCACTATTTCTCGATTTGAAAGGTAATTTATTTTCATAGAAGTCAACATCATTTGACTCTATGATCACTTTTGCATCTAGGTCATAAAACCTATACGCTTTACTGTTTACTGCATACCTAATGAATACATATTCATAGGCTCTACTGACGAGTTTAATTCGTTTTGGATTGGGGATTCTGACATAAGTCAGACAACCCCATGTTCGAAGATAAGACAAGTTTGGTTGTCTTTTCTTTATTATCTCATAAGGAGATGTTTTGCTTTTAGATTTTGGAACTCTACTCAAAATATAGCAAACAGTCAAAATAATTTCCCCCCACCAAAGAGATGCAACACCAGAGTTAAGCATAATAGCAACAACTAGTTCAATCAGAGTCTTATTCTTTCTTTCAGTTTTACCACTCCTTTCAAGTGAATAAGGTGTTGTGGTTTCATGTATAATTCCTTGAGTTTTATAAGAATCATTAAATAAACTAGAATCATATTCTATTCCTCTATACTACGAAATATCTTAATCTTTCTACTAAATTGATTTTTAATTTCAATTGCAAAGATTCTAAACATGTCAAGCATTTCACTTTTATTTTTTATTAGATATACAAAAGTATAGGTAGAACGATCGTCAATAAAAGTGATAAAATAACAATTTTCATTTCTTATTAACGTCTCATCAAGTTCACATATATCAGAGTGTAATAAATCTAAAGACTCAGATTCTTTAACTACAGATTTATGTGAACTCTTTGTTATTTTAGCTTGACTACAAAAATCACATTTTTTTCAAAATCATTTAAAGATAACATTGATATTAAACCTGAGTTACTTAAGTTTGAAATAACATGTGTTCACATGACAAAGTCTATCATGTCAAATATTAAAATCACACAACATGTAAAAGGAGACATTCTTAATTTCAACATTTAAATTTAAACATGCCTCAGATATAAGTAAACTCTGCCTAATTCAGAAAAATAATAAACATTTTTTTTTCTAGAGATAAGTTATTACACTCTTTAGAGAAAATTCTTTTGTTTTAAGAATTTTTGAAATTCTTCCAAACAGAGGCAGTTTGTCGATAATAATCAATTTGAAATTCATCTAAAGTCATACCTTAAGATGATCTCCTGAGATATCTTTTGAATTTCTCCACGTATTTGTCATCGGTAATCTGATACTTTGATACTCGAGGTAGCGGCTACAACACACTTTTTAGCTCGAAGTTCCTCGGTATCATATTTCTTCTTTATAGCATTTCAGGCTACAACACACTTTTTAGCTCCAACTTCCCCTTCTTTATAGCATCTCATACATGTCTAGCACTATTGTTGGAACTGTAGTATTCATATAGATCATCAACAAGTCTATTAAGAATATAATTCTTATAAAGGTAATCATTACCCTCCCATGGGTTAATTCTTCAACTTTCTTATCATTTTCTGTTTGCCTCAAAGAAATAGATGCAGTAATGTTTTCGGTTGACATGGCAGAAAAAACGTCTTAAAATTGTTATTTTCTGAGTTTGAAAAAACTGTTTAAAAATCACATTTTGTGCCACCGAAGATATTACTGAGTTGAGTCGTGGACTAGGTCGCTCTCTTTAAGACGTTTCGCGGTACTGCCTAAATTGTGTAAGACATACTATCAACCACGACGTCCCCAAGATAAAACAGATTCACTGTATCAGAGTTCCATTGCATCGTAGAAAACTGTTATAGAATTACACCCTCAATATGGCTGTTAAAGTCACTCTCAATATAAAAGGACTGTGGCATGCGGCATAAAAACCACTCTAAAAGGATATTGGTATTATGACCACTCAAAAATCGACGGAACTACGACATAACAATCACTCTAAAATATCGAAGGGACTACGGTACAATGCCGCTCTAAAATATTGAAGGAACTACAATACAATACTACTCTAAAATATTGAAGGGATAGAAAGAAAGAAAGAAAGAAATGAGAGAAGTGGCTCGGTAACAATCGAGTAGAATATAATAAGAGGGAGAAAAGAAAAAGTTGGAAAATGCATCCAATTTTAGTGTGTTTTTCACAATAAATTGACACTATTTATATAATGATGGAAGCATACCCACATATGTTTTCTATCCAAAGTGAGACTTCAACAAAATTTTGAGAATATTTATATAGTGATTAAAATTACGCAAAATGAAAGTTTTTCAATGTGTAACTTCAACAATTTTTAATGTCCCTGAGTTTCACTTTGCAGATTTAGAAATTATCATATATCATCAATCATATAAATTACAACAAAGTATAAGTAGCAGAACAAATCTGATTCTATGTATAAGAGGATGAAGTTCAATTTGACACTCTAAAAGCTAATGTTAATGTGTCGCAGTCCATTAGAACTGAAAATCACAACAGAGTAACATGTCATCGTCCACATTACTGCAAGATGATCATGGCCCTTCAACTTTTTCTTGTAATAACACCCTTACTTCGAACTCAGGGTGAAAGCTGAGAGTACAAAAGAATGTAAGATGGAATTGTAAACGTATATGTTCTATATGAATTACATTATAAAATTTAAGTTATTATTTCCAGGTGCAGGTGCTGACATGATTTAATAAATGCTTGCATACAAAAAAGAAACAAAAATCTTATATTATCTGGTGAGAATATATTTATTCATTGTAATTATTATCTAATCAAACAGAAGTACCAAGAAAAGGTCTAGCGCATCCATTACCATCTCCTTATAGTCATTGTAGTATTCTTGAGCCCTACTACTTTGATAAAAGTAGTTGCTTGAAACCACTATTAGAACAGGATGCCTTTGTTCACCATGGCTAGTCCAGAGTCATGTAAACAAATGCGAAACCAATGTGAAGTTAAGAATTCAATTCATATTCAAATTACCGGTCTATTTAAGAATAAGTAGTAAATATTTATTTTATAATTTTTTAAATTTATCAATGATAAATATGTATCCTGTATTTTTTATGTATCAATAACATATAATTGTTCGATTTTTTTTTATATTTATCGAATATTTATCATTTTTTTTTAAATTTTACCAATAATAAATATGTGACTCATATTTTTTATGTATCATAACTATAAAATTTTTTCCTTATTTTTTATTTGTGATAATATTTATCAATAATAAATATTTATCCTTAATTTGTTAATACATGAATAATAGAGAGTGAATAAATAATACATTTGTTAATAACTAAAATGTTGAATAAAGAACTAACATGTTTGAATAAAGAAGTGTTTCAAAGTAAAATATTCCTAATTTTAATTAGATACCAATTGATGGAATAAGTGTAGTTGTATAATATCTAATGTATTTTATTTATATATATATATATATATATATTATTAAATGTACAAAGACACTTGTTTGCGTTTCTTAAATATTTTTTATTTTTATTTATTGATTTATTTTATCACAAAATTTGAAGCAAAACATGGACTAAGGAGTAGGGAGTGCGATTGAATTGGAAGCAAAACAGTGTTGACGTCGTAACCGTAAACGGATGAGACTGAGACACGAAAGATGCTGAGGGTGGCAGTGCGATTGAATTGGAAGCCACTATCTTCCCTCCCTCTAACTCGTTTCACGCGCCAAAACCCTAAGCTTCTATTCCCCACCTCCAAGCTCTTCTGTTCCGCTTCTCTTCAAACTTCACCTTCTCTCGATGGCGAATTGGACCCATACCTCCGTTGTTCCATGCCGCACAAGCCACTCCGAGTTGCCGTCCTTATCAGCGGAGGCGTCGACAGCAGCGTTGCTCTCCGGCTACTCCACGCCGCCGGCCATTCTTGCACCGCTTTCTACCTCAAAATATGGTTCCAAGTATGTTTTCCTTCGTTTTCATCCATTAACCGTTAATTCAACTATTCCTCCACGCACTTTTCTGTTTTCAGATTATTGCAATGAAATTGGTTTCCTTGATTTTCTGTAGGAAGACTTTGAGAATTTCTGGTCGGAATGTCCTTGGGAAGATGATTTAAAGTATGCAAAAGACGTTTGCAATCTGGTAGTATTTATTTTTCACTTCCTTATTTTATGCAATGCTATCACATTACCGATGTAAATTTTAAACGGTATTTGTATTTATTTATTTTTTTCAGGTTCAAGTACCGTTAGAAGTTGTTCATTTGACTGATGAATACTGGAAAAACGTGGTATGCAAGACCCCCTTCTGCTACTATTTATCCCTATAAACTCAATTAATAGCATTTTACTAGAATTTTAAGTTTTTGACAGAACTAGACTTTTAAGTTAACAAATACGTTCTACTTGCAATATCAGTGTATTGCATCAGCCTATGAAACATAGACACTGACAGGTCGACTTTGACACAGACACCGATAATAATTTTTATAAGTGTCAGTGTCGGGTTGGTCTCCAATAATGTCGCCATTAATTTAAAGTGTCTGTATTATATAGGCATCAGCCACTGTGGCTCTGCCTCATATTTGACTTATTGAACTGTTTATCAGGTTTCTTACATCATTGATGAGTATCGGTGTGGTCGAACTCCAAATCCGGATGTTCTTTGCAATACTAGAATAAAGTTTGGTATGATGCATTCAATCCAATCTAACTGCTTTGTAACTATTTAGTGTTTTTCTTTTTTCCTGTTTTATTAATCAAATGTTTTTAATGATAGGTGCATTTTTGGATGCAATTGGTGATATGGGTTTTGACTATGTTGCCTCTGGGCATTATGCAAATGTTATCCATCCATTTGTGGATCAGATGGATGGGCCTTCCATTCTAGAACTATCACAAGACATGGTATGGATATGAGAATTACTTTTGTGGTTACAAGAACTTGTATGCATTTGTGTTGTAGGTTATACTCCTGTACTTCAACTCTTTTGAAGAATTATCACTGACTAACTACCTATGTTAAATTGTTTATAGAAGTATTAAGTTTTTTCATATTTATATGCTTGCCTGTTTATTAGTCACAAAAACAATGTTGGATGCTCTTATATTTAGTTTCTAATGTGGTTTGAAATTTTAGGTAAAGGATCAAACTTACTTCCTATCACACTTAACACAGTCCCAGCTGAAGCGACTTCTTTTTCCACTTGGTTGTATTCCCAAGGTTTGTTGTGACTAGTTCTGTTTTCAACGCTGAGATTTCATTTAAACTTGTCGGTGGTTTAGTCGTTTTATGATGCTAGCAAGAGAATTCAAGCAGTGTAAATTGAGAATACTTAGTTCCTATAGTTGTTATTTGGGATTCAATTTTTTTGTTGTCCTGTGACTGGCATTGTTTTCTTTATTTAAAACATCACTTGCTGTCCAATTTTTTCTGAGGTCTGGAATAAGAACTTGGGCAATATATTTTCTGAATACATTTTTAAACAAGCTGAGTGTCCTTAATTTTAGCTTGAGGTTGAAATCTAGAAATTATTTTGAAGTAACCAAGCATAAAGGCCAACAAGATGTTCTATGTGAGGATCTTATTACTTTATTATATTATATTGTACATGCAGACAAAGTTTTACTATAACATAGCACTACATGATGTTATGGAGAAATTTTCACTCTAACTTCGTCTCCTGCCACATCATCTGCAGGATGAAGTCCGCAGGCTTGCCACAAAATTTGATCTACCAAATAAAGATAGAAAGGATTCCCAGGGAATATGCTTTTTGGGCAAGGTATTAGTGGTGAACATATCTTTTATTTCACATCTATTTTAATGTTTGACAAATATATGGTTCATCATAAATACTCTTGATTTTCCAAACAGTTTTAAAAGAGGCTGATAAAGATAAAATGACACTTATGGCAATGTCCACTATAAATTATTATAATTATTCTTTAATTTTTAAAACTTCAATGCCATCATTTTATTCGAAGTTATATAAATATTTTGATTTTTGAATTAAATCTTGAAGTTGATTTTATTTTGTAATTCTATCCGTGTCATAGATAAAATTCAGTGAATTTGTTGCAAGACATATTGGGGAAAAAGAAGGTATCATACTGGAAGCCGAGACAGGAGATTTCCTTGGCAAACATCTGGGCTTCTGGTTTTATACTATTGGTCAACGCCAGGGTCTACGCCTACCTGGAGGTCCATGGTTTGTACCCTCTCTATTTCTTTCTGGCACTCATTGTATTTATCTGATGAATTTCCTATCACATGGTATACACTCCATTTTATGTTGAAGATAGATAGATCCACATTGGACTGATAGATCTGTTACTGTTACTTAATAGGTTAGATAGAGAAAATAAATAAGCCTTGTCGCTGATAAATCAGAAGCAAAGGTTGGAGAGTAGGCATCTTGTTAATTGAGTGATTAGGGTCTTTTGACATTGGGATTTGGGCAGACCCTCGATGAGTTGCCATTATTATGTAATCAAGGAAATTCTTCCCCATTTTTTCTATAATGATAACTGTTGGTTCCTATCATGTAGGTGCAGAAATATGTAAATGTGAATCTATGTTACTTGTCTGTAATGTAATTCTTAATTTCGTTCATTCATTTGGATGGTCAATTTTATACTCGACCTTGAGTCGTTTGAAAATTTTATTTCATAGCATTCCTGTTACTCAAATTTAGAACTTGTGAAAAAAAGTGTCCCTTTTGTCATCTTAATGCAGGTATGTTGTTGAGAAGGATATTAAAAACAATGTAGTTTTTGTGTCCAGAAACTACTTTTCCCTTGACAAAAGAAGGCGTGTATTCCGTGTTGGCTCTTTAAAATGGCTTAGTGGGTTGCCCCCTAGCCAGACAAATCAGCTTCGCTGCAAGGTGGATGGATATTTTGAATATCAACTTCTCTTCCCCATTATTACAAATGTTTTCCATATTTACAGTACTTCAAGTTTTAGTATCTTAACCTTTTCAGGTGAGACATGGTCCTGGGTTCTATGATTGTAGCTTACAAATGGAGCTTGAAGGAGAAAACCCAATTGACTCTGCTGTTGTCCGAATATCTGAAGATGATCAAGGCCTAGCGGCTGGGCAGTTCACAGCCTTCTATGAGGGAAGAACATGCATTGGTTCTGGTCTGATTTTGGAGTCCTGGGATGATCAAGGTTTTCCAGTATGCGCGAAAGCTTTAGAAATTGCAAGAATGAAAGATAAATCAAAGATTGGTAATCCAGTTAAGATAAAAGTTAAACCAGATAACCCGCAAGAAGTGTGTGATTCCACAGAATTGACAACCAAAGCATCGCAAGGGAGTGAGAAATTCTAGAGTTGCTGCCACAGAACCAAACATGTCAACTTGTCAGATGAATGCAGATCATGTATTCCCTTTCATCAGCTTCAAAAAATTGGCAGACACGGGCTTACATATACATGTAATTGTTCACGTATGTAAAAAGATGTTTGGTACCTGTCTCTGTCAGGCACTGGGAAGATTTCTTTAGAGAATTAGTATTTTTCTGTGGGAAGGAAGCTACTTAAATTGCAAATGCAAGGTAGATAGGAAAGTAGGAGCCTCCATTATTCGGTGTTTTAAATTATGTAACAGGCACATTGGTTAGAAGGGCAAATGGATCCTCTATACCAAGTGAAAGGGAGATAATAAACTGAACCGAGAGAATAAGTAAGAGAAGTAGAATTTATGAGAGTGTAGAGGGAAGGGAGATGTAAGGAAGATGGATGGAGAGAATCTTACTCCGAAAGAAGGTACTTTATTGGTAATATACCTAATATGTGTTTCTCTACCCATGAGTTATTGGATGAATAATTTCTTGATTTGGATTCAATCAATGCAAAAAGAAAAAAAAAATTATTACATGGCATGGACAAAAGTAAACTTGCATAGCATCATTTGAAGGGTGTTTCTTCTCCCTTTTTCTTATGTCCTCAAATGCGTCTAGATTAACCAATTTGGATGTATAAAATACATTTTCGGATTGACTAAACGAAAATATGAAATTTTTAAAAAGACTTGGGAGAGAAAAGATACTCTCACTCATTTAAAAGCCTTGGCTTCGATCCATCAATTTCACGCTTATTTCGTGATTAAATTTTGAATATATCTACGACCACCTTGTGTTGCAATTAAAAACTTCTCTTAATAAATTTCTCACGAGCCATCTAAAAATTATAATAGTTATATTTTCATATGTTATATAATAAATTTGAAAATACTATAAATTATGTAAAAAAAATTATGGTGGTTTGGTTTCTATTTTAGAGTGATTAGAGAATGGTGATGTCAATTTTGAGGACAAAATCGTAGGAGTACTCTTTTGCCTCCCCCAGTATAGGAGAGGGCAGTGCACCAAGCAGGGAAGAGGGTTGACATAAAAAAGCGGGAGATATGGGGAGTCTTGGATTTTGAGTCTAACTCCATCTCATAAATTTAAATTTGGTTGGTGTGATGAGAATTTTTTGAGTTTTATAAGTTATTGATTAGTCGTATTTTTAGCCAATATCATGCATTAGTTTTCTCCAAATACACCTCATTGTGCCTCAAGACTATTGAACTTAATGTATAGATTCTTTAAATGACTCATTAATAAATTCAGATAAATTTTGGTACTTAATAGGTTTTGAGCAACACTCTCCCTATAAAATTGACTTATAAGACTTGGTTTATTTTTCTCAATAGATACGTTGAAAGAAAAGAGAGGGGAGGGCAGTCAAGGAGAGAATAAGAAAAGAAATAATATATATAGAAAGGAGAGAAGAAGGTAGAGAAAACTGTCAAAATGGCCCTATCAAGTTGGATTGCCTAATATGAGCTGATTCGGTGTCATTATTGGGTTAGATTGCCACTTACAAGTTGTGTTGGTTTCACTTTTATATCTAACTTGTCAATTAAACTCTTTTTAAAGTATTTAGATTTAGATAAACAATGAACTAGTTTTTTTTTTAAAATTAGGTATCTATATCCAAAACAACAAAACTAATATCTCAAATCAAATAAAAAAAATGTTGTAAAATACAACAACAGATATCAGTATTTCGAATTAAATAAGATTATAATAAGTGGTAAAATTATCGAATAATATAATCAGATTTGTTTTAGTATTTTATTAGCGTTGTACAATATGCTTGCATTTGGTTAATATGATTAAAATTAAAAAT
Organism: Cicer cuneatum; assembly: GCA_037974295.1. Classification (NCBI taxonomy): domain Eukaryota; kingdom Viridiplantae; phylum Streptophyta; class Magnoliopsida; order Fabales; family Fabaceae; genus Cicer; species Cicer cuneatum. The sequence goes on from JBBPBO010000005.1 coordinate 77,397,494, forward strand.
ATGGTAAATATTACAAAATTCATATATATGAAAAGGAAGAAATGATTTATCATTAATTTATTATTATCTTTTTACCCTTCATCCATTTCCTATTTCACCCATTTTATAAATTATGCTACCATGTGGTCAAACTTTGTGATCAATGGCTTCTTAGTACTTCTCTTAAAAGAAAATTGAAAGTTGTGCTTGATACTTTGAAAATTAAGAAAAGTGATATCTTCAATTCAAAAATTGTTTATTAAGATTACCTATATTTTTATTGAAACGGATTAATAATAAGATGTAGTAAGATTTAATTTCTCTAAAATGAGTAATATTATACATAAATGGAAGAGATAAAACCCGCCAAATGTTGGATCCTCACAATTTGAGATATTTTTTTACTTCACTTTCATTTCATCAGCAATGGCTTATCTTTCCCAGTTACATCATTTTCCCACACCCATCTCTTACTTTACCGTCGCTAAAACCCCAAACCCCATTTTCTCATCTCTCAACACACTTCCTTTTTCCACTTCAATTCTCTCCGCGCTTTCTCACACAAAATCTATTTCACTCTCTCGCCGGAGCATCTCCCGCTCCGTCCCACAATTTAGCACCGGTGAATTCTCAGGCACTGGCGATGACGATGAACTACCAGACGAATTGGACCACCACGTCAACTATTCCGACGATGATGATGAAATTGATGTCGTCACGCTCGAGCAAGAAGCAAAGGATGTAGTCCTGGAGTATTCAAGCTCCCTATCTCGCGTTTTGAGTATCGGTGAGTTTTTGCGTCATTGCGGTTTGAGTTTTCCATGATATTTGCATTCTTCAATAATCAGTTTTTGATGTTTGATGATTTTAGATGATGAGAAAAGTGATGTCAAGGAAACGGCTAAAACCTCCAAGAGGAGTAAACAGAAGAAAAAAATTGTTAGTATACTGTTCAACTCTATTCAATATGAAAATAATTCATGATATACTCTCATAAATTGCATGTGCTAAGTGGCAAAATATGATAGTATAATTGATAATTTGATATCATATCTTCACCGAAAATTGAGGCAGCCAATTTTGGTTTGTAACTAGTTAGAACTTGAATTCTATATATAATTTTTTCAAAGAAATTGAAATAAATTAGGGTCATTTGCTGAACTTTCGTCTATTTTGAATGGCAGATCCCTGACAATCTTCTCCCAAGGATTGCTATTGTTGGAAGACCGAACGTTGGAAAGTCAGCATTATTTAATCGTCTCGTTGGGGTATTGAATGTTTCTTCTAGCTTTATTTTTTCTCATTGATTCTTTCCTGTTTTGATCCATGCCATAGATGTTCGACGAAGTTTTATGTTGTCTATTGACTACCTAACACAACCCTCTCCTTTTATCCGGGCTTGGGACTGGCTATGAATAACAATGCTAACATAGGCAGGGGAAGACCTAGGAAAACTACAAGAGAAACTATTAGGAAAGACCTAGAGATTAATGAGCTGGAAATAGATATGATTGAAAGTTATGGCGTCGTTTGATCCATGTAGCCGACCCTACTTAGTGGGATAAGGCTTGTTGTTGTTGTTGATTCTTTCCTGTTTTGGGGTAATTAACATTTGGAAATTTTGACCAGGTGAAATTGATTCGTTATGAAAGTTGTTTCCTTTCTGCTTGAATTGTAGGGAAACAGGGCAATAGTTGTGGATGAACCTGGGGTTACCAGGGATCGTTTATATGCCCGATCATATTGGGGAGAGCATGAATTCATGGTAGTGGACACTGGTGGTGTTCTCACTGTTTCAAAATCACGAACTACTGTTATGAAAGAGCTGGATATTACTACAACCATTGGTATGGATGGTATTCCCCTTGCCTCTAGAGAGGCAGCTGTTGCTAGGATGCCATCAATGATTGAGAAACAAGCTATTGCAGCTGTGGAAGAATCATCTGTTATTATTTTCTTGGTTGATGGTCAGGTATTTATTTGTTTGCATATTTTTCCTTGTCTTCCATGGTGTATCTACGTTCTCTTGATTCTTTTTGTAATATAATGGATATATAAAAAGGATTACAAGATATCTAAAAAAGTGGATTTTACTTGTTTTGAGTTTTGATGGTTCTCAACCACTAGTGCTTCCTCCTTGTGCACCACCATAATTATACAATTTTGGTTATTCTGCAGCCTGGCTGAATCTTCAAAGCTTTTAGTTATTTTTGTCCAATTTTAAATTATTTGTGGTACCAATCTGGCTACAGATAACATAGTTGTGCATTATCAAAATGAGATATCAATTTTTGTTTTCTTATACTTCTTCTAAGTGCATGATATGATAAACTTTTTCTTGAAGCCACTTCTAATCATAACCTGAAGACAGTAATGATAATTATGCTGAACAGGCAGGTCTAACAGCAGCTGATGTGGAGATTGCTGATTGGCTACGTAAAAACTACTCAAATAAATGTACCATTCTTGCAGTTAACAAGTGTGAATCTCCACGGAAAAGAATTATGCAGGCATCTGAATTTTGGTCCCTTGGGTAAGCTATATCGGTGGAGGATACATGCTTGAGGTGTGGCTAAACACCGTAGAACTTGGTCTTGAGACTTAGTTAGTTTAATAAAATATGCACTTATTCTGATGTTTTCTTGACTTGGATCCTTAGGACTAAAACTTGATATGTGGTTGTTTTTTTGTTACATATTTTTTTTTTCGGTGTCTAAGTCATGGATATGATTTTTAAATGTGCCTCAACAAGCATGAATTGTTTGTGTACTGGTTTTAAGAAACCGTCGAGATCAAAGGTGGTGTTCAATACACTTACCTCACCTTTGCCAACATCTAAACTAATACTTGAGAGGAATTGGATTATCCACTTTGATTGCGTGACAGTTAATTTTATAATAACAAGCTAGTTCGAGTGGTTAAATTAATTATGGTGTGATTAATGTTAAACTAAGTTTAGTTAATTGTACTTACATATTGGTTCATTAAAAAAATGATAGAACCATCTTTATGTATTGAAAGTTACCTCATTTTTTACTAGGTGCATCTTCAAGATTCCTCTTAATAGTTTGTATGGGTATATGTATGTAGGGATTGACTATGGTCAAGCGTAAGATCTTGGTTGTTATGTTGTTATGTAGATATCACAGCTATTACATATTTAATAAAGAAACTTCATTTCTCTTGCTGATTTGATCCTTTTAGAAGCAATGAAATTGTTGGTTTAACATCTTGATACTTCCTGAACATATAGAGAGACAAAACATTGTCTCACATTGTGTCTGACAAGTAAGTGTTATTTGAAGAGCTACTGTAAAACTTCATTTGGAATTGTCTTGATTTTCAAAATTGATTTTGGTTAATATTATGTTTGAAGTTAAGTGATTTATATTTGAAATGATTTATATTATAAGTAATTTTGTAGTAAAACTTGGTTCAAAATTCTCAACTCAATGTTACAAAAGCAACAGTTTTTCACTTCTACTCAAATGTGGTTTTTGACTTTTGAGGACAAACTTGATTTTGATATAAAACATCAAAAAATAATTTTCCACACAACCATGGTTGAGTGGTTATTATGCCAATTCAAACATACACTGCATAGCTCTTGCATCATGTTGTTTATTGATACTTCCCTAAGTATCATATGTTCTAATCAACAAGTTCGTTGCTGTGGTTACTGATATGTCAGGCTTGAACCAATTCCAATATCAGCTATATCAGGGACTGGAACTGGAGAGCTTCTTGACCTTGTTTGTTCAGGGATACATAAAGTTGAGGTTTGTTTTTCATAAATATTGAATTCTCTTCTGCATGTATGATTGTCAATGAGTAACTTTAGGTGATACTTTTTACTGTGTAGCAAGTTGAATTGACTATTGACTATATTATACATTCACCAACCGACAATAAATTTTTGATTCATTTGGAATTATTTTTTCACCATAAAACCAGGGATCACTTTGTTTTAATCTTATTTTGAAACCGTCGATTTTTTTTTTTTAACTTGTGCTTAATTTTATGTTAAACAATAGGAGCCAAATAATGTTGTTGAAGAAGAAGATTATGTTCCTGCAATTTCAATTGTTGGTAGACCAAATGTTGGCAAAAGTAGCATTTTGAATGCACTGGTTGGTGAGGACAGAACAATAGTCAGCCCTATCAGTGGCACTACACGTGATGCTATTGATACAGAATTTATCGGAGCAGATGGCCAGGTTTGTTTCTTTTGGTGACTAACTAGTAACTATTTGGTCTCTAGTACCACAGAAGAACCCAGTGACTACTTCAAACATGTTAGTATGTGTTGCGAGAAAGAAACTTTGAAAAGGATTAGTTGATTATAATGTTTCCCGTCCAAACTTTGTTGGTTTACGGCTGTATATTTTAGGACCATACAAGACTGTAATAGTGGATTGGTATGTTTTAGAATTCGGATCAGCATGATAATCGTTTTCTTATTTTCTTTCTCTAGAAGTTCCATCTTATTGATACGGCTGGAATCAGGAAAAGGACAGCTGTAGCTTCAGCTGGAAGTACAACAGAGGCTTTGTCAGTGAATCGAGCATTTCGTGCTATTCGGCGTTCTGACGTTGTTGCTCTTGTCATTGAGGCCATGGCTTGTATCACTGAACAGGTTCCCAATCAATGTTTTTATAGATGAAAAACAGATTTGTTTTAACTTCTGGTTGTAATACGGCATTACTGCATTAAATGACCTTAAATGTAAATGGGATGCAATGCAACATGCATGTTGTTCAATTATTAATATTTTCCCTTTGTTATTGTTACTAAACTATCTCATATTTCTTAAAGGACTACAAGATAGCTGAAAGGATAGAAAAAGAAGGGAAAGGTTGTGTGATCGTTGTAAACAAGTGGGATACAATACCAAATAAAAATCAGCAGACTGCATTACATTATGAACAAGATATCAGAGACAAGCTTCGATTACTTGATTGGGCACCAGTTGTTTATTCTACTGCTCTAGCTGGCCAAAGTGTTGAGAAGTAAGTTTTGGCTGGAAAATATTTGAGTCATTTAAGGTGCATCCTGCATAGTATGTTAATTTTGTCCTTTCTTTGAAATCTCCCAATTTTTCCTTTAAAACAAGTTCTCCCTTCTTAGGCATACTGGCATGCGTATCAGTTAACAAATATAAATTTGAATCTCACTTGGTTAATGATACCAAACTTTGTATATTTTATTGACATTTGCAGTTGCAATGTAGTGGCCATGGTAGACTTTATGTAGTAGTCAAATTATCATCTCTGCAGAATTTTGTGGAGCGTAAATCTTCAAATTAGTCCTCCAAAGATTAGGGTGTTATGACATTTGATATGAGAATATAGCCCTCACATAGATTTTTGTCTCTAAATTAGTCCTTAAAGATGTGAACTTGGTGACAGTTTTGTATTTTTGTAGGGCTAATATGATGAGACAATAATCTTTGAGGGAGTAATCTGGTAACAAAAATCTTTGAAGAACTAAAATGGAGACACCCTAATTTTCAGAGGACCAAATTAAGAGTTATACTTTTTTATATACTAGTATTTCTTGATGTGTGGTAAAAAAATATCTTAGTCGTCTCGGGGGCTCAAGTGATGCAAATGGAAATGGACTTAAGAACTTGGCTGTTTTGGGGATCTTTTCAATTTATATTTGGGTCAACTTTGCTTTTTCTGGCTGTATCATGTAACTAGTCTTTGGTTGATAGGTTTTTTGGATGTAGAGAATAACTTGGTATTATAAATGTCAAAATTATGATTTATCCAGGTCTGGTATTTTTCATTGTTGTTAATACCCTAAGTGAGTATCTGATTAATAATTATTGTTTTGAACAAAAGGATTATTGTTGCTGCTAGTGAAGTTGAAAAGGAGAGATCAAGAAGACTGGGTACATCTATATTGAATCAAGTAGTGCAGGAAGCAGTAACTTTTAAGCCTCCTCCCAGGACACGGGGTGGAAAAAGAGGGCGTGTTTACTATTGCACTCAGGTATTTACATCTTGCAACTTTGGTGCAATACCCATGAGCTCCTTTGATTGAACTTTATGGCTTATGCACTTATAAATTATCATATAACTACTTGGTATCTTATATATTCTTACTGGACGTCCTCTTGCAGGCTGCTATAAGGCCTCCTACATTTGTGTTCTTTGTCAATGATGCAAAACTTTTTCCTGAGACTTACCGTCGTTTTATGGAGAAGCAACTGCGTACAAATGCAGGATTTCCTGGTACCCCCATTCGTCTTTTGTGGCGCAGCAGAAGAAAAATGGAAAAAGATGAAGGTCAGTATTTGTTTGAAGTGTTTGTAATATAAGTATTTTTAATACTATACCCTCTGGTTTTTGCTTTAATTTTTATTTATTTTGCTGACCCCTTCCCTGGGACAATTATTAATGATGCATGTATATATGATTTGCTCACAGGCAAAATGGTGACAAGTACCAAAGAAAATAATGCGTCACACCGCCGTAGAAAATTGATAACAACTACACAGTAGGAGCGGACATTTTTTCGTATAAAAGAATTGGCTACGGTTCAGTTTGTGTTGAGAAAAGTTAAGGGGCTTTTTATCAAGGATTACTCAATTACTCAAATGACTCTGCTCCCTGATATTAACCAAGGTTAGTAAAAGCTCCACAAGTAAGGAACAAGTGCCCGAAGTTTGGATGAGAATCTTTCATTTACAGTGATGGGATCCTTTTGGTAATTTTAGTAGACATTTTGAAGTTTTTAGGTTCGAGGTATTGTCACATTCATCCGCAATAACTACATAGTAAATGTATCTATAGATGTAGTTGATTTTTTAATTTTGTTTTTCTCTTCAATTACGTAAGTAATTGAAATAACTTTTTATGGCTGAGAAATGAAAATATTACTTTGTAAATATCTCATGTAAAAAAAATAAATTTAATTGCAGATTTAGTCGTCTATTTTTATTAATTTACAAAATCGATATCTTTATTTTAAAATTTGATAATTTTAGTTCTTTATTTTAATTTTTTAATTAAAAAATGGCGATCTGACATGGTATAAACGTGACATATGATACGAAGATGTATGATTGTTAATACTAAGAAATTACAATAAAATTCTTTAAAAACTTGACTTTCAACTTCAATTTTTTATTTATTTTTGTAATTTAATTAATGACATGAATAATTAATGCATTTAGATATTTTTATATCATGATCGTATGTTACATCATTTAAAATATGTCAAATGTTATTTCTTTTAGTTAAAAAATATAAGAGAAGGACAAAAACTGTAAACTTTAAAAAATAGGAGATCAATTTCATAAATTATTAAAAATAGAAATATAAAAACTACAATTAAAAAAAAATTAAGTACTCTCCAGAGTATTTGTCTAATACCAATATGTTGTGACATAAATAGCAGGTGTTTGGGATTTCTACAGTAGGTATGAGGACATAAATAGTAGGTGTTTAGGTGTTTGTGATGTATAAGTATGAAAATATTTTAAAAAATAATATTAAAATGGTACATAATTTTGACGTATTTTAGTATAGTTATTGAATTGGTATACCATTGCACTTAAATGACCTACTTTTTCTCCGCTCATAATGTATTGTGTTACCTACAAAGGATTTAAAAGAGACCAAATAATTTGTCTTATCAATTGAATGCAAATTATGCAACAAAAATATCTCTCTAGCGCAGGGAATATAGATGATAATGCGAGGGGACCCGGTAGTGCTTCTCCTAGGTATATCATTATCCTATTACTAAAATATTTGTATTTTTATTTTGACTAAATAGCACATGTAGTCCCTTAATTTAATTTCAGTTAATGTTTTAGTGCTTTATCTTTTTTTTTTCGATTTGGTCCTTTATTTTAATTTTAAGTGACAATTTGATCCTTTATATTTTAAAATATCAACAATATTATCCTTTTTTTTTTTACAAAAATTCAAAAAATTCATCAAAATTTTCAACCAAAATCCATAAAATCAATTATATTCTTTAATATCATATAAATTTTATCAAATTCGAAACTCAAACTCATATTTTCATCTCTAACAACAACAAATAAAGAATGCAATTTGATGAAATTTTTGTATGAGTTTATTTGAAGATTTGAGTTACGAATTTGATGAAATTTGTATTATATTAAAGAATATAATTGATTTTATGGGTTTTGGTTGAAAATTTTAATGAGTTTTTTGAATTTTTGTAAAAAAAAAAGATAATATTGTTGATATTTTAAAACATAAAGGATCAAATTGTCACTTAAAATTAAAATAAATGACCAAATCGAGAAAAAAAAGATAAAGAACTAAAACGTTAACTGAAATTAAGTTAAGGGACCACGAGTGCTATTTAGCCTTTTATGTTTTAAGAAGTGTGTTGATTCGTTGGAAGACTTGTAGAGTCAATTATTATGATAGAGAAAACATGAAATATTAGTCGGTGAAAATGTAATTTTAGAAATAATAAAAATAATTTTTGATATTTTAATTATTTTTAGAAATATAAACAATTATTTATTTTAAAAATCTCTTATATTTTTGTATACAATTAAAATTAATACAAATTTTAAAGTAGAAAAATAAAAAATGTTTTTCATAAGTACACATACCTTTGATTTTCATGTTTCAATTTGCTTTTTAAGTCTTTTCCACGGTATATAGCTGAATTGGTACAAAAAATTGTAGCTGAATTGGTAATGCGATTCTAATTTATAAATTTTAATGGAAGAATGAATGTGATTAAAATTTTGTAATTTAAAAAATAATTTGAAAGTTAATAATGTGATAGGGAAATTAAAATCCCCCTTTCAACAATTTGATAGAAGTACTGTTTTCAACCATATAATCATATATACATTATATTACCCCCACATGGGGACAAAATTTTCAGTTGGCAGTGGCCCCAAATCCATTTACAGATCGCTGTTGCATGCATGATACGGAGCCGACGACCACAATCATTAAGTATGTGGGTCGGTATATGGGGGTCGGGGGTGTTTGGTGATGATCGATTAATCTCAACCTTTCATTTCACTGATATATAATGGATGAGAGAGAATATATATTTGAAAATGGAGTTTCAATGATTAATGTTTTACAATGGACCGGCAACTCAACTCAACTCAACTCGATCAATATTTTTTCACAACAACTGATATATAATGATTAATTATATAAAATGTGAGGCATCTCATATATCTTTAAAGATTTCTCCGTTCAATAAATGCAAATCTCCCAAAATATAACACGTCAGCAACAAAATGTCATCTCTAATATCAGGAAAATATCACTCAAGAGAAAATAAATAAAAATAGAAGAAATAGAAAGATTTTACGTATATTGAAAATGAATTAATTTATCAAATAAATAGAGAAAGAACACTTAGACACTAATGAATAAAAATAAAAATAAAAATAAAAAAGGACATCTAAAAGTAGTGGATTTTATCAAGTCAAATTTCACGACAACTAATATTAATTTTCTTCTAAATATTTTTCAATATTTCTCACTTAAAAATGAGACACAATTTAATTAAACTTTTGAAATATAATAAAAATATACAAGAATCCCCCAAATATTTCAAAAAGAAAAGAACTCAAAAAATTTCTTGGGTGATAGCATCAAATGTATGCTGCAAATCATACACCACCTATAAAAAATATAAAAATCATTAAAAGTTTTATTACTTATTCTCTCAATAATGCAGTGTCTAGCACTTACTCAAGTACAACATAGAAAATAACTAAAAACAAAAGTTAATTATTTTTTGTTGTTAGCAGAGCTAACAAATAACTTGTTCTTAGCACATTGAAACTTATTCATGACATCTCCAATCACAAAGGTTGAGTTCCTATCACAGGATTGTTTCGATTAGCTAAGTCTCATTTTTCTCGATGTTACACATATTAATTTCTTGTCAAGACTTTGATGAGATGATCAACTAAGATCACTTTGATTTGACTTCACAAAAATAGATGATATAATATCTTTATTTAGTAAGTACTTTACACATAAATAATGAAGAAACAATTTTCTTCCATCAAGAAATATTTGGCAAAAACATCTCTAAGTCAATTAATATCATATTTATCAAATTTATAACAATAAACTTGTTCTTAGTAATAAATCTATAGAGGTATGCTTAGTTGACCAAGCGACAAAATTTTCATTTAGGATAAAATAAATCCACTTATAGAATTATTCTCATTAGCTCATATGTCTAATTAACAATATTGTATTGTTTTAATACAATGACACATCCACTTTATACAATTCTCATATATTATCAAATTGACTTCCATAATATACTTCTTCAAGTCTACTTATATAAATTGTAAACCACAAATTCACAAAAATATCTATTTCATTTTCATATAAACAAACTTCATCAAACATTATTGTATTATTATAATACAATAGCTAATCAACAATTTTCATACCAAAAAATATTTTTGTTGAAATATTTGTAAGTTATAACTATTAAATATAATATTATTTACGACCTAAGAAATAACAACAAATAAGAGACACATTTATATAAAATTTTCACAGACAAATTCATTATCAAAATATAAAATTTTCACAGACAAATTCATTATCAAAAAATTAAACTTCACAACAATTATCCACTTTTGTCTTCTTCTTTTTTATCTTAATAAAATTACGTGTAAAATGATTTATCTATTCCATTCTTTCGATAGCAATAATCACACAAACATACATGTTCAATCATTATAGAATCAACCCATCATTATATAAAAATCATTAATTTTATCATGCAATTCACAATTAATTGATCAAAGTATCGATATATCAATGAATAAATACCACAATCAACTAACACAAATGACACTTGTCATGGGTGAAGACAATCAAAGTAAGTCAACGGATATTAAAGAACATTGGCTGTGAAAAATTTAATCGAAAACATCTTGCTGCAAAGTAATGCCAGAAAGATTCTTGAACATAATGACTAGACAACTTCCAATTTGCGGCGATGAATTATATAAAATAAAATCTCCATTGATAAATCCTTAAGAATGTTGTATTTTAGGTCACCAACACAACTCGAACAATATATTTTGACAGCAACACATATTATACCCGTAAAATAATGATTAGTTACATAAAACCTGATGCGTATCAGATGACTGCACTTAAGATTTTATCCGTCTGATAAGCGCAAATCCCCTAGGTACAACAAGTCCTTCCTCAAAATCAGAGGTTACATAGCAACAAGATAGCATCTCTAAGATCAAAAAAACATTACCAAAGAGAGAAAATAAATAAAAACGAAAGAAGTAGAAAAATTGCACGAATATTAAAAATGAGTCTCTTTCTCAAATAAATAGGGAGAGTGCAAGACTCGTGAGAGGAAAAAAACACAAATAATATTAATTTTCTTCTAATTTTTTTTCAATATTTTTTACTTAAAAATGAGACACCATTTAATTATACTTTTGAAATTTAATAAAAAACGACACAGAGACGTCGGACATTGATTCAAACAGTGAGGGACGACACAAAGGGAGACAACAAGGAAGAACAAGGGTAGGTGGCAATTTAAAGTCATTTTAGTCCATAAAGTGCAAAAGAAAAGGGCAAGAAAATATAACTTTCTGATTTTAATTTTAGTTTTAGTGAGGATCATATTGACCCCGTAAGAATTGTTTTAAAACCTATATGTCCTTAATTTTCGTGTTAAATACACGTGTGTCTCACATATAGGTGTGTCATGGTTCAAAAAGAGGAAGAAAAAATCGTTTTTATGGAAAAATTAATAAAGACTAACATGTTTCGATTTATTTTTGTGGGGATTAAAAATTGTCATGTTTTGGTTATAGACTAATATGTCCTCCGTATTTTTTTGTGAGGGACTAAAATGAGTCTTTACTCTAAATTTATTAAAAATATTGTGGAAGACATAAGTTTTACCCAAAAAATGAAAAAAAAAATATTTAATTGCAGTTTTAGTATCTCTATTTTTACCAATTCACGAAATTGGTTCATCTATTTAAAAATCTTGACGTTTTGGTCCTTCATTCTTATTTTTTAACTAAATGGTGATATGACATGTTTTAAATAACACGACATATGATACCATGAAGTAAAATGATTAACACCTATGAAATCATTATAAAACTTTCTAACTTTCAACTTCAAAATTTTTTCATTTTTGTTATTTAATTAATGACAAATGGATAATTAATACATTAAGATGATTCTATATCATAAAATTGTATGTCACATAATTTAAAATATGTCAAAAATCGTCAATTTTTTAGTTAAAAAATCTGAGAGATAGACCAAAACTATCGAGTTTTAAAATAAAAGAATAAATTATGTGAATTTAATAAAAATAGAAGAACCAAAACTACAATTAAGTCAAATCAAAGGAAAACGCAAGAAGGGCAACTCAAATTGTTGGAAAAAAAAAAGATCTTATTTTAAAACTCCCTTTTGTTGTTGAGATATACTTAAATTGTACTTTCTTTCTTCAAGAAGTAGGTATTAATTATACTTTAATCCATTTAGTGTACCTTTGATTTCAATTTTGGATGTCTCAAAACTCATTCCAAATGCGTAAAATTTATTCTGACATATTTGCATTGTTTTTGTTGAATTAATTTTGTGTCTATAAATGATTTAATTTGAAGTTAAAAGTTGTACAACTTTTTACTTTAAACGGGATTTTTACATTCAAATATATCGTTCAACTTACTTTTACATAAATATATTTAAAAAGATTATTCTACATTAAACTCATTTTTACATAAATATATTCAAACAAAAATATTTTACATTCAACTCACGTTTAACGAAAATTAAATATTTTACAAAATCAATTCATTTAAAATCAAATTTATTTCAACATAACCAAATATACTCTTAAACATAAAACGAATATTTTATTTGTTGCAAATAACTTAAATTTTGTTAAGTTTTTTGTAACTTTCAAATGTAAAAGATAAAAATTTAGATTTGAAATAGTCTTTGTTTTTTAACTTGAAAGTTAATTGAAAAGATTGTTTAGAAGCTCACAACAATGATTTTTTATTTTATTTTAAGTGATTATGTCAAAGAAAAAAATTTGTCCATTAATTGTAAATTCTTTAATTACTCAGAGCACTCCGTCAAACAATGATAATTTATGAACACTAAATATCTAAATAAAATATAATTAAGTAAAGATAAAGTGCAGATAAAATTACAAGTAAAAAATATATTTTGATTACTTGACCTAAACTCGTATAATTGTGTTTCACATCTCTCTTAATAGTGCTTTTGTCAAATTTTCTGCCAACACAAAATTTAAATTTTCTTCTACGTGTAGTTTGTCAAATAAATTTTAACGAGGCTTAGAAAGACTCTACTTTTCATTCACTCACTATAGTTTCGCCCGTTAATTATTTAAACTCCCCTAAATTCTATTATTTGTTGTTTTTGCCTAACAACTTCAAATTTTTAGGCGTAAATAACCTTTTTTTTTATAGTATTTTTAGCTTTATTAATTTATATTCTATCATTTATTAAGATTCCGTTTTTCGAGGGCATGAAAAAATTGTTTTTTAATTAGATATTATACATTGTAAATTAAATAATTAGATACTATACCTATTTAATTAGTGAAATTCAATTGTGTATATCAATAAGAATGTTCATAAGTACACTTTAATTTATAAACTTGGTCACCCAAATCAATTTTCAATTTGCATTTTAATTAACTCATTTAAGTTCGGACTCAAACCAAATCAACCTATTCAAAACTAATAATGTTTAATTCGAATAGCATATTTGACTTTTTAACGAACGAACTCGCAAACTTAACTTACTAACATAACATATAATATTTTATTATTATTTATATTATTGGTGCATAGTTATTATTAAGGTAATCAAAACCAGACTAGAAGTTGAACCGACATAAGTACTAATTTAAAGGTTTACCGGACGTTGAACTAGGGTCAAATCGATTATAATATATATATATATATATATATATATATATATATATATATATATATATATTTACTTTTTAATGTAGTATATAAAACAATAATAACCAAAAAATAGTATAATATTTATGATATATGTATAATTTATTGATTTTCTTCTTAGTTATTATTATTATGAAAAATAATTTAGGAGTGACAATTTGATCTAATTATCAATCATCTATTCAATTCATCCAAATCATTCACTACCCAATATAAATTTTAACGGATTTGATCTAATTCATCCAACTTTATTTCAAAACCAATGGATCACATAGTTTATTTATAAAATCCAATGTATTACATTTAAAAAAAATATATATATATATATATATATATATAATTTTTTAAAAATATTATATGTTTATTTCAAAAATATATTTTTTTACCATAAAACTATTTAAAAATTGTTTTTTAATTATTATTAAACTAATTAACTGTAATCATATTTTTATTAGTTGTTTTAAAAAATGATTAAAAACTTATTATTTTAAAAAATGTTTATAGAAAAATCATAATTTTAAATATTATTTTTATTATTAATATGTTTATTATATTTAAAAAAATAGAATTCATATAATGATTTATTTTTATTATAAAATAGAATTTAAAAAAAATATTTTTTTAATAAAAAACTAGATTTTTTTTTTGCAGAAATAAAAATCAGAATTTATTACTAATTTTTATTTTAAAAAATATTAATTATTGATTTAAATAGAGTGGTGATTGTTGGTGATCGTAGTTGGCAGCAATGGTGGCTTCCGGAGCACCGCATCCGACCACTACCCCTATTGTTAATTAATAAATGAATTACCTATTTAAGATTAATAATAATAATAAAAATTAAAAAATAATATAAAAACTTTTTTTTAATATTTAAAAACAATAATTTTCAATTTTTTTTAATATTTTAAAAACATTTTTATAATTAAAAATAATCTAAAATTTTTTGTTTTTATATTTAAACAAAAGAGTTTTTAAAATAATAAATTAATTAATTTTAAGAATAATAAATATTGTTAATTTTTTTTTCTATAATAAGTAAAAACCATTATTTGTTACGATTATTATTGTAGTTATATAATTTATTATAATATTAAAAAATGATTAAGTGGATTGGATGAGATATTCATCATTAAAATGTGAAAATTGATAGATTAGGTAGTTTTTATTTTTAATGGATGTAATAGATTGAATTTTTTTTTAAGAACTTTTAGTGGATCGTAAATGGATTAATGAATATTTTGATCCATCTATTACAATCTAAATTGATATTATCTAATTCATCCTCTAGAATAATTTTGTTTACATTAAATTAAAATAGAAATTTAATTTTTCCATAAAGAAATAAGAAGTTTAATTTTTAATGGCCAAATTTCCCTAAAATAATAAATAGGTTAAATAGCACCCGTGGTCCCTTAATTTAATTTCAGTTAACGATTTATTCCTTTATATTTTTTTTCCCCATTTTGGTCCTTTATGTTTTTAAATAATTTCAGCGTTACTCTTTAAGTGGGGTTCCATTACAAAAAAAGTTACCAATCCGTTTCCTTTTCCATGGGTTTTCTCTCACGTTTATGTTTCTTTTGTTTGGTTTAGGGTTACCTTTCTTCTCCCATTCACTTTCTCCCTTCATCTCCTTTCTTCTCTTCTCCCGTATCATCTCTTTCCTTCATCATCTTCTCCCTTCACCCACGCATGAAAATCAAAGCACAAAATCATAGAAAACACTATCGAAATCAACATTGAACGAAGAGGAAAGGTATGTTTTTTATCGATTCTAATATTTAATGATTCCCTCTTTTTTTAGGGTTTAGGGTTTAGTGGGTTCCATATGGTATTTATTATTTGCATGTGTTTGATTTGTGAATGAGTTGACTACTGCATATTTTGTTTATTGAGATCTAGGGTTTGTGGTCCACACTTAAGTATTCGTTCCTCTTTTTCTAAGATTATGGGACCAGTTTTATGGTCCCTACCATGTGATTATAGTTTTCTATTAATGAGTTTTTTTTGTCTTTTCAATGTATAAAAAGCAGAATGGATGTGTTTTTTTGTTGATATCCACCATGGAGGGTATTTTTTGGATGACACAATGGAAGTGTACGAAGGTGAAGTGTCAAATTGGAAATGTGATGCTGACAGGTGGAGTTACTTTGAGATTTATGATATTGTTAAACAAATGGGGTATCTTGAAATTATTAGTATGTGGTATGAGGTGTATGGTGAGAAAAAGTATTTGGAAAATGACTTTGGGGCTATGGAAATGGTAACTTTTGCCAAGGCTCATGGGAAAGTGAACATGTATCTTATTCATCCAATATCTCAGCCCATATTTGCTGATAACGTTCAGAATGAGGCTGAAATAGATAAAGCTAAACAGGCCCATCAAGAAGCTGCCCAAGATGCACATGAACCAACTCAAATAGAATACAATATTGGGTCTGATAGTGATGATAGTGCTGCTAAAGTAATTTTTGGAGACTCAGATGATGGATTGCCTAATAATGACGGGTTTGATGAGGTCCAAATAGGTAGCGATGGAGTTGAAGAACAAGGAGGGGTAGGTGGTAAGGAAACCGAGTGTGAAGTTGAAATTGAGAACAGGAATAGTGCAACTAAGAAAGGGTCTAGTACTAGTAAAAAGAAGAAACAAAGTACTGGTAAGAAAAGAGGGAGACCTAAGAAGATCCGTGTTGAGAAAGAACATATTGTGAATGAAGATAAGGAGGTTAATGTGCCAAGTGATGACTCTTTGAACTTGACTTCAAAAAGAAAGAAGTAGTTAAAACCAACTGAGAAGGAATTTTGCAATGAAGAGTATTTGACGGAGGAATTGGAGAGTGATGAAGATGGTGATGAAGATGACACTCAAGAGAAGTATCCTTTATTTGTGATGCCCAAAAAAATGGAAGATTATAAGTGGGTTTTAGGATGCCTGTTCACCGATAAAGAAGAATTTAATGAGGCTACGACAACATATGCCATTCATAATAGGAGGGATTTGAAGTTTATAAAAAATGACAATCTAAGAGTGAGAGTTAAATGTAAGGAAGGCTGTGAGTGGTTTGCCTATTATGCAAAGTTACCTGACGAAGATACATGGCAACTAAGGAAACTAGTTGACACACATTCATGTAATAGAGAGTATAAGGTCAAATTTATGAGATCAAGTTGGCTCGGAAAAAGATTGTACTCAACAGTGAAGGAGAACCCGAACATAAAAATTACAAATATTTCTAACAAGGTTCATCAAAAGTGGAATGCTGGAGTGAGTAAGATGAAGGCATTTAGGGCACGTAGGGTTGCAATTGATACGGTTGATGGATCATTCAGAGAGCAATATCTAAGATTGTATGATTACTGTCATGAGTTATTAAGATCAAATCCAAATAGTACTGTTAAGTTAGAAGTCCAAGCTACAAATTCGGAGGTAACTAATTACGTGGACATACCACTTTTACCGAGTTATCAACGCCTATATATGTGTCTTAATGGATGTAAGGAGAGTTTCCTGATTTGTAGAACAATAATTGGTCTTGATGATTGTTTTCTTAAAGAGTATTATGGGGGTATGATTCTTGCTGCTGTTGGTAGAGATCCAAATGACCAAATGCTTCCAATTGTTGTCGTTGTAGTTGAAGGTGAGACAAGAGATTCATGGACTTGGTTCCTAAAATTATTAATTGATGACTTGGGTGGACAACAAGCATGCAAGTTTAACACCTTCATATCTGATCAGCAAAAGGTATTAATTTAAGTTCAATTATTCATTTACGTTAATTTACTTATTTATGTTAATTTATTTGTTTTAGTTAATTTATTTATTTATGTTGTTTATGTTAGGGATTGTTGCCTGCAATGAATGAGTTGCTTCCTGGGGTTGAATAAAGGTTTTGTGTAAGACACCTTTATAACAACTTCAGAAAAATTCACCTAGGGAAAAAGCTTAAGGAATTGATGTGGAAGGCAGCCAAGTCAACATATCATCAAGCATGGGAAAGAGAAATGAAAGAGTTGAGGAAGGTTAACGAAGATGCCTACTAATATTTGGTGAAGATTCCACCAAGGTTTTGGTCTAAGTCAAGATTCAGTTTCAAATCTAAATGTGATGTGCTTGTTAACAATATGTTAGAGACATTTAGTAGTGTCATATTTGGACCTAGAGGGAAACCTATAGTGACAATGTTTGAAGACATCAAAGTGTACTTAATGGAAATGTGGGCAACAAATAGAACTAGATTGGAAAGGTATAATGGTTCTGTTCTGCCTCAAATCAAGAAAAAGTTAGAAAAAGAACAAGAATTATCAAGAATGTGGATGTGTAGGTAATATTCTGGTTAAATATGTTCTAGTTTCATTATATATATGTTGATAAGTATAGATATACATCAAATATATGTTCTGATTTGATTAATATTCTGGTTATATATGTTCTGGTTTGACTATATATTATGTCATTCTGAATCGTGTGTTATATGTTTGTTGAACAAGGTATGCTGGTGAAAACATATTCGGAGTTAGTAACATCAACCACACAGGAGACAATTTTGTGGTATCATTGGAAAATAAAGAATGTTCATGCAGGAAGTGGATGCTTACTGGAATTCCATGTTGCCATGTAGTTTGTTGCTGCAATTTCATCAAACAAGATCCAAAAGAATTGATTCCAGCATACTATAGGCGAGAGACATATGCGGCTTGTTACCGACCTGTTGTTTACCCAACAAATGGACAGAATGTATGGCCTCAAACACCATATCCTGATGTGTTACCACCACCATCAAGAAGGCTTCCAGGAAGGCCCAAAAGGTCAAGGAACAAAGATGGTGATGAAAAAATTAAGGACTCAACAATGCTTAGTAGGAAAGGGATGCCAAATAAGTGCACCAAGTGTAAACAAACTGGTCATAACAAGGCATCATGCCCAAGCCAAACTCAAGAAAGCCAGACTCAAACTGAAGCTGTCCAAGCCCAAACACAAACTGCCCAACCACAAACTCAACCTAACTTGACCCAAACTCAATCTGCCTAGGCCCAAAATCAAACTGCCCAAGCTCAAACACAACCTATCAAACCCAGAGGAAGACCCAAGAAAAACCAACCCACTCAAGCCCAATCTCAACTTGTCAAACCCACACAAGCCTTGTCACAGCCTGCACAAGCTCAGTCCCAGCCTACACAAGTTCATTCCCAGCCTGCACAAATTAAGTCCATGCCTGCACAAGCACAGTCCTAGCCTGCACAAGCTCAGTCCACAACTTTTAGGCCAAAGTTCAAAACATGGAGGAAATAATTCTGTTTATGTATTTGTCATTCTGGTTAACAATGTTCTAGTTTGTCATTCTGTTTTAGGACAAAGTTCAAACACTTTTTGGTTATTAGGAACAACTTTGCCATTCTATTTAAGGCCACTGTTTTAGGCCATTTGTTGTTTATCATTCTGTTTTAGACCATTTGTTGTCTTTTGTACCAACTGAAACATGTTTACATTATTTTGAATGGAATGGAGCAAGTTTGTCAAATGAATTATGTGCATGAATGAATTATGAATGAAGCAGGAACAACATTAAGCAATAATCATTATTTTGTCTAGGTACTGGGGTGGTATATTGATTATATACAACATATGAATGAATCAGGAACAATAATGAATTCTGAGTTATGAATGAACTAATAAGCAATTATGCAGAAACATCAATTGGATCAAGAACAATTTTGAATGAATCAGAAACAACATTCTTTATGAATGAATTATGCACTTGCAGACAATACACATTCAAACTGATTCTGCATTATGATTCATTCTGATTCTGCATTCTGATTAACAATACACATGCAGACAAATCAAAAATAATTCATTCATAATTGACAGTAATTAACAGTAATAATTAAAGAAAGAACAACCAACATCATTGGAGCCACAATTGATGCAAAAGCAAAATACATTAATATGTTCCAAATGTCATACAACAAACTCAATCATAACTACATACTTACAACAAATCTACTACATCAACATCAAGAAAATTACATCAAATACAGTAACCTCATTTCAGAGCTAAGATAAACGATAAAACAACACATGTTACACCAAACAAAACGATTAAAAATTGTAGCAACTTCATCTTAATAATGGTTGACTTGTGATCTCCATGCATCTTCAAAATGACATTCCTAAGAGTCATATTCTCCAACTCCTTTTGAAGACACTCTAAACATTGTGTATGTATCCGTTGTTGATTTATCTGTTGTGCTTGAAGCTTATAGTCTGAATCCCAAACAAAGTAATTGCATCTACATTCAATGTCATAACTCTACAATTGATGAACAAAGACAACATCAATAACAAATTTTTCAGCAATAATCGAATTATTATTTTTTTCATCTGAACCAAAAACAATAAATCTAATAACCCTAATATGAGAAAACCAATCTAAAAACCAAAATCTCAAATCCCAAAGGTATTTATGCTTACCACAAAATTCCTATAACCCCAAAATTTTCTTCCTCTGTTCGGACCCCATTTTGTCACTGTGCGAATTACAGGTTTCAGACCACAAGCACGATTTGGCAGCTCACGAATTCCATTGGAATCAAAAGAACCATAGTTGTAGGATGTTGAATTGTACAAGGTTGAGTTTGACTCATTTGTGAAAGAGGCAGCCATAGATTTAGAGTTTTGTGAACCATGAATATGATTTTCCATGAAAGGGAGATAAGAAGGGAGAAGATGATGAAGGAAAGAGATGATACGGGAGAAGAGAAGAAAGGAGATGAAGGGAGAAAGTGAATGGGAGAAGAAAGGTAACCCTAAACCAAACAAAAGAAACATAAACGTGAGAGAAAATCCAGGGAAAAGGAAACGGAGGGATAACTTTTTAACTTTTTTTGTAACGGAACCCCACTTAAAGGGTAACGCTGAAATTATTTAAAAACATAAAGGACTAAAATGGGGAAAAAAAACAGATAAATGACTAAATCGTTAACTGAAATTAAGTTAAGGGACCACATGTACTATTTAACCTAATAAATAATAGGCAAGTTTCTTTTGAACAGACGAAAATTTAGTAGCTCTGAAGCTTAGATGCACAAGTCTCATATCTATTATTTAAATGAAGATAAATTTGGGAAATATATATAAATATGTGTAAGGTTTATAATGCTTTTACTCAAAAAAGAAGGTTTGTAATGCTTTATCAATTATAACTGCAGCCCATATAAGGGCAACCCATTTGATTATAAGTGGAGTCCATTGAATTTTTAAAAATTGGTTGTTTTTTAGTTTAAAAAAAATTACTGGTGTAATAGTTGAAAATCGGGTAACCGTATGTTCACTTGACTTTTCTTTGTTTAATTTTGGTTTTCCAGATTTTTTAGTCAGAAATGGATTGAGCATATATAGGTCTGATTTTCAGTCCAACCGATTGAATTGGTCGGTCCAATATGATTTTTGTTACCTTGATAGTTATAATTTAGTTGTTGAATTTGATTGAATGTTTGTTGTTAATTTAATTGGTTTATTTGTTTTGTTATATGTGTAGATATATTTTAAGTATTGAATCATATGTTGTGATGAAATTTGTGATTTTTGAATTATTTAAGTGTTGAAATTCATTCCTAAAAAAAGTTGAAATTCAATTACAATTTTTAAATATTAAAAATAAATTTATGATATGTGAACCTAAATCCAATTTATTCATGACCTAATTAGTTTGATTCAGATTTCGTATAAAATTTGTGAGTCAAGTACTTAATCCAATTTAAACAAAATTGAACAATTCAAAAATAGATTTATTAAAATCGATCCGTCCAACTTGTGTACAGCTTGTTCATCTCTGTATACCAAATTTCTACGGTTGACAAATCACATTTAAAATTTGATTAAAGGGATCCATCTAATATGGTCCTTCTATGGTCCTCCTATAATTTAAAAATTATCAGTATTGGTCCAAATTGGATAGAACATCATATATATAAACGTACATTGTCTTAAAAATGGTGTAGATGTGGTAATTTGTTTGATTAGGGTACAGTATTGGTAACGGTCCCTATCCTAGTATAATGACTCTATTAGGATTATCACCCCAAAAAATGATTATATTAGTAAAGATAGAAAAGACTTCAATAACAACCGTTTATTTGGTTTTTGAGTAAAACGATTTTGGTGCTCACTTTGCAGGATATTTTCAATTTGCTCAATGAAATTATGAATATTTTAATTTAGTTTTCAATTTTGTAAAATATTTTTCAATTTTTTTAAAATATTTAATATTCATACTAGTAAATATTAAATTAAGAATATCCGACAGTTATAAAATGAAGAGTTATCTTTATAAACTTTAAATTTGTATATTCATTTAATTTAATATTAGACTTGATTTTTTCCAATATATACGACCGCTCGCGCCTAGCACTATCAAATATAGTGTGTAGATATAAATGTGGATGATTTAATGGATAAATTTTAATATCATATAATTCAATTTTTCAAATTCAACTTAATTAAAATGATACGTGTCATTAAAGGGCAATCACTAATTATCTAGCCAGCACATTATTGTGAGTAAATTTTGACATAATAGTTACTGTGATCCTTAATTTAATTTAGTCATTTATCTTCTTTTTTTTTATTTCAATATTTTATGTTTTTAAATAATTACAATTTTATCCTTTAAGTGAGTTTTCATAAAGGCAACGTTAAAAAATTATCTTCTCCATTTTCTTTTGTTTTCTTCTCTTTCACATTTCAAAAATCATTGTTTGGTCTTCTCATCTCCCACCCATGAAAAATCATATTCACAATTTTCAAAACTCGAAACCATGGATGTCTCATGTTCAAATGTGTCAAATTCACAGTCCTACAACTATGGTTCTTTCGTTTTCAATAGAATTCGTGAGATTCCAAATTGTGTTTTGTCTAAAACTTGTGATGCGCACAGTGACAACATGAGGTCCGAACAAAGGAAAAAAAATTTGGGTTGTAGAAATTTTGTGGTAAGTATCAATACCTTTATAGTTTTTGATTATTTTATTTGAGGTTGTTATATTGGATTTTGGGATTTTAGTTTTCAGATTGGTTTTGTCATATTAGGGTTATTAGATTGTTAAACATTAGAATCAATAAACACATTACTTCTTCTCCTGTCAATGTGGGTTTACGGTTTCTTGAAGCTTGATTCCGACGGTGTGTTTTTCGATTTTGTTCTTCAATTCCTTCTTGTTATCGTTCAAATGGATTTTCATTGGTGGGAGAAGAAAACGTGAAGAAAACCAGAAGACCAAATAATGGTTTTCAAAATGTAAAAGAGAAGAAAATGAGAAGAAAACGGAGCAAATAAATTTTTAACGTTGTCTTAACGGAAACACACTTAAAAAGGTAAAACTGTAATTATTTAAAAATATAAAATACTAAAACGGAAAAAAAAAATAAAAGATTAAAATGTTATTTGAAATTAAGTTAAGGGACCATGAGAGCTATTATGCCTAAATTTTTACTCTAGTTAGAGCTACTTGTCTTAATTTTACAGCAAGTCTTAGAAAAGCAAATAAAGATGAACAATGTATAAAGGAGAATGCTCATTTTATTTAGTTTGGAGGGCTCGTTTCAAGGTTGGAGAATGTTTAGTCAATGTTTAGTTATTGGCGACTTTGGTGCAGGACTGTTATTAGTCCTTGTTTCAATCGCTTTTGGTGTAATTTTTTGTAGGCTTAGACAAAATGTGAGATGAGTGTTTTTGTTGTTGGCAAAACCTAGTTTGTCTTTCCTCTTTCTTCTCGCTAAATTGAAAATACTTTTTTATGTATTGAAAAAAGTTACGAAGGGATAATACACTAGTTCAAAGTAAGAATGATATTTAGTTCACTGAACACTTACAATAGGATAGACATTTATATTTGTCTCTCTCTAAAAACATTACCGAAATCAGATCTACAACCTACAAGTCTAATGTTTGTCTTTTTACTACTAGACCAAATCACTTGTGTTAAATTGAAAATACTTAATGTTTAGATTTAACAAAAGCTAAAATTATATTCTATGTTTCATATTGAGTGTTACTTTTATTTATTTTACGTGTATTAAAAATTAACAATAAATAATGCAAAGTAGAATTAATGTAAAGTTGAATTAATGTTTTGAAAGTATTATAGTCATTTCTTAATATGCGTAAAATGAATTCGGACATTATCAAAGGTGTGCTTGTACTTATGAGGCATACCTATGATTCGTCTCTTCTTTCACGTCTTCAGATTACTTTGGAACTTAATGGTAGGTGTTCAGGATTCTTTATTAGATTTAAACGATAAATATTGAGTCTGTTTGTTATAATTTAAAAAAAAATGATTTTTATAGTATTATATTCTTTTGTTACAAAAGTTTTTTAGAAATAATTTTAAAAATAAAACTTCAAATGACTAATTGGTTTAAATAACTTATTATAAAAATTCATTTTAAATATTTTATCTATTTATTACAATTTTTTTTATGATATAAATTCAAAAATTAATTCAAATGCGAAGCTATTTTAAAAATCTTTCCATAAAATTATTTTTGGAATATACGTTTGTCTTAAAAAGGTAATTATTATCGTGTTAAAATTTATAATCATGAATATATAAATTATTAAATATTAAGATTACTTTTTCAATATGTAACA
Organism: Cicer cuneatum; assembly: GCA_037974295.1. Classification (NCBI taxonomy): domain Eukaryota; kingdom Viridiplantae; phylum Streptophyta; class Magnoliopsida; order Fabales; family Fabaceae; genus Cicer; species Cicer cuneatum. The sequence continues at coordinate 77,422,124 of JBBPBO010000005.1, forward strand.
AATGAATTTGAAATAACTTATATTATTTTTGAATAAAAATCTCATAAAAATTAGGAAAATACCAAAAACTACTCTTGAGATAGTTGTTAAGAAACAAAAATAAAAATATAGTTTTAAAAATTGTACATTGAAAATATTAAAATTTTAAAAATTGATATTTTTTACTTAATATTTTATTTTTTAATTTCTTAACAATGAAAGGGTCCTATTATGATTTTTAAAACTATAAAATTAAAATCACTTGTAAAAGTTACTTATGAGGATGGGTCGATAAAGGAAGTAGCTCAATTTGTAGACACCAAAGAGTTGTGAAAGTGAATCTCACTGTCACCCTATAAAAATCAAATCTACCTTGTGAAAAAAGTTTAAAACTTTATATCTAGTTATCTACAATCTGCACAAAATCAATTCTGCTCGTCATAAAATTAATTTTGAGTGAAAAATTTCTAACCAAACGCACCAACACAGATATAAATGATTTGTAAAGAAAAAAAAAAGACAGAGATATAAATGATAGTAAGAGCTTCTTGTTTGATATTAATGTTGGACTTGGTTGTACGGATCAATATGAAAAGATGTGCTGGTAAATTGACAGGGTTTCGACCATTCATAATAATTTATACAAAAAGATAACAGCATTCACGAATGAGTGTTTTAGATATACATAATTTATTTAATCTAAGCATTTAATTTTTTCAATTCAATATTAAATAAATGTATTATCCAAATAGATTTTATTAATAACATTATATTATTATTTCTTAATATATAGACAAACAATGACTCTTCAAATATAGGTGCTCTATGTACTTCAAACTTTAAATTTTTTTTTTTAATGTAAAAAAGAGTGGGTGCGACATAGAGAGGATAGTTGAAGAAGTTTATATCTCAACTAGCAATAGGTAACTGTTTACTCCTCCAAGGAAGATACCTATATAAGTTCATGTTTATTGGATAAGCCCCCTATTGAAGATACTCTTTAAGTTTGTATGAAAAGTAATAAGTAAAAATTTATTATTATATGACCACAATTAACAGCACTAATATAAGTAGTTAATTCGTTGACTGAGTTACACTACAAAACTGTTTTGTAGGTTAAATTATTAACTCGTTTACCACTTCCTCCATAATTCTATTTTAATTAAACTAGTCTTATGTACGTTCTGAATTTAATTAATTTACATTCTAATGAGTTGAGTTGAGGTTACATTGATTGTGGTTAACTGTTTGTCGGTTAACCGCTTTAACTATATAACCATGTGTCTTTGCATATGTATTTTTATGGACGTCGGTATTTATCCACATTTTTATTTTATAAACTTACATTTACATTGTACCAATTTTAATCTTCATTTATCTCTCAATTATAATTTTTAAACTTAAATTGTGCATTTGAATTTTATGTGATTATATCCGAATCTAAATCAATTTATCTTAAATTTACTATTAATTAAAATAACTATACACAAATTAATATAATCAAAATCAAATTTAATGCGAAATCAAATCTACATTTATTGGTTATGAAAAATGTAACGTGGACAACAAAATAGAGTAGGGCCCTTTGTTCTTTATGAAAGGCGAACAGTTTCCAATATAGTTAGCCGAAGAGATATATAAATAATGGTAAGTGTAAGTTGTAGTTGTGGCTAACCAATAGTCCAAAGAGCAATCACAATAATGGAAACTTTGGAGAGAGACCTAAAGAATATGAGGGAATATTTTAAGAGTGGAAAGACAAAGGAAGCGTCTTGGAGAGAATCACAGCTAAAAGGGTTGCGTCGTTTCCTCATGGAAAGAGAGGATGATATCTTCAAGGCACTCATGCAAGATTTAGGGAAACACCAAGTTGAATCTTTTAGAGACGAGGTATCTTTTTTTTATATATATATATAAATAAAGAGACAAGGTGTAACTCTACATATAATTTTTGTTTATTTAATTTTTAAGAATAGGCATATCTTCAAATCTGTCACTAGCATTTTTTCTTCAACAAAACACTCTTTTTTTTAGTTTGCAAAAATACGTTATCTTGAGAATACTTCTTAGTTGTTGTAAAACAACAAAAGAAGAATACTTTTGATTTTTTTTTTCATTTTCTTTTTTATCAACAATTATAAAAACCCCACGTTATTTTATTAGAAGAAGTTTTGGATGTATCTAAAAAAATATAACTTTTAAATTTGAGTTTTTTTTAATTGTTGAACCGAAGTAAACTCCAAAGGCGACAATAACTAATACTCTTTTTTTTTTCTTTCTTTTTTATTTATCATTTTTTAATTTTAAAATAGTATTAAATGTTATTTTTTCAAAATTATTTTAGCTTATTTATTGCGGAGAAAAATAAATAAAAATTATTTCAACTTATTAATTGCAAAGAAAAAAATAAATATGTTTGAATAATAAATAATTAAGTAAATTATTTAAAAATAATAATAAAAATTTAATAATATTATTGATTTGTGTAAATTGCCTTACAAAGGATAGCTAAAAAAGAACGACAATAAATGAAAGATACACATGAGATAATCAAATTTGTCACCAAATATTTTACCATGGTATGTTTGAATTTATATAAAAAAACATTTCTTTTTTATTTGATTGTGTTTTTAAAATTTGTATGTTTAATTGAAAAAATAAATAGAATTAAAGCCCAAAAGAACTAAGGGTTCAAAGAGAGAAGGTAATGGAATGTATTTGATTCTATTCCATTACTTACCCTGACTTTTGATCTCCTTTAATTAGAAAGGAATGAAATGAAATCTTATTTTATGTTTTATTCCATAAAAAAATATCCAAACAATTAAGTGAATGTTTTATTCCACTTTTTTAAAAATAAAGGCGTACACTATAATCGAGAGATGAGAAATTGAGAATAACTCAAGAGTTAGAAGTGTCTAAAAATTGAATCAATGATTGATCCGATCAAAGCACTGAATTAGTAGATCGCCGATAGAATCGATGGATTATTAATTAAATTGCATAACTATTGATCAGTTTATATTAATAAAATAAAAATTATGACATAAATTTAATTTTTTTCCTTCTTGCCAATGTAAATTTAATACTTGAAATTAAATATTATACTAAATATTTATTTTAAACACTTAATTATATAATATTTTGCAACATATTGAAAAAAATTGGTCAGAATGCGTGTTAATATTATATATATTATAAAGAAAGGTGGTGAGACATACAAATAAAATGAACAATAATACCACACGTTGGTCTTTAAAATCAAATTTTATATATTGAATATATTTAATAGATAAATTACTTATACAGTGCTCTAAATTTAAGTCTATTTCCGTTTAAATTTTTTAACTTTATTTTATTTTGATTTAGTCTTTCAAATTATAATTTTTCACGGTTACTTTTTTATTTCAATTTTTGAAAATAATTAATCCAGTTAAAAACTCGTGATTATTTAAAACTCTATTAAATGGTGTAACAATATCTCTTTCATACTAATCTTTTAAAAAATATTTATTAAATTTTATAAATAATAAATCTTTTTTGATTTTCTCTACAATAATTTAAATTCACTTATAACTTTAAAAATAAGGTAATAAAAGTTTATTCACATAATCAATGTATTTAACTTTATTTACATACAAAGTAAGTTGGACAATCAATTTATTACGATATTTCGATTAAATCTTAACATTTCATGACAGCAATTTAAAAAGAATTTCAAATTTAAAAAACTGAATTCATAATTTAATATATTTAAAGGACTAATGATACAAACCAATATAACTTGCATGACTGCATTGGAAAAAAATAAACTTAAAAATATTAAATGTGTATATTTGTCTATTTAGTAAAAACTAAGGTAAAATCAACAACTAATCGTTGTTTGTGGTCTAAAAGAGAGAAAATGATACTATATTTAAAATATCATTATAAGTATTTGTGCATTTATTATTACTATCAATGCAACGTGAAAAAAAAATTAAATTTAAAATTATACATGTAGTATTAATTAGTATTACATTATAAATTAAAAATAATTATTCATCTTTGGATAATTTTTTTAGAAGTGAATCAATCCTGACACAAAGCGAGTAACAATGTATTTGGACGGGAGTATGTACTGGGGAGAATGATATGAGAAATTGTCATGTTGCATCTCACCAATCTTTTTAATTGTCAGAAAAAACTTTAATAACAATGGCCCACGCCTTTTGCAAGTAGAAGTTTTAAGTTTATACATTATTATTCGTTGTGGCAACTTAGATGGTAACCCAAATATTCATGCTACAAAATTCAATTTATATTCGTTTCTCTTTGATTTATTTTATTTTATTTAAGACCGACCTAATATAAGGCTAATCTAAACTAAAATTGAAATTGACAAAAATAAACGTGTTTGGTAATAATAATTATCTCACGAGTTTATAACATTATATACTAGTTTATGATATTTTTTGAATGCTATTTTAAATTGTATTTGAATTTATAATTTATTGCGTATTACTTTTTAATTTTTTCCCTCAATATTTTAATTGAAACAATTTAAATTTAAATATTAATTAAATTTTTTTAATTATATTATTTTATATTTATCAATTAATTCAATCATTAAATTTATCAAATACTTCAAAATTATTTTGTTAGTTTATCTCTTATTACCGACTAATTTATTCATTATCCACAATAACTCACTTGCCATATGGAACTTTTTCCCAAATAGAACCTTATTCATAATTCTCTTTCATGCAGTTACTCTAACCTCTTCATGCACCTACTTTTGTCAAATATATTTTTCAACTGAAATATGATTTTAGTTCTAATGAATACATTTTTGTTTTTTCTAGTTTGTGATTAATAAAAGAGTTTAATCTTTCACAATATAATATGAATTCAAGATTAAATTTTTACTGGAATAAATATCTTTATTTAATGTGTGACATGTCTTAAATATGATTACCTCTAGTTGTGAGAACTTATAAGAAAAAATAAATAAATATATTTTGTTTTTAGTTTTTATAATTTTTTGTTTTTATAAATATAAATTTTTTTTTTTTACTTTTGATCATTAGTTTTTTTTTAGCTTTTCTAAAACTTATTTATATTAAAATTGGTCTTAGTAATTTCATGTCAGTCCGTATATTTTTTATTGAAAGAAGCAAAACATATTATTAATCATACATAGTCCAAGATGTGTAGGAATGCGGGTAAAGACATATTACATCTTACAAAGAGTCTGCGTGGCAAGACAAATAAGTTATTTATAGCTTATAAATTCACATGATAAAAAAGATCTGGTTGATAATAGTTATTTTATGACATTGATTATAGTTATATGTTAGTTTGATCTATAAAGTGTAAAGTTTTTTTTTATAAAAAAAATAACGAGTTCTTATAAATTTTTTTATTAGTTAATATTATTTTTTATAAGCTATTTTCAATAACATTTAAGCTTATAATTTATCATATTTTTTTTTTATCAATTTTACTTCCTTATTATTTTAACTAAAACCCTTTTTACACTTCATAATTTATTTATTGTAATTGTAGGACTATGTTTGATTTATGAAAGAGAATAGACAACCTGTTGGATTATCGTAGTTATGATAATAGCTTAAATGTTATTTTATCGTAGTTATGATTATCTTAATATTTTATTTTAATTAATTCTTTTTGTTCTAATTATTTAAATGTTATTATCTGATTATTGTTGTATGAATTTTGTTAAGTTTCACTATCACAGGATTGACATATATATGTGTTGAATATATATTTTAAAATTTTAGCAAATTAAAATTAATTTAATAATAAATAAAATATATTTCAAGTTAATAAATTTTAAATTATTACTTTTTAAATATTTTAAACAAATAATTGATAAAATTTTATCATTAATTAAGAATATTTTTTTTATTTTTAAGTTAATAAAACCATTAATTTTATTAAATGCTTCAATTAATTTATCTAATATAAATTATAAAATATCATCTAGTTTATCCGATATCAACTATTTACTAATTTTAACTAAACCGAGATAAAACTGCGTTCAAAGCACAGATTTTAAAATAGTCAAATATTTACTAATTATAAATTATGAAATAATACTGTGCCAAGAATCACAGATTTTAAGTAGTCTAATATTCTTGGCTGAAAATGGGAAGATGCTAATTTCATTACAATTACAATTGATATTTAATTTAGCGTGGGTGAAAATCGTGTCTTACAAAGTTATGTTAACAGTCTGTAAAAAACTAAAAACACAAAGGAGTATTGGAGTATATAAGCTATCAAGCACTTAGTCGGTTATAAGTGATACTCATTATTTTGTAAAGGGCTTAATAATAGAGATAAAAACAGAGTCTATCCATAATTACCCACAATTGAATCTACACACCAAATCCAATGGGTAGAGTAGGATATATTAAGAAAAATTCAAATTTTACATTGAATAAACGAGTATATAAAGAAAAACACCTTTCAACTTATTAACCAAATTTTTAAGGAATCACAATTAGAGGAAAAGTTAAACTATGTTTTTATATCTTTGAAGGAAAATTAAACGATCCTTAGATTATTAATACACAAAAAATTAAACACATTACCTTATTTATAAATTTTGTTTTTTATTTTAATTTATTTTTATCATTTTTATAAATTTTAAATAGTGAAGTTTAGTACATATTATCGATGAACATTGTTTTTACAAAAAAGTTATATCAATGACCAACTATTCTCAGTATATAATTTGTAATTGTGAAATCCATTTACAGATAGGATTATTGGTGAAGTCCTTAAATTTAGCATTAAAGTGTTTGAAAGATTGGATGTCAAGCAAGAAGGTATGATCCATGTTCCTACAAAATAAGAAATTGTCATAACTTCTGTCACATGGAAAACCAATTTGAAGAAAGAAAATATGAAAGAGCATGTGAAGTCACTAACAACAAAAGTAATTTACTTTAATATAGGCTCAACTACCATCAATAGCATTGCTTTCAAGTGCACATATTGTTTCAGAGCCTCTAGGTCTTGTCCTCATTATTTCATCTTGGAATCTCCCATTTGGTGAGTTATATACAATACTTGTTGGTTAGAATTAGAATCAAAATAATATGTTTAAATATTTTTAGAAATTTAAAATTTAAAATTAAATTTAAATATATTTAATATTAGACATCTCTATGATATACTACCTCTATCTCTCTATATAAAATTATGTTTGACTAAATCACGAAATTAAAGAAATTGACTGTAATATTTATTATAGATTTCAGAAAAATGTGTAGGATAATTATAAGTAAATTTGTAAAGAAATAACTAATGCAGTTGAAGAAGTGAAACGAGTCTTATAAAAAATGACAAAAGAAAATTACAAAGAGGTCTTATATTAAATGACAAAAGTAGTAACTTATATTAAAAATTTGACAAAATTGCATGGACATCCTCTAAGTTCTCTTTAATTTACATTCACATCTCTTCTAATTTCTAAAAAGAACTCACCAACCATATACTGATTAAAAAAATTACATGGAATAGACCACAAAAAAAATGTTACGTCTAAATTTTTTTATTAAATATAAGAGATGTAAGTACATTTTAAAAACTATTTTTTTTTATTGCGTATAACATACAAGAAAGGTAAGTACGTTTTGAAAACTAGAGGGGACGGAAGTGTCATTTCAAGAGACTTTAGGAGAGGTCAATGCAAATTCTCCAATAAATTTTGTTTAGAATATTTTTAGATTTTGTTATTGGATTGCAATTTAGCTCAACTATGAACAAAATTTAGAATGATTATTATATGATGAAATCAAACAAAAACACAGGATTGTCATTGGAGCCACTAATAGGAGCAATAGCTGCTGGAAACACAGCAGTGTTAAAACCTTCAGAGTTGTCTCCTACATGTTCCTCTCTGCTTGCTTCTGGTCTTTTCACTTACTTAGATAATAAAGCAATTAAGGTTATAGAAGGAGGACCAGAGGAATCTGAGAAATTATTGCAACAAAGATGGGACAAAATTTTCTTTACAGGTGAACCTTTTCAATTTTTCAAATTTTTTTTTTCGTCTAGTATTCTTTCATGTATGTTATTGACTTGTCACTGTTTTTTATGAAGATTATTTTTGTTATTTGTAAAAACTAATATCAGGTAGTGCACGTGTGGGGCGCACTGTGATGTCAGCAGCTGTGAAGCACCTGACTCCTGTAACATTGGAGTTGGGTGGAAAATGCCCTGCAGTTGTCGATTTCCTTTCATCTTCCTGGGATTTAGAGGTCAGTAATTCATTCATTTTTGGCATAGGATTCTTGACAGTGAAAGATCTCAACTATTTGGTTTGAATTTTGATCAATGATTTATGATGTTTTTTACTTATTAAGTTATTGATCCTAATTAGTAATGCCACACAAGTTACATTTTATTAAGTTATTGACCCTAATTAGCAATGCCACACTCTATGGTGATTATAATTAAGGTGGCTATAAAGCGGATTATTGTGGGAAAATATGGGACTTGTAGTGGTCAGGCATGCATAGCGATCGACTATGTCATTGTGGAACATAGTAACTATTCAAAAGTGGTAAAACTCTTAAATTCAACTATTCAGGTTCACTTTTCTCTATTTTTTGTGACAGAATGTATTTAAATCACTAAGCTTACTCTTGTTTCATTTTATTTTTATAAGGTGGAATTGATGAAGATGTGGATCAAGAAAATGTTCGGAGAAAACCCAAAACATTCCAAAACCATAGCAAGGATAGTTAATAAACAACACTTATTTAGATTGAAGAATCTTCTTACTGATCAAAAGGTTCAAGAATCTGTGGTTTATGGTGGCTCAGTGGATGAAGAAAACTTGTAAATAACACCATGCCTTTCACAAACTAGTACTACTCACAATATTCCCTAAACTCTTAATTTTTTTTTTTTAAAAAAAACATTATGTGCTCCAATTAATATGTGCAGATTTGTTGAGCCAACAATCTTAGTGAATCCTCCAATTGATGCAACAATAATGACAGACGAAATTTTTGGCCCATTACTTCCAATTATTACTGTAAGTTAGTTTCATTTCATGCAAATATACTTTAAAATTTCAATTTCAACATCTTTATCAATAGAAGTCCATAAAATAGCCTATAGCCTTATCATATCAATTTTTACTCTAACTTCAATTTCCCTTAATTTATTTTTGTGTAATAATTTGCAGGTGGATAAGATTGAGGACAGTATTGAATTCATAAGCTGTAGGCCTAAGCCATTAGCCATTTATGTTTTCACCAAAAACCAAACACTGGGAAAAAGAATGATATCTGAAACATCATCTGGCAGTGTTGTTTTCAACGATGCAATTCTACAAGTATTACTCTAACTAGTATTTTTGTATTTTCACATACCATTTTTATATTAATGTTCAAATTAATAATACAGAACTTACTATGCATAATTTGTTATGTGTGCAGTATGCAGCAGATACTCTACCATTTGGAGGAGTTGGTGAAAGTGGGTTTGGCATGTACCATGGGAAATTCTCCTTTGACACATTCAGCCATCAAAAATCGATTGTTAGAAGAAGTTTCTTTACTGATTTTTGGTATAGATATCCACCATGGAAACCACATAAGTTTCAACTACTTGAAGTCTCTTATAATTTAGATTATTTGGGATTGATCCTTGCTGTGCTGGGACTAAAGAGACCATCAAAACGCCACATTTTTTCATAGATTCGTATCTTTCCAAAGGCTAACTAAGTGGCAGACACTTTAGCTAAATTTGGACTTTCTCTAGATTTCCACTTTATAATCCTGGATTGTATTTTCAATTTTCTTTCTGTGCCTCTCCTTGAAGACTATTTGGAGATTTGATTCCCTAAAGGTTTTTGGTTTGTTTCTTTGGGTCTGGCTGTTTATCCATAAAAATAAATTATTGGTTGTTTTATTAACTTGAAATTTAGTTGTTAACAATGCGCTTAATACAAGAATAGATCTTTGCTAGACATGTATCCGTGCAACACATGGTCAAATATAAAAATAAAACATATGAAAGTTGTTTTGAAGTAAAAGGTTGTTTGTTAAGTTAAAAAAAAAAAAAATCTTGTAATCTTTTCGATTTCTGTAAGTTCCAATCGACCTTTCCATCTCGAATATTAGAATCAGTGTAACTGGAAGTGCCATTGTTAGTCCTAGTAGTAGGAAGTTTAAAATCAGAGAATTATGAACTAAATGTATCAACCAAATGATATTGTTGACAACATATAAGTATATTGTATATAACAGCTTCTTCAGGTATGGTTGGTTCAAATCTCAAGAGCTTTGCATATTCAGTTAATATATGAAACGTATAATCATACACTAATTTAATCTTTACATTCTCTTCAACGAAGTTTGTCCCTTCTTTGCCAATCTCTTCTGCCTGTTGAATTATGCATAGAAAGTACTCAGCTACAATTAAAATTATTGTGTAGCAAATTAATATGGGCTTCTAATATTGATTTTGTCATAACTCCATAAGAAGAGTTTTGCAAATGAGATGTTTAGCTCACTTGTGCTTGTTCTTAATAATACTTTGAACCGTCATGACCTAACAATATTATACATTTTTTTTTACTTGAGATAGTTCAAAGTTGTTCACAAACATATTTATTACATCTTAGGACTGATCAATGTAAATTTTAAAGCAAGATAGAACCATTATGTCAAGAGTGGAGAGGTTAATTTGTCCAAAAATATAATATATTGACATTATATATATATATATATATATATATATATATATATATTTATATATGAGCAAACATTAGAGTATGATGTCTTCACACATGTTTTGCTTGCTAATGGGCGAGTAATGCTTGTAAGGTACTAGGCTTCTTGTAAAGAAATCGCGATATGTAGGCTTTATGAATAATGTCATTGAGTCACATGCTAGTATATATTTTTCAATCACAGACCATGACACCCCTTCCACTTAAATACGTTTCATCAATGTTAGTGAGGGTGGAGTGGAAGGATAGTGATATGATGTTTGAGATGGGCATGATTAGGAGCAGATCCAGCCTAACTTAAATGGTATATGATTGCGGTTATGGTTGTGTTATCATGGTTTTTAAGTCTTAATTACCATAAATAAGACTTCTTCAATCATATTTGATTGCAATTCTCAAAAGTATCAAATACTCTGACTTGATCGCGATTTTGAAATCTTGTGTTTAAGTGGTGTCTTTTTTTTTTTTAATGATTTTTGTTATTTATATAAATGATTTATTGTGTGACAAGGCTTTAGAAGTTGGTTTATCAAATTTAAAATATTTCTCAGAAGTAAGTGTCGCAGGATAAAGAATAATGGAAATGATAAATAGAGTTCCAAAGATAAATTCTGAAAACATGAAATGAGATATTTTAAAGAAAGTGTTAGGATAAGTTGAATTTAAGAATGTTGAATTTTTGTATCCATCGAGATCAGAAAGTGTGATCCTAAATGATTTTTGTCTAAAAGTTTTATCAACTAAAATATTGACATTAGTTAGAGAAAGTGGTTATGGAAAATCAACTATTATATCACTTTTACAAATATTTTATTATCTAATTAGTGGAGAAATATTTGTTGATAAAATTTCTATTCATAAGCTTCTAATGCTCATAATTTCATTTCAATATTGCCACAAGGTTATGATACTCATGTTAGTGCTATAATTAAAATGTTAGGAATCCAAGTAACATGCATTTAATGGAATTAGTAAAATTAAATTATATTTTATTGTAAGTTTCAATGGAAATAGTTAATAAAAATCAATTAGAAATTTAAATTTAATTTACTTGTATTAATAATTTAGAATTACAATTAGTAATGAGATAAAATAAATTTAATTTAATAAATAATAATAATAAGTTTTAGTGACATACAATACAATAGGAATAGATCAATTCTTTATTTGTTATCTAGTTTTTAGTGACAATTATTATAGTAGGTAGAAATCAAAAACATGTAATGATAGTACTCAAATACACAGTGACAGTTTTCTTTCGAAGCATAGCAAGACGCCCCCTTAAAGTTGACGGTGAATCTAGATATCACTCAAAGTATTATTGACCATTACTTATAGTTTTTTACTTGTAGTGATAAACTTTATATGTCACTAAAAGTCAATTTCTTTGTAATGTTGAAAGAAAAAAATACCCAAAATTACACATCTTCCACAATTAAAAAAGAAAAAAAAGCATGACGAAAAATATTTTAATTCTTGTTTTGTAGGCTACAATATTTTAATTCTTTTTTTGTCTTGCTAATATGTGTTTATAGAATTTACATTAATTCTGCCTGAATTTTTTTTTATTAATTCTAAAAGTATAAACTGTTTTTGAAACTTTTAAAAAATTTATATTATTATTTTTTATAAAAAATAATTTTTAAATAATTAAATATATAAATTTCAAGATAAAATTTGCATTTTATTCGCTAACATGTACTTTCAAGATAAAATTGACGGCGTTTTAACTCTCAGAGAGCAATGGTAGCAAATAAACAAATTATTGATGCTTGAAATTGTAAGCATTTATTAAATTAGTTTATAAATTTTGTAAATTAACAATTATCTATATGAAATTATAAGATATTTTTTTTGGAATAAAATATAAGTAAAAATAATAGTTGAAATGTTAATGTATTTGGTTAAAAAATTAAAATCATATACATCAAATTTTCAATTATCTTTTTGCTTATATTTTATTCAAGAGTAGTATCAATCAAAATAGTCTCACAGTAAACTTTTGTCATTAGATATTTTGATGTGACATTGTAAATGAATATCTAGTTTATCAACGTTAATCTCATATCAATATCATCTTTACAAAAACAAATTTGTCATCACAAAAATAAATGTGAGTAATTGTAATTATGCATGAACTAATTATTGACAAATTAATCTATAAAATATTTAAATTTCAGAGAAAAATTAATTGATGTTGTAATTACATTAATATGAGATAAACGCAGAAAAATTATATATTTAATTAACATATTACATCATAGTCTCTAATTATAAAAATTTAATTATGAACTATTTGGATTAATATTTTATAATATAATGTACTAGCAAGAAACTCATGGTGACGCATGGGTGACACCTTCTTGGTATTTTATATGTGCACAATTTATACATAAAACAAAAAATTTCATTTTATTTATAGCAATAAATATTTGTCTCGTATTTTATTATATTTATTAATGACAAAAATTGGCCTCATATTTTTTTTAATATTTATTAATGACAAATATTTTTCTCATGTATTTTTTAATATTTATCAATGATAAATATTTGTCCTATTCTTTTGTATGTATCTGTAACAAATATTTGTACCGTGATTTATTATATTTATCAATGACAAATATTTGTCTTATTCTTTTGTATGTATCTGTGATAAATATTTGTCTCATGATTTTTTATATTTATTACTATTAAATATTTTTGTCTCATGCCTTTTTAATGAGATTTGTGTAGTTTTTTTTTAATATTTATTAACAAATATTTGTCCTTTTTTTTATGTATTATTGTCAAATATTTGTCATGTATTTTTTTTATATTTCTCATAGACAAACATTTGTATTGTTTTTTTATGCATCTATTATAAAATATTTATCCATTGTGTTTTTAATATTTATCAATGACAAATATTTGTTCAATATATTTTGTGTATTTATTTTAATATTTGTTTTTTTACTAGTTTTCTCATTTATTATATTGATAATTGGAATGTCAAAAGAAAATATATAGCTGGAAATTAAAATAATATATGATTGAGGGGTTTCTTATTTGTGTATATAATAATAAGGATTAAAAAATAGTTATTTTGATAGTTATAAAGAAAATGAGGAGGACAATATTAGTGAGGCAAAATACATCAGTTTCTTAATTTAATTACAGATAACAATTAAGTCTTTTAATATTTTTTTTTCAATTTGATCATTTATTTAATTAAGTAACAATTTGCTTATTTATGTGTTAAAATGTCAACAATATTATTATTTTTTTTATATAAACTCAGTAAATTCATCATCATATTCAAACGAAACCTAGAAAATTCTTTATCAATTTCAAAATAATTCATATATTCATGAAATCCATAACTCAAATCTTAAAATGAACTTTTATATTCATTCACATCAATATCAAATAAAGAATTCATACTTTAATATTTGATCTCTAAATCACCAAAAACAATATATTTTTCTTTGTATCATTCTCTAAATCAAATCTCTAACCTAAATTTTAAAATGCGATTTCTTTATTTGATAGATTTGATGTTGTTGTTGAAAATAGAAATATGAGTTTATTTGAAAAATTTGAATTATGAATTTGATGAAAATATGAATTTTGTTGAAGATGATTACTAATTTTTTGAGTTGTCTATGAAGATGATGATCAATTTTTTGAATATGTAAAAAAAAATGATAATATTATTGATATTTTAAAACATAAATGATAATATGGTTACTTAAAATTAAATAAATAATCAAATCGAGAAGAAAAAAAAGATAAATAACTGAATTATTAGTGAAAGTTAAGCGACCGCATAAGGTATTTTGTCTATTTGTTATTTTGGTAGTTATTTTTTTGATAAAATAGCTATTTCTACTATATTTTTTGGTCAAAACTTTCTCTACAAGGGACTATATTTTTTCGTCAAAAAAATGTAGTTCAATTTTTTTAGTTATTTTTTTCTTTAAGTTTACTTTATTCATAAATAAAGAGAATGAATGAATTTGATGTGAAAAAAAAAAAATGAAAATGAATTTATATTTTTGGCAGTTAGTTTTTTTTATAAGATAGTTATATATATTTTTTTGTCAAAATAAAATGCAATTATATTTTTTCTAATAGTTATTTATTTATTTCTTAAATTTATCTGATTAACCTCAAACAATGATATGAGAAAAAATAAAATAAGAATAAATTTGTATTTTTGAATGATTTTTTCTTATTTTATATCGACAGTAGATTTAAAATTCATAAACTAATAACAAACTTGAAATTGGAAATGGAGGGTGAGAGAGACGGGAATGCATCGCCTCACAATAGAATAATGCGTTGATACCAATCATTTATTTTTTTAATTTAATTTTTATACCAATTTTTATACTCAAGGTTTGTACTAATCAAATTGCTACTACAAACTCAAAGCTAATCAAATTGCAATACAGTACTACTATGTGGTTTGGGTTCTTATAGTGTTAGTAAGTTCCTGTTTTTCTATATATGTGATTCCTTAACTCCACATTCCACAATTTAAAGATGATAGCATCTCAATTTATTTTCCATGTGACATTTTTTTTCTTTTGATTCCCTTTGAACTATCTGAATCACTTTCTTATTGTCAACTCCTTTTTAACCTGGATGTTTAAATAGGCTTGTCTTAATTTTTTTCCATGTTTTTTAATAGGTTTATTGGTTCCTTGGACACTTTGTACAGTTTCTAGTGTTTGTTGTATTCTATAATTTTGCATTTATTTTCAACAATACAATTGCTATTGTTAGTTTTATTTTTTAATAAAAGAAGGAATATTACGGCATTTGTAGAGTATATGGTCTTCCAGTAAACCACAACTCATAAAAATGACGGTTTAAATTAATAATATTTAAAAAACAAACTGCCAATTTTTGCATGTCTTTTTTTGTGTGCATGATTTGATTTATGAGACTTGTAATGTATGTGTTCTAGTTGTAGAGTTCAGATTACATGCCACTTTTGATTGAATGATGTCAATGATAATATTTCATTTTTGTTAATTGAAGTAGTAAAATGAAAATACAATGGTTTAGGTTTAAGGAATCAACCTGTAAAAAAAAAAAACAGGTTTAAGGAATCAATGTATGTTTGGTCAAACAATCTAGAGATTGATTAATTGGGTTAACTTGATCAAATCAATGCTTCGAATTGCATTAACTGATGATGAAGCAAACTCTGAGATTTTGCTTTATGTTTGTGTCCATCTTGATTCTCGTTGTTCCTGTTTGATTCTTGTGATTTCAATTGTGTTCATTCGATACATCAATTACATATTTTATTTTTCAAATTCTTACATTGCATACAACTGCTTATAGTATTACGAATTCTATTCAGGTCACTATCAATACTCAACTCATCATATTTTTACTAGGTACTACCGGTACACTTGTTGTATGTAGGTTTGGTTAATCGTGTGAAAATTGATTAAACATATCATTAATCTACTTGTGGTCTATTCATTTGTTTTCAAATACTTCTATTTATATGAATTTGATTTATCTTTATCTTATGCATATTAACAGTAACAAGTATTCACTAGATTCAAATAATCAAAAAATATATGGTGACATAGAAGAATGTATTCACGTGTAGTTTTGTGTGTTGATGTTGGTGATATGAAGAAAGTGAATAAAAAGTATTTAAAAATTTCAAAAGCAACTAAAGAAAATAGATATATGGACTTTTGAATTAACACCATACATGCACAATTGCACTAGAACCAAAATAAGGCTTTTAATTGAACATATAGTAGGAGATCTTTTATTAACAGAAGCTTAAATACAAATAAACTGCAACAATTTTGAACACAATTCATTGAAAAAATTTCAAATAGCTTTAGCTGGCAGTTTAATATGGAGGCGGGGCTGAGTTATAGAGGTAGGGATGATATGGATGAGGTGATGGAGATGGTGGAGGTGGAGACTTGTAGTAGTATGGAGAAATGGGTGAAGGTGAAGGAGGTGGTGGTGACTTATAGACATAGGGTGCAGGAGGTGAAGGAGATGATGGGGGTGGAGATTTGTAAACATACGGAGGAGGAGGTGAAGGAGATGGTGGAGGTGGAGATTTGTAGATATACGGAGGAGGAGGTGAAGGAGATGGTGGAGGTGGAGATTTGTAGACATATGGTGGAGGTGGTGAAGGAGAAGGAGGGGGAGAGGATTTATAATAGTATGGTGGAGGAGGAGAAGGGGATGACGGGGGTGGAGACTTGTAAACATATGGGGGTGGTGGAGAG
>JBBPBO010000005.1:77447234-77502178 GCA_037974295.1 Cicer cuneatum
GTGAGTTGTAAACATATGGTGGGGGAGGAGATGGTGATGGTGGAGGGGGAGACTTATAGACGTATGGAGGTGGTGGTGATGGAGAGGGTGGTGGTGGACTCTTATAGACATATGGTGGAGGAGGTGAAGGAGATGGAGGGGGTGGTGAATTATAAACATAAGGAGGATGAGGCGAAAGAGATGGTGGTGGAGGGGACTTATAGACATAAGGAGGTGGTGGTGATGGAGATGGTGGTGGTGGGGATTTGTAGTAATATGGTGGGAATTTGTGGACATAAGGAGGGGGTTTGAAGTAATGTGGTGGATGCTCTCCATGAGTTGGTGGTTTGTAATAGTAAGGTGGGTGTCCATGACTTGGTGGTGATGGGTGTGGATAGTAATTGCTGGGTTGGCCTCCATAATAAGGCTTGTCATCATCAGCAGCAACATTGCTAGCAATTATGCAAATTGCTATTACATAGATGAGTTGAGGCCATTGCCTCAACCCAACTGAGGTTCCCATATTTCTCTAAATGTGTGTAGTTCTATACTCTCATGGAAGAGTGTTAGCTAGTAACTGTGTTTGCTTGGTAAAGTATGTATTCCAACTCTTTATATAATGTCACCGTAGCATGTATTAGAAGATTTATTTATTTGCCATTTGCTTTATAACAGCCTGGCTAAATATTTTCAATATTTTTTTTAGAGTTTAATTATTATATATTCAGTGTAAAATATTTTACACTATCGTGACAATTATATATGAAAATAGTTTTAGAGATAATTTTAATAAAAAATAAATATTTTTAATGATTTTATTGTTGTATATATAACTTAAATATTTTTTTTAGACTTTCGAGGCTGATTCATCCTATATAATGTTCATATCATTTTGTATTTTAAAACCTGTATTGTGGTCTTCAATAAAATGAGTTAATACGTTTTCCACAACATGAGCATGAGCAAAGTCAATGAATTATAGAGTAGGTGATGATGGCAAGGTAACGTTGAATGAGTTATATGTATGTTTTCTTTTTTTAATGACTTATTTGTTAGATAGTATGATTTAATATGAACAACAAATATTTGTGAAAACGCGTCAGAGCAGGCATAGTTCTGATTGTTTCCTTTGGCTTATAGAAAGGAGAACTGGCAAGCATGATTTTGAGAGCCTAAAGTGTGAAACCGGTCATATAGTCAAATTACTAATTCCAAACTTAATGGATTATAAAAATGCAAAATCATCTATATTGCTATAATTTTTATGCCAAATTGTTGTCGGTGAAATAATAAACTCTCAGCTTAATTACTTGTCAAAATGGTGCTATATAATAATGAGTAATGATAAATGGTTATATGTTTCGTAAGAAAATTACGTTGTATGGCTTAAAAAAAACTAATTGACTTGGTGTGTATATAGTTACTGTCAATCCCAACGATGTAACATTCGTATATTATTTTATAACGATAAATTATACGGTAATATAAAAACATGAATATTTTAATTAATCATTTTTTTTTAATTTGTTCACATATATATTATTATAGTGATTATTAAAATTGACTAAATTAAGAGTTGATATATTTATTTAATTTTGACTTTAATGATTAAATAAATTATTTTTATAATTAAAATTAATACTTTAATTTTAAATAAAAAAACATCATTTTAAAAGAAATCTAAGTAAAACTTTAAAATTATATTAAGGTATATAATTTTTAAGTTTTGTTTTTTAGATTTATTTTTTGTTGGAATTGAAATTTGAATCACTATTTCCAATAGAGTCAGGTTTTGTCGCCTTGTACCCACACTTGTTCAATAAATAAAATAATTATTATTAGATAATAATAAAATCATATATTTTGGAATAAAAAGATTGAAATTTATAATATATATATATATATATATATATATATATAATATTAAATAAAATGAATAGGTACATGTATATAAAAATTTTAAAAATAATAATCATTTTACTAACAAGGTGGCTTCGGGGACAGACATCATCATCTTTAAATTTGTCTCGTCTTTAAATTTTAATTTTGAGAAAATTGACCTTCATATTCAGTCAAAACAGATTTTCTTTCTTAATGTCGGTTGGTTCAAGTGAAAACTCACATGTGGAATTATGTTGTCATGTCTACAAAGCGACCATTGCCTAGTGCAACAAGACCAATAGCATATGATCTAATTTTTTTTAAGAGTATTAGTGTAAAAAATGATTTGAGTTTTTAGATTTTTTTATGTTTTTTATTTACAATTTAAATAAAATAGTTTGACTTTTTAACTCTTTTTTATATTATTAATGTTATTTATCAAGTTTTTTTTATGTTACTTATAATTTAAATAAAAAAAGTTGTTTTTCAATTTTTAACGCATCTTTTAATTATGAATCTGATTTTTAAGATTTAAACTATACCTCCAAAATATTTCGACAACCCTATCTACTAATATTGCCTTTTGACAAGTGTATTTCCCGTGATATTGTGGTATATATGGGGCATTTTCTAACACGCATGATACGTTAATATAATAACAAGAGGCTTCTATAATCCTATATCGAAAAAATTGGACATGATCCATTTTATCGGTTTGGGAGAAACTATCGCTAATTCAACATGCATGTTATACTTTAGGCACGTAACTATAACAAAGATTACATGTATGAGTTTATTCTTATATAGACAGTCAATGTAAAAAGTTTGACTTGTTACATCATAATTAATTACATGTATAACTTTAAAAATAATTATAACAAAAATTGAATAATTTTAGTAATTTAACGATTATAAGTAATTAATAATTTAAATTTTTTTATATTAACGTGTAAATGAATTAAATTCATATTATATTACTTTATTGATTAAAGTTTTGTGGCTTCCTAAGGTCTCATTTCTCATCGTCCAAAACAATGATACAATATTTCGTTTTCTGTAAATTTCCTCCATCTGCCAGCATCTTATCTAAGTACTCTCAACGCTAAATGTGATAATATTGTTTAGTTTGACATATGAAAGAAAGTTTGGATTCTTTAAGTTGGTTGTACGATGCAGCGGGTTATAAGATATTATAAAACGATTATATAGTGATGTTTGGAAAATCATTCTAGATGTTGAATTAGTAAAGACACCGATTTAAGGTTAAAAAATATGGTCGAATTAGTGATAGTAAAATAATATTTTTTTAATCTTTTAATATAATATTAATTAATATTGAACAAAAAATAACATAAAATTCAAAATAACATACCTTCTATCAAGAAAAAACTCAAGTAAAAATTCAAAATACTTAAAAAGTAAAAACAGTCTTGTTGAACTACTTTTTTGAAAAAATGTTATTTTTCTCTAAACCATGTCAAACAGATTTTCTCAAATTTTCTCAGTTTATTTCGGTTGATTATCGATTCTGGCGGTTTTTCTCTGATTTTATACTTATTTTAAGGGTCCATATAATTGGATGACATACTAATTTCTGGTTCAACCGATTGAATTGTCCTGTCTAGTCCTCTAGTTTTCATAAATTGTTATATAGGCTAGTCAGAGTCGTCATAAAGATTTTAGAGGCCTTAAAGCATCGAGGCTCTTCACATACCAATCTACGCATGTCATTTAGTTAGGTTAATTCATGTAACAAGCAAAGATGTACATATATCATATCACTTTTACGTATTAGACTCAAATATACAGTTCGACAATGATAACACAACAACCACAATTTTACTCATAAAAACAATTCTACTAATAAAATACATCGACTATAGAACCAAAATTACAACCACATGCACCACAATATCTATATTAATTAGCATATTTATTAACATTTTTGTCATTTTAGGTCTAGTCGGAATTTATCACAACCGATTAGCATATATCAAACCATACCAACATCAATTATCCTATTGACATGTATAATTTGGTTTTCACAAATTTGTCATTAATAATTATTTCTTTTTCAATTTTTTTTTAACATAAATATTATTTTCTTATAAAATTTAACTACTTCCATACATTCAATCATATTCATATGCAAAAATTTCCCCAAAATCATATGTGAGATCACAACTTTATTTGTGAGACAACCATTCTATACTCATTTACATAAATATCCTTTTTGTTTCGAGTATCAGCACTCATAAAATAAATAATAAACATTCATCTATTCGTCAACCCAAATAAGCAGAATTGCACTTAGAAAATACAACACAAAATTAAGTACCTTCCCGAAGTTTCTTATTATCAAAGACATGCTTTTGTTGACTAACATAAGGAGTATAATCAAGTATCACTAAGAAATACTTTGCTTATTTCAGTTTTGTTAAGACAAAATCTCAATTAATTGTTTTAATGAAAACAAACAAAGATTAATTAAAGACTCTAATTATGATTCTGAATTATGTGTTATTTAACATGTGTATTTGAGTGTGATAATCCAAGATAGGTACTAAGCAAAAGCAAGCAAAATCAATTTAAAGAATAAGCTAAAAATGAATTGCCAAGAACAAAGAACGTTCTTGACATTTTTTGGAAAAACCAAGAACGTTCTCCACATTCTTTCACTTCATCAAGACTGTTCAAGCCAGCTTTTTATGCAAAGAAAGATTATGCTTATTTCGAAAGGATTACCAGAACATATACAAAGGATATACAACTTTAATAATAGCAAAGGAAGTACTCTAAAAGATCTAAGGAGAAAAGATTTAAATCAAGACAAAGTGATAAATCAATTTGAGTCAATCATTCTTCAGGCTCCAGAACATTCTCCAGTTTCTGTCATACAGGACCAGAACGTTCTCCAGCTTCTAAAGCACATACCAAGAACGTTCTTGGGACTTCAGCATTACATTATGATACATATTCTCGTGATCAAAGTGATCCTCAAGCACTGTACAGATCAGAAGAAAGAGAATGCTCAAAGACCAGAAAGTCTTAAAGTCAAAAATAAGGAAAAGTTCAGCCAATACTCTTACTTTGAAAGACTTATTATTTTAATCCAACTCTTGACCAAAGGAACCCTCCAAACGGTAACATTAAGCGGACATGGACCTCCTCAAATAAGGAACCTCACAGCTTAATGGAAATCACAACATTCAAGTGCAAAAGAAAGATCATTATCACTCATATTCATACTTGAAAGTCTCACAAGAAATCAGTAACATTCAGTTTCGAGTTTATTATCATTAGTTTACTGAAACATCTTGTAAAGAATCTAACCTCAAACAAAAGTTGATATTAAATAGATTCTATCAAACACTTTAATCATTATCGTGTAAAACTCAAGACTATAAGGTTTGTTTGTAGCTTGAGTGAGTTGTTTAGAAAAATATTTTTAAGGTTAAAACGTGAGTTGTAAAAATCCTATCAAGGGTTGATAGGTGACCTGATTGAATCTCTTTCTGGGTGGAAAGGATTGACAATTGTGACAGACCAAGGTTGATCTGAGCTAGGTGCTGTAAAACCAAAAAGGTTCTTTGTTTTCAACACTTAGTGGAAAATCTCACGGTTGTGAGGACTAGATGTAGCCCGGGTTGGGTGAACTAGGATAAAATCATTGTGTAATTTCTCTTCCTTATCTTTATTTACTTTCAGTCTTCCATTTATTTAAGTTAAAAATCAATTCCCGTTTTCTGTTTCCAGAACCAAAAACGTTCTCCGTTTCTATTTTCTTAACCAAGATCAATCTTGAGTTATTTTTTAGTTTTAACGGGGAAAAATTAAAAAGACAACTTTACAATTCAAACCCCCTTTCTTGTAAAGCGACATTTCTACTTCAAGCTTTAATTGCAAAAGAAATAAAAGTATTAACTCATTTTATATGTTAGGTCCAATAAAATGAAAGTGAACACTATTATTTGTAATACGTATAACATGCTCTTGCATGTTTGGGTAAAATTCAGTTAACATTTCAGTTAACCCAAAAAAATTACCAATAGTATACATATTTTAGTACAATCTCTCATTATAACTACAAAAGGCTAAACTACATTTAACATGAATTTGACTATTGAAATAATTATTTTTAAAACATTTTTCAGTGTTATTTTTTTTTAAGTAGTCTTTTAATCGTTTTATCATTTTACCTCGTCTTTTACAAATCACAAAATCAGCAATGAGTTCTTAAAATCTAAAACACTCTGACATCAATTAAACATTAACAACTAATGAGTTCCTAAAATCAATAAATCAGTAAATCAACAATCTCAAAACAAGTTGAGTTCCTAAAATCAGTAAATCACATAACTCTAACATCAAGATTCAAGATTCTAACATTTGGTGAACTCTTATTTATTGGATGGATCACGATTCTAGAGCGTTTTAGAATTTGGAGAAAATTTTCCACAACCTGCGATTGGGAAAGGGAAACGCAATTAAGCTTCTATGAGTAGTCTGTAACGCGATTCAAATGTGATTCTACTTCTATGGGACGCGGTCATTCGTCACATGAGTGATTCAAACACGATTCGCGAAGCCAAAACGCGACGCTTGCCGTCACATACTCAGAACGGTTGGTGTGGAGAGGAGATAAGAGTTGAGAGAAAGTAAATTTAGTGTGTTTAGAGAGAAAGTAAGTTTAGTGTGTTTAGAGAGAAGATAAAAAGGAATGTCCGGTTGAATTACGGGAGTAATTTCATATTTTGGATATTTTGTACAAATATAACATTTTAGAGTAGTCGGATGTAAAAAATTAAGGATATCAATGCAATTCTTAAAGTTCACCTATATTATAAAAAAAAATTGGGTTACTCTCTAAATAATGCGAGAGGTCGGCCCCGAGGATAGTGCACCGATTGATTGATTCTATATAGGTTTAATTGCAGTTTTAATCCACTGATTCACGAAATTGGTCCCTCTATTTTAAAAGTCGACAATTTTGGTCTCTCAGTATGACTTTTTAACTATAAATTGGACTGACATATAACGTGTCATATAATACGATAATATAGACTGATTAACACCCACAAAATCAGAATAAAACACTGTAAAAACTTAACTGTCAACTTCAGAAATTTTTCATATTTGTAATTTAATTAATAACATATGAATAATTAATGCATCTAAATGATTCTATATCATGGAATTGTATCTTATATTATTTAAAATATGTCAAATCGTCGTTCAAAAATATGAGAGAGAAAACAAAACCATCAACTTTTAAAATAGATGAATCAATTTCGTAAATTGATAAAAATAAAGAGACCGTAATTGCAATTAATTCTTCTATATATCATTTTGATTTCAAAGCATAATTAATTTGTTTGGCAAGTTGCACTTGTACCTTGTACACAACTCAGCATTGAAGACTTCATTTTACATATTATATTGAAAAATGCTAATCAGAATTTTGAACATGGCCCGTATTCATTCTCCATATACGTTTACGTTTGTTTCCCAAACTCCCCTAGTATGAAAAAAGGGCACAATGGGAAGAATTCTAATAAAAAACATAGCGAAGTACCATTCACTATTTATAATTCATCGATTAGATAGAAAAATGTGTCTTCGGTGCAAATATTCATTATAGCAATATATTGCCATCACTATTTACTATCAGGGACTCTGATATTTTGGGAGTCAAGGAAACTGTGTTTGTAACATCATTTATAATTCAATTCTTTAAAAAGTTATTTTTGATAGAAATTAAAATATAACTTTTAATTTATCTTGTAACATAATAGATTGTAAATAAAATTTTTTAAAAATTTTCTCAATAGAGAATTAGTAACAAAAATAGTTAATATTATTACATAAACTATGAAAGCTTGAAAAAAAAAACTAATATTATTCTAAATATGTTTGAGGGAAAATTACACTATAGGATTTTTATTTATATACCTATAAATTAGATCATTTTTTTTATTTGGGTCTTTTATCGTTTAAAACGATTATTTTTTTCAAATATTTATAAAGTTATCATTTATCTTTTTTCTGTCATTTAAGTTCTTTATCTTTTAATAATATATTTACAAAATTATCCTTTAAAAATGTCGACATGTCATTTAAAATGTTGAATGTGATAAGTCGATTTATGATTTTTATTAATAATTTTTCAATAAAAAACAAAAAACCTAATTTTTTAAATAAATAATGGTGTTCATTCATTCAAATCGGTAGAAATTAAATCAGATTAAGATCAATACAGTTTAAAGTTGCTAAAACAAAAAAAAAATGAATATGCAAAAATGTTCAGAATACCCATATCTCCGGAGCTGTAACGTTGAAGACACCAAAATTATTGATTGAAATTACACCAAATCCAAGTTGACATGTGATATGAACCAAACAAACACCGCAATAAGGTAGAAAATCAAAACGTCAAAGCTAAATATGCATGGAAATCACTTGTTTAAATAATAGAGAACAAATAAAAAAAATCAATTTAGAGAAGTGATTTCAAACCTAAAATTTACCTAAATCACCTCTCTATTAGATGTAGGAAAGAGAAATAGAACGAAAGAAAAGAGGTCCAAAAAAATTAAACTTGTATTTAATAAAAATGTGTCCAAAATTTTTTGTACTTAATAAAAAGACATTGTGTTCTCGTATTTTAAAATTTAAAACTAATAAAATCTTATCTAAAATTAATATTGTCTCAAAAAATATTAAATTAATTGACTTAATTAATAATTAAAAAAGAAATATCATATAAAAATTGATTGTATTAATTTAATAAATGATTTTTTACTCTAAAGTATCTAAAAATGAAATATTTGAAGGTGCAAACATGAGAAGGGGGGTTGAATTGTGTTTGACTTAACTTAAATACTTTTCCTGTTTTAATACTTTCAAAACAAAACTTGATGTATAATTAAAACAGAGTTAGCAGCGGATAAAAATAAAAATAAAAACTCACAGATTTTATAGTGGTTCATCGTTAACGAGGCTACGTCCAGTCCCTTCGCCTTGAAGGATTTCACTAATTCAATCTTGAATTACAACCTTGCTACTGACCCTCCAAGTCAGTCTTCTCAATAGTCTAACAATCCTAGACTTCTTGAGGAAAACAACCTTGTCTTCAGCCAATCTGACAACCCCAGATTGTAGAAGAAATCACAACACTATGAATCTAATTGCGAAGTACCTTGCTACCCTTTCTGATTCCCTCAGTTTGTAGACTCTACTTCAACAACTTAGATACGACCCTATCTAATTGCCAAGTACCCTGCTACCTCTACTGACTCCCTCAGATTGTAGACTCTACTTCAACAACTTAGATTTGCCACAGTGGAAAGAAAATAACACGAGTACTTGCTTCTTGAAAGCTAAAACTCACAATTGACTTCTATGAAAATTTGGGTGTTTGTTGCATGGAAGTGTATGACTCTTTTGTGATTTTCGATTACTTTATTCTTCAGCATTAAGTCTCTATTTATAGTTGAACTTTAGAACTTCACTGATGCTTTACTTCTGCAGTATATTTAGATTAATCTGTTTTGAAAATATTCTGGAGTATTTTGCTCAGATTCTGTTTTGAGCCTTTTGCTCACTGATCTGTTTTGAGCATTTTGCTCAGCTTCTGTTTTGAGCATTTTTCTCATATTCTTTAATTCTCATGATCAAATCTGCACCATTGGATCTTAATGCGATAGTCCACATCTGGACCAGCCTATTTGATATTTTGTGATCCTCTGATTTCGGCCATTCCTGGACCACACATCCTAACCCTCTGATTTAGGCCACCACTGGGCCATGGTCTGATTTTCTGATCTGGACTATCACTGGACCAAATAATTATTTCTGAACCATTGATCTGGAAATTTTTACTCTGATCTAGACAGATTCTGGACTTTGGTCTGGAACAAACTGAAATTAACTTGAACAGAAAATATTTCAGTCTGGACATTTTACCTTTAATTTTGGACCAGGTCTGGATTGATTCTGGAACTCATTTCTTTTGATCTGGACTTAGTTCCATGCCCTGAATCATGCTATCTTATGATCTGAGCCAAATCTGAATTTATCCTCTTGTTCTGGACTCATAAACATACCTTCTGGTCAAGTCTGGAACAAGTCTGGACTGTGTAATTTTTCACTGTCAGGCCATCTTCTGGTCAGAATAACTTCTGGAATAAAATTGATATTTGACTCCTGTTTGTCTGGAACAACTCTCCTTCTGACAGGCTTTCCAATGGTATGATCCATGTTTCATTATGATTTTTCTTCCTTCTGTTCTGGGCCACCAAACATATCCTCTGGTGATGTTTTGACATCCTGGAACATCTTCTAGAAATTCCAGAATTCATTTTCCTTTGATCTCTGCTTTTGTTTCCTTCAGTTTCTGGGGCATTTAACTTAATAATTCAAAGTAAAAAATAAGTTTACATTGAGTACATTTGTAAGCATCAAAATCCTAAGTACCTAGAACCAACTTGGTTCCAACAATCTCCCCCTTTTTTATGATGACAAAACCTTAACTTATTTTGCTAACTTATGACTCGAAGACTTTGAATTACTCCCCCTCAGACCAATCTCTCCCCCTAAGTCTGATACTCTCCTTTTCAACTCCTTCTTTGTTCTCTCTTTCTTTTCTTCTCTTTCCTCTGTTTTTCAACTCCTTCTTTTTGCTCTCTTTCTTTTTCTCTCTTCACATTTCCTCTCCTTTTCAACTCCTTCTGTTTTCACTCTGTCTTTTTCTTTCTTTGTTTTTCTCTCTCCCTGTTTCCTCTCCTTTTCAACTCCTTCTGTTTTCTCTCTTTCTTTTTCTCTCCTTCTTTCTTTTTATCTCTCCTTTTCTACTTATTTCTCCTTTCTTTCTCTCTCTCTTTCTCCCCCTTTTTGTCATCAGCCAAAAAGTGGTCCTACTATTTTTGTATTTTTTGTTTTTCTCTTTACAAATTACAGAAAGTAAAAACTGAATAAAATAAAATTGCAAGAAATTTTAAAAACTCCTAAGATGACTACTTGAGCTAGTCAGATATGGAGGTCATGCTGAGATGCTTCTTAATGAACTCGAATCTATCTTCTGGTAATGCCTTGGTGAAGATATCAGCCCATTGATGATCAGTGTCCACAAATTGGATGCTCAAAGTCCCTTTTTGAACATGGTCCCTAATGAAATGGTGTTTTATTTCAATGTGTTTGGCTCTAGAGTGTAAGATAGGGTTCTTGGTTAGATTTATGGCTGAAGTGTTATCACAGAACAAAGGGATATTGTTTTCAAAGATGTTGTAATCTTCAAGTTGGTGTTTCATCCAGAGTAACTGTGAACTGCATCCTGCTGCTGATATATACTCAGCTTCTGCTGTTGACATGGCAATGGTGCTTTGTCTTTTGCTTGACCAAGAGATCAAATTTTCACCTAAAAATATGCAGTTGCCACTGATACTTTTCCTTTCCAACTTGTCTCCAGCATAGTCAGAATCACGAAAACCTTTTAGTTTGTAGGTGGGGGTTTTCTTGTATAACAAGGTAAGGTTGGTGGTTCCTTTAAGGTATCTCAGAATTCGTTTGACAGCAGTTAAATGGGATTCCCTAGGGTCAGCTTGAAATCGGGCACAGACACAAACACTAAACATAATGTCAGGTCTAGAAGCAGTTAAATATAGAAGGGATCCAATAATACCTCTGTATGTTTTCTGGTCTACCTTTTTACTGGTTTCATCTTTCTCAAGTGAGCAGGTTGGGTGCATGAGGGTGTATTTAGATTGGTGAATGATTATACCTGATTTACCTTGATGAATCTGAATTCCCAGGAAGAACTTAAGTTCTTCCATCATGCTCATTTGAAACTCCTTCTGGCCACTGGAACAAAAGTCTCAGTGTAATCTATACCTTTCTGTTGAATTTGTTTCTGAACACCTACTTGGTTCCAATAATGTTTTTGTTTGGTCTGGATACCAGATCCCAAACATCATTCCTTTGGAATTCATTCAGCTCTTCTTGCATAGAAAGTATCCAACCTTCTTCTGCCAAAACTTCATCAACAATGCTTGGTTCGCATCAGCTTCTGGTTCTGTAACAGCTTCTGATTCTGATGAATCAGCTTCTGGTTCTGGTGAATCTGTAACAGCTTTAGATTCTGGTAAATATCTAGATTTCTCTTATGACTTATCTTGGCTGTTTCTGACTTGATCAGATTTATCTTTTGAAGATTTGTCATGTGTTGCTGACTTGCTTGTATCCTTTACCTTTTCAAGTACTTATGTTTCTTGTGCTTCTGCTCCCTTTGGTTCTGATGAACCTGTACTATCTTTATCTTGCTTCGATTTGTCAAGCAGTTTGTCATATACCATAATATAAATCAATTAATTTAAAAATGAACTTAGTACAACCAAACCATTAATTCTGCTTCTGGTGGTTTCTGTTTGTTTTTGAAACCACTGGAATGTTGTTTCTTCTGAGTGTTCAATTCGTGTGAATCACCTGGTTCCTCTGACAATTCGAAAACCTGCAGAACACTTATCTAGCTTTGATTTGTTAAGATCAAGCTTCTTGTCATCACAGTAAACATAAATATTAAATAATAGTATTACAGCAAGATGTAGCCTCAGGTTTACTCTGAAAATCCTCTTGCTTCTGATTTTCAGATTCCTAATCTATATGTTCTGAGATTACATGGTTTGGATGAGGGAATTTGAATTCCCTTCCAGGTTTGTAGTCTTGATGAATCTCACTGGAGTGTTTGAAGAACTCTCCTGATTCTGATTCTGATTCATCTCTTTTGGCTGATACACCATGTTCCTCTGGTGATTTTGGAACTTATGGTGATTCTGGTAATTATACTGATTGTGATAATTAAAGTAGTTCTGATGATCATACCTCAACCTTTGATACTGATACCTGTTTAGGTTCTGGTTCTGGTATTGATTCTGATTCTAATTCTGGTTCCAGTGTTGATTCTGGTTCCAGTTTCTGTGCCTCCAGTTCTGGTTCTGGTTCCAGTGTTGGTTCTGGTTCCATTTCCTGTACCTCTGATACTGGTTCCAGTTTTGGTTCTAGTTCCAGTTTCTGTGCTTCTGGTACTGGTTCCAGTTCCTGTTCTGATTCGTGTTATATCTTTGATATTTCCTGTTCCTCCTATGATTCTGGTTCTGGTTCTGATTGTGTTGACCAGTTCTTCTTCTACCAGAGTCACTTGGCTTCTGTTTGGTAGATGATGGAACATAAACCTTCTTCTGCTTGTGCGTTGCCAACATCCATTGTCCAGGCACCATTGTAGGTGTCTCCTTCTGGTTGCTCAGAACATCTGCAACATAGATAATTTGATCTTTTGGTACCCAGAACTGATTGGGTCCAGGTTTGTTAGTCTTAACAGCTTTCTGATCTTGTTCAGATTTTACCATTGGACAAGATAATTCAGAGTGACCTTTCTTGGCACAAACACTACATAAAACATCAGAATGAACAGCTTTATTTTCAGTAATTGTTTCTGTAAAACCAAGACCTCTTTTTCCAGAATTACTATTTCCATAAATCATATATGCATTTTTACTTCTTTCCATTCCATTGGAAATAAAGTTTTGAAAAACTTGCTCATGCATATCAGATTTACAAACAGTTTCAGAAGTGGAACAATTATTACTTTTCAGAGTTTGGTTTTCAGATTTGAGTCTTGCAACATCAGTTTTAAATTTTTGTTTTCAGTTGCATACTCAGAATTTCGATTCTTTAAAACTTGGACTTCTTTGGTTAGATTTTCCTTATCTTCCCTAAGAGTTTTCAGTTTTAAAGACCTTTTATGGTTTGCATTTAACAAGTCTTTTAAAGTCTCAATTAATTCAGATTTAGACAAATCAGAAAATACCTCATTGTCTTCATCTTCTGATTCTGTTTGAGAGTAGTATTTGTTGGAACCAAGTTGGTTCTAAGTACTTAGGATTTTGATGCTTACAAATGTACTCAATGTAAACTTATTTTGTACTTTGAATTATTAAGTTAAATGCCCCAGAAACTGAAGGAAACAGAAGCAGAGATCAAAGGAAAATGAATTCTGGAATTTCCAGAAGATGTTCCAGGATGTCAAAACATCACCAGAGGATATGTTTGGTGGCCTGGAACAGAAGGAAGAAAAATCATAATGAAACATGGATCATACCATTGGAAAGCCTGCCAGAAGGAGAGTTGTTCCAGACAAACAGGAGTCAAATATCAATTTTATTCCATAAGTTATTCTGACCAAAAGATGGCCTGGCAGTGAAAAATAACACAGTCCAGAATTGTTCCAGACTTGACCAGAAGGTATGTTTTCGAGTCCAGAACAAAAGGATCAATTCAGATTTGGCCAAGATCATAAGATAGCATGATTCGGGGCATGGAACTAAGTCCAGACCAAAAGAAATGAGTTCCAGAATCAATCCAGACCTGGTCTAAAATTAAAGATAAAATGTCCAGACTGAAATATTTTTTGTTCAAGTTAATTTCAGTTTGTTCCAGACCAAAGTCCAGAATCTGTCCAGATCAGAGTAAAAATTTCCAGATCAATGGTTTAGAAATAATTATTTGGTCCAGTGATGATCCAGATCAAAAAATCAGACCATGGCCCAGTGGTGGCCGAAATCAGAGGGTTAGGAAATGTGGTCCAAGAATGGCCAAAATCAGAGGATCACAAAATATGAAATAGGCTGGTCCAGATGTGGACTATCGCATTAAGATCCAATGGTGCAGATTTGATCATGAGAATTAAAGAATCTGAGAAAAACGCTCAAATTTTCATAGAAGTCAATTGTGAGTTTTAGCTTTCAAGAAGCAAGTACTCGTGTTATTTTCTTTCCACTGTGGCAAATCTAAGTTGTTGAAGTAGAGTCTACAATCTGAGGGAGTCAGTAGAGGTAGCAGGGTACTTGGCAATTAGATAGGGTTGTATCTAAGTTGTTGAAGTAGAGTCTACAAACTGAGGGAATCAGAAAGGGTAGCAAGGTACTTAGCAATTAGATTCATAGTGTTGTGATTTCTTCTACAATCTGGGGTTGTCAGATTGGCTGAAGACAAGGTTGTTTTCCTCAAGAAGTCTAGGATTGTTAGACTATTGAGAAGACTGACTTGGAGGGTCATTAGCAAGGTTGTAATTCAAGATTGAATTAGTGAAATCCTTCAAGGCGAAGGGACTGGACGTAGCCTCGTTAACGGTGAACCAGTATAAAATCTGTGAGTTTTTATTTTTATTTTTATCCGCTGCTAACTTTGTTTTAATTATACATCAAGTTTTGTTTTGAAAGTATTAAAACAGGAAAAGTATTTAAGTTAAGTCAAACACAATTCAACCCCCCCTTCTCGTGTTTGCACCTTCAATTGGTATCAATTCTGGAACTCATTTCTTTTGATCTGGACTTAGTTCCATGCCCTGAATCATGCTATCTTATGATCTGGGCCAAATCTGAATTTATCCTCTTGTTCTTGACTCATAAACATACCTTCTAGTCAAGTCTGGAACAAGTCTGGACTGTGTAATTTTTCACTGTCAGGCCATCTTCTGGTCAGAATAACTTTTGGAATAAAATTGATATTTGACTCCTGTTTGTCTGGAACAACTCTCCTTCTGGCAGGTTTTCCAATGGTATGATCCATGTTTCATTATGATTTTTCTTCCTTCTGTTCTGGGCCACCAAACATATCCTCTGGTGATGTTTTGACATCCTGGAACATCTTCTGGAAATTCTAGAATTCATTTTCCTTTGATCTCTGCTTCTGTTTCCTTCAGTTTCTGGGGCATTTAACTTAATAATTCAAAGTAAGCATCAAAATCCTAAGTACTTAGAACCAACTTGGTTCCAACAGTATTACACATAAATAAGATAAAAGACATCAAGTGTAATTTTGCTTAACTTTAAAGAACTCAATATCCCTTTTGAGCACACTCAATTAAATTATTATAGATGATCATCATCAAAACTTAAACAATCTTTTTTTAAAAATAAAAAAATAATATTAATAACACAATCTTTAAAATATACTTCTCAATACATTCATTTTTATTTGTTGAAATTCAAATGCATCCTACCATATTTTTGTGGACTTAATATAATTTAGTAAGTCCGACGTAAAATTAAACTAATAAAAAGAAAAGTGTTACAAAATATGTATTAAAAAATATATCTCGAACATTTTTTCATATAAAAACATCTTCCCTGAACTTTTCATTTCTCCTCTCCTTTTCACATTTCCAAGAAAAAATAATCGTAGTCGGTAAAACCTTGTGACTGCGTCCCATTCAAAACTATCTTTGTCGGTAAATTAGAATTAAGTAAATCTTAGTCTCCCTTTCTTCTCCATCATAAAAAATAATCAAGATTTATAAAAAGAAAATTAACAAAGTGAAATATAGAATTCAATTTTTAATTAAAAAAACTGTAGCGATAGGTGACTCACAAATAAAATTAAAAGTATTAATCAAAATAAAGTGACTCAAAAAATTTAAATAAGGGATAGAAAGAGAGAGAATTTGTAAACAAAACAAAACAAAAAAAAGAAAGAGAGAAAAAATGTTGGGGGAAAGAGATTTGGATATCTCATGTTGGAATCCAACAAGAAGAAAATTATGTTGATAATCTCACTTTTAAACTCATTTGTCTAACTTATATATTTTTTAAATTGTAGATTTAATGAATTTAAATAGTGAAATCACCGACATAATCACTTTATGTTGAATTTTAATACCAAGATCAAAGTACGTTGCAAGTGTGTGTGACTGTGTACATGATTGCCATCGTAGAAAGACATAAAAGTTAATTATACGGAGCTTTTTGATATATTCAACTTAATTATACAAAATTTAATTTTTTTTACATGCAAAAACTGATTTAAATAGGTTAAAAAATATACTTTATTAACACTTAAATTATAAAAAATTAAATAGATTTTTAGTCTACAAATATAGCATATTTTATTGTTATCTCTCTAAAGTTTTTCTTTTAATAATGGTCTTTTAAATGTTTTTGTTAACAAATTTTGATCTCTACTTTTAAATCAATTCGTGTGTATCATTTACATTTTTAAATGATTTTTGGTTGGAATGTTTATAATATTAGAAGAATATCTCGTGCTCAAATTTATATTTTTTTTAACAACATATGAATTTTTAAGCTTCAAATACTTAAAAAATTATATTTAATTCATCCCTTGTTAAAAGGTTCTAAATTTTTATGTGATGGATTCTTGTAATATTATAGACATGCATCCAAAAAGTCAATTAAAATCACCCAATGTATATTAATTAATTTAAAAGCAAGAACTAAAATTATTGACGAAAAATATTTGAAGAAAAAATTTAAAAGAACTAAAATTAAAATATAATATTTATAGGGATAAAAAATTATTTAACCTAAATATAAATTTATGAAAGAATTTTGTGTAAGAATTTTGTATAACCACTTTTTACTAACTTGAACTTGAAGCCACTACCAACATGGACACTTTGAAATACTACCGACATTGTATCTTCTGTTGTTGTTTTGTTAGCTAAAATATCTGGTGTGGTTATTTAATTTAATTTTAGGTAATAATTTAATTTTTTTTATTCTTTATTTAAATTTTAGTAATGATTTGAAAAATATCAACAATATTATAGTTTTTTTTACAGAAATTCGATCAGAAAACTGATCATCGTCTTTAAACAAAACCTAGAAAATTCATTCTCAATTTTAAAAAAAAATCATATAATCATTAAATCGATAACTCAAATCTTCAAATAAATTAATATATTTGTCTCCAACAACATTAAATTCATCAAATTAATAACTCACACTTTAAGATTTGATCTCCAAATCACCAAGACAATATCTTCTTCTTATTTCTATCATTCTCCAAATCAAATTCCTAACCTAATTAAATCTCAAAAAGTGAATTCTTTTATTTGATGGATTTGATATTATTGTTTTTGTTGTAGATGAAAATATGAGCTAATTTAAATATTTGAGTTATAAATTTGATGAATATATGAATTTTGTTGAATATAATTACTAATTTTCTGAGTTTTGTTTGATCATAACAAATTTTTTAGATTTATGTTAAACAAAATAATATTGATTACATTTTAAGACATAAATGATAAAATCATTATTTAAAATTAAATAAAAAAGATTAAATTCTTATACGAAATTAAGTAAAAGGACTTAAGAAAGTATTTTTCCTTTTTTTAATATCCTTTCAGTTTTATTTTCTTTTTAATATTTGCTATTCTTACTAAGGTGTATATGGACTGGAGTCCTGGACCGTGTGGTGTGGGCAATTGGGACAGTACGAACTGGGCTAAATATAAAATGAACCTATATTTAGTTTTTCGGTCTGGGGGATATGGTGTACATTTATATAGGTATTTACTCATCTATCCCTATTTTTACTTACAACATTCTAAATACATTATGAAAGTATGGTTCCAGTAATATATTTCACTCATTTTTTAACTATTAGAATTAAGAATGATAATATAACCCGTACTCGTGGATATTCATTCGAACTCGTCTTAATTTGGACGAAGAAAATTTGTTGATTGGAGGCAGAGACAGGTTTGAGTGTGTTGATATTCACCCTGCACCCGAACTTGTCCCGTTAGTGATATTATCGTAATTTTTAAATTTTATATACATGAATATACTTAATATTTTTTTAAATATTAAAAATTATAATCTCATATCGATAAAAGGTATTTTTTTAAAATTTTATTATTATGTAATAATAATTATTTTATTTTATTAATTATAATAGATATAATTTTTAATTTTATAATTTTATATACATGAATGGATGCGGGTGTGAGTGGGGAACCCGAATCCTGTTGCGGGTAGAGATGGAGGTCAAAATTTCACATCCACTAAAAGACAAAAGCAGATGTGGGTTTTTCCGATTAATCGAGTGTGAAGATAGGTGAGGTAAAATCCGTTTCCGTCCCGCCTCGTTGCCATGCCTAATTAAAATGGAACTTCTGGAAAAAATTTCCATATTTTTGGATAATTTTTTAAACAAATTAGTAGGCTAGTCTGGCCTACTTTGGCACCACAACAAAATTAATTATCAAACTTCAAAATTTTGGTATTGGGGACGACGTGGACGCTAGTAGCGTCAACATGATGGACGTTATCCAACTTTTCCAAATAAATTTTTATTTTATGTCTGCTTTTGATTGACATTATATTGAAACTAATTAATTAATAAATTCTTCGTGGTTTAATGTCCTCTTTTAGTAAGAATTTTATTTTATTTTTTTAATTATTTAGCGTTTGCTTGACAGATGCTACAATAATTAATATATATATATATATATATATATATATATATAATTTACTATATTGTTTTATGTTGTTTCAAGCTCTCTAATTTTACCTTGAGGGTGAATGTTGTTTGTAACTAAAAACAACGTTTGCTATATGAGTTTTGTTTATTTCCACCTTCTGGTTGAATGATTGTTTTCAGTTTTTCGATAGTGCATTATCTCTTACTCATGAAGCGGTCCTTTTGACGTTAGTTTATGAAGGTACACTTTGTGTTGTTGGTTTAGAAACATTTAGGGAAAAATGTCTCAAAAATTTTATTCTGTTTAACTAGACGACCAATTTGTAATAGGTCAAGATTGGGCTGGCATTTTACTACAGTTTATAAGTTTAAAATTCTAGTTTGATAATCACTTAATGCAAATAGGTATTTATTGCCTTGTGATTGAATTTACTGCAATATTGATAGGCAATATCGAACGAGCAATGTTGTGACGACAGAGGAAATATGTTTTGGGTCTAAACGGATGTAAACATGAATACAAATAAAAACAAAAGGCTTAACTTATTATCTATTTTGTGCTAAGCTACATAGCGTCCGCCAAAAACTTTGAATTATAGCCTCAATCTAGCACCCGCTTAGTAGACACAACTTTAGCATATGCTAAATACAACTGTTTTGCTTCGAGGTTTCAAACATCCGTCACGGCATGGAAACAAATTTGACGCTAGATCGTGATTAGTTTCCATTTTCACCCTATTAGCGTCTGTTTTTTATCGACGCTCCAGCAGACTTTTGTTGTAGTGTGGTTAGACTTTAGACTTCAACGAGATAGGTCAAAAGCCAAGATTGATAATCGGACTAAAAAATTTCTTGTCTAATCCTATCTTTTACAAGTTTTTTCGGGCCAAAAAGCAAAGATTGTAATATATGCTAAAATGCTACTACATTACTTCAATGGATTAACATTTCCAAAATGTATCATAGTTATTCTATTATTATTTAATATGATAAGTATAAAATATTCAAAGTATTTTTATTCGTCTTCAAATTAAAAGACAATATATCAAAACTAATTAAGAAAAAAAATTGAAGTGTACAATGAATTTACCAAATAAGTTCTATAGTTTCTCATATTTAAAACAATTTTTAAAACTAGGACTTTCAAACATATTTTTTCTTAAAAATAGTTTTTAAAAATTGATTTGTAAAACAGTATTTGAAAACTAAAACCTAAATCTAACAGGTCCTACATCTCTTAGTCTGTTTGATATCTTTTTTTAGAAAATATTTTAAAATTATTTTATTAGCATACTTTATAAAAAAAATTCTTGCTTTTAAAACTAAAGGGCCTGTTTGATTCTCTTTTTAAATTCTGCTTTTTTGTTTTTAATATTAAAAAATTAAAGTTGTTTGGTGATATTGGATTACTAAAGTATTTTAAAAAACTCTCTTCTATTCATTAGTTTTGAAAACTAAAACAGATAAAAGAGGTTTGGTTTTTAATTCCCAGTTTTACTTTTGAGAATACAACGATAGAGAGAACTGGCTCGTGATCACGTTTGCATACTGCAGCACATGTTGTCGTCAACTACTTTTTTTATTTACATTTTCATTGGTTTTTTTAGATAATAAAGTACTGGCTCTTAAAAAAAAGTTTTTTTTTTATATATTCTTTTTTTTTTCAATTTTTCAAAATATCCTACGTTAAAATTTATATATTAAAATGTGTTTTTTTTTTTATTTTTAGGAAGTCGCATCTCTGCTCTGCGACACCTAAATGATGATTTTTTTTTCTCCATCCCATTATGCGACCATTTACTACTTTCTAATTTTATTTATTTATTTATTATTTTAACAAAATAATAATATAATAGGAGGTCACATCACCGGGATGCGACCATCTATAAAAAGTAAAAGGTTATAGATGATTGCATCGTAGAGATGCGATCTCCTATTGGAGAAAAAAAAAACAAGAAGAATAATAATAAAATACTGGTGGCAATGGCACATGACAAATATTCAATGATATTTAGACTCAAGTGGTTAATGAATTTTAAGTAAAAATAAATCGCTTAACAGAAATCGAATTCAAATCTTGGTTGAAACAATCGTTTTGTGCGTCAATCAATCATAAATATTTCATTTTTATAAATATTTGACGTTCATCATATCTAACTCAAAAATTATACAAATGATGACTTGTTATTGATTGATAATGTAAAATATTTAACAAGTACTATTCATTAGTTTTTTTGGTATCTAGATGAAGTACAAGCACCTCTAATAATATACACAAATTAGTGATCCTGAATTTAAACTCTACTCACCACAAAATATGTCCTGCATAATGATGTTGGTATTGTTAATTGAATTAAATTTTACAGACAACAATGCATTAATATTATTGTCTTATAAATAATTTTTCTTTCATAATATTATGTAATAAAAAAAATACATCATAATATTAATACAACAATATTTTAACAAAAAGAAGTTCTAGAAAAATAATTATAAAGTGAAATATATACGAAATTTTTTTTCTATTTTTAATTTTCAAAACATATTTCGAAAATAATTTCCCAAACAAGTATTTTTATTTTCTCATCTTGAAAACAATTTTCAAAAATAAAATTACTAAACAACTTTTTATTTATTTTCTTCTTAAAAAAATATTTCTAAAACTAATTTATAAAATAGATTTAAAAACCAAAAATGGAAACTCATTCAAACATGTCCTTACTTTAAAAAACAAAAAATAAGAACAAAACACAACTAAAAAAACTGTTCTTCTAATTAAAATGATCAAACTTGAGATTCTAGGTAAACTACCTACTTAATTCATAGTTAAACTCTTAAAAGTTTACTTAATATTAAAATAATATATCTATATATTTTAATAAAATTATAAAAGAATAATAATTTAATATTTCATCCCTCTAATAAAGCATTAATATTTTTTAAATAATTTTTTTTAGAATTTTAAGAGACAATAAACTCATAGAGATACATAATAGTGATCCTTCACAACAATACTAAAAATATAAGTTTACATTTTAAAATTGACATATATTTGTAAAATAATAAACTAAAACAAATATTGAATAATATTAATCAAAATTTTACATTTTAGACCAACTATTTTAGAATTATAAACTCATAAACTATTAATGTAAAGTTTCATTTTAGTAAATTTTTATGAGTTTAACTAAATTATAATAAAATTCGTAAACATGAATAAACTTGTTTTTATGATCTAAAATTATAAACATTTAAGAGTTAATTCGAAAATTTAACAAACTTTAACCGCCACCAATAAAATTAAACATTATGTATCCGTCAAGAGTTTAATTTTTTGCACCAAAGATGTAAACAGATTTATACATTCGACATATTTTGACCAATCATGTGCGTGATTTTAAAAATAAATATGATAAAAGTCAAATATTATTAACGATCTTACAGTTATGATTGATTGTCAGTGTAAAAAATTATTATGCATATAAATAAAATTCATCATTCAAATGTTATAATTGATTGTCAGTGAACATAAGTCTCTCTCACGTAAATTAATAATATTAGCGCACAATGTATGAAAAAAAATATAAAAAATAATAATTTTACTCTTTTACTACGATCAGATGATTAATCAAATAAAAATATTATTTTCGAAAGATCATTACCAATATCCTCAAGATCAACACTAATAAACACCAAACTATATATGCACGACATTTTATGAAATTATATACAAGAATTAAAACATTCTTCTGAATTAATATATACATAATGAAACAACATGAAGTCCAAAATAAATATTTTATTACAGCGGAGACCATTTATTAATAATGAAGATTGTATTACAAATCACACATTATTGATCATAGTGTAATTATTCAAAAAAGTTAAAATGCTTAACAAGCTTATTAATACACAGGAGGCGGAGGTGAAGTATATTGGTAGTGATTATATGGTGTAGGTGGATATTTATAAGTGAAAGGAGGAAGGGGTGGCGATGCATAGATGTAAGATGGAGGAGATTGATAATCATAGGGAGCTGGTGGTGAAGGTTTGTAGATATATGGTGGGGACTCATAAATATATGGAGGTGGTGGGGGCGGAGACTTGTAGACGTATGGAGGGGGTGGTGAAGGTGATGATGGGGGTGGAGATTTGTAGTAGTATGGAGGAGGTGGTGAAGGTGAAGGCAGAGGTGGTGACTTATATACATAAGGAAGTGGTGGTGATGGAGATGGTGGAGGTGGTGACTTGTATACATATGGTGGAGGGGGTGAGGGTGATGGTGGAGGTGGAGGTGGTGACTTGTAAACATATGGAGGAGGTGGTGAGGAGGGTGGAGGTGGAGGTGATTTGTAGACGTATGGTGGAGGAGGTGGACTGTTATAAACATATGGTGGGGGAGGTGAAGGAGATGGAGGAGGTGGCGACTTGTATATATATGGAGGAGGTGGTGGCGACTTATAAACATAAGGTGGAGGAGGTGGAGACTGATAAATGTATGGAGGAGGTGGTGGCGACTTGTAGACATAGGGTGGAGGAGGTGGTGACTTATAAATGTATGGAGGAGGTGGTGGCGACTTATAAACGTAAGGTGGAGGAGGTGGTGGCGATTTGTAGACATAAGGTGGAGGAGGTGGTGACTGATAAACGTATGGAGGAGGAGGTGGCGACTTGTAGACATAAGGAGGAGGTGGTGGTGACTTGTAGATATAAGGTGGAGGAGGGGGTGACTTATAAACATATGGAGGAGGTGGTGGCGACTTGTAGATATAAGATGGAGGAGGCGGTGACTTATAAACATATGGAGGAGGTGGTGGTGACTTGTAGATATAAGGTGGAGGAGGTGGTGACTGATAAATGTATGGAGGAGGTGGTGGCGACTTGTAGATATATGGAGGAGGTGGCGGCGACTTGTAGATATATGGAGGAGATGGCGGCGACTTGTAAACGTATGGAGGAGGTGGCGGTGACTGATAAGCATATGGAGGAGGTGGTGGTGGTGACTTGTAGACATAAGGAGGTGGAGGTGGTGACTTGTAGACATAAGGTGGAGGAGGTGGACTATTGTAGACATATGGTGGGGGAGGTGAAGGAGATGGAGGAGGTGGTGACGTGTAGACATATGGAGGAGACGATGACAGGGAAGGTGGAGGAGGAGACTTGTAAACATAAGGTGGAAGAGGTGGTGATTTGTAGACATAAGGAGGTGGTAGTGATAAAGATGGTGGAGGTGGCGATTTGTAGTAATATGGTGGAAATTTGTAGACATAAGGAGGAGGCGGCGATGACAGTGGTGGAGATTTATAGTAATATGGAGGGAATTTATGGACATATGGCGGTGGAGATTTATAGTAATATGGAGGGAATTTGTGGGTATATGGTGGTGGAGATTGATAGTTATATGGAGGGAATTTGTAAGCATATGGAGGTGGTTTGTAATAGTTGGTTGGGCTTTGTTGATTATATTGTGGTGTTGATGGTTGTGGATAGTAGTAGTATTGTTGTTGGCTTTCATAGTAAGGCTTATCATCAGCAATAGCCAAAGTACTAGTAGCAATTATACAAAAGGCTATTGCATAGATGAGTCGAGGCCAATGCCTCGGCCCAATTGAGGTTCCCATGTTCTCTTATTAGTGTACAATCCTATCTTCTTCTCTTGCTATTTACAAGATTTGTTGTTTATGATTGCTTAAAGTGTGAATTGTAACTCTTTATATAGTGTTATAGTCTTCAATCTAAGGTTTTGTTTAAAATGAATTGACAAAGTGGCTCAATATTTTTATTAGATATTATCACTTTCGAAAGTGATGTGTTTGTTATCTGCTTCTTCATACATACATCATTTGCTAAACATACCTTTTATATTTCAAATGGAAGTTTACAAA
The DNA here is from genome assembly GCA_037974295.1 of Cicer cuneatum. Classification (NCBI taxonomy): domain Eukaryota; kingdom Viridiplantae; phylum Streptophyta; class Magnoliopsida; order Fabales; family Fabaceae; genus Cicer; species Cicer cuneatum. The sequence continues at coordinate 77,472,260 of JBBPBO010000005.1, forward strand.
GTCAAGAAATATACATGATTGAATTATAAAAAAAAAAAATATACATGACTGTATGTACTCCTCCGTATGTGTTAAATTAGATCAAATATTCCAAGAAAAGAGCATATGTGGAGTTGATTCTTGTTATTTCCGTTGCTTATTGGAAAATTTCAGGTAATTAGATTTTTTTTCAATAATTTAGAGTTATAATACCCAACAACAAATCATGTAAACATAATTTTATTTATTTATTAATTTTTTAAGCAGATTAAATTTTGCATTTATTTTCTCTGAGTATTAGTACCCACTATGAAATGACAATGTTGATCATAACAAAGAGGAAGATTTTGAATTTTGATTCTCTTTTTATAAAATTAATTTTTGTATTAATTTGTTAACTCAAGATTGATCTTGGTTTTAAAAATTATAAAGGCAGAACGTTTTTCGTTAGAGTATAAAAATAAAAACTTCACAAAGTGATTAGTGTTGTGCAGGTGAAAAATAAAACATAGATAAAGGAGAGAAAATTCACACGGCAATATATCTTGGTTCACCCAATATGGATTATGTGCAATCCTCACAATTTGTGAGTTTTTTCACTAACGTGTTCAAACAAGAACGTTCTTATTTTTCCTACCAATATTTGATATCAGTCTTGACCAGTTACAATAGTTTACCCTTTAACCTTGAAAGGTTTTTTCAAAGATTAGCCTTCAGTCAATAAGAGTGTTTACACTTCACCTTTTAAATACAAAAGGAGTTCTTAACTATACTCACACTATTTCTAATTCTATAGTATTTGAGTTTTGTAAATGATTTGAGAAGAATTTAATGGATCAGACTTTACTCAACACTTGTTTGAGTTTCAGTTTCAAGCTATCAGACTCGAAAAAAATGGATCCTTGAATCTAATGAAAAAGAGTTGGAGTCTTGCTTGATATTGGAGCTTATATTTTTCAAGAATGATTGTTTTCACTTTGAGCTGATGATGTTTCCTTTGCCTTGAGGTTCCTTTTATAGACTTCTTAAAGGTATGTGCCAACTCATATAGTCTTTGGAAGACATGTTGTTAAGTCTATGATTTAATAGGCATGTGTTGTAAATAAACGAAGATTGTTCCTGTTGATCTTCAGAACATTCTTCGTAAACCAACTGTTCTGTAGTTGTATCAGTGATGTAGTGCCTCTTTTGTTCAAACTGTACTTTCTTTATCTAAGCTATCACTCTTGAAGATTAATCTTGTAGTTTTACATGTTATGCATTGCTTTGACATTGTGAGTTCTTTTGATGAATTTGTCCATAGTCTCCTTGTGTATTCAGTTCTATTCATTCTTGATAGTTACTAGTGATTTGTCATGCATCTTAATGTATCATTGCAGCCTAGATCGATCTTGATTTTCAAAAAAAAAATTGTTCTTTAGTAATCAAGAACGTTCTTGAGTTAATGTTGTGAAAGTCAGATCATTAATCTTGATTTCTTTTTGTTTCTACTAACACAACAGTTTTGATTCTTTGTTTCTTCTACTTTGATCTTTGTTATGTTTGAAGTCTGTCTTTGATTTAAATCACTTAAAAACACACAATAAATATCAATGATTTTTAGAATCATAATTAGAAGATTAATTAACTTGATTTTGATTATCATCAAAACATTTAATTTGGGATTTTGTCTCAACACACTATTATTAAAGAATTTACTATTTTTTAATTGTAAAACAAAATATTTTTACCGGTGTAAAAAAGGCTATTAATTACTACCATAAGTTTATCTATTTTTTCTCGATAAACTATTATATAAGATATAAATTTTATACAGTTATTTTAAAAGAAGAAATAGTTATTTGATTGAGTAAAAAAAGTTAAAAATTGTAAGAATATAATTTAAATGAAGAAGAAATTTGGAATAGAAAGCACTGCATCAAAACTTGGCATCAACTTCATATAAAGCTATAGATTTTTTATTAAAAAAATATTTGATTGAAAAAAGATGAAAGAAATTTAAGATAAACTAAGTCTAATTTAAGGGTAAAATTTAAAGAAAAAGCTACGTTAAAATTTAAATTAAACTCTTTTAAAATGAACAATTCACCGTAAAAATAAAGTGTATATTGTCGATCTTTGATAAATAAATCAATAGTTAATATTCAATTGATATACAAATAACTAATCATAGTTGATTTGATTTATTCACTTTACTAAACACTCAAATGAGCCAATTATTAAAATTTAGTATCTCATTTATATATAGATATTAATACTATTTCGTAAAAGAGTTTCGATTTAATGTTTCTTATTTCGCTGATTTACATGCAAGCATTATGTTTTGGTGTTTATCTTAAATAGTTTTTATTTGCCTTAACTTACTAGATGAAATTCGCCAATTATGTCCATGTAAAGCAAGGGAGAACCACTCACTTCGTTGAAGATTTACAATTGAATTTTTATTTTATGGACAAAATTTAGGGCGAGGAAAAATTTACGATGAATTTATATATATGTTACCAAGCGTGGAGCTAATTCCGAAGTTGAACTTAAATTACAGGTATGAGTGGAAGGTTTAACAACCACTTTTTGTATCTCATGATAAATTATTTTTTGTAAATGTATTAAATTAATTCCAACACAAACTCGGCCAAACTATTCAAATATCTCCCAGCTACTTAGCTATGACTTGGTTAACAGAAAGTAAAGAGTAAGTTGACTCCTGCGTTCGAAAGCTCATCATAATTATAAAAATTGAATGTAAGATATGCCAAGTCGTTAGATATGTAGGCGACTGGGTAATTGTTTCATCTACAACAAAAAATAGATGACTGAGTAATTGTTTCTAAAAGTAATTATTTATTTAACTTTTGGGTTTATTTAAGTTTTAGTGGATCTAATGGGACCAAGAAAACAATTATCATATTGCTTGCTTTATGAATGTTTCTTCCTCATACAATTAGGATCTTTTTGGTTGAAGAGAAATAAAGGAGAGATGAGAAAGAACATGGAGATATTATCCTAAATTTAAGTTGTATAACTTACTTTTTTGGAGGGAGAGCAAAAGAGAGGACAGATTGTTCTAGATTTGAAAGAGATGTTAGAAATTGAGGCATTGACTAAACTATCCTTACATTAAATGTCTAATAAAAAGTTATAAGAGGCTTTTTTTTCAAATCAAGGATTATTGGTGCGCAAATGTAAGAGACTAAAGATTTGTTTCATTGACAGATAAGAGACAAAATAGAAATACGTTTTGTCTTAATTCAGTGTTTGATGAACTAATAAGATCTGATAAATTAATCAAAAACTCCATCATATCTTGTTTCTCTTGTTGAAATTTTTATTTTAAACGTGAGTTAAGTTAAAAACTAGTAGGATAAAATAAAAATAGTGATTTACTCAATTACCCTTACAAAATATAAAATTGAAATATAATAAAATATAAATCTAAAAATAATTTACAAGGGTATTTTTGTCATTTGCATATAATATATATCATATATTTGTTTACATTCTAACAAATAAAATATAATTATTTGATTACTCGTGATTTTAACAAAAAAAAAATTAAATTGTTTATTTGTGTTAATAGAAAGTTTTAAATATAAAATTATTTCATTACTTATTTAATTTTTTAGTATTTTTTTTTTAATTTAAAATATAATAAATTAATTTTTTTAAAAATTTAATATATAATTATTTACAATGATAATTTTATTATTTAAATATAATATATATTATATCATGTCATGATGAGAAGTATACCAAATAAATGATAAATTATATTATGATCTTGTTGATTATCATGTGTGTATTATGACATAATAAATATTATTTATTATGTTGCATGTCCAACTTTTTCCTCTATTAGAATATCACTTTATTAAATGTTTCCACGCCGTTAATGGTTTAAAATATAAATTAGACTCAGCTTTTTTTTTAATAAAAAATGGGACTCAACTGGGATGCACAGTTTACTAATGTTTGTACAATTTCGTACTCAATTAGGTATGTGGGCAGGTAAATAAAACGACGTTTTGCCAGAACATCTATGAAAAAAGTCAAGAGTTGACGAGTGCCTTGCGTGATCCGTGAATAAGTAATTACTTGATGCTGGACTATATATACATACATACAGTTGCTCCTGCAAAGTCTAAGCTCTAACTAACACACTTGATAGGTGTTTGAAGAAACTTTCGTAAAAATTATGAGAAATGTTGTGTTTCATACAAACACTGTATGAGCAACTTGTGATAATAAATACGTGAAATCATAGCACACTGTATAAAAGTAATAAAAAAAACAAACCATAATCCAGCGTCCACAACACAACCATGATGCATGTCCATATTCTTTATAAACCTTTAGGATCACGACCCCTGTGACTACTCTCTGTATTTCAACTAAACACTATGAAATGATTTATCTCACTCAGGAGAAAGACAAATAAATGTATTTCTATGTAAGAACCCCAACCTTGAGGAGAAACAGAAACATATGTAGTTACACATTCCCTGGTCCATTATTTTTGTTTTGATTTGTCGGCAAACACTTCTGTGTAACATATAGGGCAAGCCTGTAAAACAACCCCCGCATACAAAACAAATATATGTATATCAGCAGATAGGAAAATAAGCACTTACTGAGTTCAGGATAAATTGGTAAGTATCTTACTTTATTAATGCTAAGCCATTTGTTCCCACAGCTAGCATGATAGACATGTTTACATGGCAAAGTGATCCTCTTGTCACCTCTTTTATATTCCATCTGACAAATCACGCATCTAAACAAGAGGATGAGTCAGATCAGCACACTATAGCAAAGAGGAAGCAAGGTCTTCGTAATTTCCCTTCCATGAATTAAACATTGGATGCAGAAAAGGACTCAAGTTCTGATTTTGAAGCGCACAAAAGACATACACCGGATATATACCCGAGTTTTTAAGCTTAATACCCATCTGGGCCATTTTAAGTTCCAGATTATACTATATAAGATGAAATATGAGACGATACCATAAAGATTATCTATTTGATGCTACACATTTTGTTTTCATTCAACGCCTTTGAAAGAGAGGATGCAATAGATTGTAGGACTACAATTGATGGTAAAACTAAGTTACGACAACAACCAAACTTTATCCCACTAGGTGCTAGGTAAAGTTGGCTACATGGATCAAACGGTCTCATAGTGCTCTATCATATATATGTATCCAAACCAGTAAAATTAACTAAGTAAACGTTATTAATTCACAAGAATCTACATCCACCACTGATCAATATATTACCTTCATGAGATTTGTACCTTATCGGCTTATCGTCCTTTACCTCATCATAAATTCTACATAGGCTACACAAAGTGGTAATTTAGAAAAGAAAAAAGGCATATTGCTGTCAAAAATTAAGCCAAAGATGAGCCTAATTGCAGCAATACATAATCCCTCAAGTTCAATTTGGACTGAGAAGAAAACAAAACGGTTTGATAACAATTAGCCAATCTATAACACAAAGGAGAGTTGATGAAGAACAAAACGCAAAATCAAGGATCTTGAATCTTAGACACATGAAATATAAAATTTATATAATAGATGAATATGAAAAAGAAAACCAACGCAGTAAAACAAATAGTCCAAAACCCAAATATTACCTCTCATCCCGTGACTTCTTCCTCAAGAAGAACCCACACTTGAACTTTGAAACTGGAAGCAAGGAGATCTGTTCTTGGGTGAGACCACGGCTTTGAGTTCCAACAGCCTCACCTAATTCAAGTAATTCCTGCAATAAATAATACAATATTAACGTTGGAAAAATGCAAAAGAATCAGCTCCAATATACAGAGTCTTCACTTCAACTTTTACTATTGCTATCTATAAAGATGCTCACATAACCATAATATTCTGAGATCACACTACCAATAGCCTCGCATTAATTGAAAAATGTGCATCCATGAGACAATTTACTGATATAAATGTTTCTCTATTAACTTTACTTTTCTTGTGAACTAACGAACAGATTGGTAGTCAAAGCAACATTATGGACTATACCAATTGCAATTAAACTAAAAAATGCAATACAATCAAGATTTTGAGGACATATAATGAACTGTAAGAACTTCATGAAATGATTTGGCCAAACAATAGTTTCCAAAAGTAACTATTGTCACATGGAATAATGTGCACAAGTACAAGAAAGGACAGTGGAAAACAAGACAATGAAAGGAATAGAAAAATAAAGGAGTTAGCAAAGTATAATCAAATAAACATAAGATTGACACTATTGAATATATCTAGAAGATTAACTATAAAGAAATCTCCTTTGAGGAAGTACTACATGATGCCTAGAAAGAGAAGGAATCTGAGATTCTCAATCCAACCTCATAGGTCATGTTGTCAGGATCAATATTGTCTTGCCAAATGACCTGCAGAATATAGAAAAGTGGCTTAAATAATCATATATTGTGCTTCTCAATGATGAATAGCTAAAGGTAACTTTACAAACTTTTTAGATGTTCATAGCATTTAACCATTTCATGCACAAGGAGATTTGAAGGCAAATACCTGAGAATCGTTGGAATTACTATGATGTCTTCGTGGGCCTACGAGAAAAGAGACAAATTTGTTTAAATTGTGATCAAACATTTTGTATGTTCTGTAAAACAATCTCAGAAAATATCGAATGAAAGCTCGGCAATGGAGGATTTTGACAGATATCAATGAAGAGGCAATAAAAGAATCTACAACCATTTTTCTTTGAGACTAAAAAGAAGCCTATGTAATTTGCAATGGGCATCAAGCTACGACATATGGACAGCCTATTAAAGTGTGACTACTCATGTAATTAATTCTACTCTCTCTGTCTCCTGGCGAACAGAGTATCAGCAGATGATCCAAGTCAACTTTCACATTCAATTACAAATGATACTTTATACAAAATTTCAGCATTATTTCATTCTCATCTAGTAGACAAGGGTAAAGATTATTGAAGAGGTGCAGAGGGACGGTGAAAATGAAATAAGTTGTCTAAAATCAAGAGAAATACACACGGTCTAGTTTTAGAAAGATCAACTAAATTACCGCAAACCATAGGATGAAAAAAGAATTTAAGATCAAGGCATTGACATAAGTATATTAACATCAACAAGTACACTTCATCATCATCAACCACTACATCTGTAATTAAATAGGTAAGTTCAATTAGACTCTTCCTTGTCCAGGAAGCTGAAATCTGAAAAATACTTAGGTGGGTGAACAAATGCACCAAACTCTTCCATGTCTGGGTAAGTTCAAATAGACTCTTCCATGTCCATTAACAGTTTCTTAAACATTTTGATGCTCACAGAGGAATCAAGAGACTTCTTTGCCAAAGGTGTACCAGGGGTGAGGTGAGCAGCAATTCACTTCTAAGGAATTTAAGGATACCCAAAAGTTGCATCTTCTTACCCAAACATTACTAAATATAGATTAAGTACTTATAATGTGAGGGACAGGCCATTTACGGTTATAATGTCTAGGAAGCTGAAGACCCTGTAATACTTAACACAAATTATTTTCAGATGAAATACGTACATTCAATAGAATTGTCTTGTGCATTAGTGTTTCCACCTTCTCCCCATTCTGTGCTTACAGCCAGAGTCTGTTCACTGATAATTGAAGAGTTTTCTGAAGGCCTCCTATACTCATCTACTTGTGGTTCATGATGATTTACCTCATAACCATGATTGTAGCGATAGTATGAGGTATTGTCAGGTTCTGATAGTCCAAACTTGTAAAAGGTTGAATTTGAAGGGTACGAACTCTCCTGCACATACAATTGGAATTTTATAATTTTTCTTGAACATAAAAATATTTCTAGCAGCCTTCTACTAAAATATCAGAAGAACAGATTTAAAGTAAAATAATGAAACACAGACCAGTCTTGAACAGATTATATGTATGAAACACATTAAGAAAACAAGAAAATACAATCAAACCAAAGCATAAAATATCTTGAACAGAATATATGACAATCATGGCAGGCACCTGAGCATGTGATGCACCGGAAAAAATGAAGTTAACATGTTCATAGGTGAGGCCTTCAAAATATTCAATAAAGCTTCCTGCTGTACTATAGGGATAGCTGATGTTGTTGTAATGGACTTCCATGTGCGGGTTCCAACTCATTTTGAATATTTTTTGCAGAGAAGTAATCTGCAAGATGAATTCACAACGAATTACAATAATCAATGCATAGACACAAGAATCACCCAAACAAAAAAAAAATATATATATATATATATAAAAGCCTAGACATAAAGATCAATACATATACTAACTATTCTTCAATCTTCACAGATTCACCAAGGTAGATTTATGAACAAAAGTTGAATGATTTAACTCTGGAACCATCCGCGTCCAATAATTCAGATATCTAAAAATGTCAGCCTGCAAAAATTAAAATTCACACATATGTGGTGAAGGAAAATGCCGTTAATTCAACCAATACTGTTTTGACTATTAAATTAAATTAAAATAAATGCATGCATTCTAAAAAGAAGGAACAATCCAGAATGCCTAATCTAACACTTTACATCAAGAAACCTGAAAAAAAAAAAAAACAAGTCAAGTGAAAGGGAAAAAAAAAAGAAGCTATATTCCTATCAACAAAAATCGTTCTAAGCATTTTAATAAATCAACACGATTATTTCCAAATATATTTCTAATTAGCTAATCAGAGAAGCGAGACATAAGATCACATAAATGTTAAAAATTAAGAGATCTCTCACGAAGAAATAAAGGATTCAGTGTTGAGGCTATGCATTGGTCAAAGCGAATTAGGAAACAAAAAAGGAAAATCTTCCACGCATTGCATCTGAATCTACAATTTAATTTTAGCCTATAAAAAAATTCAATAAACGCAATGACAGTGTATTCGTCCTCGTAAGGAATCAATGAGAGTTCGCTGTCGATTTACAAAAATCTCGCACTTCCGGTGATTAGAAAGTCAACGGAAAATGTACGGATCATAATCGGAAATGTGTGAACGGTGAAATCAACAATGATAATTGATTTAAGAACAGAACAATTTGAATGTGATGAAGAAGCATTGAGCTAGAGAGAGTGTGGATTCGAGAGATGAAAGGATGAAATTGAAAGAACTGACCTAGCTAGAGCTTCATCGCTTTTGGTGCAAGATGAGTGAAAATGGCGAAATGGATATGCACTCTTCGTTTTGTAACTTATTCTCTCTTTCTCTCTCTCTCTCTGCCTTTAGACACTTTGGTGAAGCTGGTTTCACCAACACGCCAACTCTGGATAGACCATGATCACCTGCATCGCACCTTTTTCCCAACAGTTACGGATTTCTTTTCCCATCCCAAATAAGAGGGGATATTTTATTTTGTTTTGGGTGAATAAGGTGAAATTTATGTTTTTGAATTTTTTTTAATTATATCTTTTTTTAAAAAAAAATCAAAAGTTTTTTTTGCAACTACATTAAAAAAAGTAATAATTAGAAGAAAAAAATAAGTTATTTTATTAAATTATCAATTTTAACTGAATTTTTTACTGCAAAGTATAATAATATTTTACAAATTGTGTATATAATAATCATTGAACGGTAATTAAGAAAAAAATAATTAAATTTTTATTAAAAATTGTAAATGACATTTATTTTGAGATAAATTTTTTTTAGTAAGATTGGACCTAAATCAATGTACTTTCTGAATAATTTTGTTCCAATGCACAATTAATTTATGTGAAGTGAAATTTATTCTTTACTTGATTTTATTATTTGTATAATAATGATAATTTAATATTTAAATTGATGAAATAATGAGAAAAAAAGATGAAAAAAAAATAATGATTGATATTCTCTTAATCATAGTATTAAGAGTATTAAAGGAAATGAAAGCGAAATTAAGTTTTAACTCAAGAGAAATGCCGTTATATTGGACATTATGTCCCGAGTTTATGACATCTCAGAGTTGTGTGAGTTAATTATGATAATATTTATCATCTATTTTATGACAAAAAATAATAATAAAACGAAGATTTTTGTTTAATAATGTTATGTTTGAATTGATGAAATGAGATGAAATAGAATATAAATTGAATTTTCATTGTTTGAATTTTCATTAACAGAGTGAAATGAAATGAGTTTTTAAGTTTTAGATCAACTAGTAAATATCGATATTGTTAAGTTGGATATTATATTTTAAATTCGAATCTAAAATATTAAAATTATGTAAGTTTATGGAAGTATTTATCATTTCTTAAAAAAAAAAAGTGACATGGAATTAAATTAAACATTCTATCACATTTCATTACTTATTCTCATGCACATTCTATCTCATGATTTCATTAAGTTTACATTTCATTCCAATGTACATTTAATTTACTTATTCTCATACTTAATTTATAGTTTAGTGAAATTTTGTTCCAATCTACAATTAATTTATGTGAGATAAAATTTATTCTTTACTTGATTTTATTATTGTATCATAATAATAATAATAATAATAATAATAATTTAATATTAAAGTGAAATTAAGATTTTTGTTCATTAATATTATGTGTTGGATTGATGGAATAAGATGAAATAGAATATAAATTGATTTTCCATTGTTTGGATTTTTTATTAATAAAATGAAATGGAATGAATTTTAAATCCTATATCGACCGTTAAGTATGTTATGATGAATGTCAAGTGTCAGATTTATGTGTAAGTTTATACATCTTATCACATTTTATTGCATTTCATTAATCTTGTCACATTCTACAGCATTTCATTAATTATTCCCATAGTGTTTTCCTCTCTAATTTAGATGGATTGGGATAAAATCCCAAATTACAAATATATCCTTATCTAATGAATTGTTATTCTTTAGGGGAAACATGGATGTGAAATGGACAGAAATGAAAAGTAGGCATTAGAAGGAGGAGAGCACCAAATGGTTGGGGTATTATTGATAGGGACAAAATTGGTGGTTGGCCCGTGTTTAGAAAAGGAATAGCGTGATTGATAAATGCAGTTGAAAAGGGGTGACCAAACCAAACTGATCCTATCAGTAGTTATTTTGTTTGTTGGGTGGGATTCAACCTCCAACGAAATGTACGCATGGTTTCAATTTTTCACAATAATACAGTGATTTTGCTTAGTAGCCTCTACTCCTGCTCAGCCAAGCCATATTAGGGGTTGGCATGCAAATTACTTTCTTCCTCCCAAAATCAGTGTTATTAAATTTCTTTCACACAAATTTAAAATATATGAATAAATGAAATAATATTATAATTTTATTATAAAATTACCTTTATTAATTATTAGTTATTAACTATTATTATTTTCTAAAAAATATTGAGAAGGAAAAATTATTATTACAAATGGTGGTTAATCTAGAGCGAAACGTTGCATAGACGGATATCTCTGTTTATGGCATATGAAAGGATGACTTTTCATTCTCCAACTGCCACATAGGTCTAGGAACTATAGGTATTGATGGGGTCTTTTGAGTGACAAACATAATATATTGAGAGGAATGTCTTAGTTGTCTGATCCTTCAATTGTTTTTTTTTTTGTTTATTTCTTAAAATAAATATGGACTTTTAGTCTTTTAAATTTAATTCAATTTTCAATTAAGTTTTTAATTTTATTCTTTTTTATTCGGTTATTTAATATACATACATTTGCGTCATTAGTCTTTAATATATATTAAATTATTTATAGTTTTTTAAGTTTGAAATGTTTTTCGAATTATTGTCATGAAATGTTAAGATCTAATCTAAACATCACAACAAGTTGATTATCCAAACTATTTTTTATGTGAAGGAAGTTAAAGATATTGATTATCTAGATAGATCTTTATTACCTTATTTTTAAAGTTATACATGAGTTTAAATAATTTTAGAGAAAATCAAGAAATAGTTATCATTTATAAGACTGATGAATGTTTTCTAAATTATTAGTATGAGGAACATATTGTTACAATGTTTGGTAGAGTTTCAAATAATGAGAAGTTTTCAATTGAATTAATTATTGTCGAAATTGAGATGAAAGATTAACTGTATAAACAAAATGTAACTTAAATGATCAATCTGAGATAAAATAAACTTAAAAGATATAAACAAAAATTAAATTAAATTTAAAAGACTAAATATATTTTTGTCAATAAATGTGTGGTCTTTGAATCAATGAAAAAAAAAATTTTAATTATTTATCTCTTTTCGAATTCAACCATATTTCTCAACACTAATATTCAAAGTTCTGATAAAATATTTTAAAATGAATAGAGGGGAATTGAAATAGAATAGAGGTAAGATTTTAATTTGAAAGAAAATTAACATGAACCGACAGAATATAAAAGAACGTGAACTAGCAAGCTTAGACGAACAAAACCAGAAAGCCTGAGACGTTGTCCAAAGTAGGATCTTATGAGGTAGTGCATAATAAGTGTTTTGATGTAAAAATAGAATAGGTATAATTTTGTAATTAAAAATTGGAGCACTTGATAAGAGTCTAAAATTAAAAGCTTTGCAATAAAAAGAATAAAGGTTAAGTTTATAAAAAGTTGAAAACACAATTTCTTTTGTGTTTTTAATATAAATTTTCCATATTTAATTTTCTAAATTGTTAGCATTTGACTTAAAAAATATAATATACTATTAAATTTTATAATACTCTTTCCGTTTTATAACAAGTGTCAATTTATCATATAAAAATTATTTTAAAATAAATATTATTTACAAGCTTTAATGTAATTTTAATTTTTTTATACTACCTTTTAATAAATATTATATATATAATTCATAAAATTGTACTTTATATTAATAATATTGGTGTGGAAAAATCTTAAACTGATATTTAATATAAAACGAATGAAATATATACTCTAAATTGGAGGAGAATAAAACGATTGAAAAGATGGAATTGTGATCCTATTACATCCCACTCCATTAAGCGCATTTAGAGATAAGTGGTCAACAAGAATTTGAGACCAGTTTTTAGAAAAAATGATTTAAGATACACATTCATTTTAAGATGCTCTATACTATTACTACCTTCATTTCAATTATTAAAAAAAATTAGAGGTTTTTTGTTGTCCCATTAATAAAAAAGAGTCATGATTTTTAAGATATATTTGTTGTTTAAATAATTTTTTTTATCTTTATTTAATATTTTTCTTTTAAATATTAGTGAGTGTATTTAACGTCCATACACTTTTATGAGAGTTATATTTATAAAAATATTATAAAAAAAGGTGATAGTAATAGATAAATTTATTAATATTGATATTTATTTATTTTTCTTATAATTGGAATTTCATTTCCATTTTCAGAATAAGTTAGTGGTTACTTTTTTGTGCAAGTGGCATCAACAATGTTGTCAAATTGAGTGTGGTAAATAGAACGGTTGGATGATAGATTGATAGTTGAATTGATGGAAAGCACATCTTGTTCGGTCCACTACTACTCTCTCTTTTGCAGCTATGTATACAACAAGTTTACCTAGCTATGAGAGGGAACAAAAGGAAAAGAGTGTCAGGCATGTGAAATAAGAGAATCAGGCATTACATGATTGAGTAGCGAATGATACAAAAACCTGGCGTGCAAGTGAAGTGAACAACGAAAAGTATCATTATTATAATTATTTATGATTACTAATTATAAGTCCTTCACATTCCTTTTGTCCTTAATTTTAAAAGAACACTTGGCATGGTTTTTTTTAACTGCACCAACATTAATACACAAGAGTTTAGATTACAAGGTGAAATTTTTTTACTTCTTTATGTTTAAAATGTCCATTAGACTAATTAACACAAGATTCACTACTTGCTAAGAAAGGAGAGGCCTCGTGATGTCGTTTTCAAACATGGCATATATAGCACGTGTCAAACCACATTAATAAAGATAATAGCTTCAATCACATGAATCCACGTCAGTAGCTAGTTGTCTTTTTCTATGAATTTTTTCATATATTAAATATCTTTTTATCATTTTTATATTTTTACCTAATATATTTTATTGTGTCTAACATCAAATAGTTATTTAGAGAAATTGAGTCAGTTTGATTACTGGTTAGTGTAAGGGACATGTTAGTGTAGAGTTACTGGTGTGAATGTATTATATTGTATATGGCTTATTTAATAAATTAACTATTCTAAATTTTCTATGGCTTTTACTTTACTAAAATTGTATTAGAGTTTATAAATTTGATTCTGTTTCTATGCGTCTTTTATATTTTCTCAATCTTTATTTAGTTTTTTTCTTTCTTATAAATCTTGTGAATTTTCACATGAATTCCTCGATCTTCTTCTAATCTTTGTAAAGTGAAACATGTAATACTTCAATTTTCAAAAAGACCCTAATTTAAGGATCTTGGGAAGTAATTTTTTTGTTGTATTAAGTGTTTTTTTTCAATGATCAATAATAATAATTAATATTATTAATATTACTAATGTTTTGTTCAAAAATATAAATCAAACACACAATCTTTTTATTACTACGTTTTCTAACTCCTCAACCTCGATCACCAAGTTAACTCTATATATTAAGTGCCTTAATTACATGAATCTAATATAGAAAATGGTAAGACTACTGTGGATGCCATAAAATAGTTCAACACCATCTGATTGAATAGTTCCCGTCACATTTCATCTCGATACCAATAAATTATATTCTATGAAAAATATGGATGGTGATTGGTTAAAAATGTTGATTTGTTGTATCTACATTCCATTGCAAACCTTTTCTTTTTTACATTCTATGCATAATATGTCGATTTATTCATTCATTGCAAAAAAAAAAATCTATTCTATTGAAGAAATACTTTACTGAATATAGTATTTCATATTATTGAATATCTCAAAATAATTACATATAAGAGAGATCCATATATAACTAGTGAAATACATGAAAGATCAATAAGGTATATAGTTTTAATTGTTAGGGAAAAGCACCACACACACGTTTATAATTTTATATAGAACAAACACCATAAATAAAAGACTAAAAAAATACACAATAATTTATGTGATTCGGTATTTTTTGTATTCATCTACGAAAATACATCAATAATTATATTTATCTTAAGTATGATTACTATGATTTATAACTCAATCTCAATTTGTGTATCATTATATAAAATTTTTACTTCGCAAGACTATTTATTTATAAAAGAAAATTTTGACTTCTTTCAAAAAGAGATTAATACTCTACAATTTCAATGATATCTAAAAACTCACTAAAATAATGCTAACAATATACTTTTCGACATACACTCTCTAAAAACTCTCAATTTATTCTTTTAAATTAAATGTATTTATCTTAATATCAAATTCTAAGATCTTAAAATATATATTCTCTTTTTCATGCATCGACATTCTAAACTTTGAAAATTTGAATAAACTTTCTTAACGATAATAAACTAACAAACTTTAGCAACTAACTTTGTTATACTAATATAAACTAATTTTTGATTTAACATATTGTTCACTTGGTTCCCTTTACATTCTATACATAGTACGGATGATGACGAGTGAAAATGTTGATTATGTGCATATGCTTCAAATCAATTGAATTAAACTCCATCAACAACCTAAAATTACCAAATTAATTGAATTTTAATTTTAATTAATCAAACTTGTATTGAATCTAATAATGAGTTTTGACACCTCAAGTAACATGTCACAGGTATCTTCTATATAGGACCAGTTCAGAATCTACCTATTAATGCCACCTTGGATATCTATCTAGAACGCTTGTACTCCAATGATTCTAATAATTTTGTTTTTCATATTGTGCTACATTGTGCATTATTGTCCTATGCTTTTCTTCGGTGGGATTATTAATGATACTTTTGTTTTGTTCGTACCGTACTTTTTCCAATTTTTTATAATCAATTTCGCAGACACCATACATAACATGAAGATATTATAAATTGAACACCATTAATGAAATGTTCAACGATGGACAATATCAAATGTTTCCATGAGCTAGTAAACTAAACACCATTAATGAAAAACATGAAAATGAATTACTACTAGTACTAGTTTCCGTCTTTTTTATAAGAAATAAAAGTCAAAATTATCAAACATAATATTTAAAGGAGTTCATATTAAGCTTTCGTTAAAAAAAATATTAATCCCTCGATCCCATTATAAATAATTCTCACAATTAAAAAAAATTGTAAAAAAAAATAGTTTCCAATGTAATTTTAATTTTTTTTTAAGCAAATGTTGACTTATATCTTAATGACACATTTTAAAGTATTAAATATAAAAAATTTATCTTAAATTTGTGTATTCTTTACAAAGTTTTTTCCGACAAAAATATAATTCATGTTAGTAAGATCATTTTTTTTAATTATATCATCTACTTCCTCTGTCTCAAAATAATCATTGCAGTTGATTATTTCATACACATTAAAAAAAAATGATAAAAGAACGAAAGAGAATGATGATTTTACCAAATTATCCATATAAACTATTTGTTTATTTTCATTATCATAAATGCATAGTGAAGAATAATAACTTGAGAATGATACACACAATATTAATTAAATGGTACAGTTGAAATAAAATAATTAAAGTTGTATTGAAAATTAAAATTGATAATTATTTTGAGACAAATACTTTTCACAAATGTGACAGTTATTTTGAGACAGATAAATTAATTAAGACTATAAGCATCACTATCAATTTATTATTACTCACTATGTGCCATAATAATTGACTATTTGTAAAAAAAATATGTTTGAAAAAAATTCATCTTTTCGATTTTCAATTCGATATTAATTATAGTTTTTAAATTGTTTCCTCTGTATTTTTTTTGGTCTATAATTATTTCCTCTGATTATTATTACCTTTGTCACTAAATTTGTTAACAATTAATACTGTTTTTAAAAGCTTATTCTCTAAAGGTTCGTTTGATGCGCATGATAGAAAAAGATAAGATAAAATATAAAGTTGGATAAGGATAGTGACAAGATAAATATTATCATATTCTGTATTTGATACACATATGATAACCAACATGATAATATTTTATTTTGTCATGTATTTGATACACATCTCATCATGATATGATATAATATATATTATATTTAAATAAAAAATTTATCATTGTGAATAATTACATATTATATTTTTTAAAATTAACTTATTATATTTTAAATATTATAAATTAACAAAAAAAAATTAAATAAGTCATGAAATAATTTTATATTAAAACTATCCATTGACACTCCTAAATAAACAATTTAAATTTTAAAAACAAAATAATGAGTAACCAAATAATTATATTTTATTTGTTAGAATGTAAATAAAGATATGATATATATATATATATATATATATATATTATATGTAAATGGCAAGAATACCTTGTAAACAAATTATATTTATTTTAAAATTTTAATTAACTTTCATATTTTTATAAATGTAAATACTAATTTATTAAATTATATAAAAAGACAAAATTATCCTTGTGTAAAATCATAAACATTTTTTAAATTAATTATTAATATCTCAGTTTCAAGTTTAATATCAAATTCTATTAATTATTTTTTTTATTAGATTTACATTTTTATATTATATTTTATAAATTATTTTTATATGTATATTTTATTATATTTCAATTTATATTTTAAATTATATTTTGTAAGGCTAATTGAGTAAACTACTATTCTTATCTTATCTTGTTGGTTTCTAACTCAACTCATATTCAGGATATAAATTTCAACTACAAAGACAAAATATGATAGAATTCTAGATTAACTTATCATATTATGTTGGTTCATCAAATACTTGATTCAGACACGATATGATAATTTATTCCTATCTTGTCTCTTATCATGTCCATCAAATGAGCCTTAAGAGAGAGAATTAATTAATGTTTTCACTGTGCTTCTTATCGTTGGTTGCAAAAAAGTATACATTCATTACATAGAGTCTTATACATAAATACCAAGATAGTATTATAAACATCACTTTGAATTCAATATATCTTACACTATGCATTTATTATGAGAATGATAATTACACAAACTTTTTATAAGAATTATTATGTTAAACGATTTTTTTTCTATTTCATTTATACATTCTTTTTAATTTGTGTTAAATAATGAAATAGTTTGATTATTTTGATCAAACATATACTCTCTCGTCACTATTTTAAGTATAAAAAAAATATTTTATGGTTATTAAAAAACTCACTCAAATGCAATTATTTTTTTAGATTTTATGTCAAACACTCAATTATCTAAATAAAATATTTTTAAATTAATTGAAGAGTATATTAGTAATAATAATATTAAATTAACTGAAGAGTATATTAGTAATAATAATATTCAAACACTCAATTATCTAAATAAAATATTTTATATATATTAATAATGAAGTTACATTTAGGTCATTCTCAATTTCATATGAATATAAAAGTCACTGTTCCAAACCACATTTTGAGTAAATACTAATTTCACCTCATCATAAAACTGAGAATCATTCCAACATAACACAACAATGCAAATCGTCGTAATGAATCAACATTTCAACCGTTGAAATTTATCGGTCTTCTTAGACATAAATAATAATGACTAATCATTATATATTATTGGATAATCAAGAGTACTATATTAATGTTGCAAACAAAAATCCTACCCCAAAACATTACTGCCAAACATGGTTTTGGAGACAAAGTATGATTGCTAACCGGAAGACAAAAATTGATTGACCAAAAATCCTAATTCCGATAAAAAATAGACTTTGGTTTTAAGCAAATGGTATTAAATTTTAGCAAATGGACCTTTTTGTGGCATGGTTTTACCCATATGGAATATAGTTTGTTGACATTACTCCAACTAGATAGCAAAGTTTAAGATAATAAGATGCTCCAAGCCCCAAAATGTCTTTCCATTTTTCCAAACACTATTAGAAAATTTAAGCTCACCTTTAAGATTATTTCCACTTAGATAAAGTGGATTTAGAGAAGCAAGAGAATTGCACATGTATGAAAATTGCCACCGTCTATGTGATTTGCAAACAGCTTAATTAAACAAAAAATAAAATCAGACAATCATCATCTTAGCTATAAGTCGATTTTGTACACTATCCTAAAATGTATTTGAAATTACAAACACATTTTTAAATCTCTCTTTTGATTAAATATTTTATAGATTCAATTAATTAACATAAGACACATTTGAGGATCGAATCACTAATAAAAGACACAATGATGTATGTTTTTGATGAAAACAACAATTGATAATCAATATAAAAACAGTTCAACAACGTTCTCTCAAATTGTTTACCAAAATGCACTAGTTCATTGTGAAATGCAACAAGAATAAATTATGCTCTCACCTTCATGATGAGTATGTTAAGCTTTTCAAGTCCTTACACATTGAAAGGTAGCTCATTTGGCATTTCATTATTTCAGGTTGCAGGGGATTGTAGCTTTCATGTCCCAGATGCCGACTTTTCGATGAAGATTTAGGAATCTAGTAAAGATTTTGTATATAGAAGCATTGCATGCCAGTGCATCAGCTAAAGAAGGCAACAATTGATGAACCGCAGCAATATAATGTTGAAAACGTTATACATGAAGACCAAAGTTTGAGTTTTGCAATCCATTGTTCTTTGTACCATGATCCCAATTTACCAAATTTTAGATCATCTCGTCTCAAATACCAAAATTTTGCATCCATTGTTTACATGAGCAATATCATCATCCCAATTAATTAAGTTTTAGATTATTTAGGCTCAAATACTTAAATATCAATTTTCGTTTGCCCAGTCGTCAAGACAGAATGTCACCATTCCAATATTTCAAATTTAATATCATCTAGTATAAAATTATCGAATTTGTATCTACGGTCATCGAGGCACAATGTCATCCCAATTTAACCATTTAGGCTTGTTATATATTGTTGGATTTAGTTAGATGTGATTTAAGGTAATTAGAAGTTAGTTATAATTAGATGGAAAATAATTATGTTAGTTACATTAGGGGCACTATATAAAGGTGTATCCTACATTGATTATATCATAATTCTTCGCACCATCATTTCAAATTTTATATTTATCTTTAATTATTTCTCTTTCTTGAGCTCAATCATGATTCTTAACATGGTATCAGAGCCATGAAATCTTCTTTGGAGAGATGATCCTAATTATTACTCGAGAAAATCTCAATCTCCAATCAACCTATTTCTTTCCATTTCTTTTTCATTCTTTTCTTGAGAAAATTTCAATATTGATGTAGGAAGGTTCACAGCCAAGATCGAGGAAGAAACGACTCTGCGAACAAAATCAGCGGGAAATGCGGAAAACGATCGTCCGGTGTCAGATTGCCTATTATTATACCTTTCCGGAAAGGGAATCGCGTCACAAACACAACTCACTGCTTTGCTGTGAGATATGGGCTCCAGATCCGTTTTGGGCTCGTCTTGGGCCTCAAAACATCACTTTAAAGTTTTTCCTGTAATTTCGAACTTTTCCTATTTTGCCTAATTTTCGCACTAGGGTTTCCATTAAGTATTTAAAGACTTTCTATGCTGTAACGGGAGGTACCTTTTAATTAAATAATTGATTTCGAGAGTTTTCTCTTTTCTGGTGGATTCCAAAACTTGTTTGTTCTTTCGGATTTAGTGCTTGCTAATCTTTTGTGATTCCGAATGCGTCAAATATCCTCTTCTACATCTTGCACAATGTCAAAAAAGAAACCTCGAATTCATGGAAGTGGTGGTGTTTTTCATAATTTCAATATTTGAATATCAAATTTACAAAGAAATTTAAATGGTTGGTTATGCCACTTTCAAGACTAGAGATTTTTTGTATTGGACACGTAAATCTCATTTGGGTACTCACAATATATTTATGCTTTGAATTTGGCCAATAGTGAAGATCTTTATCCTTTGGTGTAAGATACCAAATATATGTTCAAGGTTATCATGCACCCCAAAATTTTGTGGTATGCTTCTTTGATTTTTAGTCATTATTAGTAGTTAAATATTTTATCTTTCTTTATATGATTAGTTAAGCGTTTGTAATTCTTTGTGCTTCTACCTAGGGTAGTAAAACAATTATCATTCTCTTTGATCTACTACCCAGCCAAATTTGGCATTTGGATATCCAAGATTGGGATTCTTGATTCTATATTGGAGTGAGTATCGTGAAGACACCAAAAGATTTTCATGTTAGTCTAAAATAGGAAGAAGACTTCGACGAGAGTTATGCACCTCGGCCGCTACCACTTTTCTTGTATTGTATTGTCCTTCCCAATTTGGAAATGTTATTACACACTTCCAACTTTTGTAGTACTGCTAGATATTGTTAAATTTAGTTAGATGTGATTTAAGGTAGTTAGAAGTTAGTTATGATTAGGTAAAATGTAGTTATGATAGTAATATTAGGAGCACTATATAAAGGTGTATGCTACATTAATTGTATCATAATTCTTTACACTACTATTTCAAGTTTTATATTTTTCTTTAATTATTTCTCTCTTTCTTGGACTCAACCATGATTCTCAACAAGGCTCCAATATCAATTTTCACTTTCAAGGTCATCTAGACACATTGCCATCATCCAAATTTATCAAATTATGATCTTACATGCATATCAAATTTAGCATATATAAGGTCATCAAGGCAACAATCATCCCAATTTATCATGTTTAGGGTCATATAAGCTCAAATATATTAGGTAATCTAAGTTTATCAAATTATGATCATATAGACATATCAAGTTTAGCATATATAAGGTCATTGAGGGCAAAAACCATTCCAATTTATCGTGTTTAGGATCACCTAAACTCAAATGTATAAGGTCATCGAGGCACAATACCATATCTAAATTTATCATTATAGATAAATCTTCCTTTCGTGCTTACATTAACGGTCACTGTGACATGCCTTTCAAGTTATGAATAAATATTCATATTGAAGTTGTATTATGGCCACCAGTATACCATCCCAATTTCATATAAATAAAAATTCATATTACAAGTCATATTTTGGATAAAGAATTCATCTCATAATTAAATTTAGGGTTATTCCAACATAACCCCGCAAGTTGTCTTAATGATTCATATTGCAATTGCTCAATTTTATAAGCCTTCTTAGGCATAAATAATAATGAATCATCAAGATTATACAATCTTGGATAACAAAAAATAATATAATAATGTTGCAAGCAAAAATCCTACCCCAAAACATCCGTGCCAAACACGGTTTTGGAGACAAAGTATGTTTGCTAATCGAATGGCAAATATCAATTGATCCATAATCCAAATTATAGCCAATTGAAAATGAAAAGAGAGGGATGTAATATTGATTAAAGAATTCAAATTCCAACAACCTACAAAACTAAACTTGATAGGTCTTCAAATTTATTGAATGTTCAATCAAAAAGCTTATATTTCAATTTTCGTTTCTATAAATCCAAATCTCAACGCTTGTGACTCTAGTCATATTTTTTTTTACAACAATTCAAATCAGATTTTTAGGGTTCCAATAATCAAGACTAACGGAAATTGAGTGTTCTTCGTTCCATTTCAAGAATTGGATATTATTGTCGCAAACAAACATGAGTTAGAAAGAAAATACAGATGATAAAAGATCGAAAATGGAAAGACAGAGATGTAACAATTATAAAGACACTCGAAAAATCACAAGAAATCAAATTTAGAAGCTATACTTGAAAGAACTATTAGAAGGCTTGTTGTAGTATTAAGTTTGTTAACAACTAATATTGTTTTTAGTTGAGGTGTTGGTTAGATATTAGAGTTTCACCTTATAAATTAGTCATTAGTACCATTTTAATTAATAAAAAATTTCTCCTTTCCCCAATTTTTATTTTTTTTAAATATTATTTTTATAAGTTTAAGGGAGAGATTTAGTTAATATTCTCTTCATATTATTTATTGTTAATTGTAGAAAAAAATGTATTCTTTGGGAGTATGTTAGTAAAGAAATTATTAATGTATTTGAATATTCAAAGGCGGTCTTACATAAAGGGATAAGAAAATTTTTTAGGAGGATGTTATATTTAGGGACATAGGTAGTACTATAAACATCATTTTCAATAGAGTATCTTCCACTTTGCATTTATGACAATGATAAATACGCAATTTTTTGTAAGAATAATTTAGTAAAAGTATTATTTCTCTCTTTCATTTATACATTTTTTAAAATTTGTGTAAAATAATCAAATAATTCAATTATTTTGGTCAAATACATCAATTACAATTATTTTTTTAGATTTCATGTGAAACATAAGTTAAATTTTCTAAATTGTCATTTTTTTTAATGTTTAACACTCAACTACATCTATTTGCATTAAATGCTTTTAAATTAAATGAAAGATATATTAGTAATAATAGCATTAAAGAGTATATTACTAAATTGACTTTTATTTTGCTTATAATAGAGACTAAAGGGTGAGTGAATAATTTAATTGAATTTTTTAGAAGAGGAAACATATTGCATTTCATTCAAATATTCATTGAATTTTAATAATTAATAAGTTGATATATGTTTTTATTACACATATAAAAAATATTAGAGGAAGTAACGTAAAAGACACATCTATTTGACACATAAATCAATTCTATATTGCACGAGTTTGATAAGTAGTACGTCATACACAAACTTATTTTCACCATTAAATTTTACTGTTGAATTATTAAGTGTCACTATTAAATTAAATAAAATATGATAAAACTTATTCAGGGGTAGAGCAAAAACTTTGGACTAGTGGAGTCAAGACTATAAAAACTCATCTATTTAAAATTAAAAACATATTATTTTTATTGACTAAAAAGTAAATGAGTTAAAATAAACTTAATTTAAAAAGTCAGATATTTAATAATTTATAATAAATATATTAAAGTGATTTTAAATTTATTATATCAACTTGCACTTTGAAAACATGTAATGTAAGGTTGAGTGGCTTTGTTTTCTTTAATGTTTGTAATTAAATATTACTTCTTCATTATTTTACCTACTAGAAAAATGTTTATTTTTTCTGATATAGGGCAAAAGATTCAATGAAATATTTCTAATATTATTGTATAAAAAATAATTAAATAAATTTGAAGAGTCGTTCAATTATCAAATACTTTTTAGTTTTATAGTAGAGAAAGAAGTATTGGTGTATTAGAATAGGCTCATGCATGCTAAAAAGTCAACATAGACTTAAGCCCCTTCAACGAGCAACATAGATCCCCTTAAATTTTTTGATTTTTAATGGTAAAATAATTTATGCCTAGTGCAAACTTATTTTATTTTATTGATCATTGATAAATATTAAATGATTAATAAACTTCTCAATAAAATATTAAATAAATGAATTGAAAGTATTAAAATTTGATCCTTAGACTAAAATAATCTTTGCCTAGATTTTCCACACTAGGATAAGTTGCTATAGCAAAGACAAAGCCTAAAGATTAACAAAACACCCTAACAATCTAAGCCTAAAACACAAATCACCAAAACTAACAAGAAACCTCATCACCCTAAAAACTAGTGCTAGAAACTACAAAAAAGAGAAACACATAAAAAAACATTATCCTCATTCCATTTTCTCCCTATCTTCACAAACCCAAATGAAGACTTTTAAATATGAGATAAAGTGCAATCCATTTTCAAAGGCTTTTTATAGAGTATTAACAAGAGGGATGAAGAAACCACACTAAGTGATGAAGCAGCCATGCAAGCACCAGCAAGCCATGGAGGCAACCTGATTCCAAAAAAAGGGTACAAAACACCAGCTGCAATTGGCATCCCAAGAATGTTGTAACCAAAAGCCCATATATAGTTTATCCATATACGAGAAATGGTGTTTTTAGACAAATCTATTGCTGTAACAACATCTTCTAAGTTGCTTTTGACAAGAACTACATCAGCTGCTTCTATTGCTATGTCTGTTCCAGCACCAATTGCCATTCCAACATCAGCTGCTGCTAAGGCTGGTGAATCGTTTATTCCATCACCTACCATTGCCACTGTCATTCCTTTCATCTGCATCAAGTTTCAGTTTCAAATATCAAATGTTCATTATGGAAACAACCTATGACATGTCGATAAGCTATTGTCGGCTTATTTGCATAAACTTTTAGGATGGTATATAGGATAAACAATCATTTTGATATCTAAAAGTGTGAGACATATCACTATAGTCCTTGAGTGTATAAAAATTACAAACACATCACAAGTGTCTTTGTTGGACCAAATTGACTAACGGAAAACACATTTGAAGACTAGACTAACTAACGAAAAACACGTGCTAGGAACAAAATGACTTACAAAAGACACATTTAGATATATTTTTGTAATTTTGATACATGCAAACACTATTGTGGCAGTAGCTCACGCATTTAAGGACTAAAATAACTTTTTAACCCATATCAGAAATAACTTTTTTTAAAAACCAAAAAATAAAACACAATGAAACAAGCCTCTTACTTGCAAGTCTTTGACTATATTAGCTTTTCCCATAGGAACTATCTCAGCAAAGACCTCACTAATACCAATTTCATTTGCAATAGCATTAGCAGTGGCCCAATTATCACCAGTAACTATGATGGTTGAGATCCCCATGTTGTGGAGAAAAGATATAACACTCTTTGCCTCTGGCTTAACAGGATCAGTCACACAAAATGCTCCAGCAATCTTTCCTTCAATTGAAACCAATACACAAGTTCTTGCAAGAATTTCATTCTCAGACATGTATTTCTCCACCATAGGACTTATAGGTACATTAAAAGCATCCATTAGTCTCTTGTTTCCAACTAAAACTGTTTTTTCCTTAACTCTTCCACTTACACCACTTCCCATGTGTACCTCAAAATCCTTCACATCTTGGATTTGTTCAATGCTTTGGGATCCAAAACTCTGCTTCAGCCTCTTAGCATGTGTCACAACAGCTTTTGCTATAGGATGTTCACTATTTGCCTAATATTTGTACCAAAAAATGTTTATAAATCATATAATCAAATGTTTTTTAGAAAAATATTTAGATTTTCGAAAGGAAACTATGAAACATGTAAAACAATACCTCTACAGCAATTGTCATGTCATATAACTCTTCCCTAGAAAATTTAGAAAACGGCACTGCACTAACTACCTCTGGTTTCCCAAATGTCAATGTCCCAGTCTTATCAAAGACAACAATTTTTACCTGCATCAAGAATGATGAACAAGATAAGATTCCAATTATAAATACATTGAAAGTATATCATAAAATTATACATAGAAAAATAGAAGTGATAAAATGTATCTATTGGGTGTTGTGTCGGTATTAGACACTGACACATGTCAAACACCAATCACGCTTTCACTTTGAAGTATTGGTACTATATAGATTTGGAGGGCCGTTACCTTGTGTGCCTTTTCCATTGCATCTCCACCCTTGATGAGCACACCTTGAGAAGCACCAACTCCTGAAGCAACCATGATTGCTGTTGGTGTAGCTAGACCAAGAGCACATGGACAAGCAACAACCAGCACAGAAATAGCAAACTGCAAAGCAAATTCAAATGCATCCATAGCTTTTGGTATCCAATATTTAGGGTATAAACCTGCTTCTCCAGGAATAAACCATCCCAGCCAAGTTATGATTGCTAAAGCAACAACCTAAAAATTCAACCATAAACTTATAATTAGCTTCACATGGATATGAGATATTGTTGTGATGCTCACATTAATGTGAATGTTTGGGAGTTGTGTTTAGAGTGTTTAGCAAGGGAGTGCTTTGGAGGGCAATAGTTTTTATTTTGGTATATATTTGAAATTTAAAAAAAATTAAAAGATTAACGTGAAAAATAATCATATAACATTTCAAATTTCAATCACATTTATAATAATAAGATATTAAAAAGAATTTTATTAGTTACACGCCACAAATAAGTGACAACAAATTATTTAAATTGAAGTAGAACTAATGCATAAGCTTTTTGTACTCCACAATCATTGTGTGTTTGAGCTCACACACACATATATTTTGTGTGTGTGTTTAAAAACTCTACACTTAGAAGAAATATTATTACTTCGAATGAAGAAACATGAAAAGTACAAGTCTTGTGAGGAAGAACACTTACAATTGGAACAAAAACTCTTGAAATATCATCTGCAAGTTTCTGAACTGGTGCTCTTGCAAGTTGAGCAGCTTCTACCAGTTGAACAATTTGAGAAAGTGCAGTCTCAGATCCAACATGAGTTGCCTTGACCAGCAAGCAACCATTCTCATTGATGGTCCCACTTATAACCTGTTAACCACACAGGTAGAATGTTCTCATCACTATATCATCCATATTTTATACTATAGTTCATACGTATAATTAATCATAACTAAAAGTCACACTACATGAATATACCTTATCTCCTGGAATTTTATTAACAGGTCTTGATTCCCCTGTGATCATACTTTCATTTGCACAGCTTTTCCCTTTAATAACAACACCATCAACTGGAATTTTGGCACCAGGAACAATCTTAATTATATCATTCTTTTGTATAAGTTCAGTGTCGATTTCCATCTCGGTAACGACATTTATATTAGTATCAATAGCTAGTAAAAAAGCTTTATCAGGAACAAGTTTTATGAGCTTTTCTAAAGCAGCTGATGTTTTCCCTTTAGCCATAATCTCCAAATATTTTCCTAAGAGAATAAATGATATCAGCATTGCACTTGTCTCAAAGAAATCTTGTCCTTGAAATGTTGATGAAGTCAGTGCTTTAGTTACAACATAGACTGAGTAAAAATAAGCAGCATTAGTTCCAAGTGCAACCAGCACATCCATGTTAGCAGACCATCGCTTTAGTGCATGATACGATCCTAAATAGAACCTGATAATGATATCCAAAGTAAAATAATTATAAAAGGGTTGAAAACATATACAACTTTTTTCTGATTAACATATACCAGGTTTAAATATGTATTTGATCTGCAAATATATTGTTTTGTCTTTAGTCGTTATAAAAATAGTGCATTTTTTTTTTCATCATTGCAAATATATCACATTTTGATGTTGGTTCTTTTTGTTTAGTTTTAGTTTTTGAAAAATTTGTTTTTATTAGAATTGGTCTTTGTAATATTTAAAATATTTGATTTTAGCCCTTTCAATATAAGTCACATAAAGGACTAAAATAAATAAATAATACACACAAATTACGGAGATTAATTCCAAATTAGACAAATTTTGCGGGACTAAAACAAACAAGGACCAAAAGAAAAATGGGATACATTTGCAAAGAAGAAAAATAACTGTTTTTATATTTACAGATATTAAAACCAAAAAAGCAGAAACTAAGATTAAATTATTATAAATATAATACCTTTTTCCAACAATGAACTGCACAGGAGTGCTGAGGATCCATCTCAAAAACAAGCCAAGAGTGAACATATTATGAATCTTATAGTCTAACCAGTTGCCATATGGAGGAAGCATGGGAAGAATCATGGAAAACACAAACACAGGAACAGAAAATAAGCAGCTTAACAAAACTTGGTTCCTGTACATACGAATTTCATTCACTTTCTCTATCTCCCTTTTTCCTGAATTAGTATGCAAAGTTGCTTGATACACACTGTTGCCACTACTAGCTTCCTGAATACACTGTATAAGAAATCTTGGACCTGTAATGTCTGAATCATAGCTAACAGTAACTTTGTGTTCTGTCAAATCCAATTCAACATGGTTCACACCAGCAGATAAATTAAGAGAAGAAACTATAACATTTAAATCTTCTTGAGATTCTACTCCTTCAAGTTTGAGATGCACTTTGTTCATATCATTCTTTGAGATAATGAGTTCTGCTCCAAAACCAGCATCTTCTACAGCTTCAATTATTTTGTTGGTATGAATGAGTTTAGGATCAAAGAGTACTTTTGCTTCCTCTAAGGCGAGACCAACTACCGCCTTTTTCACTCCATCAACCATTTGTAGGGCTTGCTCAACAGATTGAGAACAACTTGTGCATGTCATTCCCTTAATTTTGATTCTGCATTCTGATATATTTTCCCCCTTGAGCTCATTAATTTCAATTCTAGTATCTTCTATTGTTTCTTTTATTTTGTTTTCCTACAATAAAAAATATCACAAGAGATACGATGTGTCAACTCAATGCTAAGACTTTGATTTTATCCCTTCAAGAGACAGAGTTCAAAACTATAAATACTCTCAGACGAGTCACTTTAATTAATAATAATTTCCTCTTTTTCAATTTTTTTAAAAGATATCATGTGTACAAAGTTGGAAAAAAATTATTTTTATAAACAGAATAGCATGCATCAATCATTCATTAAAAAAAGTCTTTCAATTTTAATTCTAGCATTGAGAGTTCCACATAAAATATAATACCGCAAGAAAAAATATTTATATGTTAGAGGTATTCTCGACTTTACTTTACGGATTTTGATTTTCTTTTTAGGAGTTAAATAATACATATTCTAAAGTCTAAAGTTTGAGAACATTGTTGAATATCAATCAAAAGATTATATTTTTTAAAATGTTGACTTACTTTAAATGACTTAGGGGTTGCAGGACTTGAATGTAGTGGAGACGCCATGATACTGTTAAGGTTTCTATTCTTGCATGAACTCTTCATATCTTTTATTTGAGGTGTAAGTGTAGCAGGTGTTACATCTTCTTGAGTTTGTAACAAAGGTTTCTTCAGATAATCAATTCCATTAGCCTCTATTTTTTCATCTAGAGACCAAGACTTCATTGATCCTGCACAAAACATTCAAAGAAAACAGAGATGAAACAAAACAAAATTCTAATTATATTCCTCTATTTTTTTTTTTTTACATTGAAAACCTAACCAACCTTTGCAACAAGTAATTGTTGGTTCGATAGCACAACCTTAGCGAACACAAACACACACATATCATATATATACACCAAAATCTTCTCTTTTTTTTTTTACGGAATATACACCAAAATCTAAAATTTGAGTTTATTTAATTTCAAATATGAAATGAGAATAA